>OY756953.1:4912500-6112500 GCA_963580275.1 Crataegus laevigata | reverse complement strand
GTTGATCAGATCCATAACCACACGCTTGATGCTTCCATTGTTCTTCACCAGCAGCTTCTTGTTCACTTCGGTATCACAGAAACCCTGCACAAAGCCATCGTATTCAGAAAACGCCGAAAATATGAAGAGATCACACTATCCAGCAAGATTTAGACAAGGCCGGGTTGTGCAACTTACCATTTCCTGCAGCTCCTCAAGGATAGGATCCCAGTCCGAAGCCTCGCAGAGATCTTGGACAGACTGCTCCAGGTTGTAGTCATTCCTACGCAGAATCTCCTTGTTCAAATTGATATTCTTAAACCCCATCGCCTTGAGCTCCTTCAGCATGGTATCTTCCACAGCATTGTTTGAACTGGTCCCTTCAGATGATGTCGGTGCATTGACAACAGGTGACGATTTGGGGGAGGGCGGGCCTGGTTCATGGATATCAACAATGGGATACGACACAGTTGAACCCTGTGGCTCAACAGTGGGATACGATACAGTTGAAGGACCCTGTGGCTCAACAGTGGGGTACGACACAGTTGAAGGACCCTGTGGCTCAGTAGGGGCAGAGGCGCTGTGGCCAACCAGTAAGCTATCGTTGATGGGGAAGTGGAGCTCCTGGTCATGTCCAGGTTGTTCAGTAGGCAAGGGCTTCACCGGTTCCTTGAGTGGGGTAGAAGCAGAAGGCTGGAGAAAGTCACTGACAGCAGCTGGTTGAACGTTCACATCCATTTTTTCATATTCTTTTGGGGGCAAATTCAAGTTCAGACCTTGAAAGCTCTCAAAGAATGAATCCTTCAAGGCAGCATCAACCTGCACAAGGGAATAAAGGATAAGAAGATTTGTCTAGTTACTGGTATTAGAGCGTAAAGTTGTTCTGAAAAACATCCACCTGAATGCAAAAATAAATAAATAAATAGAGGTCATAAAAAAAGCACAACTATATCTGCTTTGTAATGAGGAAGATACCTGGATCAGAACCCAAACACGTTGACCAAACTTTTCGCCAGACGGGGCTGCCATCCTCCAGTATGATATGTAGCGACCAGGTGAATCGGGCGCAGTAAAATCAACGGCAATATTGAGTTCATTTTCAGCCGGCACACCATCCGCAGGAATCTATAACGAATCATGAAATTAAAAAATGACAGCAAAAAAAAAAAAGAAAAAGAAAAACACTAATAAAAGAACTAAAACGAAAATGAAAAAAAATGTCACAACTAAAACCCAGTAAATATGCAAAGGCAACAAATAAGTAAATATTAAACATGACTCAAACAATTCCAGAACAATGTCAAAGTACGGCACCTCTATTTCGACTGAATCTGAATTGCTAAATCTGTCACCCCCAATCCACACAAGTGTCGTTCCTTGAGGCCACACCATACTACCATTGTTGCGCATCCGCCATATTTTGGTAAATGAAGTAGATGGGGCTATTAATGTACCATCCAGTACATTGACATCCAATACAAAGTGGCTATCAAGCTTAGGGTGGCATGGGTTCATATTTAAACCTCTCAAGATTTTTGGCATAACTGGGGGGCCGACCCATGGAGGCTGCCATTAAGGATGAAAAGGAAAGGTCAAATTCATAACAAAAATAAAATATGGTATCTAAGGAAAAAAAAAAGTATCAAAGGGATCTACACACTTGCTCATACAACCCCTGGAAGGGCTGTAGATGACGATAAGAGATAGGGTGGTCAATCCTAATGTAATCAGTCGCACTACCCTTACTTGCAAAACAAATCTGACAGAGGTCATAATCTTCTTTCCTGCAGAAAAGAAACAGAAAGTAGCATCAATAATGAGAGTTCAACAAAGTTTCATTACCAACTTAGCATCAGAGATTTGATAAGTTCCATTCTTACACTATTGACTTGAATCGAGGTCCAACAATTGGATGACAATCACAGCCATCACAGCGAACACCTGTGTGGAACATACCACCCATCGCTTCGGAGTGATTTCTTTTGAAAGGAATACGCAGAGAGGCAGCAGGAGTAGCTGAGTCATTTGCAATGGGAGTCCCTGTAAATGGACATTCGTTGAAACGATTACTAACCATACCATTAATATGTCTTGCATGGAAAGCTGAACTTGTTGACGCACCACAGCCAAAAGGCTTCTTGTTGTGAAGTTTCTTTTGAATATTGAGAAGACCATTGGGAAGCTCCTTAGATTCCTTCCTTGCATCACTGGTGTGAAAACTTGATCCAGCTGCCGCACCATTTACGGGCGTGGATCCTGATAGATTAGAATCAGTAGGAAGGAAATTGAGATCAACAGTTGCATGAAGAGGTGGAGCAGACATCCCCACATCCTTGGTCACATTCACAGAATCCATCGCCTGACCTTTTTTGGTGCTTGATTCCTCAGCGGCAGACTTTAAGATGGGTTTTGACTTGCCATCACCCTTCAGATCATTTGAATTACCAGCAGCTGATGGAGCCACGGGACTCTCAGAGGAGCCGCTCTGCTTGCCTGAATCTCCTGCAGTCTGAACCTGGGCATCTGGAATCAAGTACGATAGGCCCATCTTTGAAAACCAGTCAACAAGCTCCGCAAACACCGGACTCGACGATGCAGATTTTGAAGCCAATTCAAGAGGAAACCTAGAAGCAAATTCCCGAAGCGGCTCTGGCAGGGACTTCAGTGCCGCGCCGGCATCAAAATTTGGTATTGGAGGTGGACCTTGAGGGGACCTCAAAGTAGTAGAACTTTCACTTGACTTGGCAGATTTATCATTGTTAATCTGTACAAATATCTTCAAGAATTTGAGCTTCTGCCTCATCGTGTCATGCAGATCACCATCATCAACAAGAGTCACTACATCACCATCTTCATCAACGTACGTCATAGTAATGTCAGCATCAGGGTGGAGATTGAAAAGACTCAAGATCTTTTCTCGCAATCCAACCATGTCAAGATCCAGTTTATTGTTCTCATTGACACTAGCATTAAAACGCCTCAGTGTTTCCGCATAATGAACCTTTAGGACAACCAGTTGCATATTAGTACATACAAAAGTAACCAAATAAGCATAGAATGTAAATTGATTTCATCACGCTGTTGACTGACTTGAAATAACTAACAAAGAGTTACGTATTCAGCTATCCAGTCAGAAGATATACAAAAATTCAAGAAATTTTCATAATTTTAAGATTAACACAAAAGCTATAACCAGTCTAAGGGGTTTGACAATTTTATAACATGATGCCAACATCTAGTGTGGTTGGTAAAAACCCGAAACCTAAGTACTATCCTGATAACGCAACCATGTAAACCTTGAAAAAAAAAAACAAACACAGATAAATTATACTGAAATGGATTACGGTTAATAAGCATATACATCGAACAAGAACAGTAAACAGAGAGAGATACAGAAAATGAATAAATCTTTTCAAACCCAACAATAAAAAATGTTAATAGAAATTGAGTGCAAATGACAAAATCAAAATTGATCACAAAACTAGATTAACCGTGTTAATACGCCGATGATCCAAAAAATAAACAACCTTTCCCACAAAAGAAAGACAAAACATTCAATCAAATAAAGACGCGATGCCCAATTACCAAAACCCAAACATAAATCCATCAATCAAGGACCCCATTTCACCCAACAGATCAGTCGAATGTCAAATTTAAAAACCCATTTTCCTTCCCCCCAAAACTTTCCCATCAACCAAACAGCGCAAAACCAAAAACCCAATTAAAAAAAATTCAAATTCGAAACCGAAACTTCCACAAGATCGCACCTTGATAACCTTGGTCGACGACGCCATAGCTGCAGAAACAACCAACCAGTGTGCTCCAAAATCCGAGAACCAATAGTAAAACCCTAACCCTATACAATTACAGAACCGCTCGGGAACGAGAAAATCAGATGTTACGTCGGAACCCCAAACCAAGCGTACCCGTCAGCCGCTATCACCGCCTCTCTCTCTCTCTCTCTCTCTCTGAAACGCAGAGAGGAATACGCTGTTTGTGTGTGTTTATAGATCGCTCTTGGCTTAGCGAATAAGAAATCAGATTGACTTCTCGTTTTCTTCTCGCCAAAGATAGGGGCGCGGAATTATTAAGGCGGGAGATTGTTCTGGTGTTTCGAGACCCACTTTAAAAATGTGGAGCCTCATACGTGGAGGTGTCGATTTGTTTCTTAGTGCCACGTGTACGTTATCTGTCAATTTTTCTTTTCTTTTCACTCGAATTTTAAGTATTAGGTGATCATGGTGAAGATTATAAAGCAAAAACAATAATGAAAATATTTGGATGATAATGGTGAAGATTTTGTACTTTTTTGCCCTACTGTAAATATTGTTTCGTTGAACATGTGTAACATAAGATATTTTTTAATGTACTTAGAACACGGTCACATAACGTTATTATTTCATTTAAATTATAAAATGTGTTTGAAAGTGCATTATAATTGTTAAATCTTATTGTAACACGTAAAATGGTGCATTATGTAGCATGTGTTCCTAATACTCATAAAAAACCATGAATCGAAAAGTAAAAAAAAATGAAAAAAAAGTCATAAATTAACAATTTAATAATTTTCACAAATGTAAGCAAATATACGTTTGTAATTTTCACGTATTGCTCTACAAAGCTCAAGTAATTACGAGCATTTACGAAAACCAACATCTCCTTGACAATGCACAAAAGAGAAGAAAATTAACTCACATCACAAAGAAATAAAAAGGAAGAAACAAGCTATATATGTTACAATTGGCCTGCATACTCAAAATTGCTGCACAAGCCAAAGCAACAAGGCCTCTCTTTATTTGGTTGAACACAAAAACAAGCTCATTTGCCACATGACTGGTGCTGAAAATATAAACCCTTCATGCAGAGGAGGCGTAGCAGCACTTAACACTCCGATCCATGTCGCCGTGATAATAACCGAACCGACACTACGAGGGCTAACGCCGCTAACCACAACGTCGCCACCTTGTCATCGCAGACGACACAGCGAATGCTCGCATGGCACATCATACCACATTCGTCTTCAGATTGTTTAACAGAAGGACTAACATGGTGATCGTAATTTGCTAGATGGAATTCATCAAACAAACTGCTACTACTCATATCGCTTGTCACATTTACAACACCGGTCACGTGACATTTTTTGGAGCTTGAATTTTTACCGCAGTCTTCTTTGTCATCGTTCATCTGCACATCGATCCTGAAGGACTTCAGACGCTGCCTCATTGCTTCCCGCAGATCATCGTCGTCCACAAAAGTTACTACATCATAGTCTTCATCAATGTACGTTAGAGTAATGTCAGCACCGGGTGGGAGGTTACAAAGGATGCGAATTTCTCGCCGCAAACCTCCCACGTCGAGATCCAATTCGCCATTGTTGTCAACACGAGCTCTGAGATGCCTCACTTTGTCCCCAACTTTAACCTTCAGCACACAACCAGTGAGATGTTAGAAGCATTCAAATGCAACCAAATAAAAACATAACACAACGTGAAATCTCAAATATTCAGAACACAGATTTGCAAATAATATTTTCCAAATTTGATGACCAACCTAATCAGCTTTAGTTAGATAAACCCGTTTCACCATTGATAAATTTTTCAAAAAAGTTGTTTTGTATTTCCGAGATTAAAAAGAAAATTATCGTCTATTTACTGTTTTCGATTAGAAACACCAAAACTACATGCTCTGAAGATTTTAGAGAGACGGATTACCGGTCCTTAAGGCAATCTATTCAGGTTCATGCAGGGCGCTCGATTATAGAGATAGTTTATCCAATGGAATGATATAGAAATATGCAAAAGGATTTGCACATGATTTTTATAAATTTGGAACGAGGATATTTGAGGTAAAGAAGGAGTGGCTATTGTTAGTGTTGGGTGGCTTTGATTAGAGCCACAATTTGGAGTCCCACATCGCCTAAGAAGATAGTCATCTAGTGGCTTATAAGGATTGGTTTTACACACACATATTCCGCACAACAATTGGTATCAGAGCCCAGGCAAGGCTTAGGAAGTTGGAAAGCTCATTTGAATCTAGTGTCAAGGTGGAACTTTTTTTTGAATGGGTCAATTTGGAGATGGCTCGAATCACTCAAGGTGGAGATTGCTGGTGTTGGGTGGCTTTGATTAGAGCCACAATTTGGAGTTCCACATCGGCTAGGAAGAGAGTCATCTAATGGCTTATAAGGAATGGTTTCACACACACATATTGCCAAGACCTTTTGATAAAACCCTATACCCGTTGCTTCTCAGGGTGGCTAAAGTAGGGGAAATATCGAGAATTCGACTTGTGTGTGTGGGACCCATTGACAACCCATTTGTTGGAATCCTGTTGTTGTGTGTGCTTCCGCACAACAGCCACAATCAAAGACAAATGAGAAAAAATAGTTAAAGTGGTTTGGACATGTAAAACGAAGACCTACTTATGTTGTGATTAGAAAATAAGATGATGAGTGGCAAAATGGTAGAAGAAGACCTAGAAATAACTAGATAGAGATTTTAAAAAATAACTAGAGTACGTGGAGCCAATGAAAGACTTAACGCAAAACAGAACACAATGACGTTTTAGAATTCATACAACCAACCCTATTTAGTTGGATAAAACTTCATAATTCCAACATGCATCTTACCACCTAGAGGTAGCAGCGGTCACGAAGTCTTCTCCCTAGCTAAATTCTATGTAGGGATGGTTTGGTATAGGATACCGAAACGAAAACTATATGCCAAATACCAAACCGAAAAGGTTCAGGATGAGATTTTAGCAACTGAAACCGATCCAAAATTTTGCCTTTCCCGAATTTTCCCGAATGTTTTTTGGTTTTTCGGTACGGTTCGGGACGCAGCCACCACCAGCAATCTCTAGTGTCTTCTTCACAAGCCTCCTCCTGAGAGATCTTAATACCATTCTCCTCTGCCGCCTCCACCGTTCTCAGAAAGCAACAACGATGGCGGCGACTCCGAATCCACCTAGCTCCCAACCCCACACCCACTCCTCTCCACAATCACATCTTCTCATGCCATTTCTACACAAATCCTTCAGAACCCACATGCAAAAATTCAATCTTTTTCTTCGAGCACGGCGGTGACTCCGAGTCCACCTCTCCCCCAACCCTACACGGCCACACCCACTCATCTCCACAATCACATCTTCTTATGCCATTTCTGCACAAATCCTTTAAAACCCACATGTAAAAATCCAATCTTTTTCTCTCAAGCTTCAATGATCATCAAATGGAATTATTTGTTGTGGGTTATGAATCATGCCTACGCAGCGCTAATGATTCATAACCCAGAGACGAGAGAGCTTCAGAGAGGTTAGAGAGAGAAATGGGTCGAGGCCAGAGACGAGATCTCTGCTTCCCAACACGAAGACTGATTCTCTCTCTGCCTCAAGAATCAAGATTCAAAACCAAAACAAAAGCTTTGTGCTTTTAGTTTCCCAAAAAGCTTTGTACTTTTATCCGAAACCGACAAGGCATCACCATCACATGCCTTTTCCATATTATTTTATTTTTGTGCCTTTGCTAGTGGAACTGAAAGCCTCTGCTTTTTATTTACTTTTTCATTGTTTTTTGTAGTTGTAGCGCTGGAAAGTAGGAACCAAAAGCAAAAGCAGAAGAAGATTTCAAAATTTCGGGAATACCGAAGAAATTAAATCTGGAAACCAATCCTGTACCGAATATTTCGGTATTTTTTGGTACGGAATTATCAAAATTCGGGATAGTTTCGGTTTGGGTTTGAAATTTTTTCGATTTGGTTTGAGATTTTCAGAAATTTTTTCCAGCCCTAATTCTATATTATACATATAATTCTCATCTCTTCTCCCTCACTTTCTCGTCAACCAAACAAAAAGTAACAAAAGCTAACAAACAAAATAAAATTCATACCTTAGAGGTTCCGAAATATCGCACGTCGATGACAGTGGTGGAGGCCATAGCTCCATAGAAGGAGCTTTCGGGGAAGAATGAAGTTGGAGAAGATGATATAGAGACTTTAAAGATTTCAAGTGGTCGCAAGGCCCCGACTTTTACTTCTCAAAATTCCAACTTTTGGTGGTTCACACCAGGGCGGCAAAAAGATAATAGGAGAGGTTGTATTGGACATCAATGGCGTCAACGATTTAAGCCTCTTGCATATATTTGGCGGCAAAAAAATAATATTATCAAAAAATACTCGTTATTTTGTTCGAATATGCAGAGTTGGGGGTTGAGAAAACGAGTGACAATATTAAAATAAGGACCTCTAAAATTCCTCGAAAATGTAGATTAATTTGGTCGAATTAATGATTTTTTAGAGTAAATTTTAGAATGCTTTGTTGTTTTATGAAATATTCTACGTCGGAGTTAAGAAAAATATTGCAAGATTTTTGAACATACGTGATCTTATCGTTTATTAGGTCTTGAAATTAATTGTTTTTATTGATTTGTAAATTTGAAAAATAGAAAAATATCTTTAAATTTAGGTTTTAAATTGTTGATTTCAAGTGTTTAAATATGAATTATAATATATTTTGCACAGAAAAATATATTTTGAAGAACATGAATATAATAGTTTATTGTTGTGGTAAGATAAATGAAAGAAAAATTACAAAAATTAAAAATTAAAAAACCATAAAAAGAAAAAGAAAATTGAAAAGGAGGGATCGGTATGAAGCTAGTGACTTTGCCGGGGGTACAGTCGCTATCTTGGTAGCGACTTTCTTTGAGGGAAATCAATAGCAAAGTACCGATTGTATCATTTTCTCTCTTTTTTTTCGTTGATTTTTTGTCCTTCCTACGTTACTTTATTTGCTTCAAATACTTTTAGATTTAGTTTTAGATTTATATCCTTGTTTTCAAATTTTTTGACATGGATTATAAGAAAATTTTCACCCAAAATACATTTTGTAGAACATGAAGATGATAGTTTGGTGTTGTGGTAAAAACGAAAAATTTAACAAAAATAAAATTAACACATAAAATTAATGGTTTAGGTGCAGGGAAACGCAGCCCAAACTCATGCTCTCTGGAAGGCACAAGGCACAACAGAAGCAATGGAAGCCCATGAGGTTTAGAGTTTAGGGGCGTGCGAATATTAACGGATGAATAGTAGCAAGTTGTAAAAACAATACCCTAAGTACAGCGCGTTTCATCATCCGACGCACTAGAATTCTTTTTTGCCTTGCCGCATCACGATGGAGAATTGTTTTTTTTATTTTATTTTAAGAAGGGATTACTATGTTAAAAATTAGGACTTTGGTTTGAATTCTAACATGGTTGAAAGTGGCTTATAAATGCTCCATCCTTAGCAATAATGCTTCGTCCATACAACAACGATCGACTCATGGGATTAAAACTAAACCTACTCATTCTAAATGTCCTACCCTTGACACCAATGTTTTTTGCGAAGGCATTTATAGAAATACAACATGCAAGGCTAATTAGAAAAAGGGGTGAAAATCCTAATAGAATAACAAAAACAAAGAACTTGAGAAATAATCCACTAATTTCTTAATCTTGTTGTAAACTTTCCTAGTTTAAGTGTGATTGTGGAAATACTAAATTAGATTAGATTCTAGTTATCATTTCCTATATGGACTTGTATTCCTTGGGGACGAAGGAATATCTTCTCTCCTTTTATTACTATAAATAAAAGCACAATGTAGCATTCCTCTATAATTCTACAAACACATCTCTCTCAATCTCTTTTCCCTTGCCGCCGGCCACCATAACCTTGTTAGATAAAATAGACTACAACACGTTATCAGTACGCTCCTACAGCTACGCTTAGGAATCTGATGTTGAAGAAGAATTTTTCTGCATCAAACTAGTTCATCCATATCATCACACAATCAGGTTCTTTCAAAACAACGATTTTTATCTCGATATTTTTGCAGCCCTGATAACCTGAACATTCACCATGATGCATGACCCAACTTTATGTTTACAAATTTTAGATTCTACATAAATTGTGTATGCATCATAATCATAATTGTTGAATTATGTGAATTTGATGTTTGCCATGAATTGTATCAAATATATGTACATGCATAAAAAATTATTAAATTGCATATGCATCAAAATTTAAATTGTATACGAATTGAATTAAAATAAAAAGAAAAAAGACAGAGAACTCGGAAACCCTAGAATTCTTCGAACCTATGACCCCGACACCACTGGCTCACACGAACCCACTATAGGCTGCGAAGCACTGAAGCAAAACCCTTGCTCTATCTAAGAAGATGCCTTTGATATCAAACCCTAACCCACGGCACTGCCCGAAGTTTGCCACGGCTTCACCACCATTATTCCTGGGTAATCACATTTGTAGTGTGATTAGGGCCTTGCCATCGTCGAAGACGATGGGTTTTTCTCATAAATCCGATAAACAACGACGGATTCTTCGAATTCCCACTGTTTCTCAGACCCCCGACATTGAAACCCAGGTTTCTGTTTACAATTTGGGTTCCCAGTTGAACCCACATGCTTTACCGTGACGTAACCCTTGAGGACAGTCGCTTAAAGCAATGTCGGCATTCCCCCAGATTAATTTAGACACCCAGCGCTGCTGGGGTGTCTCGGTTCTCTTCGACCCAAGCCCTAGTGGGCCTCGTTTCCTTGGCTTGCATCGCACATCGCCCACTGGGCTTACTGTTGTGCTTGCTACCCCGACCCAGATCTAACAAACCAACTTGGGTTTTTTTTTGTTAGAGACAGCCCGCCTAAAACTAGCCTATAAGCTGTTTAACCAACCTGCGAGAAAAAAAAAGTTTTTTCTTTAGGCTCGCCTGAAGCGGCCAGCGTAAACATAAGGGTTTTTGGGCTTCTTGTATTGGCCTAGCCCGTTATTCTTCTCCCGATTTCACTGTTTGCGCCGCACCCAATTCGTGCATTCTCTATTTGAGCCTGCAGCCTTACCTGAGACTAAACCCAGCCCACTTTTGGGCCTAGGTCACATGGATCACATTTTTTAAGCCACCCATGGGCTTTTTTTTCCTTTTGGGCCCCGAGTCTTATTTGCCTAATTATTTTAGGCCCAATGGGTTTTATATTTTTCACCCACACTTTAATTTGGCCTGAAGTCCAAATAATTAATTCAATTATAATTATAGACCTAAAAATCCTATTTTTGCATTTTTTTTTGTTGCATATATATTAACGTTTGCTTGCAGGAATATATGAACCTGAAATTCATAATTATTTTTGAAACCTAAAGTTTCTTATAAATATGTCTTGTTTAAAAACTTGAAGTTTTCACTTAAAAACATCACCCATGAAAACCTAAAGATTGTTCATGCAATATTAAACCAATACATGTCTATTAGAACCTATATGTTCTACTCTTATGTGAATGGATTGATTTTTTCTCCATTACACTAATCACATCTTTTCCATCTATTTTGTGATAGGAACATGTCAAATTTGAATAAACTCGACTTCACCGCTTTAGAGGTCTCTGGAAGGAACTATCTCAAGTGGGTTCAAGATATGAAGCTCCACCTCACTACAAAGAACTTGCATCCTACTATTGAAGAAGAGACAGACGAGCCTGTTGGTGAAGCTGAAAAAGCCACTGCTATGATCTTTATCCAAAGACATATCCATAATGCTCTACAAACTGAGTATCTTGCTGAGGAAGATCCACGTGCACTGTGGGTTGCTTTAGCTGATCATTTTGATCACCTAAAGGACATGTTCTTACCTAAAGCAAGACACGACTGGCAACACTTGCGCTTCCAAGACTTTAAGTCTGTGAATGAATATAATTCTAAAGTTTGTCGAATCTGATCACTTCTCAAGTTTTGTAATGAAACTTTGACCAAAGAGAATCTCCTAGAGAAGACCTATTCAAACTTCTCTGCTTCTAATATTGTCATGCAACAACAATATAGAGCTCAAAAATTCACTAAGTTATTGGATTTGATTTTTGTTTTACTTTTTGTTGAAAAGCAAAACTAGTTGTTGATGAAGAATCATCAAGCTCGACCTATTAGGGTGATTGTTGTGCCTGAAGCACATTATAGCACAAACCAATGCCCAAAACGCCAAAAGAGGCGTGGTAGGGGCAGTCAGAAGCCACCCCACGAAGATCAACATAGTCAAAGCCCATCCAAGGGAGGAAACAAAGCCTCGAAATGCTTAAATCTCGCTCATAAGGCCCTGAACTTCAAGAATAAAGGTAAAGCACCTGAAACCATGGATGCGGATATGTGTTATCATTGTGGTTCAAATGACCATTGGTCTCGTGTTTGCTAAGCTCTCAAGTAGGTTATAGATGAATATCATTCTCGTCTTAAAAAGTTTTAATCAAACTTCGTCCATGTGGATAAATTGGAGACTACAAAGACGGGGGTTTCTAACTTTCAAGAGGATACCACCCATATGGAAGATTAGAATATTAGAAATAGACTTATTTTTCATTGAAATAAAACACTTGGGGCCTAATTCCGCTAAGTGGTCGAACCCCCCTTTGTTTTTTGGTTGATTTTTAAACAATTTTCCTTTATGTTTGGATTATTTGTTGGTGATTTATTTTTGGATATTAAGTTTTGATTAATTACCATCCTTGAATAAATGAAATTATTTTGAATTGATATTTGTTTTAAGAACTTTTATGCATGTGATCTATTCAAATTAATTTTTCACTCTAGATATGACTAGTGGGAAAGTTAGTTGTCTGGCAAATAGTGCAACCACGCACACTGTTTTGCGTGAATGCATCTATTTCACTAACTTCATACCTAAGAATGCACCTCTAACAACCTTCTCAAGCCCATCCAACCTGATAGAAGGATATGGTAAATCATGTATACTGTTGTCCAATAGTACAATCTTGACCATTGATGAGGCACTCTATTCTCCACGTTCCGAAAGAATGTTGCTAAGCTTCAAGGACATTAGAGATAACTATTACCACGCTGAAACCAACGTAAAAACCAGAGTTTAATTTTTGTGCATAATTTCCTACGAATATGGCCAAAAGCGTATTTTAGAGAAGATTGAGCGTATCTCGAGTAGTCTGTATACTACGACCATACGCCTCATAGAATTCCACTATGTGGCCGGCCCTACTACTGGGACCGTGCACGAAATTACACTTTGGCACGATCGTTTGGGACATCCTGGATGAATAGCGATGCGCCGAATCCTCAAATCATCACACGGGCATCCACTAACCCGAATTTTAGGTTCGATCCAAGGAATTGCATGTCAAATATGTTCCATAGGAAAGCTTATTACTCAGCCTTCTTATGACAAGATTTGTTCGAATCCTCCCATTTTTCTACAATGGATTCAGGGGACATTTGTGGACCGTTTCACCCTCTTTGCGGACCATTTAGATATTTTATGGTTTTTGGTTGACACTTCCACATGTTGGTCACACATGTGCTTGTTGTCCACAAGGAACGTTGCATTCTCCAAATTGTTTGCAGATGTTATCAAGCTCAGGGCTCACCACCCTAATTATCCGACCAAATCTATTCGATTGGATAATGCTGAAGAATTCACATCTAACACTTTTAATGACTATTGCATGTCGGTTGGGGTTGAAGTTGAACATCCCGTACCCCATGTTCACACCCAGAATGGCCTGACAAAGACTTTCATTAAGTGCTTACAAATGATTGCTCGATCGTTGGTCATATATACCAAGCTCTCGATCGCTACTTGGGGCCATGCAATATTGCACGCAGCAAAGTTGATCCGTCTGAGGCTTATTGTGACATAACCATTTAGTTCCCTTCAGTTGGTTACCGGATACAAACTCGACATATCGCATTTGCGCATTTTTGGTTGTGTAGTATATGTGCCGATCTCACCACCCTTACATATAAAAATAGGGCCTCGGTGAAGGATGGGAATCTATGTCAGTTATGATTCTCCTTCGATTATTCGTTACTTACAACCTTTAACAGGCGATCTGTTTACCTTTCGTTTTGCGGATTGTCACTTATATGAAACAGTCTTTTCGTCGTTAGGGGGAGATAAGAACATCAACATTCCTAAAGAATGACGTAAATTATCGTGGACGACTCCCACTTTGTCTCATTCAAATCCCTACACCGCTCAGTTTGAAATTAAAGTACAGCGTATATTAGATCTTCAGAGCATAGCTCAGAGCATGCCAGATGCTTTCACCGATCTAGCGCACATGACAAGATCATACATTCCAGCTGCAAATACACCTGCAAAGATGGATGTACCAAATGTACGACGGACTGCCCTCCTAGAAACCCTGGACGCCAATCTTGGTAATCCACGTACATTAGTGGCTAGCTAATCATCTGCCCTTACACAAAAGCATGGCTGGTCTCTTGGTTTAAAGGATTCACACCTTCAGAAGAGGAAATCCACGGTACAAGGTCTTGAAAAGCCTAGCATGAATCAGACTATTGCTTAATCATTCTATCCAACTTATGAGGAAATTCTTGATTATGGAAATGTCCTTAAAGAGACAAATCTTCATCTCGAGAATTGTGAGATTTCGATATATTATGCTAGCTTAGATGATGTGTGGCGTAGAAATAAGATGATTGTCAACGATGCATTAGAATTTGCTGTAGCTACTGAAATCATGTTGAGCGATGACATCGAATTGCGTTTTGTTGATGAATGTTGACGTAGAACTGATTGGTCAAACTGGAAACAAGCAATCCAAGTCGAACTCAATTCGCTTACGAAACGTAAGGTGTTTGGACCTGTAGCTCTTACTCCTCTACTTGTGAAGCTCATTGGCTACACGTGGGTTTTCGTTCGTAAGCGTAATAAAAAGAACACACTCGTCTTGTTGTACAAGGCTTCTCGTAATGCCCAGGGATTGACTATGATGAAACTTATTCACCTGTTATGGATGTGATTACTTTTTGCTACCTTATCAGTTTGGTAGTTTCCAAAAAACTGAGTATGCAGCTGATAGACGTAATAACCGCGTACCTTTATGGGGATCTTCATACGAAAATTTATATGAAAGTTCCCAAATGACTTACATTGACTGGTTTAAATATTTCTAAACCCCAAAACACACTCTCAATTTGGCTAATGCGTTCACTCTACGGTTTGAAGCAATCCGGAAGAATGTGGTATAACCGCCCGAGTGAGTATTTGAATAGTCAGGGATATGTGAATAATGAATATGCCCTTGCGTGTTCATTAAGAAGTCACATTCCGGATTTGTAATTGTTGCAATTTATGTCGATGACATGAATCTCATTGAAACTCTTGAAGAGCTCGCGAGAACTACTGCACACCTGAAGTCGGAATTTGATATGAAAGATCTAGGTAAGACTCGATACTGTCTCGGTCTCGAGATAGAGCATTGTTTGGATGGAATCCTAGTACATCAATCGAACTACACTCAAAAGATGTTACGCCGTTTTAAGGAGGATAAAGAGAAGCCTTCAAGTACTCCTATTGTCACATCCCAGACCAGCTCCGTCGTAGCACGATATTGTCCGCTTTGGGCCTAGCCACGTCCTCACGGTTTTGTTTCCGAGAACTCAGACGAGAACTTCTCAGTGGGTCATTCATCTTGGAATTGTTCTCGCCCGAACTCGCTTAACTTTGGCGTTCCGATGGAATCTGAAGCCAGTGAGTTCCCAAAATGACTCGTGCTATATGGAGGTGCACATGTACATATAAGGCACATCACCCCCTCTCCGTTGGTCGATGTGGGATCTCACAATCTACCTCCCTTAGGGGCCCGACGTCCTCGTCGGCACACTCGCACTAAACGAAAATGTTATGTGCTGGCATATCATTTGCCAAACAGGCATATCAATATCATTTGACATACATGCTTGTTTGGCTGTTTGGCAAATGATACTGATATGCCTATTTGGCAAATGATATACATGCCTGTTTGGCAAGTGATATATATGTCTATTTGGCAAATGAAGAGTTCTTATGATACAGATACTGATACCACTAGTAGCACACTATATACGAGACATGTTTTATAAAAGGTTTTATGGCATGCTAGGATTTTTGAAAAACCTATTACATATTACGCTATCGAGTTTTTATAAAACATGGGGGTTAGTATGTTGGTAACTGTTTCGTTATATATATATATATATATATATATATATATATATATATATATATATATATATATATCAACTCGGTCCACTCATGTTTGTTTTGCGCCCCCTTTAGGACTTAGAATCAAGGTATACAATTTCGGAGTCAAGACACTTCCGCATCGGCATCTTCGAGTCCTCTCGGTGTAGGACCCACTTTATTTGTTCTTTTAATTTTATATTATTTCTTTTTAGTGTTCTAAATTAGTTGTATGCTCTAAACACATTCCTTAAATACATATTATTACCATTAAATTCATAAGTCTCATTTAATTCTCATTCCTATGCATTTCTAAATGGCTTGCGTCACTCCTTGAGTGTCGACCAACAAGTGACCATCTTGATGTCCCGAGGACATCGGGATCAGGGCGTGTCACCTATGGTCGTTTAATCGCTAGATACAAAACGAGATCTATTCCGTCTGAATGCGGATGATGAAGAGATTTTGGAGCCTGAAGTTCCTTATCTAAGTGCAGTAGACATTTTATTGTACTTAGCTCAATGCACTAGACGTGACATCTCATTCGTTATTAATCTTTTGGCAAGATATAGTAATGCACCTACACGCAGACATTGGACTGGTGTGAAAGACATCTTCCGTTACCCTAAGGGTACTACAGATTTGGGCTTATTTTATCCTTACAGATTCGAGTGATACCGCACCCTCTGCTTCTCGAGTCAATTCTCGCCTTGTTGGTTATGCCGACGCATGATACTCGTCTGATCCGCATAAGGCGTGTTCTCAAATGAGTTATGTCTTTACCATTGGAGGCACCGCAATCTCTTAGAGGTCAACTAAATAAACCTCAGTTGCCACTTCGTCTACCATGCTGAAATTCTTGCCTTACATGAAGCAACTTAGGAATGCTTTTGGTTGAGAGCAGTTGTGGGCCATATTTGAAGCTCCTGCGATCTTTATCTCGTCGTTGATGTCCAGACAACAATCTTTGAAGACAATGCAGCATACATTGAATAGCTCAAGAAAGGTTACATCAAAAGAGACAACACCAAGCACATTGTGCCGAAGTTTTTCTTTTCACATCAACAATAAGAGCATCAGAAAATTGAAGTCATGCAAATCCGTTCACAAGACAATATGGTCGACCTCTTCACCAAATCACTGCCGAAGATGACGTTTCAGAAGCTTGTTCATAGAATTGGTATGCGTAAACTTTTTGAGTTGTAACATTTGGAATTGTGTCAAACTCAGGGGGAGTATTATGAAGATACTTGCTTGACCTTAATGTACTCATTTTCCCTACGATTAGGAGTATTTTTCCCACTGGGTTTTTGCTACCTAACTATGTTTTAACGAGGCACCCACCTTGAGTTAGTCATATCCCTGATGACGTCCGGTAGACGTTTCTTTTGATTTTTGCATTTCTCACGCATTTTTCCTTAGACTATGGATTTTGTTCCTACTCGGGTTTTTGCCATAGTCTTAGGTTTTTTTAGTGAGACTTACTTATGCAAGTTCCTACCTTATTGAGAATAAGCGTTGTTCCTTAAAATCAGTGTCGACGAGTCGCCTTCCTCAACTTCTGCATGATGCTGAATCTACCTAGAGTATTTACACACTCAAGGGGGTGTGTTGTAAATTTTCCTAGTTTAAGTGTGATTGTGTAAATCTTAGATTAGATTAGATTCTAGTTATCCATTCCTATATGAACTTGTATTCCTTGGGAATAAAAGAATATCTTCTCTCATTTAATAACTATAAATAAAGGCACAATATAAGAGAGATAACAATACACATTTCTCTACAATTCTACAAACACATCTATCTCAATATCTCTTCCATTACTGCCGGCCACCCTAACATTGTCAAATAAAATAATCTACAACAAATCTCATAATACTTTCCGCTTTTCTATTTTCCAACGCAAAACGCAAACAAAGACAAGGATACTTCATACTTGTATAGCGAAAGCGGAATATAAAAATATAAAAAATTCAAAGTGGTATCACGTGCGTTCCACATGTTCGCTTCATATCTCACCTCACCTCCAAACGGAAGAGAAGAGTGCAGTCGAGCAGGTCGTCTCCCCTCCACGGTGACTGAGGTTTGTACGAAAGCGCTCTGTTCGGAGAGAGAGAGAGAGAGAGAGAGAGAGAGAGAGAGAGAGAGAGAGAGAGAGCAATGTTACAGTTCCCGGGGTTCATGAAACAGTACCCGTGGTCAACAATGACCATACCGACGTCGTTTCTGCTGCCAACCCAATGGCCCCAACCCCATAGTGAAGAGCTCCTCCTCGCCATGGAGGAGTCCGATTTCGAAGAGAAGGTGCTTTCAGAAACTTCATTTTTTTTCATTTACATGTCTAGTTTTTCTTTATGGGTATGTCGAATTGCCCCTGATTTCGACCTAATTGAAATTTTAATCCAAAGAACAAACTACAAAGAGGGAAAAGCTCCAATTGCTTGAAATTTTGAGAATAAAAAACAGACCCTAATTTGAATCCTAATAAGATCTAATTTTGAAAGAAAGACCCTAATTTTGTAAAATTGTAACTGAAGTAAGGATTTTTATTGTGTTCATCAATCATCATTTGAGTTGTCTGTAGGGTAAGATATGCTTGTAAGGCTTTATAAGTTTTGTTTGGTTACTTGGATGCACCTTGTTGAAGGTTCCTTCTTTTGATTCTCCTGAAACTGAAAGAAAATTTGTTTTGAAACGTTTCCTTTTTTTTTTTTATCGTATAAGCTGTGTGAGTTCTTCTGCTGCTCGGATTTGTATCATGAATTTTTTGTTTTGGTCACATTTTATGTCTTTCGATGTCAGATCTAGGTAAGTTTATGAAAGGTTCAGATTGTTGGGTTATTTCGAGACTTGGTATCGTTAAATTTCAGTGTACTCGATTCAAATCCTCATTGCAAAGTGGGTCTCTCTGGGAGTGTAGAATTCTCCAATTTGATTCCGGAAATCATGTGTTGGTGGTGAAGAATGCCACTCCTTTTGGGAAGGACACTACTTAGTGATATCTGCACTAATTCAGAAGGGGAGTCAAATTTCAAGGTCTTTCGAGTATGAAAGAGCTCAATGTTTTGGTATTTCCATTAATAAGAAGCGGACTTTGTATATCATGAGTTACATGACTGTCTAACCTTAGGAACTCACAGAAAAATTACGTTCATCGTTGGGTAGTTTTTCATCGTGAGGTGCTATTTTGGGATTCTTGTGAGTTACAGCCTCAAAGATTAGGGATTGTTAAGCGTAACAAACTAGAAGAACAGAAACCGTGTTCAGAATTGGTTGTTTGAGTAACAAAACCTCAAGGAGAAAGGCGAATAGGTTGAAGTGTATGATATACTCTATAGGACAGACATCTTGATCATTACACTATCAATTCCACAAGGCCAACTGGGTTCCTCAACCCCGGTTGCCTACAGAAAAGTTTGAAGTCCATCCTTTTTGAAATTGCACCTTATCAAGATATATTTGCAGAAAGATTTAGCTCGAACCCAAAGATGGGGTAATGTTTGAATTGAGCAGGATGGAGGCACATCTCACATGGGACAGCCTAGTTCTTCTGAGAGTCGGATTCATGGCCAAACGATATAACCTTAAGTTGCCTAGAAACGAAAACATAGGGAAAGGCACATTTTTGCAATTTGTTGGATCTGTGCCGGTTCAAGTGTGTCTTGAAACTAAAAATAGGGATGCTATTGTATTTTAGCACGTATATTTCTGCTCTTGTTTAAGTTGGCATTCTTATGAGTTAATTGTTGCAGTGCAATGAAATCAGAAAGATTAGCAGCAGCATGGCCGTAATTGGGAAAACCGCTGTCGACAACGATAAAGAAGACTATGACAACGATCCTGACGACGATGACGTAGACAATGCAGAGGATTCCGAAGGTGAAGAGTTTGAGCAGGAAACCAGTTGAAATTGCTGACAAGTGACATCCCTTGTTCTGTTTCCGTTTGGACGGCCACAAGCCCGCATCGAATGCGGCATTTTCTTTACGTTTATCCTCATACATTATCTCAAATAAATTTGCTGAACTAAGCCACTTCCCTTTTCCCTCTATGGATAAAAGATAAAGTCTCTGCCTTTTGTGTTTCTCTGTCATTTTTCATGGCTCTTAATTAATAGTAAAACATATCCTTAAGTTAGAGATATGTCCTCGAGATATTGTTAAAGAATGTTAATGGAGTTGCAATAAATTAGGTCGATGGGTGGGTCCCGGAAATTTTATTTTTGTGGCGACGGGTTGGACCTAGCAATTTTTTTCATGACTTAATAATTCGACACAAAAATAATGAGTTTCAAGTCAACTTGTTAACGAGTCGGGTTGTCGTCGGGTAACCCGTTAATGTGGGTTGTTATCGGGTTTTCTATTAAGAACCCGACATGATATCATTTGCCTGATATAAACATTAGGCAAGGTAATTTCTTGCATGACCTGTTCAAACGAAATGTCATGACCTATTAACGAATCGAGTCGTTATTGTGTTACATGCTAAGAACCCATTAAAATAACAGGTTTTACATAACACACCCTATTAAAATAACGGATATAACGCGAAAATAACATGAACACAACAAGCACGACACATTTGCCAGGCTATGTTTTTAAATAAAATTTGATTTGCTGGAACTACTTATGGCCTAGTAGTATATTTTTTTCATTTGTAAGTGAGCTCTTGTATTTGAATCTTGTAAATGACAAGTACAATACCGATCTATTGTCTCGCTTTCTTTCGGGTAAATGTAAAGTTGTATTAAAAATTTGATGCATTGCATATTCTTATTCAATTTGCAAATGGCAATATAATAAAGCAAAATTTTTGTTTGGTGGGAATAAGTTACTTATTTTGAGTTCTATTCCAAAAACGTTGTATCCAAGTATCCCGTATCTTATTAAATATCAACTTTGTTGTGAAGGTAGCGGCATAGAGAATAATGGAGGACAAGAAACAGAGGGAGTACTTTGTTCTTCAAACAATACAAAGTCTAATAGAAAAGATCGCGTAGATTATAATCACACATGAGCTAATATTGTCCAAAACAAACTTTTTATTTTAGTGTTTATTTTGACAAAGTCAATAAGCTAGATGAGAATACTTTGTTGGCCAACTCTATAGTTAAACAATCAACACTAAGTTTCAATTCATAGGTTATCTATGCAAAATTTTGGCCAAGTCAAAGGTGATTGAGACATTAATTTAACCAACACGACTTTTCTAAACACCAAAATTTCATGATTTGAATTAATTGGATAAATTGTCCGTATTGAATTGATCATTTCACAAGGATTATGTATAGATGAAGACTTAAGAAATAGACAATTCAAATTGCTGAAAAACAATCCTAAAATTCTCTCGGTTCTTATCAATACCTTGAAACTACTTGTTAAGTCAATGTTTTAAATTACTTTAATCTAGCATAACGGTCGTTTGATATTAGGCTCTAGAAGCCCTCCAAAGGTTATTCCAACCCACAAAGTTTAAGTTTTGGACCCTTGAGTATGAAGCATCAAGGCAAGTTGTCCCCTTTAAAAGTCATTCCTCCTTCTTAGGAGGACCAACTGGCCAGCCCTCAAGCCAAGTTTGAATAAAGGTATATTCGTTTTAGCTTTCCTGGCAACAGCTATGAAGGTTCATCTCGTAATTATCATTAATTATTAATTTCATTTTAAGGCAGTATTATGACTCTTAATTTCAGCGCATATGCGTTTTGGGAATATTCCTCACGGGCCCGCGGCCAAACGACATCTGGTTCCACGCAAAACGCAACAACTACCTGCAAATTAAAGAGAAAAAATAATAATTAGCACAACTAATCAGATATTAATATATTAACAACAAAATAGGTGTAACGGAAACGTTACGTGTCAACGGCGGACCGACTTTCGTTGGACTACCTTGTTCGGAACAAACAGTGACGCGGTACGTGGCACGCACGGAGGGACATGCTGCTGACAAGACAGCGCTGACTTAACGGCGATAAACGGAATCCATACGATTGTCCCACGGTTCACGGCGCAACAAATTCAAGCACTGCTGTATTTTTCTTGTCATTATGTACGAAACCACCTCGAAAAATATGTATAAAAAAAAAATGAAGAAAAAAAAAATTCCATCATTCCACAACCCGATCACAAAACTTCACTCTTTGTAATTTGTATTTTAAAATATATTTTAGATTAATTACGTCATCTAGGTTCTTTGTGGGAAGCTCCGGGCATACGACATGTCGCAGTGAGGAACGTGTTGATGGTGGTGGTAGTGACGATACTGCTGATAATGATGGACATACGACATGTCGCAGGGGTTGCCCCTCTGAGTCTGGACATGACAAGGATAGTCGCAGACTCGTCCGGGACCTCTCTGATACCTGGCGGGGTGTCCAATCGGCGGCGAGACTTGAGGCGAAACGTACCGTCTTGTTGGCGAAACGAAACGTTTCGGAGGCGAATCGGTGGATGAGAAGAGCGATTTCGAAGGGGATGAGTCGCCGCCGCTAGTAGCAGTAGACATCGGAGGCGAGATTTGCTTCGGGGACTTCGGCGGCGCGAGAATGGCTCTGATCTTCAGAGGACGAGGCGGAGAAGAAGCTCGACCGTACTCTTCGATGATATTCTCCAAATCCTCGTCGGACTTTACGGCAATCAAGGTCTCCAAATCTCCGTTCGGCAATGGACACTTCAATTCCACAGAATAGCCGCAGAACTCCTTAAGCTTTGCCATTAGCTCTGAACACAGAAAGAAATCAAAATCAGCATCGAAATTCGAACGAAGCAACTGAAATCGAATAAAAAAATTCAAGAAAATCGAGCAAGAATCGAAAGAAAAAGATCGAATCGAAGACGATCGAACGCACCTGTATATGTAATGGAGGAATCGACGGCGAGGACGCGGTTGTGGCCGCCGACGTATCGGAGCGTGCCGTCGGAGTGGCGGGGGAGGATTTTACCACCATAGCTACAGAGGATCTTCAACGGTTCAGGTGCTTTGTTGAGTTCCATGGCTTTAAGACTGTCTGGGTTAAAGAGACAGAGCTACTGCTTGGCTAGAGATAGAGAAGAGAGAGGGGTTTTGGTTTTGGAGGAGGAGAGGTGCTTGAAGGTTCAAACCTCAGGGAGTGATTTTGTAGAGTATTTATAGATGGGGAGGAGTGTCGGTGACGTCAGCGAGAGGCCCACGCGCTAATGAAGGAATACTAATCTTGCGGTTGTTTCCTCTAATTATAATTCATAGTCGTCATTTAATTGTAATTAGTAGGTAATTAGTAATCAGCTCTGCTGTTGAATTTCGCTGATTTATTCTCCGGGATTTTTCTTCTTTTTTTTTTCTTTTCTCATTCGTTGTTAAACAAAGGGGTGCCTGAAATACTCAAAGCAAGATGGAGTGGGCCTCGCTGGGCCCATTTAACTGGCGGGACCAGTGAGTCACCATAAAAAATAAAGTTTCTAATTTTTTAAAATATTTATTTTTCGTATTTGATAAGAAAAGTGGAAGTGGTTTCGAAATTAAATTGAATTGATTCGGAGGTCACTGACTCCAAAGTCCAAAAGGAATCATCACTGAATTGGTAATCGGTTTACCTGCCGACGTCTGTTAATTTGGGCGGTTAAGCTGCAATCATTTTTCCCTCCTAGACTTCCACTTAAGAATTTTAAACTTGCTACAGAAGTTCAATCCTCGAATCCAGTAAGTTAAAGATGGTCAAAAGACAAACATTAGTAGAGAGTGTAAAATAAAAATAATCGTGTGAATTACACTCTCCAATAAAAATATCATGATATTGAACTTTTTTTGTTTTATTAGTACATCGATATATTGAACTGATTTTTTTTTTTTTACCACATCGATATTTTTACTATAGTGGGAGGGGGAGTTCGGCTAAGCCACACAATATGCAACCTAATTTGGTATCGAATTCGTCATCCACGAGATTCAAGTAAAGAGAAATACCATGTGCAATATTATTCTTATTTCGGTTCTTTTAACTTGATCATTTTTTGAATATTTTTAGGATGCAAATTCACATTTAATATAACCATGTTTATAGCCATTAGATTAACAGATGCATTGACGGAGAGTATAACCACATAAATATTAGCGGATCCAAGTGCCCCTTCTATCTACACTCCAAGACCCCTCCTCCATCGTAAGTAAGGTGACGTAGTTCTCTACTTGAGTATTGTTCACTCTACTTGATTCGTGTCTTGCTCGCTGAGATGAGCTGACTGGTGGTCTTTGTTCGAAGTAGTGTTTGATTTTGTTGCCTCGCCTTATGAATGTTGTGGTCGCATGTTTGTAGTGGTTGGATGTTGTCTTCGATTTATGCGTTGAGTTCGTGGTCTCGTCTTTCAACGATGATTTTTGTGGTCTCGCCCTATTGCGATGATTTTATGTGGCCCTGCATTTTTGCGATGACTTATGTGGTCGCCTAGATAAGTCTGTTGCGTCAATCGTGTTTTTGTAATAGATTTGTATTAATGAGGTTCTGTAGGGGTAGGAGAGTTTTTGTGGTAGCCGTATAGGGGTTTACTATCGTTTGTTACACTGTGCAAATTTACTCCATATCAATTTCTTGGTGCAAATTAATCAACATTGCCTTTTTCCTCGCTAACCGGAACCTAAAGTTCGCTTTCACATCGTTTGGGCTCCGAGAAACTAGGTTCACTGGATTGCTCCCATTAAATAGGAATTTGCACTGTACATGTACTATTAACTCCAAAAAAATTGGTAACAAACAATAGAGTCCAAGGGATTTAAAATGTCATATCGAATCTTTTTGGTAGTACGAGCGATTGTGGAAGATAAAGAAATCGAATTCAATACTTTATATATATAGAATGTTCTTAAATAACCAACCGGTATAATTTTGATTCTTCTCTAGATGTTGCTTTTTGAATCCGGTAATAAACTAAACTTAGCATATTAGAAAATAACTAAAAACACACAAGATTATACTAGTTTAGTAGAATTTTTGTCTACGTCTAGTTGTGATTTATTGGCGTAAAAAAAATCACGTTTTTTTAATTAACAATAGATTATATAGTAAAAAAATCACGGCTACTTTTTACTATCTTCTTTCTCGGCAGTCACTGTTTATCTGCTTCCTTTTTAACCTTTTCGCGCTCTATTTATTATCATTTAACTCTTAATGAGTGACAATATGCGATATCATGCATCAAAATGATTACCAGATTGGATAATTCAATATTGTCAACGATGTCCGAAGGGAATAAACCTCGAGAACAAAATATATCACTTTTATTTTTATTTTTTCATGGAATCCTATTCCATAACGTGTACAAATCGAATAGACGTTCGATGCATCTAAGACTTTTAATATTTGCATGATTTTGCTTCCAAACGTGTACATCGTTTGATCCGTTTGCGTCCAGAATCTTCTAGTTTCATTCCTACTAAGAATTATGTGGTTTTGGTTTTACTATAAATATGTGCATGCATAAACATATTGTCTTTACCATATTGAGAAACATCGAGGCGACTCGCTTAAAAGTGAGATTCTTTATGAATTTTCTGTTGTTTCACAATTAAATGTCGACTCTCATATCAACATTATAAAATATTGTGCAAAAAACATGAGGTGGTAGAGAATTCATAGAGAGTCTCACTTTTATTTTTGTCAAACGATAAATTTTGTTAGATTAGATGTTAAATTAGCCACAGACGAAATTTGAACCCACATCATCATGCAAGTGCTCAACACCGTTCCATCACTGTTGTAAAGGGCCACTTGCATAGAGATTCTCACTTTTGAGAAAATCCCCTTAGCAGTTCTCTACCATATTTAATCATTCATTAAATAGAAACTTAATGAGTGGTAAATTATTCTTTTTTTAATATTGTACATTGTATGTAGTTTCTTATGAACTAATAATCTATGTATTTGTTTAACCAATTAGATTCATGAATCTAATTATTTTCCCCAAAAATAGATTGTACATTGTTCAATGTACTAGATTATTTTATTTATGAAAATTTAACAAAGCAAAAGTAATAGAAACAGAAAAGTAGATTTATATATTACCGGAGACCCGTATGAATTCTATATTGTATTATCGTATAAATTTAGCGACATCTAAATTTAATACATCATCCCAAGTCAAAACCAGCCAAATATTTATTAACCGAAGTATCGCGGTCTTATTAGATTAGGAATGTGATTGTGTAAATCATAATAGATTTAAGAATATCTCTTATATTCATATTAGGAGTTGATTACTTATGAAATGCTATAATCCTAAAGGAAAAGATTTTTACATATCCTACTACTATAAATAAAGGCAAACCGGGGTGGAATAGAATACACCCACAATTACATATCTCTCTTCTCTCTACTATTGCCGCACCTTTCTCTCTTTATATGGCCTCCATAATTCTTCAGTAAATTATGCCTACAACACGTTATCAGTACGCTCTTGACGATGCGCTAACAAGAGAATTTATTCTTTAATCAGGGGAGTATTACGTTTTAATCATTCTTTTTTACGATTAATTTATTATTTTATTGAATTGATCTACATGTTATTGATTCAATTTAATTTTTCTGTGTTGAACGTAATACAACGCATTGGAGATGCAATTCCGGCCTTATGAGAAGGATCTTCTACATATTCAAAGGCTTTGTAGTGTTTTGCCAATCAGGTACGCTTAAAATAAAGTAAGATATTTGAAACGACCTTGAAGCATGAAAAAATTCCCCATGATGCATGAACCCCCTATGTTTATATTTTCCTTCTTATATGTATATTGCATATGTGTCACATCCCGGCCCGGGCGCAGCCACCTCTCGGGCCCGCTCCACCACCGTAGCACGATATTGTCCGCTTTAGGCCCCGACCATGCCCTCACGGTTTTGTTTTTGGGAACTCACGAGCAACTTCCCAGTGGGTCACCCATCATGGGAGTGCTCTAGCCCCCTTCTCGCTTAACTTCGAAGTTCCTACGGAACCCGAAGCCAATGAGCTCCCAAAAGGCCTCGTGCTAGGTAGGGATGAGAATATACATTTAAGGATCACTCCCATGGGCGATGTGGGATGTCACAATCCACCCTCCTTAAGGGCCCGACGTCCTCGTCGGCACACACGCGGCCAGGGTTAGGCTATGATACCAATTGTCACATCCCGGCCCGGGCGCAGCCACCTCCCGGGCCCGCTCCACCACCGTAGCACGATATTGTCCGCTTTGGGCCCCGACCACGCCCTCACGGTTTTGTTTTTGGGAACTCACGAGCAACTTCCCAGTGGGTCACCCATCATGGGAGTGCTCTAGCTCCCTTCTCGCTTAACTTCGAAGTTCCTACGAAACCCGAAGCCAGTGAGCTCCCAAAAATCCTCGTGCTAGGTAGGGATGAGAATATACATGTAAGGATCACTCCCCTGAGCGATGTGGGATGTCACAATATGTTCATATATTTGTTAATATATATTTGTTTCATGCAATACTCAATTATGCTATGTGGAATTTGTGAGTCAAAGAATCTAAATAAATTAGAAGCATATTAGGGTTTTTCAAACCCTAAGAATTTTTGAAAAAAAAAAGAAAAAAAATTGGACATGGTGCGACACCACTGCCGTACCACCACCGTGGCCTCGTCGGCCCACTACCGCTAGCTTGAAGCCCAGCTGTGTGAAGCATGACATGGCACAATGTCGTTTTAGACACCTTGGACCTCACAGCAGCAGCCCTTTGGGCTTTGCTGCTCTGACTCGGACCCTTGGCCTTCAACCTACTTGGTTTTATAAAGGCTCGCAGTTCCTTAGCCTACCAAAGAAAAACCTACAGTTTTTTCTTAGCCTGATTGTCCTGAGTCCTTTGGTCTAATAGTCCATAATTGCTAGGCTTCTTCCTTGCCCATGACCCGGCTTGCCTGAAGCAGCTCATATGCTTACCGGGCTTCGTCCCAGTTTCGGCCCTATTCGCTAGCAACTTTGTGCTGCTGGGCTTCTTTTGCCCCAGACCCAAAACCCTGCCCCAGCTCCAACTGTGCCTCGCACACAACCAACTCGCAAGCCAATGTTTCATTAAGCCTAATCCATGCCACCCATTTAGCCCAAAAAGCCAGCACGCGCTGTTGCTCGGCTCTATGCTCTTGACCCGTGGTCTGAAGCCACCCATGGGCTGCATATTGTAGCCAACCCAAGCCCAATATATTTTGGGGCTATATTGTTCGATCCAATGCTAATTTTTATCATTCTAAATAATTTTAACTTGAATGTTATTATTATTTTTGCTTCTATAATAGACCCTTTATAGCTCGATTTATTGAATTAATTATAAGTGACATGCAGTCTATTAATCTGATAATTAATCCAAAATTATTGACCTAAAGATCACTTTTGGACATTAACGATTCAATAATTTATTTCCTTTCTTTGAACCGTTGACATACTTTCGTAGTAACGAAACTCTCACACTTGAGTTCCAGAAGAATCTCAAATCCACTACACTTAAATCAGCATATTGCATTTTGTGTTCTTGCAGGAACCTCTCTTTTATGAATTAAACCTTCATAAACTAAATTGAATCTGTAGTTTCAAATTTAGTGCTTTTGAAAACCGAAGTTTTCATAAAACAATACACACATGAAAACCTGACGTTTTTCATGAAACCATATCTTAGAACTCGAATGTTCTAACATTGATGCTTATGGATGATTCATTCTCATAGCACCAATCACAATCTTGTTCCCTCCAATTCAGTGGATTGTCGAACCGTCACAAGTTCGATTTTCCCTAATTTTGGACGTTTCTAATAGAAACCACTTTATGTGGGGTACAAGACGTGAATCTCCACTTGACTATCAAGAAGCTGAGAAACCATTGTAGCCAACAATGGCATGGAAGAGTTGAATAAGCCTCTGCCATATCTTCATTCGAAGACTTATGCCCGAAGCATTACCAACGGAAGTACCTCTTGAATGAGGATTCCATGGCTATTTGGCTTACTCATATAGACCGTCTAATCATGAAAGATATTACCCGAATCACACCATGATTACGTTCATGAATGAGTACAATTCTGAAGTTTATCAATCCAATTGAATTTTGACTAGAGAATACTTTTCTCATCCTTCCTTATTTCTAACTCGCTTATAAAGCAACAAGTGTAGAAAACAGAAGTTTACCAAATTCTTGGATCTGATTACTACCATAAACATATAGTAAAATCAGGGCCTGCCAAGGTGTGGCATAATGCCCGAAGCGTGATCCTTGGCACCTAAGACCTAAAACTTTAAGAATAAGGGATAATATTCCCAAATCTTAACCCTGTAGAATCTACTTCCGTCTTGATGGAATAGATCATTGGTTGTGCACCTGTTTGTGCCTCTACCAATGTCGTTGAGGAGTACCATCGTAGTCAATATGTGAGACTAATTTTGCTCCACCAAACATCGTTGGAAGAGAAGAATTTGACATGAATGGCCTTGTTGGCCGAATTCACCCTAGTAACTTTGGTTTACTTTGTGAACATTTTTTCATGTTCTTGGATTCAAGTTTGGTGTATGATTTACTTATGGATAGTCTTATTGATATTATCCTCGAATATGATGCACGCCTTATGGTGCAAAGTTTCTCTCAAAACGTCATGTGAGTGATAGCAGCATTATGAAATGTGGTTAGTGTTTTCTCCATGGGGATATAGATATGGAGATTTACATATAAGTTCCTGAAGAATTATGATGAGTCAATTTCATATTATATATTATTCCCTATTCTTGGTCTATTTTGGTTATTATTTTGGTGAGATTTTGATGCTTTATTATGTATTCCCAATATAGGATGTGCGGACTTGGTCGGAGCATAAAGTAATCAAATTGTGGAATTTTTGAGTGATTCCAATTTTAGAAAGTTCGTAAGTCAGTCAAGAAGGTTGTGTCAAAATTTCATAATTTTATCCTAAAGCATTTGATCGTGGCGAATTAATTTATGGTCAGCGTGCAGTGTTGGCAGATTGGGCTACATAGCTTGTTTGCGACTTTTAGGCTGGAAGATGATGAATTTTGGACTTGGGTTGTTCTTGGAACTTGAAGAGGATGTCCTGATCTTTAAGTTTATTCATTTTGAGCCTGTTTTGGAGCCCTGAAGGTTCAGAAACGTGACTAGTCCTTTGATGGGCAGATTTCCTAGTCATAATAGAAATGTAATTTTTAGTTATTCTTTTATTATTTTGTTTCCTAATTTTTAGAAAACCTTTTCCTATGAGGGTTTTAATTAGGAGTAGTATAAATAAGGTTTTTTAGCCATTGGGTTCTACACAAAACAGTGAGAGAATTTAGCAAGGCTTAGGAAAATTTCAGACTTTTTACGTACAAGTTGTTTTCAATCTTTTTCTAGTTAATGATATTCTTTTTAATTTTTATTATGTGTATGCGTAACTAAATTTCTCTTTGCTAGGGTGAGGCCATGATCCTTAGCAAGAATATGTAGTTTCTTTTTAATTTGCTTACGAATTTATGCATGCAAATTTTGAATTATTAATCACTGGTTTAAACTACTTAGTTGTTTTAGTGATTCGCGACCATTATAATATCTAGAAAAGTAATTTGATGCAATTTTAGCGGAGGACTGTCCCTGAAATTGACTAAAGTTTCTTGTGATTAATATATGTAACCTCTTAGGAAGGACAACACATTTTAAGTGTTATATGGTTTTTCAAAATGTTTTCATAAAGCTTAATGAGTCTTGCATGTTCACATTCGATCTGGACGTCACGGACGAATTGCATGTTAGATATATATTCTATATTGGAGGTTCCAAGTAAGGCATACTTTAGGAAAACCTAACCTTCAGAATATGCATGTGTAATTCATAAGTAAATAGAAGAACTACATAGGATTGTTAAGGTGACGGCGGAACCCTAGTGTTTTCTTACTTGAATTCTAAAAATTGTTTCCTTTTTCTTTTTCTTAAAAAATTGCAGATTTTAGTTAACTTTTTAAATTAAATTCGTTTTTCTTAAATTAGGGCATTAAATCACATTTTTTCCAATATTTTGTTCTTAATAATTAGTTGGGTTTTGATTTACATAAATTTATTTAAATTAATCCCTGAGGAAACGACCTTACTTGAGCCAACTATACTACAACAATCTTGTTTCTCTTGCAAGTAGTTTAGGTGTTTTTAACCCTTTTACGTAGGTGGTAAAAATCCTATCAAATTACAAGGAATGGTTCAAATAGTTCAAAAACCACGGAACATCCTCTTAACTTGTTTGAGTCGTTCACTTACAATCCAATAAATGTGGAATACCCATCTAAGTGATTATTTGATCAGTCAGGGATATGAATTATGCCTTTGCGTGTTAAACTATGAAGTCTTATTCCAAATTGCTAGAGTTACAGTTTATGTCGTTAACACGAATCTTACTAAGACTCCGGAAGAGCTTGAGAAACCTGCCTCGCACTTGAAGATAGAATTTGAGATGAAGGATCTTAGGAAAACTTGTTTATGCCTTGACCTGAAGTTGAAGCATTGTTCTGATGGTATTTTGGTCTACCAGTTGAACTACACCCTGAAGGTGTCACCTTTGAGTATACCTTTGATCGTCCATACGTTATATGCAAATGAGACCTTTGAAGAGGTTATGGAATCTGAAATTCTATATCTAAGTTCAACTTTGCGCTTCATTGTACTTAGCTCATTGTATTTAAACAGAACATCTCCTTCGTTGTTGATCTATTGGTAAAGATGCAGTACCGCGCCTACATGCAACCACTAAATTGGTATTAAAGACGTACCTTGAAGGTACTACGAAGGCAAATCCCAATGCATCTCGAGCGGATCCGACCCCCTGATCCTCGAAATGATGCTTGCCTTGTTGTTATGTTCATGCATGTTACTTATCAAACCCGCACAAGGTAAAATATCCAAATGGTTATGTTTTTACCATTAGGGATATCACAATATCTCAGAGATCCACGATATGACCTTAGTTGTGAAATCTTCGAATCGTTCCAAGACTTACCTCACTTCACTACGCCACAAGTGAGACATGGTTAGAAGTTCTTGTTAAGCATATTTCAAAGTACTTGTTGTTTTCATCCATCGTTGAGTCCTAACGACGATCCATGAAGACTATGCCACATGTATCAACCCGACCAAACCATGATACATCAACAAAGTCAACGCCAAGACATATTGCGTCTACATCTATATCAACAAAGCATCAAGAGATTGAAGTCATGCAAGCCGATCCCAGACAACCTTACCGACATCTACATGACGTCACTGCAGAAGTCAACATTCCAAAAGCTTGTTTGAGGAATTGGTATGCCTAATTATCATATGCAATGCTTGTAGAAGTATGTTAAACTCAGGGAGAATATCTAGAAGTATACTCACTTGATCTTAATGTACTCTTTTTCCCTACGATTAGGAGCATTTTTCCACTAGGTTTTTGCTATCGAAAGAGGTTTTAATGAGGCACCCATCCTAGGCTGATCATACAATTGTGAGCTATTCTACTTGCTTCCAAAAGACGTATAGTTTTGACTTAATGTAACTTTTCACTTTTCTCCTTAGTCTATAGGTTTTCTTCCACCTTGGGTTTTACCATAGCGAGGTTTTGTGAGTTTTACCTTTTTATGCATTCTTCCTTTGATTTGAGACTTGCATTCGCTCATTGTGCCGACGACTTCATCAACTGTACTTGCTTCATCACCAAAGACCTGGTGTGCCATTTACTTGAGTATTTACACACTCAAGGGAGAGTGTTGCAGTCATATTAGGTTAGGAATGTGATTGTGTAAATCCTAGTAGATTTAGGAATATCTCTTATATTTCTATTAGGAGTTGAGTACCTATTAAATGTTGTAATCCTAAAGGAAATTTTTTTTACCTATCATACTACTATAAAAAGAAAAAGAAAAAAAAAGACACAATGGGGTGGAATAGAATACACCCACAATTACATATCTCTCATCTCTACTATTGCCGCACCTTTCTCTCTCTATATGGCCTCCATAATTCTTCAGTAAATTATACCTATAACACGAAGTTATTAATTTATCGGGTGTCAAATTATCGATGTTCTACTGTATTCAAATTGTATACCATATGTAATCATTCATAAAATAGAAACTTAATGGATAATACCAAAAATTAACTTCACCTGCAGTTGTGAATACCCAATAATTTGCTTTTGGATCATTCAAAATTTCATGAGTTGGATACTCCACGAAAGGTTCCATATAAAGAGCTCTTCAAAAAAAAAAAAAAAAAAAAAGGTTCCATATAAAGAAACAAATGCTTTTATATGGATTTGTCTTTCCATACATGCAAATAAATTCAGACGAATTCTCCAAGTAACCTTCATATATCCAAACCCTAAAAGATCACTTCAGTTCAAATATCAAGCGTCATACCAACTTCTTGTGTATTTTTGTGTGAAAATTTAAGGTGGATGAAAAGAAAAGAAGTTTTCACACTCCTTTTGTATATAAATAGAATGACAAATGTAAAACGAGTTTACTATTATCGTGATGCTTTAAGCTATTAATTCAATTCTTGCAAACATACTCCAACGACAAACTTAATGCGTTAGCTACAATACTGTACAGGTCGATACGCAAAACACCTAGTATCCATCATGTTGTACTAGCTGCCAAATACGCTACGGTGTCAATGAAATGATTTCATACATGCATGGAAGCCTCTCCAACGTATAGGAGTGTATGAAGTGATTGGAGAAGGGAGAATAAGGCCAAAGAAAACAAGTTCCATGAACATAATTGCCCATTGCGTTTGGAGACGTGACATGTGGGGACGTTTTTTGGGTAACAAGCATGAAAGTTAGCGTGGGCATCGACATCATTTCAGTTGTTCCACCACCAATATGTTATCGTCTTTGATTTCGGCCTAATGTTTTCAGTAGGTAAAGGAACAAACGTTCGGTATTGGTATACGTTGTTGTGACTAGGGATGGCCGACATCCGGTTTGGTTCGATTAAGACCTCAAATTGCATATTTGTACCAATAAAAATATTTCATTTCATAATTTAGTCTGATTAAATTTACTCTTAAACTAGTAGCACAATTAATTAAATCGAGTCTCTTTCTTTCTTTTTTTTAATATTGGTACCTTGCATTAGTGATACAGAAAATGAATGGTTAAGATTTAAAATAAAAAAAATACAATAATTGTAAAAAAAAATTGTTGTATTAAATTCTGCGTATTAAACTGAAACCTGAATTAAAATTAAATTTAATGAATACTTTTTGCAACAAAAATAAAATAAAATAAAATAATGAACGCTAGAGATAAATATACACCAAAATGTGAAATATAAAAAATCAGAACAGATAACTCGTATGTTTAAAATTGTCACTCACTCACTGCGATTTTTCTGTGCACCCGCAGTTAACGTCTCATGAAATTTTAATTTCGTTCAAACTATAGCACATGTATATTTTTCTAATAATGCTGGAAATCCGCGTGTCAAATTTTCTCGCGAGATGGAGAGGCGAGTATTAATGTAGTGAACGGTTCAAACCGGGTTTCCATATATCATGAGTTGGTTATAGGATTCGTTTAATATTTTAATATTTTAATAAACAATACATGGTCATATTTGTCTCAATCTCCAACCGAAGGTCAAAGGGTCATAGGATTCGTTTTAGTCTTGTCACAAAAAACTGTTTCCAACTGAGGGCCAAAGGGCCACATGGCCAAACATAATTTATTATTTAAAAACTACAACTTAAATTCAAATCCAACGACTAAGTGACGTCAACATGAAAAGTTGAAAAAAAAATTATAATGTGAAGAATTGAAAAATTGAAAAAAATTGAAAAATTGAAATGTGAAGAATTATAATGTGAAAAATTGAAAAAAATTTAAGCATATATAATGTGAAGAATTGAAATAGAATAAAGTAAGATAGTATGGAATTGTGAAAATTATGTGAGAAATGGTTTATAGGAAAAAAATAGAATTTTAAATTTCATAAAATAAAATAAAATTTGAATCCAACGGTAACTAGCCGTTAAATTCAAATTTTGTCTGCCATTCATGTCAGTTATATTCGACAGGAATAATCATAACTATTACTATCGATTACATCTGACAGGAATAATCAAAATTATATCCCAGCCCGGGACTGGCTGGTTGGCTAGATTGGGCCAGTCAATTGGCCCTTTGGCCCTTTCATATTCCGTAAAGCCTATGAGCCATCTGGCCTAACCTTCAGTTATAAACAATTTTCGAGTAATTTTCAACCCTCTAATCCTCTAAACTTTTCGGTTAGAAATTGCCTAAAGTACATGCCGTTTATTCGTCATACATGCCCATCTTGCAGAAAGTTCGACAAGCAGAAGGTAACACCTATTGAGAGGACACGTGGTGGGACACATGGCGTCAAGGCAGCTGGCGGGGGATTCTGTTCCTAGGATAGTTTCCTCAGACGCAAGGCGCAAACTCCATCCATTGGATTATTGTGGTGGCAAAAGTTATAGTTCGAAGGTCTGGCAAGATCCTCAGCGTATGGTCAAGGAGGTGATGGCATTGGCCCACATGACATGTGGTTCATAATCCTTCCTGAATTTTTGTGTCACGAGACCAACGGATCAAATAATTCAGATCGTTTAAGAGAAAGAAAGTCGGGCGATTCAAAAGTTTAGTATTTTGGAAAATGGAGCAGTGGAATAGAATAGAATAATGTTTGACTATTTAAAGACGAGTAAGAACTTTTACTCAAAATTTTTAGTATTTTAATCGCAAAGCTTTGTATTTTTTTATCAGAACTGTTTATATTATGAATCACATTGTAAATATCATATCTGCAAAAAATAAATTAAAACTAAAGTCGTTTAGTCAATCTATTGTACCAAATACATGAACGGTCTGTAATGCTCTTACCAATACTGTTATTTTATTTTTAAACAGTTTGATGACTAAACGACTTTAGTTTTAATTTATTTTTTGCAGAGACAATCTTTATAGGGTGATTTATAATATAAACAATTCTGATTATAAACATAAAATTCTATAAATTGACAATGAACATTTTGAAAAATTTTAAGTAAAGAGTTCCAACTCTTATTTGTGTGACATCCCACATCGCACAGGGGAGTGATCCTTAAATGTATATTCTCATCCCTACCTAGCACGAGGCCTTTTGGGAGCTCACTGGCTTCGGGTTCCGTTGGAACTCCGAAGTTAAGCGAGAAGGGGGCTAGAGCACTCCCATGATGGGTGACCCACTGGGAAGTTGCTCGTGAGTTCCCAAAAACAAAACCGTGAGGGCGTGGTCGGGGCCCAAAGCGGACAATATCGTGCTACGGTGGTGGAGCGGGTCCGGAAAGTGGTCCCACCCAGGCCGGAATGTGAAAAATTGAGTAACCAAATATTTATTCGATGAATTAAAGAGAATATTCTCTGGTATTGAACTAAAATCCAAAAAGTATCTAAATTCGTAGCTTCATACAAAAGGGAAGAATTTAGAAGGACCTGCTGTCGATGTTTCACCCTAATGAAATTATGTAGATTGCTTTGTTATGTGTGGGAGGTGGGGGTCCTAATTATTTGGTCTAAGGTTTAAAGATTGATTGGGTGGGAGTCCTAATTATTTGGTCTAAGGTTTAATTTGGGATTTGTTAAAAAAAATATTTATATTGTGCTTTAAAAATAATTAGGTGTAAAGTGTTTAATAAATTGTTTTATTTTATAAATGATGTGAGTATGTTAATCAATGTAAAAACGTTTGCTAAATTTTAATCTAAACATGATATAATTATACACAATGATAAAATGGACATAATAATGGGGGCAATGGTAATAACAGTTGTGGCAACGACAACAACGGCGGTGGCGGCAGTGATGGTGATGGAAAAGACAATTGCGATGGTATAATGGTGGTGTCAAAATTGGCGTACAAAGGTAATAATGGTAGTAAAAGCGACGGTGAAAATTGCGGTTGTGATTGTAGCTGTGGTAGTTGCAATGGTGACGGTGGTGACAATGGTGATGATGGTATGACGATGATGATGTAAAGTTAGTGGTTGTAATGATAGGGTTTCCTGTTTAACTCCCTGCACTCTAGGGTGGAGTAATTTGGATCTCCAAATGATAACCCAAACTCACAAGCAAAGTGCGGGAGGAAACTCAGACATCCCTGAATTCTCTATCTCGTTGCTTAGTCATTGGGATGTAATTTAGAAGCCCGTGGAAACAGACCCAACCAACAGCCCCGTTAAAGTGTTGAATTGACTAATAATATATATGCATCGTAGTCAAACTCGGCTGTGGTGTTGCCTTATTGGAATAGAATTCTATCCTGATCCTTTTTTGCAAGGATTTAGTGATCATTTTATCGTGTTGTGTTTGTTTATTTGTCATTCTATAATTATAAATTATTTTTCATATTTTTATTTAAAATTAAACACAAATTTAATGAATCTCGTGGTACTATAGTCTGTTGGTATTCCACCTCACTTGTAATTGAGAGGTCTTAGATTCGAATCTCGTGGATGACGAATTCAATACTAAATTAGGTTGCTCATTGTGTGGCTTAAATAAATAAATAAAAATAGTAATTAACGAAAGCTGACCGTACGATATATGATAAACGAACATGATGAAGTGATATCTGGAATCCTCACAAGAAGATCCTCACCCGCCTTTATCTATTCTATCTTATGCTTTCAAACTGTGTCATGTCAAAACTCGTTGAGCAACTAGGACCAACTCTTTCATTTTGGTCCTCACTCGCACTAGATACATCATACAAGCTCTAGAAGCATAGAATCGCATTAATTTTCAAAATGAAACATTAGAATGCTTGAGTTACTCTTAACGACATGAACTACAACCTCGTTGCAAGCATTCAACCAACATTCCAAGTCGTAGTACAAAATTGTCATTTTTAAATTTTTATAAAATAGCCAACATGAAAAAAGAAAATTGAAAGCAAGTTATCGTATAAGTCATTTTAATTAAAATACGTGACTTGATATTATTACGTGACAATATGACGAAATTATTAAAATTCTTCCTCCCTTTCAATTTTATAAAGGTAACAATCTACATCAATTGCAAAAGAAGACAGAAAAGTAACAACTAGATTGAGAATAATGTTTAATATAAGGTCAAATGTGTAAATAACGACTTGGTTTTAGTAGTAGCAACCCACTTGTACAAAAATATGACTAATCGTTCATTAAACAAAACAAAGTAACATGACAACTGTTAATCCACCCACAGACATTTTCCCCCCTCGCCGGCGACAACCGGAATCTGTACGGATGAGACCCTTCCCAGCCGTCATCCTCCTTCTCCTCCTCCAACACCTCTTCCTCTTCCCCACCTCCGCTCTCGATTTCCTGTTCAACTCCTTCTCCAATATCACCAATGCCACCGACCTTATTCTCATCAACGACGCCCGACTCGACGCCGCTGCCATCCGCCTCACAAACGACACTAACCAGTTCGCCGTCGGCCGCGTCTTCTACCCAACAAAAATTCCCCTGAAACCCACCTCCAACTCCACCTCCGTCACTTCCTTCTCCACCTCCTTCGTCTTCTCCGTCCTCCCGGAGATTGCCTCGAGCCCGGGATTCGGCCTCTGCTTCGTCCTCTCCAATTCCACCTCGCCGCCCAACGCCCTCGCCAGCCAATACTTCGGCCTCTTCACCAACGCCACCGTCCCCTTCGTCGCCCCGTTGCTCGCGGTTGAGTTCGACACGGGTCAAAACCCGGAATTCAACGACCCAAATGGGAATCACATCGGAATCGACCTCAACAATATAGAATCCGCCGTCACGACCCCCGCCGGGTACTACAACTCGACCGGCGGATTCGTCTCGATCCAAATGCGGACCGGGCAGAACGTCCGGGCCTGGATTGAATTTGACGGGACTAATCTCGAATTCAACGTCACCGTCGCCCCTGCCAATGTGTCCCGCCCTTCTCTGCCAACGCTTACTTACAGAGACCCCAAGATTGCGAACTACGTATCGGCCGAGATGTTCGTCGGGTTTTCGGCTTCGAAAACGCAGTGGATTGAAGCCCAGAGGGTTTTAGCTTGGAGTTTTAGCGACACCGGAGTCGCTAGAGACATTAACACGACGAATCTGCCCGTTTTCCAGCTGGTTTCTCCGTCATCTTCGCTATCGAGTGCGGCGATTGCCGGGATTTCTGTCGGTTGTGTCGTTTTTGTGTTGATTTTAGCATCTGGGTTTTACTTGTACTGGAGGAAGAAAAGGATGGAAGGCGAAGAAACCGACGACGAGATCGAAGATTGGGAGCTGGAGTATTGGCCGCACAGATTCTCCAATGAGGAGCTGAGAGAGGCGACGGGAGGTTTTTCCAACGATCAGCTTCTAGGTTCCGGTGGATTCGGGAAGGTTTACAAGGGCACCTTATCAAACGGCACAGAAATCGCCGTCAAGTGCGTCAACCACGACTCGAAGCAGGGGCTGAGGGAGTTCATGGCGGAGATCGCTAGCATGGGGCGGCTGCAGCACAAGAACTTGGTGCAGATGCGGGGGTGGTGCCGGAAGGCCAACGAGCTGATGCTGGTGTATGATTACATGCCCAATGGGAGCCTCAATCGGTGGATTTTCGACAAGCCCAATACGGTTTTGGGGTGGGAGAGGCGGCGGCGCGTGCTGGCGGATGTGGCGGAGGGGTTGAATTACCTCCACCACGGGTGGGACCAGATGGTGATTCACCGAGACATTAAGTCGAGCAACATTTTGTTGGACGCGGAGATGAGAGGGCGGCTTGGGGATTTCGGGCTGGCGAAGCTCTACCAGCACGGGGAAGTGCCCCACACGACGCGTGTCGTCGGGACGTTCGGGTACTTGGCGCCTGAGCTGGCGACTGTAGCAGCGCCGACGGCGGCGAGTGATGTTTATAGTTTTGGGGTGGTGTTGTTGGAGGTGGCGTGTGGGAGGAAGCCGATTGAGATGGAGGCGGCGGAGGATGAGGTGGTGTTGGTTGATTGGGTGAGGGAGTTGTATTTTAGAGGGAGGGTGGGGGAGGCGGCGGACCTGAGAATAAAGGGGGAGTATGAGGCGGCGGAGATGGAGATTGTTTTGAAGCTCGGGCTGGCTTGTTGCCATCCTGATCCACAGAGAAGGCCTAACATGAAGGAAATTGTGGCAGTTTTGGTTGGTGAGGCCGCGTCCGCCACCGCACCCGCCCGTTTGTTGTCTGAATTGGCAAGGGGTGATAGTAGCATTGGCGGCGGAGACGGCGGTAGTGATGAAGGATCTATGGAAGTAGCGCCACCCCAACTCCAGCAGCCTTTAGTGTGAATATGCTTAGCTTTTTTTTTTTTAATTTTAATTTTAATTTTTTTTCTTTCAATTACATTTTTTATATTATTTTTCAAAGTAAAAAAAAAAATATTGTGAGGCATACACATTGACAATTTGATTTTGCGTTTCAATCTGTCCAGTGAGGTTTGGTGTTCGTTGTAAAATGTTACGAGGTTTCAATTTTCTTTGAAATTTAACGTTTTGACTTTCAGTCGATTTACACATTATATTATGAGAGATTTTGAAATGTTTTGTTTACATTTAAATTCAAAATTTTGACTTTCGCTCGATTTAAATTTATGTTATGTGTCCGTATGGTCAATTACTAATTGTTGACAGTAATATAGAGCAACGGAATTCATTCTCAAAGTCAATAACCATATCAAAGAGTAACAAAAAATAAAAAAACACAATAATGTACACTTTCGTTTTATTAACTTAGACCTACCTCACTCTCATCACAAAACCTAAATGATTCAAACACATGTGAGTCGGAGAACTGTGTTCTTGAAGTCTCATGGGTCAAATTCATAAGGATTCAATTTGCAAGAGGTGCAAATTGCATTGAAAACTCATATTTTAGGTTATGCACCTAAAAACTAATTAAAAGGCTTCGTCTCTATGTTCGACTCTCCGTTCTTACTTTTACCACGATAAGCTTTCATGTAATGAAGTTAATACGATATTTATGTTTGCTAATTAAGATATTGAGGTATACTAAAATGATTTTTTTTGCTTCTTCAACTTTCCCCAAAAAGAAAATGAGTTAAGGCTATTTGCAACTTTCCTCCAAATTCTATTAGAATAGAACTTTATATTTGGTGAAGCTTGTTGCTGATACCAAATAAGAATTTTCAGCATTTTATTTGGGATTTAAACGCTGTATATATTTATCTACAAGTGCTGCAGTTATATAAAAAAAAAAGGTTGGTGAAAGCGCTTTTGAACAAATTGTAATTATTGTACAATTTAACAACTTCAGTTGAGGTTTTTTTTTATTGACAAAATGTAATTTTTTTTTTTAAATTTAATTCACATGTAGAACTTATATACAAGAGCAGATTGAGTTTTTTTTATTCTTTTATTTTACAATTACATTGAATTACAAGCCGAATTTAAAATAAATTTGACAATGAAGGGATAGAAGGATCTTTTTAAATTTACTATTTTTACGAGTAAGAGATAGATTGAAACTATTACAATAATTTAAAAAAGTATTAAATACGGAAAGCAAAATCTAGTTACTATGTATCTTCACTTTTATTATTGTTTAGGGTGTCTCTCTAGTAGCTTTAGTGTGAAATTGAGGAGCACTTCTGCTGGCATTCTATTGCGACCGATTCTTTCATAGTCTCACGTCCACGCACCATCACTCCAATATCAGATCCACCCATCTCATCTAAAAACTTCGCAAAGATTATATTGATAACAAGAAAGACGTTAAAGATGGAAAATACATGTAACGGGTATAAATTACAGTTTAACATGAGTGTTTGAACGTCTTTTTGTGTTTTGGATAAGTCAATTCAGTATACGTGTCAGTATGTGGTTTTCATGCAACAAGAGATGACTATTTAACCGTAATTGTAAAGATTCAAGTAGTGTTCGTTAAAGATTACAAGAATAAAGGAACAAAAGTGCCATTAAAGTTAAGCCTGCGTACGTCCAAAATGGGTTTCATGTTGCTCAAGATCTGCATCACTTGCTTGTATTGAACAATTTTTTCCATGTCTTTTCCATGTTTTGGAGGATAGGAGGAATCAATTTCTGTATCCTTCGCCATCTTACTACAATTGCTACCAAAATGCTGCATGTTATTACTACAATGAAAGAAGATACGATAAGCCGATCGCTTTCGTTGCTTTGGAGGCCATTTTTTGAGAGGGAATAAAAATGGGGTTGAATATGGTAAGAAAGATCAGAAACAGGATCGAGGAGATTCCGGCTATGGCAGCCATCCAAACCGAGTTTTCGAGTCCATTGATTGAATAATTCAAGAACTTTGTACCAACCTGTACTGTTTTCACTTGCAAAAACTCGTTTAGTAGTTCTCTGTTGTGCCATACTGCTCTCGTGTCACAAATATTTTAACTTTCTGATGGCATTTTTCAGCTGGCTGGTTGAGGATTAGGTTGAGATTGAGTTTAATAGACAAATGTCTTCGGACTTCTCCACAACATAATAAGTTGTATTGTTGGCAGAAATACATGTACGCCGACTGTTTTTAAACGAAGCAAGTCTTGGGCCCAAACAGCTCTATAGCATTGGAGGGGAAGATTCGGATGAAAAGAATGCAAGTTTCAGGTTTAGATTGCATGATTCGAAGCAGCCTGTCATGCCCGAAAAGAAAAATTCCTGGGAAAATTGCGTAGAAGTGGCAGTCTCCAGCATGAAACAAGAACAACACTAGGAAACCATGTATAGATGGTGTGTGTAGTAAAATATCTCAAACTGTTTTCTCCTTATTTGAGGAAGTGATGTGATCCAAATGACTAGCCCTGTGACTAGGCAAATCTCCCTGGCAAGTTATATCCGCCCGGTGTTCTGCCACTTCCATGTCTGCAGTTGAATGAATTACACCAAAAACATCAGTAAAACTAAACAGTGAAGCACCAAAAAGATCATAAAAAGGCCTAGGATTGAAGAATGTAAAAGCCACGTTGGATAGTTTGACAAATTAAAATGCATATGTACATGAGTGGTTCCACTACTAATAACACCGATGCATAACCACCCACAGGCAAGCACCAAAAAGATCATAATATTAGTGTTTGAAACAGTGGACTGCCCGACCTTCTCTCTAAAACATTGACAAAATTTACCTCTTCTTGTATATAGTGGCTGACCCCCCATATGAACAAGGTGCTTGCACCATGGAAAGTGGCAAAAAATAGCATTGCAGTTCCGAGCCATGTATGATATTTGATTGAAGCTTCAAACCGGATGCCGAGAACCTGAAACAAGGCCAACCCTCTTACTATGGGGAAGAGAAGAAAAGCCAGACAAACTTCTGCTAGCAAACTGAACCGGGTTGCCACCTTTAAGTACTTGAGTTGCCATCTGACGAGGCACAATTGAAGCAAGAAACATGATGCAGTTCTTGTTGTGTCCAAAAATAGAAAGTATTCGCGTTTAAGAACTCACGAACTCAATGCTAGCGATTTAGAGGGCTTCAAGTTCTTGAAACCATTCAAGATTCGGGTGTAAAAATTCCATGCTAAGACGAGGATGAACAAGAACACTGCTAGCATTTCAAGAGTGGATAAAACACCGACAAGGGTGTTCACCACCATTGGATTTGAGAAACCAGCAATCCATCCCCTCCCTTTCTGTTATCCAAATTATGAACAAAAAAGTAGAACTGTATAAGTTAAACTGGAATCTTGAGATCAACATGCATTTTAAACCTCCTTATTGGCTCCTTAGGCTTCAAATTCAAGTAGAGAGATCCAACAAAGCAATAGGAGGGAATGTATACACAGCAACATTAAGACCTGCAAGAAAATTATTTAGCAACTGTTCATCTTTCTCCCGATTAAGAGGTTTGATTAGCAGAAAGCTAAACCCTATTATTTCAAGATAACCACGTACACTTTTTCTCTTACCTTGTTTAATCTTGTCCATTATTTTAGTTTGATTCATGCAATCTGATGGCCATAAATAGATAGAGACGTGTAGAATGAGAAAAATAGCGTGTGTTTATCATTTTCCTTATTCAATTGAAATCTGAATTACTTACCATAACATCCAAACGCTGTATTTCTTCCTGTATCTTCAGCTGGCTTCCATTTTTTAGTCCATAGCTGTGTTGGTTTCTGAAACCAAAATGAAATCCAGGCAGCAAATATCAAAACCGTGAGTGCCTTGAGAACAAACAGGAGAGTGGAATTTGCCGCGTCAGTTTCCAGAGGCAGCACAAATTTTTCTGGTTCCACCAGTATTATAAAAAGATTTCTTGTTTACCCCACCACCTTCTCAAACTTAAAAGTAATTTCCGCGCTACTCTTTTATCCTCCAAAATTCTCCTTAATTAGGCTAATCACTCCCGCTTATGGATGAAATCTACTGATATTTTATCAAATATTCCAACTAGCCAACCACTTGTGTAAAATGTCACTCAAATATTCCAAATCTCCCTAAGGATATACAATATTCTCAGCCACATCACTATCTTTTATACATTATTTTCTTTAGAGTGGAGGTGGATATTCTATCTGTTTTATATGTTATAAATTTAATTTATTTTTAATAGGTGGATGAGAATCGAACTTTGACCCGAGAGTAGGATTAAAGTAAAATCTCCATCGATCGAGCTACTGTGGCCACTTTAATTTCTCGACATGACTTTATATTTTAAGCCCCCATTATTCTTGGTTCACTTTCATGTACCATCAACTCTAAGGTGCGTTTGGTACGCGGGATGGGACAGGACGGGACGGGACGAGGCGTTCCGTCCCGCGTTTGGTACGCCTAAAACGAGTGGGACGAGGCGTTTCACGGGACAAGTTTTGGATGATTTTTGGTTCCACCTCCCCCCTGGAACGGTTTTTAACATTTTAGGACAAAAATGCCCCTTGTCTTTTTCAAAATTTACAACATCTGTTCCGTTCCGTTCCGTTCCGTCCCGTCCCGTCCCGTCTGCGTACCAAACGCACCCTAAGTGGTCGTTATCTAATAATTCCTCCACTAACCATATGGTATATGTTTCTCCAAAAAATCATATGGTATTTAAGTTATTATTCAAGTTGTATATGATATCCAAAGCATATCATCCTGCATGTATGTGCTCGTGATTAGTGCAGGGTTACCAAACAGATAGCTAAATGAAAAATCGTGGTGTTTGTCTAAAAGAAAATGACGAGATAGAGCACGACATGCACTATATCTTCAAGATTAAGTCACTATATCTTCAAGACTAAGTCAATAAAAACTTTATATATTTAAAGACCAATATTAAACGCATATATTACATTGGTTACAACGAGTGTCTCTCGTTGTGCATCTGAATTCAAATTTTACTTTTCAGTATTTAAATTTAAAATAAAATATCGCTTGTATAAAAGAAATAAAGAAGTTCATAGGATAGCTACAACCTTCTCTATGTCCTTGGTGAGGGTTAAGATCGTCCAAGGGAAGTGAAAGAGACCTTAATGCATGTCAAGGGAGACCACAAGGCATGTCAAATTGGACCTCAAGAGTCAAGATATGCCAAAGTGGACCCTTATATATGTCAATGACAACATTGAACATTTTCAAACGAATGTCAACACATGTCTAGAATAAGACTTGTGTCAACTATCCCAACTTATTTACTATAACTTTACCACTATCTATAAATATCTACCACGTCATACATAGAGCAATTCTAAAAAGTATGAAATTCTTATATTATTATCTCACTTAATTTGATGCTAATTAAGCCCAATCAGTGATAGAGTAAACCTAATCAAGCAAGCTACCAAAATTTTCTTCTTCATTTTCAATTGTAGAGTGAGATGAGCAATTTTTGTGAACGCATTCTCTCTCTCTCTCTCTCTCTCTCTCTCTCTCTCTCTCTCTCTCTCTCTCTCTCTCTCTCTCTCTCTCTCTCAAACCTTTCCTCCTCTCTACCTTAAGGGAAAAAAAAACTCCTCCTAGCTGTCGCTCCTTGCTCCAACTTTGGGTTGGCGGCAGCCTGACTCCCATCTCTTTCTAGCTTTCCTTCCATCTTTCTCTTCCTTCTCTATCCTTTGCATATTCCCTCCTTCTTCTTTTTACCCCATCTTCCCCCCTCCTTCCTTCTTTTCCCATCCATATGCACTCTTTGCATCTTCCATATCCCTCTCATTTCCTTCATCCTTCCCACACTCTTCCACACTATAAGTTTTTTTTTTTATAAAATTTTTGCACTTTAATATTTTAGTCTTTGTTTTGGCTTCCCTTGAGCTTTGTTCTTTGAACTTTGTCTCAATTCGCATGAGCTGGTCTCAGATCTAGACCTTCATGGCCGTCTCCTGCTCTGCTGATACTGTTCGTCTCACGTCCTCTACTACCAGCCTTTGCTACTCGGCCCATGTGCTTATCCTCGGGTGTTTGGTGGCTATTAAAGTGCTTTGAGCACTATTGGGTAGAATTATGGGAGCACTCACTGCACGAGTGGCTCGATCAACCCCATTTTCCATTTATCCTGTTGTTCCGTTGGTTTGTTCTCTTGGTGGTGGCGGCGGCATTGCGATGGAGGTGCATCTAGTGGCTATTGGTTTCCATTCCAATGTTACGATTTTTTTTTTTGTTCAGTTGACCACTTTTGGGCCTATCTACAATATTTTCTTATTTGCTATTGGACTTTTATTTAGGTGGTGAGCTGCCTTTTGGGCTACATTTTCCTTGTACTTACCCTTTTATATAGTGGAATTAATTTAGTTTGACAAAAAAAAAAAGAGTGAGATGAGCAGTTTGGTGATGAAGTTTTAAAAGCAGCCAAGCCAGGCCTAGGTAATTGACCTAACTATTTTGGATAAATTGTTGTTTGACCTCTTAAACTATTGTACCAGTTGAAATTGACCTTTTAAACGTAAATTAAACCCTGAACTATTTGAAATTAGACAACTAACCTCTTACCGTCAGAGTCAATGAAATTTTATCCATTTGTCATCAAATATGGCACAAGTGTACCTTCAAGAGTGACTCACGTGCTAGTATTTGACGGCAAAGTAGAAGAAGTTTTATCAAATATGACAGTGAGAGGTTAATTAACTAATTTCAAATAGGTCATGAGTTAATTTACCAGAAAAATAGTTCAAGGTGTCAACTTCAACTGGTAGTAGTTCAGGGGGTCAAACGGCAGTTTACTCTTAACTATGTTATCTTTTCTTGTATCAAAGGATTTATTGACTCATTTGCTTCAAAAACCTTCTATTTTTTGCATCCAAAGTTCATGGTTTTGAGTCACTTAGTACTACGGTCTAGTAGTATTCCTCTTTACTTGTCAATGAGAGTTTTTAGGTTCAATTCTCACCAAAGGCGAATTTGAACCATATTATTGCTAGCCGATAGTGAGATTTAGCCCACTCCCCACCTCCTTAGTGTAGATAATATCGTTTGTTCAAAAAAAAAAAATTATGGTTCTGAAATTACAATAAAGATTGGTCTTACTTAGGAAATCCCAATGTAAACTTATTTAAATCCCTCCTATCAGAATAAGAACAAACTCCATTTGTTGCTGCAGCTGTAATTTTCTGGTGTGTATCTAAGCTTATAAATAATCGTTTTCAAAATACTTCTAGCTTCCAAGTTCTGATTCATCAAGGACTTAATATTGCTAAACTAATGTTGTCAAAATCTCGGTGTGGCATCCTATGACTAGAAAAGGTGTAAATCATTATAAATTTGTTAAAATTCATTTGTAATGCAGCTAATGGTAACTGTATACGTCGTTCAAAGTCGCTTAATTCATTTAAGTGAAAACGATATATATATTCTCTTTATTTAAGTAGATGTTATATGAATGACATTCAGTGATTATATTGCTAACGCATTCCTTTCATAGGAAAACTGACTCATTTAATCGAGTTGCATCTCTTCCAAGACGTGTCCAACAATTTTGGGCATATTTAAACCTTTTTTATTGTTTTAAAAACTAACTAGTTAGTGTTTGAGTGCTAATATAATTTTATAGCTAAAACCAAGTAAAAAATAATAATCATGTCACGGTTACAAACTGTGGCGATTCATAGCATTTTTTACCGAGTAATATTTTTTTATAGCACATATAAGGTTGAAAGGGTCTAATATTTTATATACGTGACATTAAATTTTTACACCAGATCTGTTTGTATGCATGCAAATGTGGGTGAAAAGACATGTATACGGACAAAGAGTCGTGAAAACGTAGGCATGTTGAACAATCTGTAACAATTTCCTAACCTCTATGGCACCAGCTTTCTGTGTTGTTCTAGTAAAGATCGAACTCTACAGGTGCTTTATTTGCTTTGCCTAACTCTATAGGGGTCATCAAATACAACTCTTTGTTTTAGACATGATCCGCACCCTATACAAAGAGATGAAAATTTGTGACCTAAACACAACACAGATATAAGATCCAACATAATTAACCTTGTTCGTTTAATATTATGTTAATAAATTTTAAATTTTCTCAAATTTTTACGATGAAAGTTGTGAGCTTTTGTAATATATTGTTTATGTTTTAATAAACTTATTGTTTTGTGTGCTGGTTAACCTGTGAGTTAACACGAACACGACATAGTATAAATAAGTGAACTAAAAAAGGAGCCATTGCCACATACAATGCACCCTTTTACCCAAATGCAAGGTCGATCAATACCAAAACTAGAATCTATGGAGGAGAAAGAAAGAAGACCATAAAAATTTATTGAACAGTTCTTGACAGCTTGTATAGCTGATGTTTGAGGTTGCTTATTATTGGATGTCATGATTAGAAGTAGGGATAAATATTAGAAGAATAAGTGGTGATGGAGAAACAGCTCAGCTTGTGTCACTGCCCATGCTGATATATTCGGTCCTCCCTTTCACCTACTGCACTCATCCATTGCTTTCGGCTATTATTGCTGTAAAGCCAAAGCTGGATAATAGATTAAGTTTAGAGGGATTGCAGGACATCATTATGTTGGCATTAGCTGCCATCTCCCCTCTTTTCTTCTTCGTGTCTTTCCTTACTTATATGCTGCATCTTGTAACTGTTTCATCAATGAAATATACATGAAATATACATCAAAAACTCAACATGGTATCAGAGCAGGAACCATAGGGTCCTGTCTCTGCTGTTTTCGCTTCTAGCCTATCCTTTTATTCCATTCATCATCTGTTGCGATGGCAGAAGATAATCCACTCGGTTCGGAGGCTTCAAGTTCCTCAAATCCAATACCAGCCAACATGATACACGGTGAAAGCAATCCACACCAACGACTGTGCTCAGTACTGTTGAATGAATTCAACTATCTGCCATGGTCACGAGCTATATCACTTGCCCTAGGAGGAAGATCGAAGCTAGGGTACATCAATGGAACCATTGAGCCTCCAGAGCCTTCTTCAACTGCCTTCGATGCATGGCATTCAAATGACCAGCTCGTTATGTCCTGGATACTCAACTCAATGGAGCCAAAATTGTCTGAGATTTTCAGTTACTCAGATTCATCACACATCTTATGGGAATCGATCAAGGAAATGTACGGCAGTCAAAACAATGCTGCCCGTGTGTTCGAACTAAAGAAAAAACTCGCTGGTATTAAGCAAGGTGATCAAACCTTCATTCAACACCTTGGAAGCATGAAGAATATGTGGAATGAACTTGATCTTTACCGTCCACACACCACAGAATCCGCTGTACTCTTTAAAAGGGCCAATGAAGATAAAGTGTTCCAACTATTGGCAAGCTTGGGAGCCGAGTATGAAGACCTGCGCAGCCACTTACTAATGACTCCTGAGCTGCCATCATTTGCCAATGTATGTCACGCAGTTCAACGAGAGGAGACTCGAAGAAAGGTTATGCATGTTGAGCCCAGGTCTAGCTCAGAAGCTAGGGTTTTCACTAGTAATCACAACTTCACTAGTGAAAGGAGCTTTAATGGAAAGAAGACTGAATGGAAATGCACATTCTGCAACACCAAGGGGCACGTACGGGAAAAATGCTGGATTTTACATCCTGAGCTAAAACCTAAGTTCAACAGAGAAGGACGAATGATCAGGGATGGGAAAGGGCCTGCGCCTAAAGCCTTTCACTCGTCTAGTTGTCCAAATGATGGGCTGACTAACTTCACCTCAAACCCTATCTCCCTGATCAATGAATTTGCTGCCTTTCTCCAGAAGAAGAATGGTGTTGCTGAAGGTGACAATGTCATCACAGAAAATCCCACGGCAATGCTGGGAAAATTTGCTGGTTTCTTGGCAGACTCAAACACAACTGTATCCGACAATATCCCAGGTATCATTTGTGCACTCTCCACGGCTCTCAATGCTCATCTCACACACGATTTTTGGATTGTAGACTCAGGTGCCACTGACCATATTACCAACAAGCAAGCATACCTACATGAGTTTCAGAAATTACCTAATCCTACTCATGTATCTATAGCAAATGGGAAAGGAGAACCAGTTCTAGGAAAAGGAAAGATTAAGTTAATGGGGAGTGATGTAGAGTCTACGGCACTATATGTACCCTCATTTCCCTTCCAACTTCTGTCCATAGGAAAAATCACACATACTTTGAACTGCCTTGCTATCTTTTCTCCTCACTCCGTTGTTTTTCAGGATCGAGTCACTCAGAAGAAGATTGGTGAGGGATTCTTCTTAAATGGTCTGTACTACCTCTCAAAGGAGTTCAATCATGTTAAGGAACCTGTTGCCACCCTAAGTCATGTTCAGAAGCCTCAACTTTGGCACCAACGTCTTGCCCATCCTTCCGAACCTGTGATGTCAAAGTTATTTCCAAATTTTTGTATCAACACACATGAGTGTGAGATCTGTCAATTATCAAAAGCCACCAGGCTTCCCTTTGTATCCTCTAAATCAAGAACCAGTAAACCTTTTGAAGTTATTCACTCAGATATTTGGGGACCTTCACGTGTTGAGTCATTTGATGGGTACAAGTATTATGTTACATTCATAGATGACTACTCTAGGATTACCTGGTTATATCTCTTAAAGTTAAAGAGTGAATGTTTTACTGCCTTCCAAGACTTCCATACTCTAGTAACCAACCAATTTTCCTCTAAAATACATACCTTGCGGTCTGATAATGGCACTGAGTATACATCCAATAATATGACCAACTATTTGAGCAGCCATGGCATATTGCATCAAACGAGTTGTGTAGGTACCCCTCAACAGAATGGTATTGCCGAGCGCAAGAATAGAGACCTATTGGAGAAAACTAGGTCTCTAATGTTTCAAATGCAAGTTCCCAAAAGATTTTGGTCACAAGCCCTTCTCACTGCAGCCTATACCATCAACAGACTGCCCACTCGTGTCCTGAATTCCAAATCACCTTTTGAAGTCATCAAAGGAAGAGTTGTTGATCTAACTCATTTCAGGATATTTGGATGTGTTTGTTATGTTCACATCCAAGCAAAAGATCGTGATAAACTAGAACCTCGAGCTGTCAAATGTGCGTTTATGGGGTACTCGACCTCTCAAAAGGGGTACAAATGTTATAACCCTCACACTGGGAAGATGGTTGTCTCTAGGGATGTGAGGTTCGATGAACTCATTCCATTCTTCAACAAACACTCCCAGCACAGTTCTCAGGGGGAGAGTCCAATGGAAAGTTTTCCTCTCCCCACTCCTGCTGAAATCCCTCCTAACGCTCCTTCATATCAACCGATCGAGGATTCCCCAGATAATGAGATGATCAGTGACGATCCATCTCGTGCCCCAGCACCTGTTATTACCACACCACCACCTGCAGCAGCACCAAGAAGGAACCCAACTCGTAATCGTCATCCTCCGCCACGACTGCAAGAGTACATCACTTACAGTGCAAGGCATCCCATCTCCGAAGCACTCACTTATCAAAAACTGTCAGCATCTCATGTATCCTTCCTAAATCAGTTGACCAACAACATTGAGCCTAAAAACTTTCAAGAAGCAGTGTGTACGCCTGTGTGGCGAAAGGCCATGCATGATGAGCTCAAAGCACTGGATGCCAATCATACTTGGAGCGTGGTAGACCTTCCCAAAGGAAAGAAAGCAGTCGGGAGTAGGTGGATCTACAAGATCAAATTCAATTCTGATGGCACTATTGAAAGACACAAGGCCAGGTTGGTGGCACGAGGCTTCACTCAAACCTACGGTCTTGATTACAAGGAGACGTTTGCCCCCGTTGCCAAAATGAACACCGTAAGGGTTCTACTGTCAGTCGCTGTCAACCACGACTGGCCCTTGTTTCAAATGGATGTTAAGAACGCGTTTTTACATGGTGAGCTTGAGGAAGAAGTATACATGAAGCTCCCTCCAGGGCATCCTCAAGAACAAGAATCTACCAAAGTCTGCAAGCTTCATAAAGCTATATATGGGCTCAAACAATCCCCTCGAGCTTGGTACTCCAAACTGAGCTCGGTTCTTGAGATGGCAGGATTTAAAAGGAGCCATGCTGACTCCTCTCTATTTGTTCGCAGTGGTGCCCAAGGAAAGCTCGTTGTTCTTATCTATGTAGACGACCTTATCATCACGGGAGACAATGTAGAAGAAATCGAAACTCTTAAGAGGTCCCTTCACCAACAGTTTGCCATTAAAGATTTGGGAACCCTAAAGTTTTTTCTGGGAATTGAGATGGCAACCTCCTCCAAGGGTTTATTCTTAAATCAACGAAGGTACATTCTTGATCTTCTCGATGAAGCAAATATGGCCAATTGCAAACCTGCTCGCACCCCCTTAGCTAGCAAACTTCAATTGGATGCTTCAGGTGCTCACTTATCTGATCCTAGTGTGTATCAACGCATGGTTGGCAAGCTCATCTACCTCACGATTACCAGGCCTGATATTGCTTACCCCGTAAGCCTTATCAGTCAGTTTATGCACTCTCCGACATTGGTTCATTGGGAAATTGTCAAGAGACTACTCCGCTACCTCAAGGGTTCGATTGGAAGAGGTATACTCATGCAGAAAAATGAGTCTCATCACATTATAGCCTATACCGATGCTGACTGGGCTGGTAATTCACTTGATCGAAAATCTACCACGGGTTTTTGTACCTTTGTTGGTGGAAACCTTGTCACTTGGAAAAGCAAAAAACAAACCGTGGTTGCACGGTCCAGTGCTGAAGCTGAATATAGGGCCATGGCTGCTACAGCTTGTGAACTCATCTGGTTGCAGCAGCTTCTTCGTGATCTTGGCTTCCACAGCAAGGAACCCATGTTTTTATTCTGTGACAATCAGGCTGCCATGCATATTGCCTCCAATCCCGTCTTTCATGAACGGACCAAACATATTGAAGTTGACTGCCACTACATCCGCAACCAAGTTCAATCCAAAGTCATTGAAACCGTCTTCACTCGGAGTCATGATCAACTTGCTGATCTCTTCACGAAAGCCCTCGATTTTACTCAGTTTTATCGGTTATTGTTCAAGCTTGGATCAATCAACCCTCTTGATCCAACTTGAGGGGGAGTATTGAACAGTTCTTGACAGCTTGTATAGCTGATGTTTGAGGTTGCTTATTATTGGATGTCATGATTAGAAGTAGGGATAAATATTAGAAGAATAAGTGGTGATGGAGAAACAGCTCAGCTTGTGTCACTGCCCATGCTGATATATTCGGTCCTCCCTTTCACCTACTGCACTCATCCATTGCTTTCGGCTATTATTGCTGTAAAGCCAAAGCTGGATAATAGATTAAGTTTAGAGGGATTGCAGGACATCATTATGTTGGTTGATTAGAAGTAGGGATAAATATTAGAAGAATAAGTGGTGATGGAGAAACAGCTCAGCTTGTGTCACTGCCCATGCTGATATATTCGGTCCTCCCTTTCACCTACTGCACTCATCCATTGCTTTCGGCTATTATTGCTGTAAAGCCAAAGCTGGATAATAGATTAAGTTTAGAGGGATTGCAGGACATCATTATGTTGGCATTAGCTGCCATCTCCCCTCTTTTCTTCTTCGTGTCTTTCCTTACTTATATGCTGCATCTTGTAACTGTTTCATCAATGAAATATACATGAAATATACATCAAAAACTCAACAAAATTTGATTTCTTTGGTGCTGTATCCTTTGACAAAATAGAACCTCCCCTTTTGTTCCCTTTTCTTTTGGTGCTTTGATAGCAACGACTCTCTCACTATAAAACTGCCATGTTTCTTTCATCCAATCTTGTTATTTTCCCTTCCTATCAATCTCCACATTTTCAATTTTGTGCTCACTGTACTTCTGGTCATGTACGCCTCGATGGAAGACGAAGATTATGTTCCAGTGGAAGCCAAGGATTTTTACAAGACTTACATTAAAGCAGGCACGTTGTCACCGGAGATTGTGGACAATCTGGAGATACAGGAAGAGGATAGCAAGAGTACTAGTGTCACAGAAGGTACTAGCAAAGGTGTAGTCCTCAACGATGTTTATGTTGCTGTTGGCAAAGATGACACAGATGTCCTGAAATGGACGCTTGACAATGCTGCTTCCCCTGGTAGTACTCGGGTTTTTCTTGTCCACTTCTTCACTCCGATCAGCCACGTCCCTACACCCGGTAAACTAGTTCACCTGTTCATGTTTTTCTTGTCCATGTCTGCCCATCAGTGTACTGTATTTATGGGACTCTGATCAAACACTTCATGCATTCATCAAATATCTTTTTTGGATTCGGATCAGTGCTTAGGGTCAATTGTTTTTCCTGATCACCAATCTAAGCAATGTCTCGTGCTTTCCTGTCATAAAATATTGATAGCTGGAAGGTTAGCAAAGAGCCAATCAAACGACGATCAAGTGCGATTATACGTTAATGAAGAGAGTAACAAGAGGAGTAACCTCTTGCAGAAATACGTGAACTTGTGCAATGATGCTAAGGTGTGGATTTTACTCCCCCTGCGTTGTTTATGCTTCCAAACAGCAAGATTCCATAGAATTGGTGATGATGAAAATTTATGCTTTCAATGTGACTGCAGGTAACGGTGGAGACAATGCTCCTTGAGAGCAATTGCACAGAAAAACTAATTCTTGATCTTATTCCTGTTCTTAGCATTACTCACCTTGTCATAGGAATAAAAAGACATTCAAGGTGCGTAGCGGCAGCATACGCCAGTTATTTTCATTTCACCGACGAATTTTAGAGATAAAGTAAAACTTGAGTACTGCATTTCTCATAAAGATGAGAGATGTGGGAATCGTGTCTATTAGTAGGTCTCACTTATATGAGAGATGCGATCAACAATGTGTTCAGTAGATATATTACATCCAAAGCAGAGTGAATTAGGCGTTCAATTAACGGGGTTAAACTATGTTGTGTAGGCAAGCGAGAAAACAATTGTCGTTGGGAGAATTTGTTAAGAGCAATGCACCGGACTTCTGTGAGGTTAGCATCGTTCATGAAGGCAAGAAGGTGGAGAACAATCAGCAAGTAAATGGTCCAACAAAGCCGGAAAATACTCTTCGCTTTCAAAGAAGCCTTCTTTTTTCATGCTTTTCAGGCAAGTACAAATTAGAAATGAATCTCTCTCTCTCACTCCTCTATATATACAGGCTATGTATTGTCATCACGTTTTGCAGTACTAGTCTTTGAAATGAATCTCTCTCGCTTACTATACTTATTTGGATAGACAGTGTGCGGGAAGGCCAAGAAGCATCAACTGCAAAAGTTGTGACAGATGAAACAAACTTGGCTATGCATTACGGATCATAAGGGACGGCCACATACAAATTAATGACAGATAAACTGGGAAACTTGAAAGCTGGCAAGCTGAAGATGGATTACTCCTCGTCCGGTTGATTAACATGTCGAAGTTTATATTGCTAACTGAAGTGAAACTGTGCTTTATGTGAAAAGAAGGGAGTCTAGTTAATTCTAACAAACTTCACAGCCTCTATTTGTAGATATTTATCATCAGAACAACCATCTTCTCCTTAATTTTCATACAACTTTGTTCATAAACTCATATATTGATATAAATAGTCCATGCCGTGTTCTCTTAATTCTGAAAATGTCGTGTTACAACTTTGAATGGCTTCCAGTTGCTCGGATCCCTAAAGCGCTAACAAAAAATAAAAGAAATGGCAAGCAGCTAAACCCGACATTGCAACAAGCCATGGATTAAGAAAAAGAAACTTGTTATTCCATACAAACGAGGACATATGCTGTTAAGGACAAGAGGAAATATATAATCAAGGACTTGAGTTAAGAGCACTCTAAGGTTCAGATGAAATCTGAATTAAGAAGAAGAAGCAGAGGAGCGACCGGTTGAGCTAAATAAACTGCTAAAACTCACCCATATAAATCGTTCTTGAACTGGTAGGTAGGGGTCATTCGGTTACTAGTGTCATGTGCATGACACCCAATTTGTATATTTGGCACCATTTTATATAAGGGTTGGGGAAGATAAAGAGTTTGAGATGCTAAAGTTTCGTTGTAGTGTGCCAAAATTTAGTATTAGCAACTCTCCTTTGAAGATGGTCTAACTTCTCCAAATTTGCAATTCTAACATTCATTTAAACCTCCTCCAATGGTAAGGATGTAAGGGCACAAAATTTTAAACATTAGAGCCAGAAGGTTTTATTTCCTAATGTTTATACTTTAGAAAATACCCAGATACAGAAAAAAAAAATATACACCTGTCCTATTCCTTGGGCTTTTTCTTTTTCTTTTTTCTTTTTTTTTCAGATAGACCAAACTTCTGAATCCCACGTCTCTCGATTTTCTAAGGATGTCATTGTGTTTTTCTCCAGAGAGTCTACTGTCATGCTGCAATCCACCACTTTAACCAGGCTTATGTGACTTATCTTTTCAATTTCCCTGCGGATTTCGGCCAACCGTTAGAGATAATTTGTTTTAAGGCTTAATTTAAGCCTTATGCCAATTAATGGTGATCAACTTAGAATTTGAAATTAACGCAAATAAGTGATAGAGGTGTTGCAGTCATATTTAAAATAGGAATGTAATTGTGTAAATTTTAGTGGATATGTGAATGTATCTTATATTTCTATTAGGAGTAGATTACCTATTAAATGTTGTAAACCTAAAGGGAAATGTTTTTACCTATCCTACTACTATAAATAAAGGTACAATGGGGTGAATCAAATACACCTCACAATTAAATCACTTTCTCTTCTCCCTCAATACCGTTCACCCCTTTCTCCCTCTAAACCCTAAGATCGTTCAATCAAATAGGCCTACAACATGTTATCAGCATTCTCTTGCCAGAAATTGAGAAATTGACGCATCGTAGGAGGAGGCTATCTTCTACAAAATTCAAAGGCTTATATTTGTTTTCTGCTAATCAGGTACGCTTAAAATAAAGAAGATATTTGAAACGTCCACGAAGCATGAAAACATTCCCCATGATGCATGAACCCCTCTATGTTTATATTTTCCTTACAATATATATATATATATATATATATATATATATATATATATATTGTATATGTTTATATATTTGTTTCATGCATCGCACAATTAAATTGTTATGTGGAATTTGTGAGTCAAAGTATCAAATTAAATTAGAAGCATATTTAGGGTTTCCTAAACCCTAGGGGATTTCGAAAAGAAAAAAAAAGGAATTGGACATGATATGACACCACTCCTGCAGCACAATCTCGGCTTGCTGAACCTACATGGACCTTGGAAGCAACTTTGCTACGAGCATATGGACACCTTAGGCCTTTGGCCTGGCTGGTTTGACTCGAGCCCGTAGCCCACATTCAACAAGGAAGCCTGCAGCTTTCTTTTTGGACTTACCCTATGTTATCGACCCATGCCAGCAAGCTGTTATGCTTGATGAGCTCTTGTCCCCCGCACACCAAGGCTTGAAGCCTGCTCTGGTGTCAGCCCATATTATTGGGTTCGGTCCCCTTATGACGTCAGCCAATTTGCGGCTGGGCTCTCGTGCATTAACAGGCAAGCAAACTTGCTAGGCCTTGCTCCCGTGCATAATCCATCCCCCCTCCCCGTGGGTCCAACACCCCAGCCTTCAAGGTTGGGCCTACACCTCTGACCCATGGCCTGCAACCCACTACCGAGGCCTTTAGGGCCTTGCCTACTCACGGCACCCAACCCAAATATTTTTAGGGCTATATTTTGGATCCAATAATATTCTTTTAATATTATTGTGCTTCTACAATCGACCCCGTATGGTCCGATTTATTGAAATAATTAAAAATGACCTGCAGTTTATTAATCTGATAATGAATCCAAAATTATTAACCTGAAGATCACTTTTGGACATTAACGATTCAATAATTTATTTTTATACTTTGAACCGTGACATACTTTCGTAGTGACGAAGCTCTCATACTTGAGTTCCTTAAGAACCTCAAATCCATTATATTTAAATTAGTATATTGCATTATGTGTTTCTTACATGAACATCTCATTATGAACTAATTGTTCATAAAACTAAATTGAACATGTAGTTTCAAATTTAGTGCCCTTGAAACTCGAAGTTTTCATTCAAAACATACCACATGAAACCTATAGTTTTCATGCATAATTTAAACCAATACATGTTTATAGAATTTGTATGTTCTGCGATATACGTCTATGGCTTACCATATGACTAATCACATTTTTTCCTCCGTTTTAGGGACATGTCGAACTTGAACAAGCTCGATTTCTCCACTCTAGAATTCTCTGGAAGAAACTATCTGAAGTGGGTTCAAGACGTGAAGCTCCATCTAGCTGCAAAGGGTATTAGAGCAACCATCGAGGCACTTATCGCCGACAAACCTTTTGACGAAGCTCAGAGGGCTAATGCAATGATCTTCATTCGAAGACACATCCATGATGCATTGCAAACCGAGTACCTCGCTGAGGAGGACTCGCGCACCTTCTGGCTTGCTTTGGCCGACCATTTCGATTACCAGAAAGACATATACTTGCTTGAAGCAAGACACGACTGGCAGCATCTTCGCTTCCAAGACTTTAAGTCCATGAATGAATATAACTCTGAAGTTTGTAAAATCTGTTCATTGTTAAAATTCTGCAAAATAGAACTACCCAAATCAAATCTCTTGGAGAAGACCCATTCGACCTTCCATGCCATCAATATTGTTCTGCAGCAATAATATAAGGCACAGAAATTCACCAAGTTTTCAGATTTAATCTCTTTTTTACTTCTCGTTGAAAAGCAGAACCCGCTTTTGATAAAGAATCATCAAGCTCAACCCACTGGCTCGAACACCATGCCTGAAGAGCATGCGACTCATTCTAGCAGCCATAAATGACGAAAGAATCATCGTGGCCGTGGCAATGGGCATCAAGCCCCACCACGGGCCCAAGGTCAACAGGGTGCCACACCTAAGGGAGGAAATATGACCCAGTAGCGTCCACCACTCACCCCTAAAGCCCCAAACTTCAAAAACAAGGACAAAGCTCTCATTCAGCCTACTTCAACTTAACTAGACATGTGCTACCACTGTGGATCAATAGGTCACTAATCACGCATATGCTAAGCTGTCATTGAGGCTATTGCCAAGTATCATTCCCGTCATGAGTCTAACTTTGCACATGTGGATCATCCAAAAAATGCAACTACATCAATGGAGATATCGAATTTTCAAGAGGCGTCAGCTCCTATGGATGAATAAATTAGACATGTTTTTAAGGTGTTTACCCTTAGTGGCCAAACCTACTAGGAGTGGCCGGCCCTTACCCCTTATTTTTCTAGGTTTACGGTTTAATTTTGAACAATTTTTCTAAGTATTTGGAATAATTTGTTTGGTTTTGGTTTGTTTTGAATTATGGATTGTTATTTGAATGGATATTATTTTCTCAAATCACTTAATTGAATGAATGGACTTATATTTATGCATGTGACCAATTCAATCAATTTATTTCTAGGTATGTCTAGTGGGGAAGTTACTTGTCTGGCAGATAGTGTAACCACGCACATCATCTTGTGTGAACGACACTATTTTACTAACTTAATACCCAAGCAATCTCATTTGACAACTCTCCCAGGCCATCCAACCTGATTGAATGATACGAAAAGACATGTATCATGTTGTCCAATGGTACCATCTTAACCATTAAGGAGACACTCTATTCTCCACGTTCCGAAAGAACGTTTCTGCGCTTTAGAGATATTCGAGATAATCAATATCATATTGAAACCACTGAAGATCATGGTTCTGAATTTCTTTGTATCACTTCGTACGAATATGGCCATAAGCGTATTCACGAGAAGTTGGAACATCTTCTGAGTGGGTTGTACATCACAACCATTTGAAGCATAAAAGGCCATAGTGTGGCGGGCCCTATGCCTGAGTTCCATGACACTTTGTTGCTTTGGCATGACCATTTGGGATATCCTGGACGTGACATGATGCGCTGTATCCTCGAATCTTCACACATGCATAAGTTACATCCTTATGTTGGACTCTTGCTATGCAAAGTGTGTTCTTTAGGGAAGTTGAATACTCAACCCTCACATACAAAGATTATTCACGACCCCCTTAAATTTCTTTAGATGATTCAAAGGGACATTTATGGACCTATTCAACCAACCTGCTGACCATTTAGATACTTTATGGTGTTGGTTGATGCATCGACACGATGGTCATATGTTTGCCTGTTGCCCACACGCAACCCCTCGTTTGCTAAACTCCTAGCGCAAATCATTAAGCTAAGGGCCCACCACTCTGATTATTCGATTAAGTCAATTAAACTAGATAACATTAGAAAGTTTATGTCACAGATTTTTTACAATTATTGCATGTCAGTAGAGATTAATGTGGAACAACCGATACCCCATGTTCACACCCAAAACGGCCTGGCAGAAACTTTCATAAAGCTCATTCAATTGATAGCTCGGGCTTTGGTTATGAGAACAAAATTGTTGATATCTGCCTAGAGCTATGCAATATTGCATGCAGCCATGTTGGTCCCCCTGAGGCCCACCGCTACTCAACCATATTCACCGTTACAGTTGGTCACTGGATATGAGCTTGACGTTTCCCATTTACGGGTGTTTGGGTAGGCCATTTATGTGCCAATAGCGCCGCCACTACGTACCAAAATGGGTCTTTAGAGAAAAATGAGAATCTATGTCGGTTATGATTCGTCATCTATTGTTCTCTACTTAGAACACTTGACATGAGATCTCTTTACCGCACGTTTTACGGATTATCACTTTGATGAGATAGTCTTCCCGTTGTTAGGGGGAGATAAACATGCTAACGTTCCTGTAGAACACCACGAATTATCGTGGTATGCCCTCACTATGTCTGCCCAATCTGAAATTAAGGCGCGACAAATTATAATCTTTAGAGTATTGCTCAAAGCATGCCGGATTCTTTTAATGATCTAGCAAAGGTGACAAGATCACATATACCCGCTGCAAACGCATTTGCAAGGATAAATGTACCCTGAGTACGTCAACAACCCAATTGGAAAGGCTGGACCATCCCCGAAGGTGGGGAGGCCGCACCCTCCATGCGACAAGGTACATTGGCGGCTAGCTAATCATTTACTCTGACCTTGAAGTGTGGCAGACCCCTTGGTTCAAAGGATTCACAACCCTGGAAGAGAAAAATGGCATTAACTACTGACCCTAATTTGAATCCGATCATTGTTCATGCATCCGTTCCAACGTATGAGGTTATTTTAGATTACGGTGATGCTTCATATGAAACATGCTGGTTTCCCGAGAATCGCGAGATTTCAGTCCACTACGCTGTATTGGATGAGGTTTGGAATAGGAATGAGATGATTGTCAATGGTGTATTTGCGTACTTAGTAGCTATTGACATCGTGCTTAGCGATGACATTAAACCACGTTCTGTCGATGAATGTCGACGTAGAACTGATTAGTCAAACTGGAAACAAGTAATCCAGGTCGAACTTGATTCGCTCGCAAAACGTAAAGTGTTTGGACCTATCGTTCCTACACCACCACGTGTGAAGCTTATTGGCTACAAGTGAGTTTTCGTGAGGAAGTGTAATGAAAATAATGAAATAGTGTGATACAAAGCATGCTTCGTAGCGCAAGGTTTCTCTCAGCACCCTGAGATTGATTACGAGGAGCCGTATTCCCCCGTAATGGACGCTATAACGTTCCGTTACCTTATTAGTTTGAAAGTTTCTAAAAAATTGAATATGCAGCTTATAAACTTGGTAACTGCGTTTCTCTATAGGAACTAGATACGGAAATATACATGAAAGTTCCAGAATGACTTCTATTGACTGGTTCAAATAGTTCTAGACCATAAAACACTCTCAATTAGGTTGAGGAGGTCATTCTACGGATTAAAACAATCCGAGCGAATGTAATATAATTGTCTGAGTGAATATTTGACAAGTCTAGGTTATGTGAACAACGAATTATGTCTATGCGTGTTCATAAAGAAGTCACATTCCATATTGGCAATCGTTGCAGTTTATGTTGACGACATGAACCTCATCGGGACTCCCGCATAGCTTGAGAAAATTGCTGCACATTTGAAATTGAAATTTGAGATAAAGGATCTTCGAAAAACTCGATACTGTCTCGACCTGGAAATCGAGCATTGTTCGGATGAAATCCTAGTACATCAATTGAACTACACTCAAAATGTGTTGCGTCGTTTTAATAAGGATAAAGCGAAGCCTTCGAGTACACCCATAGTCGTTCGGACTCTAGATGCTAAATGAAATCCCTTCCGTCCAAAGGAAGATGAAGAAGAGATTTTGGAACCCGAAGTTCCTAACCTAAGTGCAATTAGGGCTTTATTATACTTGGCTCAATGCACTAGACCCGACATCTCCTTCGCTGTTAATCTTTTGGTAAGATACAACAATGCGCCCACAAGCAGGCACTGGAATGGTGTTAAAGACATTTTCCACTACCTTAAAGGTACAATGGATTTAGGCTTGTTCTATACTCGCGAATCTCCGAGTGTTGTCGCCTCATATGGTTTTCGGGTTGATTCTCGCTGTGTTGGTTATGCAGATGTTGAATATCTGTTTGATCCACATAGGGCACGTTCTCAAACGGGGTATGTCTTCACCGTTAGAGACACTGTTATATCGTAGAGGTCCACCAAGCAAACGCTAGTTGTGACTTCGTCGAACCATGCTGAGATTCTCGCCCAGCATAAAGGATTGCGTGAATGCTTTTGGCTAAGAAAAGTTTTGGAACATATTCAAAATACTACTATAATAGTGGTCTTATATCAGTCGTTGACCTTCTTACGACGATCTTTGAAGACAATGCAGTATGTATTGAGCAATTAAAGAAATGATACATCAAGGGAGACAACACCAAGCACATAGCGCCAAAGTTCTTTTACTTACACCAGTAGCAGCATCAGAACATTGAAGTCAAGCAAATCCGTTCCCAAGACAACCTAGCCGATCTATTCACCAAGTCATTGCCCAAGTCTACTTTTTAGAAGGTCGTCCAATGAATTGGTATGCGTAAATTATCTGAGTTGAATCGCTTGTAATTCTCTTATTTAGAAATTATGTCTAACTCAAGGGGAGTATTTAGAAGCACACTTACATGATCTTAATGTATTATTTTTCCTACGACTAGAAGCATTTTTCCCACTGGGTTTTTGCTACCTAACAAGGTTTTAATGAGGCACTCTTCATGGGATGATCATACTCTGTTGAGTTCACTACTTTCGTCCTGTTTAACGTTTGTTTTAGACATTATGCATACTTCTCACTTTTCTCCTTAGTCTATGGATTTTTCCCTATGCTTTGGGTTTTACCATAGCGAGGTTTTGTGAGTTTTACTACAAATGCATACTTTCTTAAATTTAAGACTCGCAATCACTCGTTGTGTCCATTACTTCATCAACTATTCTACCTTATCTGCAAAAGATCTGATGTGATGGTTTGTTGAGTATTTACACACTCAAGGGGGAGTGTTGCAGTCATATTTAGAATAGAAATGTGATTGTGTAAATCCTAGTGGATATGGGAATGTATCTTATATTCCTATTAGGAGTAGATTACCTATTAAATGTTGTAATCCTAAAAGGAAAAGTTTTTGCCTATCCTACTACTATAAATAAAGACACAATGGGGTGAATCAAATACACCTCACAATTAAATCACTCTCTTTTCTCCCTCAATACCGACGGCCCCTCTCTCTCTCTCTCTCTCTCTCTAAACCCTAAGATCGTTCAATAGGCCTACAATAAGATGATCTTAATCCTATAGGTTTTAGTTGCCTCCAATATTTTATTACAAATTGAAAATAAAGTAAAACCTCGAGTTCTCATCACAATATTTCTAAGCATTGAATCAAATAACGTCGTCCTTGTCATCAAACACCATATCTACAAGATGTAGTTTATTCTACGAAAAGAAAGAATGAGGTTTAATCTAAGGAAAGCTAATGAAAATGGCTTCAAAACTTTGAGTTTTAACGATAAGGACAAAATAAAGGGTAAAGTAAGTAGTACCGCGATTGATTTTTTAGTGTAAAAATGTGGTTTTTCGTTAAAGTGAACAGTATTGGGAGTTTTTCGTTAAAATTTCCTTGAAATCTAAACTTGGTATTTGGATTATAAAGGAAATTCTATATTATGTAGTATGTATAAAGAGGAATCATGACATTTATGATTGGGTAGGAAGTGAAATTCATATGAAATACTAACTATCTACCCATTCAAAACAAATATTTTATGACTCGTAACAACTTATTGTCTTGAAAAAATGCATTATTTGTCCATTGTTCAAAAGGAAAAAAATCATAATCCTTACATAAGTTCAAATTTGGACTAATCTCTTGCGTAAGATTAAAAAAAAAAAAACTATTTGACCTTAAGTCAAAGAAATTATTACTGACACTCCAAAAATCTTATTTTTCACTTTAAACTTTCTATAATTAGAAAGAAAAATAAACCTATGAGGAGTGTAGATTGAGATTTTTGGAGTGTTAATAACAATTCTCTAAATCAATGTAGTAATTTTCTTGTTAGTACAATACTCTTGTCATTATTGCTAGTGCGTAGGAAATGTCATTTCATTTGTAGCTTAATTTTTTGAGTGCATTTTTACTCTTTACCCTATTATGTACCATTTGATTAGTTTATATTTTAAAATTTGTGTAGTAAATAAATTCAATCAAACTCATCTAACGGTAGGATGGTTAATATCATCATCATTTAAAGGTGGTGATGAGTTGATTTTATATTATATATTATACCCTATTCTTGATATAGTTTAGTTATTATTTTGGTGAGATTTTGATACTTTGTTATGTAATTTCAATATAGGACGTGCAGACTTGTTCGGAGCATAAAGTAATCAAACGGTGGAATTTTTGAGTGATTCCAATTGGAGCGAGTTTTTGTGTCAGTTAAGAAGGTGGTGTCAGAATTTCATAATTTTATCTCGAAGCATCTGATCGTGGCAAATTAATTTATAGCCAGCGCGCAGTGCTAGCAGATTGGGCTACAGAGCTTGATTGCAACTTTTGGGCTAGAGGATGAAGGACTTTGGACTTGGGTTGTTCTTGGGACTTGAAGAGGAGGTCCAGATCTTTAATTTGACTCGTTTTGGGCCTGTTTTGGAGCCATGTAGGTTCAGAAACGTTGCTTCTCTTTTGATGGGCAGATTTCTTAACTAGAATAGGAATGTAATTTTTATTTTTCCTTTTATTATTTTATTTCCTAGTTTTTAGAAAACCTTTTCCTATGAGGGTTTTAATTAGGAGTAGTATAAATAAGGCTTTTTAGCCATTAGGGTTTTTTTTTAACGCAAGTTTGGAGAAGGAGAGAACTGAATAAGACTTTGGAGAATTTCAGACGTTCTACCTACAAGGTGTTTTCATTCTTTTATAGTCAATGATATTTTCTTTGATTTTTATTATGAGTATGTGTAACTAATTTTCTTTTGCTAGGGCGAAGCCTTGAGCCTTAGCATGAATATTTAGTTTTTATTTAATTGCTTATGATATTATGCATGGATACTTTGAATTATTAATCACTGTACTTTAAACTGTCTCTATATCTTAATGCTTAGCTACCATTAGGATGTTTAGATAAGTAATCGGATGCAATTCGGTCGGAATGCCACCGGAGAATTGGGTATTGCTTCTTGTGATTAATAGTTGTAATTTCACCTAGGGCGAATGCCACGTCATGGGGGTTGCATGGTTTTTTCAAAGGGTTCTCACAAAGCATAATGAGTCATGCATGTTTATATTTGATCTGAATGCCACAGACAGATTGCATGTTTGATATACGTTTTAACTTGAATGCCACAAGTAAAATATGCATTAGGAAAACATAACCTTCAAAGTTGCATGAATAATTCATAAGTAATTGGTAAATCTGCATAGGATTGTTAAGCGGATGGCGGAACCCTAGTGTTTTCCCAAACTTGTTTCTCAAAATATTTTATCTTTGATTTATTTCCTTTTTAACTGGTTATTAGTTGTTTCCTTAAATTACTTTTGTTAATTTCGTTTTTATTACTTTTAAATTCAAAATCAACTTCTTCTAACTTTTGTTTCAAATAATTAGCTAAGATTTTGGTTTTGCATCGATTGTTTTAAATAATCCAGCGGAAAACGACCTTACTTGAGCCGTTTAGAGCAGCTCCAGCGGGAGCTATTGCTCGAGGGACAGGCTCCGAAACAGGGCTGGATTGCCCGAGGGATGAAGTCTAGCGTTGGCTGGCGAGGGAGCCCGAGCAAGCCCGAGTGCCAGGCCCGTCAAATCGTGCCTGCCCTAGCACCCGAAGGCAATCGACGTGGGCTGACGTCAGGACGACGTCTCCACGCTTTTTGAGGGCTATAGAGACGTGGGTTCCTCTTCCTCCCGCGAATTCATCTCCCTCGCATACTCATCTGCGCCGCCTTCTCCTCCCGCGAACACCGTCTTCTGCTGCTACTGCAACTTCAAATTCTGGGCTTTCAACCAACCCCTTTTCTGATAAACAAACAAAGAAGGAAGAAAGAAGTGAAGAAGAAGATGCATAATATTAATATTAATATAATATAACTAATCCAAAACTCAAAAACTCAGCTTACTCTTCTCACAAATCTGTCTCCCGTTTCTTGTTCTGATAATTTTTGTCTCTGGTTTTGGTAAAAATACGTATTTTACTTCAATCTATAGAAAACCCAGTTCTTGCTTTCAACCAACCCCTCTTTCGAAACATATAATATTAATATAATTAATAATATAATATTAATTTATACAATGTGAATAATATAATATTAATTATAAATAAAAAAATATTAATATTTTATTACCTATTGCCAAGGCTGTTCAGTGCAAGGGTGGAGATGCAAAAGGCAATTGCCAAGGGAACGCACTATTTATTAAAAGCAGTTACTGTTAACTGAGTGGATTAAATAGTGAATAGCCTGGGATGAGGGCTCCCACGCTGGAACTGCTCTTATACTACAACAACCTTGTTCTCTTGCAAGTATTTTGTGTGTTTTTATCCCTTCTTTTGCAAGTGGTAAAAATACCTATCAGGTGGTGAGTAAAAATATTTCCTAATTTATGACTTTTTTGATCGTTTGAAATTGAAAGTGAATCATTTATATAGTGATAAGGTGATTGCCATACATCATTTTATTTTATTTTATTAACACTAGAAAACTCCAGTGATCAATAGATTTATGTGGAGATACCCTGACCACATGTTGACTAATCTCATCGCTAATAGGATACCTTGACCAAGACCACCGACGACCATACCACTTCTAGTGAGATCTACAGCTACCATGAGCCAAGCAAGGTGGAGCCACCATAAATCGAGCTAGTTAAGTCAGCACTGCCACAAATTCGGTTGAGAATAGCAATTTCTTTATGGAAACAAAAGCCATAGAGCGTAGAGGTGGATTCAATCGACAACAACAAGGCGTGGGGTGGTGGAGAGGAAAGGGTGCGGTGGTTGTGAGAAAAGTAACAGTAAGAAAAGTAGGTGAGCGGGGAAGAAAGGAGGACTAGAAGTCACATTGCAGTCTAATTGAGGAGCATAGAAATATATCAAATAACGCACACTGGCTGTTGGTTGTTCATTGTTTAAAGGAAGAGATGAAATATAACCTTTCCTTTTGTACGTTATATAATTGATGAAAGAAGTTGAAATGACACCAACTTGCAGAATAAATGTGAATTTAGCTTATATATCCAAGTATCATGAAATATTGATTCCATCTTTACCGTCCAAAAACAATGATATACGGTGAATTCAAAGTTTAATCATCCATACTTACTTTCAAGATGTTTGTTAGCTCATAATATCTTGAATTGGAATTACAGTTTAGTCTCCGTTTTGCTGCGACACGTTCAGTTTCTTGTTGGGTTAGGATTCTCATCGGGACCTCTTCGTGGGGATTATGGAGATTCTCTAATCACATCCGTTCATCGTACGGTTAGAAATCATTATAAATTTTTTATTTAAAATTGAATATAAACAGTATCTAACAAAAACTGGCCGCACTATGTACGATGAACAGATCTGATTGGAAGATTTCCAGAATCCTCTCTTGGGTTTGACATGCAAGCAGCATCCTTTTTAAGCCTAATCTGCAAGCTTTCTCTTTCCCTAAATGCTTTGTTTGAAGGGATTATATTCACAAACAAGAAAATTTGGTGTAGTCGTGTTTATGACACAGTGAAAATTTTATTTTTAAACAACGACTGAGACAATAACCAAGTCAATATTTAATGTTGGATCCTCTCCGGATCCCCTCCATGGAGATTCTAGGGATCAAGCTACAATGGCCATTCATTAAAAATCGTGCGGCTAAAATTAAATGATTTTTATATTTTTAAAAATAAAACAATTTCATTTTACGTAAAAAACATTTAATTGTAACCGCACGATTTTTGATGAACGACCCATATGACTTGATACCTAGCATCCCAGGATCGGGAGAGGATCCAAGTCCCTCCGACAAGACCATAATAAAAGCTGGGAGATGGAAATATTTGGACCACAGCGAAAACTCAAATCCAAATTCCAATTTGGCTCGTTTTTAGGTTTTTTTCTCCCTTCCGGTTTTGTGCTCTCAGAAACCCTAACATATCAGAAACCCTAGAACTGCAATCCAACCTTCCATCATTGATGTACGCCTACGACAACCGACACGCCGACGTCAACTCCTACCGGGAGCGCCGAAGGTAATTAGTAATTACAATTACCCCCAAATTCGATTACTTTCCGATTCAGATCGTTGCTTCTAACTTTTTTCCCAATTTCGATTCAATTCTGTGTTTTAAAGTTTCTTCATTTGTGTTTGGTTTTATGTAATTGTGAATTTGCAGTGACCTAATGGGTCCAGCGCCTGCGGCTGGTGGCTCCGCTTATGGCCGTGGCGGTGGGGCAGCTCCGTATGGGGGCCCATCGCCTCCGGTTGCTCCGTATTCGGCAAGGGTGGGTGGACCGGCACATGGTCCAGGAGACTTTAATGGGTACCCGCCGTTCCAGCCCCCTTCCGAGCGGTTCAATATCGGCCGAGGTGGTGGTAATGGGAGCTTTGGTGGAAGAGCGTCGAATGGACATGTTGGTGGTGGAAGGGGTCGTGGTGGGAGATTTGGTGGCGGTGGGAGGGGTTTTGATGGAGGCCGTGGTGGCGGTAGGAGCTTTGGTGGTAGTCGTGGTGGAAGTGCGGGTTTTGGCGGTGAGCGTGGAGTTGGTGGAAGAGGAGGTAGGCATGGTGGCTCATCAAGAGGAGACTTGGATAATATTATGCTTCCCAAGCAAGATTTTGGGACCTTGGTACCTTTTGAAAAGAATTTCTATGCTGAAAGTCCTTCTGTGAGGGCAATGTCAGAGCATGATGTTATGGTGTATCGTACTAGGCGGGAGATAACTGTTGAAGGGCATGACATCCCAAAGCCGATTCAGATGTTTGAGGATGCGAATTTCCCTGGTATTTCCTTGCTGATGAATGCTACAGTATTTGTTTTCTTATAAAGTTTTCTTTTTGTGCTAGTAGCTTATTTTGGTGTAATGTTACGTGTTAGATTACTGCCTCGAGGCGATTGCGAAATTGGGTTTTGTTGAACCAACACCAATTCAGGCTCAAGGATGGCCAATGGCATTAAAGGGTAGAGATTTAATTGGCATCGCTGAGACTGGTTCTGGTAAGACTTTGTCTTATCTGCTGCCGGCTTTGGTACACATTAGTGCGCAGCCTCGTTTAGGTCAGTATTGGTTATCATTCCTGTTTTAAGTTATGATTATTTGTTTCCTAGCAGTTGACCCTGAATTTGGTTATTCTTTTGCCATAAACTTCAGCGCAGGGAGAAGGTCCTATTGCGTTAGTATTAGCACCTACTCGAGAATTGGCAGTTCAAATTCAAGAAGAAGCTTTAAAATTTGGCTTACGTTCCAATATTAGGAGTACTTGCATTTATGGCGGTGCTCCAAAAGGACCCCAAATACGCGACCTTAAAAGAGGTATGTATTAGCTTATGTTCATTTGGCAGTTCATAAATAGGACCCTACATATAGTAATGTCCTAATGTCTTCCATGTGGCAGGGGTTGAGATTGTCATAGCTACGCCTGGCCGACTGATAGATATGTTGGAAGCTCAGCATACAAATTTGCGAAGAGTCACTTATCTAGTTTTAGATGAGGCTGATAGGATGTTGGACATGGGATTTGAGCCACAGATAAGGAAAATTGTTTCCCAAGTATGTTACGTTTTAATCATTTCAGTTGCTTCACCACTAATCAGCTGAAAGTTATATTTTTTGTTTGGTCCAACAGCTAACAGCCTAACAATAATATTAGTATTTAAATACAACACATAACTGCTTAGAATATTTGTTATGCAAATTTGTCAAATATTCTATGAATCTATGATGTTTCTAATGTGCTTGAGCACATGGAACTTTTGTTACATGAGGGACTTTGCAGAGCTGCTCTTTAGTTAGCCTTTATGTTTCTGCCGACACGATTTTTATGTATATATGAATTTGGCAACTAATGTACACACTTGTAGTGCTGTTTGAAAGAACTTAGGAATTGCATTTGATTGAGTTAGTTTTCTTGCAGACCCGACCAGATCGGCAGACATTGTATTGGAGCGCCACGTGGCCAAGGGAGGTTGAAAGTTTAGCAAGGCAGTTTTTACGTAACCCATATAAGGTGTCTTTTGTAGATTTAACCATATCAGTATGATACATTGATATTCAGCTTGGTTGTGCGGATGTGTGTGTCTATGCGAAGTAAATGTGATATAACTTGTATCAATTCTTTATGTTTAGGTAATCATTGGATCAGCAAGCCTTAAAGCAAACCAATCCATAAACCAAGTTGTTGAAGTTGTGACGGAGGTGGAGAAATACAATAGGTCTGTCTCTTGTGCTTGACATCTGGTTACATGATAAGGTTGAATTTTTTTTTGCTTTCATATTAAGTACTTCAAATTGTTTTGTCGGCAGGCTGATCAAATTGCTCAAAGAAGCGATGGTTGGGAGCCGAATTCTGATATTTGTGGAGACGAAAAAGGGATGTGACCATGTTACTAAACAATTGAGGATGGATGGATGGCCAGCTCTATCCATCCATGGTGATAAAAACCAGGCCGAAAGGGACTGGGTATTGGCTGAGTTTAAAAGTGGCAGGAACCCAATAATGACTGCCACTGATGTGGCTGCACGGGGTCTTGGTAGGATCACTGTGTGCTAGAAACCTTGGTGTTTAGGTCTTGAATTTGAAATATTACGAGTCGGCTGGCTGCTGTCCAGTTCCTGAGAATATAATTTGTGGTTTGGGTGCGAAGGGCAGGTGCCATCACATGTGATAACTCTTACCAGTTTAATGCCCCCTGTGATAACTCTCTGGGTGCTTACCTTATTTGAATTTCATGTTACATGGACACAAGGACCAAGGTTTCACTGGTATGACTCGGGTTAACTTCCTAAGTCTGGGTGGTATGCGGTTATACAATGCAAGCCCGTATCTTCCATTGGTCTGGAAAGTCTATTTTTAATATACATGGGGCATTTAATAATTCATATGGCTCTCTGTAAGGAAAGTTCTCAATTATTTGTACTAGAGGTGCCTGAAATGGCTTGGCTCCTCCTTTCAAGTGTCTAAGTAACATGGTTGAAATTATTGTCGCCCATCCACGGTTACGGAGCTGGGTGTCCTCGCAGCCCGGTTGACTCACTCATGCTTGTTCATTTGATTGGATATGGGAAGTGGTGGTTGTGGTGAAGCTGCTCCTTATCCCTGCTAGGTTAAGGTGGGCACATTTACATGATGAATGTGTTGTCTTTAGTTTGATCTTGAGATCTCAGGGGTGCAGGGATAAGGTTGTTCGCAGTTTTCTCTGTGTTTTGTTGTTTGCGTACCGTTTACCTAACTTGTGCTTTGTTTTGTTGTAGATGTGAAGGACATAAAATGTGTGATCAATTATGATTTTCCATCAAGCCTTGAGGATTATGTCCACAGGATTGGAAGAACTGGACGTGCAGGAGCAACAGGAACTGCTTTAACCTTTTTCACGCACGCAAACACAAAATTTGCTAGGGATCTAATCAAGATCCTTCAAGAAGCAGGTCAGGTTGTGAGCCCCGCATTGGCTGCAATGGCCCGATCAAGTGGTAGTTTCGGAGGTAGGCTCAGTCTCCTCTTTGAATACGGTGTCATATGTAGGTGTCATATGTATGCATATTTTATGGGATGGTGAACAATGCTGTTTTTTTTTCTTCGGTTTTTCATCAGGATCCGGAGGGAACTTCCGCAATAGAGGACGAGGAGGAGGATTTGGGAACCGGGGCATGACTTCTGGTTCAAATACCGTTCCTATCGGTTACAAGAGACCTTGGTAGTTTGTGTAGTGTCACAACTCACCTGGCTAATCTATGTTTAGTTTTGAAACGTTGAAAGAAAGAAAGTTGTGTCGAAAACTTGCTATTTTTGTAGTTGCCCTAATGATCTAATTGATTTGTGATGCAATAGCAAATAGCTGTTTATGTTTACCTGTTGCGTTCTCTGAGAGAACATAACAGGGACCCAGTTGGAAGACAATTGGGGACGAGTTATGAGCAAAGAATTGAATTATTATTTTGCTGACTTCATTATTCAGAATTTACTTTTTGTTGCAATTTCAAGGTGTTATCAAAAAATTTTTATTGAATAAGATGCTTCTTAAACATCCTAAGGACGAATGATAGTAGAAAATTTATTCAAATTTAAATGTGAATATTTTTTTTCACTTGAAAGTAAGAAGTTTTAGGTTCGAATTTCGTGGATAGCGAAATTGATATCAAATTAGACTATCTACTGTAAGTGTGTATAGCTTAGCCGAATTTTTCTTTCTTAGTGGAAAAATATCGATGTACAAATATCAAGATCAAAACTACATCTGAACTAAAATTACGTCTTAGTTAAAGGGCGTGCATCGTTTATCATCACGTGACATAAAAACAAAAAAAGTCATAAATAGTGATAATAGCGTCATCGGTCCAGTGGATGCTTTTGGTCTAACAAAATGTTGTGGATCCAAAAGGAGACTTGTTTCAAGTTCTACTTTAGGGTTTGATTTTGGTGGGCGGTGTTGAATTATTGAAGCAAAATATAGAGAAAGTTTTTTAGATGACGGCCCCACACACCTCAGCAAGACAGATGGTGTTTCCAACCAATTAAAGCTCAACAGCTGATTTTGGTTTAAGCTCTCTTAAGCAAACCTTGAAAAGCCAAAAAGGTCGGAATCTGTTATGTCTTTCATTTTTTTTTGTCTAAACAAAATTAAAAATGGTGGGATTTGTATGTTAAAAAATTAGTAACATAAAAAATAAAATTTCTCATCACTTCATATCACTTGTATTTCCGTCACAATTAAATTATTTTTTGTTATAATGGAAGACATAATAAAGTTAAAAGGGAATTCTGACTTTTCAGTTTCAATGTGTGTTCAAGTGAGCTTAAACCAAAATCTAGCTGTCAAACTGTAATTGGTTGGGAACACCATATGTCCTACAGAGGTGTGCTCCCGTCACCCCCAAAATTTTCTCCAAAATATGAGTGCTTGTGCTTTCATGGGGTCGGATTTGGATCCTCTCCGGATCCCCTTCATGGGGATCCTAGGGATCAAGCAACAAGGACCGTTCATAAAAAATCGTGCGGCTACAATTAAATGTTTTTTACGCAAAACGAGACTGTTTTATTTTTAAAAATATAAAAATCATTTAATTGTAGCCGCACGATTTTTGATGAACGACCATTTTTGCTTAATCCCTAGGATCCCTATGAAGGGGATCCGGAGAGTATCCAAATCCCATGGGGTCCGCAGTCCCCTCTGGAGCAAGTGGTCCAGTTCTAAGTATCTGGCGTTAATTTGACGTACGTTGGGGGGGGGGGGGTGGGGGTTCCACATTTCAACACAGAAAAAGAAAAAATAGGGGCGCAAGTTGACTGCTGCGTAGTTTGGATCAAGATCTAAAATATTCATAATATATCGATATTTTCATCGAAATTTTTGTATTTTTGAACTATCGATATTTTTGATGTCATCGATATTTCCATTGAAATTTCCGTGTTTTTTAAATTTCTATATTTAAAAAAACACCAAGGGAATTCGAACCCCTTCCATTTTACTTCTTCAACACCTTGACCACCATATCACTTATGTTTTTGTGAAAATATGCTAAAATATTTACATATTTTCTACACTCACAATGTTTGCCAACTCGCTATATAATCAACTTAAATAAGTTAAATCCATCATGCAATGCATTTCCTTCCAATTTTTTGTGATAAACTAATAGATAATTGACTAAATAAACATCCTATAAAGTTTCAATAAAAAATTTCAAGTTTTTCTTACAATTTCCGTGGTTTTTATTCAATTTTTATCGATATCGATAATATCCCGATATTTCCATTGAAATTTCCGTGTTTTTGGACTACCGATATTTTCGATATTATCGATATTTTAGACCTGGATCACGTATATGCATTACAACTCTGCAATTTTCTTGTTTTCTTCCTAGGTATTCGTAGCATAATTCTGGTGTTACCGGGTGTATATGTACGTGTAAGCACCTCTCATCACGTTATGTATATGTTTTTAGGGGGTGATATCCACACTCTATTTTACTTTTCACACACCCTTCGAATTTTTGGTCGTCTGATCAGATGAATTGAAGAATATCAACGGACAAAAATTAACAAGGGGTGTGTGAGAAGTAATTTAGAGTGTGTGTGGATAGCACACCCTATGTTTTTTTGTATTTCTTTCTCAGCGCCACGCTTTTTGTTTCGTTTTGTAGATCTTTAAATGTTGAAAAAGGGGTCAAAACCATGTATATCATCAATACATATATTATTATCTGTGACGCAAAATTGTATACTTTTGTAATTCCTTCAAGTCTGCAGTTGGCAAAATCTTATAGTTTGTTTGATAACTATTTTGAAAAATTAAAAACAAAAAACTCGTTTAGTAACTACTTTCAGTTTTCAAGTTAAAAGAAAAAAAATTGGAAAAAAAATGTAAACTACTTTCTTGAGTATTCAAAATTCAATTTTGAGGTTTTAGTTTTAATTTTTTTGAAAACTGAAAATAAAAAGTACCAAACGAGTCTTTAAGTTTTCTTAAAAAAAAAATTGAAACCAAAATTTAAAAAAAAATGGTGATCAAATAGCGTCTTAAGTGTGACCGAATATACGTGTAAACCATATAAACCTAGTGATGCGTACGCGTGCTTAAGCCTGGTGACACGGACATACGTCTGCTAGATAGGGATGGGGGGATGAGGATCCCTCTCTGGATCCTCTTTGTGGAGATTTTAGAGATTCTCACGTCCTAACTATTCATCTTACATCGTGCGGCTAGTTTTCGTCAAATACTATTTATATTTAATTTTAAATAAAAAATCAAATAATTTTTTACCGCACAATGTATGATAAATGACTAAAATTTGAGATGATCCTACAATTTGGATCCAGGATGGGAGGTCTGGTTTATTTCAAGGTTGAAAATTGGGAAGGACAAGGACGTACAAGAAAGAGAAAATTCATAGGCCAGTTCTCACCATAAAGTGTGGAAAAAAGATGACAACTACCTAAGCAAGCTAGCAACTTGTTTGATTAGGAGACAGGTAGGGGTAGGTAAGGTTTTGTGGTTGTATAAACACTACAACTATAGCTAGAGTTGATTTCTAAACTAATCAAAATGTCCTTGTTTTCTTCAAAATCACCTCTCAACCCTGTATGTAATGTCAAACTTCGGGTTTTTCTTCAGTGCGTTAAGGGTGCGTTTGGTACGCGGGACGGGACGGGACGAGGCGTTCCGTCCCGCGTTTGGTACGCCTAAAACGAGTGGGACGAGGCGTTCCACGGGACAAGTTTTGGATGATTTTTGGTTCCACCTCCCCCCTGGAACGGGGTTGTTCCACGTCTGTGGGACAGAAATTTTTAACATTTTAGGACAGCAATGCCCCTTGTCTTTTTCAAAATTTACAACATCCGTCCCGTCCTGTTCCGTCCCGTCCCGTTCCGTCCCGTCCCGTCCCGTTCCGTCCCGTCCCGTCCCGTCCCGTCCCGTTCCGTCCCGTCCCGTCCCGTCCCGTCCCGTCCCGTCCCTTATCTTTGTAATGAGTAAGTTAACGTACCTAAAAAAAATCATTTTTAACTTCATCAGTAGTATAAAAATCTCTACATTTTACAGACGAACTAATATTGTTTTGTTAGAGGATTCATAAATAAAGATACATGAATATAAGGGTAAATGACAAAAAACTATCTCAACTATTGATGTTACGACACTTTTATACCTCATCTTTTAAAATTGACAATGTCATACCTCATCTTACGAATTTGTGCCAATGTCAAACCTCCGTCAGTTTTTTATTAATTTCTCCGTTAAGGGCTGACGTGGCTAGAGATGGAACCTATTTTTCATTAAAAAATTAATTAAATTTTTTAAATTTTTTAATTATATATTAAAAAAATTTAAACCAAAAACCAAAAACAAAAAAAAAAACCCAAATCCCCCCCCCCAAAAAAAATCCAAATCCTCTTCTCTCCCACCCAACCCTCTCTCTCTCCTTTCTCTCTCTCTTCTCTCTTCTCTCTCCCTGCAACCTGCATCCCTAAAATCCCAAAACCCAGAAACCCTTCCCACCTGCACCAACCCTTCTCTCTCTTCTCTTTATCTTCTCTCGCATTTCTCTCTTACTCTAACTCCCTCTTCTCTCTGCAACCACCCAACCCTCTCTCTCTTCTCTCTCCCTGCAACCTGCATCCCTAAAACCTCAAAACCCAGAAACCCTTCCCACCTGCACCAACCCTTCTCTCTCTTCTCTTTATCTTCTCTCGCATTTCTCTCTTACTCTAACTCCTTCTTCTCTCTGCAACCACCGGCGCCGAGGAGGAAAGCAGGAGGAGAAGAAGGGTTTGAAGGCGAAGAGAGTGGAGGTGGGTGTTTTGACGGCCAAAAGGAGGAGGAAATCGAGAGGTCGAGAGGAGGAGAGAAGTCGAAGGAGGTGTGGGGTCGACGGTGAATTAGACAGACACTACTACAAAATTATCTATAACTGGCGGTTCAAAAACCGACAAAAAACGTATATTACTGTCGGATTTTAAGCAAAATCCGACAAAAAATGGATGCAGTGACAAATATAATAAGCGACAGCATTGCCTGCGTCAGGAAATGAATTTTTCGACAGAAAATACTCTAAAACCGACAGAAATCCTATCGGTTAACCGACAGGATATATATTTATAATAAATAAATAAAGGAATTCCTGTCGGATAAAACCGACAGAAAATACTAAAACCGCCAGTAATTCTGTCGGCTAAAACCGACAGAGAATTTATTATAAAAATAAATAAAATCATTTTTGTCGGATAAAACCGACAGACAATATGTTAATAATAAAAAAAAATTCTGCATTTTCCATATCCCCTGCATTCACCATTCGAAACCTCACCGAAGCTTGATCTTGGAAACCTATTGTTGGATTTTGAAGAGAGAGAGAGAGAGAGAGAGAGAGAAAATATCAGAAGAAATGAAGCAAGAGGGGGGAACCAAAAGGGGGAAGAAGAAAAAGAAGCAACACACAAACCCACAAAAATTAACATAAAATCCAACACAAACTAAAACAAATACAACACAAGAAAAAATGTTTCATTCTCTTACAAGCTGTGCTAGGGTTGCAGTGGAACCAACAAAATGGTTCAAAATCAAAAGCGAACCGAACCCATATCCAATCCATCTTGGTAGATAGGATTCGTCCAGCCCATGTATTCTTACCCAAAACCCATCAATCCATCACAATCGAAACCCATCAATCCATCACCTAGCTTCGAACTTAACGACATTCGCTGGAATTCGTCGCTGTGATGACATGCATGCACAGATTCAAAACAGAGATTAAACCCCAGAGATTTTCGACATAATACTCATCATAGGTGGATTAGAACCCACACAATCAAGAGGGGAAAATAATTCATACCTGAGATGAAGTTCGAGAGAGCTGAAGCTCTCAGCGTTAATGGCAGAGCACACGGTGATACATCGATGATACATGCAACGCTGCAGGTTGATTCTCCATGTCCCAAGGGTTCGAGGTTCAGATTTTTTAGGGTTGATTTGGTCAGAATTGAAAGGAATGGTGGGGGTTCCTTCTCGGAGCTTTAGAGAGAGGGAGAGTGTCGAGAGTTAGAGTTAGGTTTCAGAAAAATGAAGGAGAGGAGTGGGGGTCGGATGTGGGTATAAAAAAAGTTACTATTTTAAAAAATAAAATAATAATGGTTTGGTTTAATAAATAAATAAATAAATGTATTTAAGTAGAATAAGTTTTTAAAAATTAAATAAATAATTGTTTTTTTTCGTTGAAAATAAATAATTGTTTGGTTTAATAGATAACTATTAACTACATCTTGTAAACTTTTTTTTTTGTCATGTTCATTGTTAATTTGAATAATCCAATTAAAATATTCCAAAAAAAATTTGAACATTTTGTTGTTATTTACTAATTGAGTGTATCTTGTAAATGTTTTTTATATTTTGCCATGTTCTTTGTTAAATTGGATATCTTTTGTTAATTATTTTTATATTCGTTTATTGAAAATGAGAGTGTGATTGATTATTATTTTTATTTATTTTGAGCGTGAGATTGATTATAAACATACATACTATTTTGTTTTGTCTAATATATATATATATATATATATATATATATATATATACTGATATACTACAAAATGTATAATAATCTACCGTTTTTATGTGATACACATTGTACGAAACTTTTTTCAATGATCTAACCATCAAACTTGTTTGTACACACTCCGAGATCACATACGTAAAAAATCACAAAAAAAAAAACGTTCAGAGATTAGGTAACGGAACAAAAAATTTCGACGGTTATAAACGAAAAATCACAATGTAACGGTTATTTTAGCTCCGGTTTTGATGATTTTTTTTACAGCTACACTCCTCGACCCTATAAAAATGCAATGAACGAATTTGATCTTCAATTTAAAATATTTACACTAGTTGATACCACAAAATCTTATTTTATACTTAATAGAAGTATAATATTAACTCTAAGTGTTGGTTTAATCTACCGCTTTGATGTGATACGCATTCTATGAAACGTTTTTCAACGATCCAACCGTCAAACTTGTTTGTACACACTCCAAGATCACATACGTAAAAAATCATAAAAAACAAACATTCAGAGATTAGGTAACGGAACAAAAGTTTTCGATGGTTATAAACGAAAAATCACAATTTAACGGTTATTTTAGCTCTGATTTTGATGATTTTTTGCAGCTACACTCCTCGATCCTATAAGAATGCAATGAATGAATTCGATCTTCAATTTAAAATATTTACACTAGTGGATAAATCATATTTTATACTTAATGGAAGTATAACATTAACTCTTAAGTGTTTGTTAAATCTATCAATTTCATAGGATATGCATTCTATGAAACTAGTTTCAACGATCCAACCGTCAAATATGTTTGTATATACTCCGAGATCGCATACCTAAAAAATCACAAAAAACAAACACTTAGAGATTAGGTAACAGAACAAAAGTTTTCGACGGTTATAAACGAAAAATCACAATTTAATGATTATTTTAGCTCAGATTTTGATGATTTTTTACAGCTACACTCCTCAACCCTATAAGAATGCTTGAACAAATTCGATCTTCAATTTAAAATATTTACATTAGTGGATAATTTTTTATTCTTAATGGAAGTATAACATTAACTCTTTAAGTGTGTGTTAAATCTATCAATTTGATAGGATATGCATTTTACGAAACTAGTTTCAACGATCCAACAGTCAAATATGTTTGTATATACTCCGAGATAGCATGTGTAAAAGTCGCAAAAAAAAAAACATTCAGAGATTAGGTAATGGGACCGTGAGTGGAAAAAAAAATATTTAAACCATTTGTTTATTTATTTATTTTTAATCAATATAAAATTTTAAAATAATATAATAGTCAATTTCTGTCGGTTATAACCGTCAGAATAATAAAATAATAACCGCCAGAAACTAAAATAATAAAATAGTCAATTTCTGTCAGTTATAACCGCCACCATTAACTTAAAAACCGCCAAAATATGTTAAAAATATTTTTAAAAAAAGAATTAAAAAATACTGAGGGTTAAATCCGCCAGGAAAATTCCACCAGGAATTTTTGTCGGATATATCCGACAGAAAGTAACTTTAATCCGACAGTAAATAAATTATGTGTCGGATATCTTTTATCCGTCAGAATGGCTTATTAACCGCCAGGATCATCCGACACCTAAAGCTAATATTGTAGTAGTGAGAGGAGAGAGGTCAGAGGAGGGACTGGGTGGAGATAAGGTAAGTGGGTGATAGGTGTGTAGGAGGGAAAGGGGATCTGGGTGTGGGTTTGTTTTTTTTATTTTTTGTTTTGTTTTTTGGTGTGGGATCTAGGTGTGGGCTTGATTTTTTTGGTTTCTTCAATGGGGTGGTGAAGATGGAGGAAGAGAGGCGGTGGTGGGGTGGTGAAGGAAAGTTGGGTATGGATGGACTAGGGGAGGGATGGGTCGGGTTGGGAGGTGGTGGTGAGGGAAGGACGAGTGCGAGTGGGGAGAAGGACGGAGGAGGGAGACTGCATCCGAGAGAAAGGAGAGAGTGAAAAGAGAAAGGGTGGTGGAGGAAGGTTGGGGGGACGGGAGAGGGTTTGGTGGCTGTCGAAGAGAAGAAGAAAAAAGGGTTGGTGTGGGTGGAAGGGAAGGCCGGATCCCTTAGGCCATTTTTTATTTTTATTTTTAATTTTTGAATATTTAATTATTAAAAAATTATTTTTTTAATCCAGTTAGATTAGTAAGTGGATTCCGTCTCTGGCCATGTCAACATTTAATAGAAAAAGTAATAGAAAAACTGACGGAAGTCTTGACATTGGAACAAATTCGTAAGATGAGATACGACATTGTCAATTTTAAAAGATGAGGTATAAAAGTGTCGTCAGACCAATAGTTGAGATAATTTTTTGTAATTTATCCTAAATATAATTTATATTTTCATATTAGGGTTAGGTTTTGGTGTGGTGCATCAGTGCATGCGTACGTCAACAAACTTTATGTTTTGTAGCATTTGGTGGCCGGGCAAGCCAAACCACTCGCGTAGGAGCTATAGTTCCTAATGTTGAGGGCTGATGTCTCCCTACTGCTTATTTATGTTGAGCGCTTTTCTGTCTGTTTCTCTGGACGTGTCTTTTCTTGCTGCAAACCCTACTCATGCCTGATTGGCTATTTTCACTTCCTACGTTAAGACATACTCATAATTTTAAAGTGACAGAACTTACTCGTGATGCCTAATTACCAATTGGATTCTTTTTTCCAACACTCCATATACAAAATGCCAAGTCTTCGTTGTGAAAGGAAAGGGATCATTGCGATAGACACTAGTCACGCTACTCAACTCAACTCTCTGAATAGTGTATATCGGACCTATTGGTAGGGTCAATTATGTATCATTATGAGCTGGAAAATAATACTTTTCATATTGGCCATCATGCATGATGCATCATCAACCCGAAGTGATTTTATGTTGTCCTCTTTTCAACTCCTGCACTCTTTTATTTATAGATTTGTTTCGAATATAGAATAAAAATTTGAGGAGATTATAGTATGTAGTCAAAAAGAGTGCACAAATCACTTCCAATCTTTGTATGTTTATGTGGGGTGTGCTGTGGACAGCATGTATAGAGTAATGATGACAATTTTAACCGTTAAACCTAATAATCATGGATAATTGTCCGAATTGATTGGATTTGGACATGAAAATTTGAGTATATTTTGGTTATGAGGAAAAACCGTGAATATTATTCAATTATGGTTTTGGATATAGTTATAGAAGTTCCCAATTCGTATCCGTTACCGAATCCAAACCGAATAATATATAATATAATTATTCATAATATTAAAGTATTAAAAAAACGCGCACACACACATACAAATGTGTATTCATTATTCGTCAAATCCCTTACTTTGAGTGTAAATACAAAAATTGCATTATGTGAGTTGCATTTTGTGGGAAAGTTCATAAGTTTTGATATGAATCAAAATCTATGAGAATTCAATGGTACTTATGAGAGATATCAAGGATCTGCCAACATTATCAATGACACACCCCGACTCGAAAGTGGGGCATGCTGGCCGTCACGTGAACGTGACGTAACCATATGCACAGTGCGGAAGCAGGATTAACAATAGGAATACGAAGGAATTAAAAACAAATGACTAGCAGTTCAAGCTAAGGTAACGTGCTAGTGCGAGAATTCATAGTGCATTTACAAAATCAGAGCATAAATAGCCTACGTATAATCAAGCAGAAAGTACTAAATGAAAATAAAACCCGCAGGTGATCCTACATAAGTGAATTCTGTCAGAACGTCCGGGAGATCCTCGTATGCCACCAACGAACACTACTTAATACCTGGAAGGGCAAAAAACAAAGTTGAGTGGGTCAGTAAAACAAATCTTTTTCAAAACCATTCTTTTCTCAAATCACTGTAACCCCTCTCCGTAAAACCTGTATAATTTCCCATAAATAAAATATACTCATATACATATATATCTCAAAATCATGCTGAAAATATCTGTAGGTATGCCATGCAAAAGTATTATAACTAATATCTCAACTGTATATTCATATCGTAAATCTGTGATGTGAATAGTATCTAATAATCATCTCAGCCCTCGGCTGCATATATATATATATATATATATATATATATATATATATATATATATATAGCTCATAACATCTCAATCTCATCATATATATACTCTACACATACATTAATATCCTCATGAGGTCACTATCACATCACTGTATCAATATAAGAATGCTCTAGTGCTACAATCACGTGAAGACTGTGCAAATGATTCACAGGTCACCTACGAGTCGAACCCACCTATAGTGGTCTATACGACAGGACTGTGCACCTACTTGGATCCAAGGCGAGCATGCGGTGCGGGAGGTGAAGGACACGTGAAAGACTGTGCCCCTAACTCTGGGCGGGAGCACTAATATAAATATGCAAGTGTATGAGCTCAAATCACATCATTTCATTCATTCGTATCACATCGCATCGTTTCATTCTCATCATAACTAGCATAGAATCTTACCTGATACTTACATGTGCGTCTGCAACACCGTCACAATTATATGCAAGTACTAATGCATAATTAAAATAAATAGATACTTGCATGGCATCTCAAATCATTTCATCGTTTAAATTCATTTTCTGGGAAAATAACAATATATATAGGTATGTACGGAAAACAAACTGCCCACTCACTGATAAATAGTCGGGTCGTAGCCCCTACGTCTAGCCTGACTACGCTCGTCCTCGGGATATGCCTTGCCTATATGAGAAGTAACTGAATAAACGTTATTTAACGTACATAAACAGAACTTTAGAAATAACTTCTCATACATTGATCAATTTTGGCATTTGAATATACCAACGTGATTTACTCGACATCACGAACATCCCCAAATTTTTAAAATAATTTTTCAACCCCGCACGCGCCGGGATATGCACGAACCCACGCGCCCCCCACGCGCGGTCAGGTGACTTGCACACTGACGGCGTCAGGTATATACTGGGAATATTCCGTCATCTCTTAACGGCGTCAGCTAATGCCGTTAGCATATTCCGTCAAAACTGACGGAATATGCTGTCATCTTCTCCGGTCCAACGCCGGTCGCTGGTCGCCGGCAACCTTGCCGGTTTCTGGAAATTTTTTCTAAACGTCCTATCTAACTCATTTTTCAACCATTTTTTCGTGATTTTTGTCTCAGATTGAAGCTAATAACATGTAGAATCACGCTATATAAGTTTCAAGGCTTGAAAGTCACTAGATTCTCCCCGAGAAAGCTCGATAGTTCAGCTTACCTAGAAACACATCGATCTCGGCCCTCCGACGTCCAATTCCACTAAACGATATACTTCGAGCTTCGTTAGGACCTCACCAAGCTTCCTATAAGCTTCAAATTCCCTGAAAATCACGCAATAAAAATTGCATGAATAGTGCATGTACGGATCGTGAGGTTTCCACGTAAAATCGAGGGAGTTCTTACTAGAAATGGGTATGGTTGAACTTGTAAGGTCCTCACGAACACGAATATACCATTTTCCACTTCGATTCGTCACGTTAGCAAGGGTTTTGGGTCTCGTCCGTACGAAATGGGAGAGAGAGTGATAGTTAGTGAGAGAGAGAGAGAGAGAGAGAGAGAGAGAGAGAGAGAGTCTACGGGAGAGAAGAGAGAGAAAGTGAGGATTGGTTTGTGTGTGTGGACCAAAAGCCACCAATCACAAGTTCTAATTTCCTAATTTCCAATTGGTCCCTAGAATGTAGGAATTAATACAATTGGACCAAAAATTAATTAAATTCACAAACTTACCTCAACGCTCGAGGACAAAATTGTCAATTCACATCATCGGAAAAAAAAATTTCGGGACGGGCTGTCACAATCAATGTTTAACTTTAATTTTTATGCTCCACAAAATCTATTCATTAAATTATTTTATACATCAAATATTTAATGGCGAAATTAATATTAACTAAATTATCATGCGTCAATTGAACGAATATATTTTTTGTATTATAAAGATGGATATAACAGTTAACCGATAATGAATCCGTTATCCGGTGGGTATGGTTATAGATAATACCCGATAGTTAATTTGCAGCTATATGGTTAATTTTCATGGTTATGGGGATGAATATATTATTTTTGTCCCCAAATCGAACTGTCGTCATCCCTAGCATGGAGAGTTTGAATAAAATAACAAAGTACACGTATACAAGAAAGGTTTCTTGCTCCTTTGGATATATAATTGCCTGATAAGCGAAGTGCTCAAATTTGGAGTCATTTGGTTGAAGAATACATGTCAAAACATGACATATGAAACGATTTTAGTCGTGAGAAAAGAAAACATGACCATTTTAGTTGAAGCAAAACACAGTTAGGAGAAAGTGGGGAATGACCCACTTTTAGTCTTCATATTGTTTTGTCCATAATTCCACTACCTAATCCTTTTCTCTCACATATACAAGAAAGATAAAGACTTCTTAATAAAATATTACATGCCAAATAAGTAATAATTAACGACTAATTAATAATATAAAAAATATTTGTTAATATCTAACGGCTCGTTTGGAAGCGTTTTGAAAGTATATTTGGTGAAAATATTTTTGAAATCAATCTTTAGTAAAAATGAAAGTGAATCCTAAAAAAGCACTTGAAATAGAAATACTTCATGCAAGAAGCACATAAAAAGCACCAATATTATGTGCTTTTTTTAGAAAACACTTTAAGTGCTTTTATAATTCAAAAACATTTTTTCTAATAGTGTTTTCAATCATTTTAAAGTACTTTCAAACTTGCCGTAAATCTTTTTTCTGTCCATGGGTTGACTGTGTGATGCTCCCACACTAATGGGTTGAAGACGGTTAGCTAGGTTACTGTAATTTTATTGATTTCCTGTTACAATTCGAATTCTCATTGCGTGAATACAGTTGTAGCCGTTGGATCGTTGCAGTCGTCGTTATAAACTATTGGATCATCTTGAATGAACTCATTCTGAATTCATATTATAAACAAACAAGATCTCTAGTGGTTCAAATAATAAATTAAAAATAACAAAAATCTGAAACAGAAAAGTAAATAATTGAGCTATATAAAACACAGAAATTAGTATTTGCATGACTTTAATTAAGTTTTAATGGTGAATCCACCTGTCTTATTCTTAGATAAATGATTTTTACACCTCAATTTTTTGTTCTACACATTTCTTTTCATTTTTTGACAATTGAATAAATTAAAGAGAATTAAGGAACAAAAATTAAAAGAAGTGTGCAGAAAATGAAAATAAATGTTTGAAAATCATTTATCTATTCTTTCTAGCCATTTAGGGTTATAACAATTTTTTCAAGAATATTTTTTTAGTACAAGCGATATTTCATACTAATTTACATTAAGGGGAAAAGAGAGAACTTGAAGTCCAAAAACATTGAGTTGAAGATGAAAACCCTAATCACTAGGACAATCTACCACTTGAGCATTATATTTAAATAAGTTTAAAAATACAAATTATAGGTAGTTGTTGACTAATATATATTACAGATTATATATCATTTGTGTAATATGGCTTGGAGGAGGAGGAGGAGGAGGAGGTGGTGGTGGTGGTGGTGGGGAGGGTGACTCGGGTGAGCACATCATGCCATCATGCCATCGTGATCAAGTGGATGTCTATTAGACACCACCTAGACCAAGAATATACCTCCAAATAAGTCGTTATATTGAATGATTAATATTTGATAATGCGAAAGAACAAGGATCATTACGAAGTAAACATTTGTTATTAAACAAGTAAACGGATCATTTTGACGTTTGACATTCTTCCTGATCGCATTCACTTTCATGCATGCATACCCTAAGAATATTTTTGTTCGACACCATCAAGGTGTGATGATGATGTTTACCACTATTAATTATCGTTATATGAGTTTTAATTTTTAGATCTGTGTAACAACTTTCAAATTATAAACTTATTTAATAATAATAATAAACAAGGTGATAAGCAAAAATACACCATGCATACCACAAGATGCTCTAGCTAGCTAATTATGTAAGTCTCAAGAGAGCTGCACACTTATCTAATACGTGTAACTAAGATTGAGGTTATAGAGTTCGAGTATGACTTTGTTTGTAAGCTACCAAAAGTTGTGTACGATAAGAAATGTAGCTAAACAATCCTGATAATTATACTAATGTTATATTAGTTGATATGGATACTTGGGATTGCATGATAAGGTTGAGTTCAATGAGGACTAACATTATGGGAAGTCTCCTAGTTGAACACCATTGCATAAGGTATAAATATAGGGTCCCTGCACTCTCAATTGATGTGCAATAAAAGAGCCTCACGCCCCATAGTATTGAGCCATTGCATTATGAGATTGACGAGTTGCAGAAGACGCCTATCTCGAGTTCCAGCCAACATGGTTTCTTCAGGTTAGTGGTTATTTGGGTTTAGTGAATCAATTATGTATTAATCTAATCTTACATTTGGTATCAGAGCTTTCACATACCAATTAACCCTAAGATGAAAGCATCAAGAACAATTTTCTTTAACTGCAGATTATGGACTGATGACAGGTTATCAAGGAATTCATGTATTGAGCATATATCAGCCAAAGCTGTTTGTGTACATATGCATGTCTTCAAAAACTTGGACATTAGTAGTTGCACTAGAGTTTGATATGTAAACACTAATCATCTAAAGATGAACCGTTGTTTATATATCAAATTTTAAGTGGCGTAATGCTTCATTAAAACCATGAATGACCACCGACATGGCCTTAAAACCACAAAGGTTTGTAGTCATGATCAAAGTCAGGTTCATTTATGGGGATATGCTGGCATTGTGATAAAGAAAAATTGTTCATAAATTTTAACATTCAAAGATGTTGAAGCTGTGACATATGGATATGGAACTAAAGTTTAATCTCTTTGCATATTGCGGTTTTAAAAGTGTCAATCCAAAAGAAGGAATAAAACCCATAGGTTGTAAGTGGGTTTTTGAAACCAAAAGAGATTCGAAGGGAAATGTGGAAAGACACAAAGCAAAGACTTGTTGCCAAGGATTTTACACACAGAGAGGGCATTGATTACAAAGAAACATTTAGTCCAGTGTCCACTAAAGATGCATTCAGAGTCATCATGGCAATGGTAGCACACTATAATTTATTTTTACAATCAATGGATGTAAAAACAGCCTTCTTAAATGGTGAATTAGATGAGAATATTTATATGGTACAACCTGAGGGCTTCAAAGAAGAATGGAAGGAAAATATGGTATGTAAACTGAAGAAATCAATTTACAAACAGGCATATAGGCAATGGTATTTTAAGTTTCTTTATATCGTTAAGGAGCATGGTTTCATAGAAAATCCATCTGATGCATGTATATATTTGAAAGTCAGTGGGAGCACTTATATCATATTAGTGCTCTATGTGGATGATATTCTTTTAGCAGCAAATTGTTCTAGCCTACTGGATGAAACTAAGTCTTTCTTGCGGTGCAAGTTTGAAATGAAAGATTTAGGTGAAGCTTCGTATGTCTTGGGAATTAAAATCGAAAGAGATAGAGAGAGGACTTCTGAGACTATCGCAGAAAGGGTACATAGAGAAAGTATTAAAAAAATCAATATGGCATCATGTGGAACCACAGAAATGCCAATTTCCAAGGGTGATAAACTGAGCAAAGAACAAAGTCCAAGAAATGAGATTGAAATGGAGAACATGAAGGACAAACCATAAGCTTCATTGGTGGGAAGTTTGATGTATCTTCAGGTCCGTACCAAGCCTGACCTTGCATTTACCATTAGTGTTTTAGGGAGATTTCAGTCCAACCCTGGAGAAGCACGTTGGAATGCAGGGAAAAGGGTTATGAGATACCTTCAGAGAACCAAAGCTCACATGCTTATTTACAAGAAAACTGAACGTCTGGTTTTGGAGGGTTACAGTGATGCTGACTTTGCAGGATGTCCTGATGATTTTAAATCAACTTCGGGTTTTGTTTTCACTATGGCAGGAGAAGCTGTGTCATGGAAAAGTTTTAAACAAGATATAGTTGTAGCCTCAACTATGGTAGCTGAGTACTTGTCATGTTCTGAAACAGTCAATCAAGCAATATGGATGAAATTTTTTATTACAAGATTGAGAGTGGTAGACTCAATTCAAAGCCTTATTCGTATATTTTGTGATAACAATGCAGCCATCTTTTTCTCTAAGAACAACAAGGGGTCAACTGCAACAAGGAATTTGGAGATTAAATATCTCATTGCTCGAGAAAAGGTAATGGCAAGACTTGTTAAGATTGATTACTTGGCAACTGGTTCTATGATTGCAGATCCTTTGAACAAACCAGTGCCAGTTGCAGTGTTCAAGGGGCATATTGCTAAGATGGGTGTGCTAGCAGGTTTCGAAGCTGTGGAATAATGGGAGTCGTCTGTGTTCAATTTGTTAAGTTCTAGTTAAGATGTTTACATTTATGCCTTGGGAATAAGGTTATATTTATAACTAATAAAGATGTTGCTGTTGGTTGTTCAAAGTTCCCTTAAAGCATACAGCATTAGTTATAATGATATGTTTTAATACATGAATAGCAATCTGAGTTATTGTTTAAAGATCAACAACCATTGTAGTTTCTTATGAAGCATGAATAAAGCCTACATTGGTAGTCATAAGGAGGACCACATGTTAAATGTGTTTAAATATATGTACAGTCACATTTACATATTTCGATGTCTTGTTGGAGTTTCATGTATGGTACGGTTTCATGAAGTGATTGTGGGGATGTTGTTCTAGAGATGAGCATATAGTTCCTTATAGTTCTTTATGAATACTTTGCAATGACAGAAACTGGATTTTCAGGTTTATGTTCAACTCTAAACTCATGGCCACTTAAGTATAATCTCTCTTCAGTATTACTATGATTAATAAATGTTGGCTCTAGTGGGAGAATGTAAGTCTCAAGAGAGCAACACACTTATCTAATACGTGTAACTAAGGTTGAGGTTATAGAGTTCGAGTATGGCTTTGTTTGTAAGCTACCAAAAGGTGTGTACGATAAGGAATGTAGCTAAACAATCTTGATAATTATACTAATGTTATATTAGCTGATATGGATACTTGGGATTGCATGATAAGGTTGAGTTTAATTAGGACTAATATTATGGGAAGTCTCCTAGTTGAACACCATTGCATAAGGTATAAATATAGGGTCCCTGCACTCTCAATTGATACGCAATAAAAGAGCCTCACGCCCCATAGTATTGAGCCATTGCATTCTGAGATTGACGAGTTGTAGAAGACGCTTATCTCGAGTTCCAACCAACATGGTTTCTTCAGGTTAGTGATTATTTGGGTTTAGTGAATCAGTTATGTATTAATCTAATCTTACAAATTATAATAGTAAAAATTCCTTCATATATAATTACCTTAACATTCTTTTTGTTCAAAACAAAAATTACCTTAAAATTCTTAATCTTATACTATAATAATCCTATGTTTAGATGATAGAAATAAACTTAGAAATTGAATGAAATTCATAATTTATAAATTGACATGCACTAATTCTCTTGTTTGGATTTATAAGCATAGAAATTTAGAATTTCCGCGTGGAAAAAAAACTTGGAATTTGGTACCTCCAATTCCCAAGTTTAATTTCATGTAAATAGGTGTCGTTTCTCAATTTCTATGATTGAGAGTTTAAAAATAACAAATTATGAATTCAATTTCATTGTTTTTTTAGGTTAACTAAACAAGAAAATTCACAAATTCTAGAAAATAAAATCTCGTCATTTCAATTTTCGTGATTTTAAATTTCCTTAGTAACATAGTGTAACTATTTGTTGTCAATTTGTAGAGTTCTCCTTCACCTAAGAACAATTCATTTTTTCATATAAAAATTATTTTCAAACACCGATGAGTAATTATTATATTATATTATATTTTTAGTTATATTTTATATTTATTTTTTTGAGAATTTTGATACTTTCTTTTGTGTTTGATCATAGGATACGAGGAATACACTTTTCTCATAATAGTGATGAAACCATGGAATTTTGAAGTGATTCAAATTAGAGCTGATTCATAAGGAAGTGAAGTTGATTATGTTAAATTTTTAGCCCTTAATGCTTAACTGTTTAATCATGGCAATCATGATTATGTTTAACTAATTTCCTTAGCTTTTATATATAGACGAGCCTTGTTTTGAGGTTGAGAATGTGTTTTGAACCTTTAGAATTCGGTTTATATTTTGATATTCAATTATGATTATGTTTAACTAATTTCTCTTTTCGCCTTACTATAAATATGTAGTGAGGATGGGGGCTTAGTTGCAGTGGCACTAGAGCCAAGAAAACTCCCACCTCACTCAAGTTCGATTCCCCCCACCCCCAAATTTAACTAATGACAATATATATATGTAGTTTCTTTTCAATTTACTTATAATGTTAAATTGGTTAATACTTCTTATGATTGGAAATTGTAAGTTCATTTAAAGCAAATATTCTTAGGAATTGTATGATTTTTCAAAAAGTTATCTCTCTACATACTTTTTTCTATTTCTGACATTTATATTGAATAAATAAATAGAAAACTTTATTTTAGTCCTTAGCAAAGATTACTTTTTGATTAAAACTATGAGTAAGATCAAAATCTAATTTTAGTCCCTTGATACATTAATAACCTCATTTATTAATTATATTTTGATTTTTTAATTATTTATCTTTTTCTTTTCTAATTTTTAATGTATTAATTTTATTTCATTAGAATTTTTATTTTCATTTCATTCATTGTAATATATTTTTATTGTGAACATTTAGATAAACTAATTTTTGTTATACAATATATTTCGATGTACTGTAACTTCTTCATTTAGGTATATTAAATTCATTATAATACATTTCGGTGCATACATTTAGGTATACACATTTTGTGTGACATCCCACATCGCCCAGGGGAGTGATCCTTAAATGTATATTCGCATCCCTACCTAGCACGATACCTTTTGGGAGCTCACTGGCTTCGGGTTCCATAGGAACTCCGAAGTTAAGCGAGAAGGGGGCTAGAGCATTCCCATGATGGGTGACCTCCTGGGAAGTTGCTCCGTGAGTTCCCAGAAACAAAACCATGAGGGCGTGGTTGGGGCCCAAAGAGGACAATATCGTGCTACGGTAGTGGAGTGGGCCCGGGAGGTGGCTGCACCCGGGTCGGGATGTGACAATTGGTATCAGAGCCTAACCCTGGCCGCGTGTGTGCCGACGAGGACGTCGGGCCCCTAAGGGGGGTGGATTGTGACATCCCACATCGCCCGGGGGAGTGATCCTTAAATGTATATTCCCATCCCTACCTAGCACGAGGCCTTTTGGGAGCTCACTGGCTTCGGGTTCCATAGGAACTCCGAAGTTAAGCGAGAAGGGGGCTAGAGCACTCCCATGATGGGTGACCTCATGGGAAGTTGCTCCGTGAGTTCCCAGAAACAAAACCATGAGGGCGTGGTCGGGGCCCAAAGCGGACAATATCGTGCTACGGTGGTGGAGTGGGCCCGGGAGGTGGCTACGCCCGGGCCGGGATGTGACATTTCGATACTAACATTTCGGTACACACATTTAGGTACATTAATTTAATATTAATACATTTTAGTGTATATATTTAGGTACATACATTTCAGTGCATATATTTAGATACATACATTTCGGTGCATATATTAGGTGCATATATTTAGGTATATACATTTCGGTGCATATATTTAGGTACACACATTTCGGTGCATACATTTCGGTATACACATTTAGGTACATTAATTTAATATTAATACATTTCGGTACTAACATTTAAATATATTAGTTCAATAAAATATATTTCGGTACACACATTTCGCTACTAACATTTAGGTACATTAATTGAGTCTTTCAAGTTTGAAGAATGTTAAATAAAATTAAAAAATTAAAAAACTCTTTTTTGGTCAAAAAATAAATTAAAATTTGTGTATTAATAAATTTAAATATTTAATGGGAGATATTAAATAAAATACACATTAATTATTTTGAATTAAGAACACATTAGGGACTAAAAATCAATATTCAATTTAACACCAGATTTTTTTTTAAATTTTAATCTTCTTGAAAGATTAAAGTTCAAAAACCCCATAAATAAATCAAAAAAGAATAAAAGACAAAATTAACACGAGTGTGTAAATATAAAAATAACAATAATGCATAGAAATCATTTCATTTTTATATTGAATGATGCCATTCCTTCTAACAAACATGACCAAGTGGAACTTCAAATCATCCTTGCCAATACTATTTTAATTTCAAAGAATATAGTGAGCGCAAGTTGAAATGAATTATTTCGTTGTTTGTTGTAGGGCAATCATCAACTAAAGTACAAGCATTATTGGCCATTGAAAACAAAAATAATAATTAGGAAAATAAGGATGTGTCCCATCCCTCCAGATGGGTCTTGGGCCCTCACCTCAACTTTAAACCTGATCATCAACTCATGAACGAATGATGACCTTCTTCACACTTTGTACGTGCCAAGATGCAGCCAAAAAAGAAAACACTTAGCCTATTTCTAAGCGAAACGGTTAAATATCTATGTCCAGAATTATAGTTTTGTAAAAAATTATTTTTTAAATAAATAGTGGTAGACCATATTTATATACCATCTTCAATAAAATAGATATAGCTCTCTTAATAATTTATTAGTTTTAAGTTTATATTTTAAATTTTTTGGTTAGTTTAATTAAATTACGATTGGTTCTTTTCAAATCTAGTAGTCATTATTCTAAAAATCACCGTCTAGCCTAGGTGGCTGGCCACCACCTCTGATTAATACCTAAGTGTTTGAAAATTAAGAAATGACCCTTAGACCTACTTAGGCGTCCACCTTCCTCGCTTAGGTACCCGTCTAGGTCGCGACTTGTACTTAGGCATAAAATCGATTACTTTCATTTTTCATTTTATTTTGTTCAATAAAATGTAAGAGAATTGTTGAATACTTAGATGAATAATCATTATATACTTGTTTCCCATGTTTTTATTATATAACTCAATACAGTTATGTATGTTTTAAGTATAAATAGATACTTATTTAAACGATATATAATAAATTCACTTAAATCCGCCTCGTCCACCTAGGCCATGGGCTCTAACCCACAGCCCGACTAGTGTCTATCGTCTTTTAGAACCTTCCTATCTGTTGAATTCGAATTAATTATTGCAACTGAGGAGCTTGTCTGCAAAAAAAAGGCTAGGAGAGGGCTACATTTGGCTAGCCACCCTGATTACCCTTTGGCCAAATAAAATAATGGTATGGTGGGCTCTATATAAATATAGCTCAGCCATTATCAGTTTGAGATGATTTTTTAAAACAATTAGACCTTCTTTAACTTTTATACCTTTAGCCCTCTCCATTAGAATTTACTTTATACAAAACAAGAAGATGGACGCATGTCCCTCACCATTCACACACACGCATATATATATCCAAGGTCACTACACTACCTCAGCAACATTATGTGGTATATTTTTCATTTGATTACATATTTGGTTTGGTTTTCTTAAATAGTTGTATTTCATTTGGTTATATTAAGTTTGTACATTCTGATCGTACTCATTAATTATCTCATATTTTTTTGTCGGAGAGAGATAAATCAAACTAATGACTTCAGATGCAAAACTAAACTAAAGGGAAATTTTATTTGAACTCATTTAATTTATCTTTACACCCAGCTTAATCACTACACCCATATTATTTTTAATTAAACTATCAATATCTCTTTAAACCCAAATTTATTACATAAGTTACCTCACAAACTCAATTCAATATGTAAATTTATCTTTACACCCATGATATTAACTTATTGAATTTAAGTTATTTCTGAGTTTTCTGATTGCGGTGACAGCAAAGTCTAGCATTGTGCAAGAGCTTAAGAAAGCACCTTCAATTCCTATAATCCAAGAACATAAATTGGTTGATAAGAAGAATCCACATCCTCGTCAATTAGGTATGGTTATTAAAGTTCAGTCACAAGCAAAGAAAGCTAAAACCGATCGACCAGGGAGGTAGTGAAGAACCTATAAACACAATGAAAACCCCACATGTAGATACATAAAAACTTTAAAAGGTAAGGAAGACGCTTAATAGTGGTATTTATAAGTCCATAGTTGTTGCCTAGACATGTCTTGTTTCCTATTGTGATGATAGTGAAGATGACTAGTAGTTTTGTTCAATATGTCTCTTCGGTAAAGTTAAAGTTGATTAACTTTTAATTAAAAAAAAGTTGCATAAATCGATACATACCTTAGTTGGAGGATCAAAAATTTCAAAATCACTATCCATCCATAAAAAAGAGCTCGTTTTTTCTATGAGCGCGTCTTAGCGTTTTAGTCAGAATAGAATGTAGGAGAAAGATTGCATCATGGTAAGAGTTTGATTATTGGGTTTTGGGTTCGTTGATACAATTTTGTTTTATTGTTAAATTCATTTTGTACTTTATAGTAATAATGCAATAGGGTAAAAAAGACACTCCTCATTTAAAATTTAAGTTGGATGTAGAAAGAAGTTGCATGAGTTCAAATAAAATTTCACAAAACTAAAAGATCATAACAACTTTAAACTACAAACTCATTCACCTCTCCCTCTCTCTCAAAAGCATGTATCAATTTCCTTGAAAAAAAAAGTTGCATAATAATTTTAACTTGTGTGAATCCTTTTTCAAATTGGAAATAAAATAAAATCTAGGGTTACCTTATCTTTCTCTTGTTTTATTTTCCCCGAAAGAAAAGGCTAGAAGATTAGTTTAGATTATCTTATCTTGTTAAGATCCTTTGAATACAAAGCAAAAAAAAAAAAAAAAAAGGTGAAAATCAAGTTCCTAGAAGGATAGATGGTTAGGATTAGGAGGCATATTGCAAGGTACGTACACGTGTACAACACAAGAAGCATGTGCGCCCGATAAGTCACGAGTTTTGGTTTGCCAGTCCCGTGACAAACATTATTATGTTTATGTAATAACAAAATATAAGCTCCATATGATCAAAATTTTGAGAAGGATTCTCTACCGTCCGACTTTTTCGTTATCTTTATATTTAAACGGTCACAATTAAAGAGGACGACGAGTGAGTTAAACTTCATAATGAGCTAGCAATAATATGGTTCAAATATGCCCTTGGTAAGAACTGAACTTATGACCTCTCACTTATAAGTCAAGAAAAATATTATTAGACCGTAGTAGTATGTGGCTAACATTTTCTTAGTTTGAGAAAAGAAAAGCAATTAACACCCATAAAGTCATAAACTTTACCATCATTAAATGAGAAACTTGGTTATATATCTAATATGCGTGACGTGAAAAATAAAAGAATAATCCATATGCTCTCAATGAAAGGATTCTAATTAATTACTTGTCGTATCATAAACTCAAAGACTTTTCAACATTTCTATGATTTGGTAAACTATTACGTGTTGTCTTATGAATAAATGGGTGTTCTTTGAATCTATGGTGCGAAGATTTAGAATAACATTACTAAATAAACAAATAAATAGATTTGTTTATTAAAAATTGGGTGGCAAGTACAATGATAAGTGTCCAAAATTAGGGTTTTATATTTTTGGCATTAGAGTAATTAGTGAAAGGTTGGGGGGTGAGAGAGGAGATATTCCAAAAGGAGGAGTGCTTATACGAAAAGATGCTAATCTTTACGGCCTTATCATGCTAAATATCAAAATATATGTGTTGGCCTTAATTGAATGTCCAATTGTCAAATACCAGCAGATCCTCCTATCACCGCACCACCCGCTTATCTCATTGGTCCCTCTGATAAGACTATCAGCTAACAAACCACCTCCTCGCCCTTTATATAAAGATAAAAGATGAAAACTCCAAATCTCTCACTATAGCCCACTATTGACGTTTGACGTTTACTCTTATCCATAAAATAGAGAGTACGAACAATAATGACCGTACAAATTTTGTTTATCAGAACCGTTCAGTTTCTCAATCTTTATTTGAAGATCATCATTTATAAAATAAAAAAATTATTTTAGTAAGAGATTATTTAGTCATTCAGATGTATAAGGTAAATTAATTGTGTAGGTACTAAGCAATTGATGTTAGTGTATTTGATTTGTTTGAATGATTAAATGATGAGATCAAATCGTTGATTTTATTCGACCAAGATACGCTCTCTATAAATATACTTTTATGCTATGTTTAAATTTACATTTTTCATAATATCTTTGTGGATACGGTGGATTTTATCCTAGAAAATCGTTGTAAGAGTATGCCATACCAATCAAATCAAATCATATCCTTTAAAATTGTGACATATTAATGTGCAATTGACTTAAAATATCATCAAATTAACATCTTCTCGCATGGATTATTCCCATCAAGTAAGGTATCTAACTTGTGATAAATATATTTCACTCTCGACAAGTGGAGACAACTACCATCAGCTGAAACCAATGTTTAATTATTATTTTTATATAAGTGAGAGAAAGATATGGTCTATGTCGAAGAAACTCTTAAGTTTAGGTTAAAATTGACAAATATCGTCGATATTTTTTTTATATAGCTTTTAAATATTAAGAAACTCTTCTAGTTCGTTCAAACCAATATTTGACAACTAAAATTTCATTTTAAATTTCTGATATTTCCATAAAAAAAACCGATATCAATATTTAATATATTCATTAATATTTTCATATAAATATTTTTATTAATATCGATATTTTAAACTCTGAACCGAATCAATAGCATTGAGTTTCCTAAAATGAAAAAAAAAAAAAAAAAAAAAAGGGGGAAGGCACGTGGCCTCCTATATATATGACTCTTCCTCTACCTCCCTCACTTCCTTCATGAGCTGGCTCTCTCTGTTTCTTCTCTTCCGCCTCCGATCACTCCCTCAGGCCCCCCCTGTCTCGCTCGCTCCCCCACCTCTCAAAGATTCAGTCGAACACCCGTCCCATTTCGAATCCCAAGATTTCAGCAACCGTTAAGAAAATATATTTTTGAATTCTCAGCAACCGTTCGATCATTTTCTCGAACTTTCTCGGAGTTTCTCGCGGTGGTTAGTTGCGGGGAGGAGAGAGAGAAAGAGGGAGAGTGGCGGCGAGCATTTCAGCACTTGCTGTATGTCAGTAGACTGTATAGAGACCTACTTAGGTGGAATTGGTGAGCTCGCGAACCCCTTGCAATGGCCTCAGCTTCGAAAAAAACGACGCCTTCCTGTTGCTTCCGCCCCGATTCGGCGGCTCTCGTTCCGCGCGAGGCGGCGCCGGCGGTGCAGACTTCTTCCAACGCCGTTGTATCGGCCTCCGCCCTGCAAGATTGGACTGGCATCGCCGGCGCCGAGGATCGGCGCGATGATCAGCGCCCCAAGAAGATCGCAATGTCGGCCTTGATTCCTGAACCTTCTGCCAATGCCTCCACTACAGGTCTATTAACATTTCTTAATTTTGTTTAATTTTTTGTAAAATATTGATATATATAATATATATACGTACGTATTTTTGTAAATAATGATTCTTTGAATACTGTATTGTCGATGAGATTTGAAAAACTGAAATTTCTTGAATTCTCGATTTGTGTTTGCATAAAATGCAGGTTTCTGCTTGGTTCTCTTGTATTTTTTGTTTAATTTTCGATACGTCTTTTTCGTTTCTAAATTTGGTGAGACTCGTCTGTGTGTCACGCTTGTGATTAGTTTGTCTTTGTGTGCTGCTTGGAACTAAGAATTCTGGAGGTAGAACCAAAACAGAAAGAGTAGCAGTTAAACAAAGAGACGGGGAGTGAAAGCCGAATAAAAGATGGATTATGACACCCGAATCTAATTAGGAGAACAAGCTAATTTGTTTCTTTAACTTTTTCTTGAGTAGGTCGATGTTAAGTGAATTTGATCATAAGGCAATGTTTTAGAATAAGTAAATAAATAATTAGGAACTTGTTTGAAGATTGTCAGTTTTTTATATAGCAGGATATTTCTTCATATAAGTTGCAGAACATAATCGTTAGGAAAACGAAGGAAAGAATTCAGTCCATAAAAGTACCTGGAGTGGAGATGGTAGGACATTTTTTTATTTTCACAAGCTCCTCTTCGATTTTCTAGAACCTCTGAGCACAGCATTACTTTCATTTTCTCAAATGAATTTTTGTTATACAATTAAAATTAGGGAACTTTAACGAAAAACCACATTTTTACATTAAAAAGTCAATCTTGATACTATTCACATTACCCTTTATTTTGTCCTTATCGTTAAAACTCAAAGTTTTCAAGCCATTTTCATTAGTTTTCCTTTAAAATTAAGAATAACTTCATTGAATTTTGAGTGCGAAGCTGAAAACTTTCACATCATATTGCAATATTCATGGTTTGTTTTAAGTGATTTTTGACGCTGAAAGTTTCTGTTTCACTTGGTTGGTTCAACTAATATCATGTAGGCATCTCAATCATGCTTAGGCCTCAAACAAGGCATCCATTGGACCCTTTATTTGCTGCTGAAATCTCTGTGGCAGTGGCAACTGTCAGGGCAGCTGGAGCGACGCCTGAGGTTTGTTAATTTCACTGTTGATTTTTTCTATAACAAATAGAATTCTTATTTGGTTGAGATGGTTGGCTAAATAACATTATTTCCATTCCAGGTTAGAGATGGTATGCGTTTTGTTGAAGTGGTTCTACTAGAACCAGATAAACACGTTGTTGCATTAGCGGATGCGTACTTTTTTCCACCTTTCCAACCATCATTACTTCCCAGAACCAAAGGTGGACCTATAATCCCAACCAAGCTTCCCCCTCGGCGAGCTCGACTTGTTGTTTACAACAAGAAGTCAAACGAGACGAGCACATGGATTGTTGAGCTGTCCGAAGTACATGCAGCTACTCGAGGTGGACATCACAGAGGAAAAGTAATATCATCGGAAGTTGTTCCAGATGTTCAGCCTCCCATGGTACATTTCTTTTGCGTGTTTATTTTTGACATTTGAACTTGTTTGTACCCTTGTATGACCTGTTGTTGCGATATGTGCTAAAGCTTCAGTTGTTGCATAGCTGTATGATGTTTCTGTAAGTTCTCAACTTTTTATTTTCCGGAACTTCAGGATGCTGTGGAATATGCAGAATGTGAAGCTGTTGTGAAAGACTTCCCTCCGTTTAGAGAAGCTATGAAGAAGAGAGGTATTGAAGACATGGACCTCGTGATGGTTGATGCCTGGTATGTAATTTACGTTGAGTGCTCCTGTACATGTGGAATGTCAGCAGGTTAATTGATGATCTTCTAGATAAATTTTGGTGTTAATGCTGCAGGTGTGTTGGCTATCATAGTGAGGCTGATGCTCCTAGCCAAAGACTTGCGAAACCATTGATATTCTGTAGAACTGAGAGTGACTGCCCAATGGAAAATGGTTACGCACGCCCAGTTGAGGGCATCTATATTCTTGTTGATATGCAAAACATGGTGGTGATAAAGTTTGAAGACCGTAAGCTTGTTCCCCTACCTCCAGCTGATCCATTGAGGAACTATACTCCTGGAGAAACAAGAGGTGGTGTTGATCGAAGCGATGTGAAGCCTTTACAAATTATTCAGCCTGAAGGTCCAAGCTTTCGTGTTAATGGGTACTTTGTGGAGTGGCAGAAGGTATATTTTAAATTGATTTCGTAAGTTGTATTTTTTCTTTAACTAAATTCTGATTGTAAACCAACATTCTGTTTGGCAGTGGAATTTTCGTATTGGATTCACTCCCAGGGAGGGACTGGTTATATATTCTGTGGCATATGTTGACGGCAATAGAGGTCGAAGGCCTGTAGCCCATAGGTTGAGTTTTGTGGAAATGGTGGTGCCATATGGGGATCCTAATGATCCACATTATAGAAAAAATGCTTTTGATGCCGGGGAAGATGGCCTTGGTAAAAATGCACATTCTCTAAAGAAGGTTTGAGGAAAAATTATTGGCTCAGTTTTGGTATATGTTTTCTTAATATCTTGCATATCTCTTATTCATTTTATCTGTATTGGGCTGAAATTAAACTACCATGACAGGGGTGTGATTGTTTGGGCTTAATCAAATACTTTGATGCACACTTTACGAACTTCACTGGAGGTGTTGAAACTATCGAAAATTGTGTATGTTTGCACGAAGAAGATCATGGAATTCTGTGGAAGCATCAGGACTGGAGAACAGGATTAGCAGAAGTGCGCAGGTCAAGAAGGCTAACAGTGTCTTTTATATGTACTGTGGCTAATTATGAGTACGGGTTCTTCTGGCACTTTTATCAGGCAAGTTTCACATAACATTCTCGCCTTTTTAAGATCAAGTGTAGTGTATGTTCTTTTCCGGTTGGTGTTCTCTTCAGTTTAATGTTAACTTGCCCAGTATCCCTTTTGGACTGGAGGACTGAGAAAAGTTCGGTTGGATAATTAGTTTCAATTCCCTTTATAAATATTTTATGGTTCTTTGTCATAGATACAACAATATGGCTTAGGATACTTAGAGAATTTGAATTATCTGCCAACTGTATAATCAATAGTTCCAGATCCTTATCGAGGGTTTTCGTGTAGTTTTCACTTGCTTGTCTTTCAAGAGCTACCTGTCTAATGGCGAAGTCAATGTTGTGCTGTTTTCAGGATGGAAAAATTGAAGCTGAAGTTAAACTTACCGGAGTTCTCAGCTTGGGAGCACTACAACCTGGAGAAGTTAGAAAATATGGAACTGTGATTGCACCCGGGCTATATGCACCAGTCCATCAACACTTTTTTGTTGCTCGTATGGATATGGCTGTTGATTGCAAGCCTGGGGAAACTTTCAATCAGGTATGCTGCCAAAAGTCTTAAAACTGTGATTACATGGATGTTCGAGGGCCACACCCACATGCACAAAATCACTAGTTAGAAAATAAATGTGAATTTGTGTTTTAGTTTAAAATGTCGTATGTTGCCCTGGTAATACCAGGGGATCCTTATCTCTCCCCACCACCACCACCACCACCACCCCACCCCCCACACACACAGAGAAACATCTTATCCTTTAGAAACTGTTAAATCCACTTCTAAACCTCAGTCTTAAAATCATATTTCTTCCCTAACTATGTATTGTATTTGTAGGTTGTGGAGATGGATGTTAAGGTTGAGAAACCTGGAGAGAGTAATGTCCACAGCAATGCATTTTATGCTGAGGAGACACTTCTCAGGACTGAATCAGGGGCAATGCGTGATTGTAATCCTTTGACGGCTCGCCATTGGATTGTAAGGCATTGTTACCATGATTTTGCAACTGGTCCTGCTTAATGATTTCCTTCCGTTGTTTACGATTAGAGTATTGGTGCGATTCTTGTGCCTAATCATGCTCATGCTGATTTGAAATTTGTTTATGGTCCAGGTACGGAACACACGAACTGTTAATAGGACTGGACAGTTAACAGGCTACAAGCTCGTACCAGGTTCAAACTGTTTGCCATTAGCTGGTCCCGAGGCCAAGTTTTTGCGAAGAGCAGCTTTCCTGAAGCATAATCTATGGGTTACACAATATTCACGTGATGAAATGTTTCCCGGAGGAGAGTTTCCAAATCAAAATCCACGTGCTGGCGAAGGATTGGCCACTTGGGTTAAGAAAAATCGATCTCTGGAAGAAACTGACATAGTTCTTTGGTTGGTTTCCGTCTTAGTTTCTCCAAGTCCACGATCATATCTTTTGCCTTGTTAAGTTGGTAGATATTAACAACTAACCGTGATGCTGATTGCAGGTATGTATTCGGAATCACACACGTACCTCGGTTGGAAGACTGGCCTGTCATGCCGGTGGAGCGCATTGGATTTATGCTCATGGTACTCACGCGATAAATCTTGTTTACGCACCTTTTACGCTCAACGGTTTGTCGTTTTATTGTCTTGCTTTGTGATCCCGCAATTTTGGTTGATTTTTGTGGTTGCAGCCTCACGGATTCTTCAACGCCTCTCCGGCAGTGGATGTTCCACCAAGCGCATGTGAATTGGAAGCCAAGGAAAATGATGTCAAAGACAACGGAGTAGCCAAGCCCATTCAGAACGGGTTGCTGGCAAAGCTCTGAAAAAACATGTTTTCTGTGACTACCTTGTTTCGAAATCTTTTTTCTTGTTTGGTCTATTTTTAATATCGGAGCACAATGACGTTCTAGGATTCATATAGCCGACCCCACTTAGTGGGAAAAGGCTTTGTTGTTGTTGGTCTATTTTTAATATGATCGGGCTACACGGGTTTTTAAGTTTTCCTGTTTGGATTACGAAATCGTAGCTTTCACATATGAAACTGTGTTCTTTTTGTTTTGGTGTGATTACGGGTGCAAGTTGGATTGGAAATTCCAATCCGGACCAAAAATTTCTGTTCTGAGTCTAAATATTTCCATTCCCAAAATTTTCGAAAAATTTGGATTGTAATAGAAATGTGCTTATCGGATCCGAAATTTCTCAAAACTTAATACTATAAAAAAAATTATGCATAATCTTATTTTATCATGTTTATTGGGATATTGTTAGATATGTTTTTAATTTGTATTTTGTATACTTAATCATTCCGATAATCCAAAATTCTGGAATGTTTTTGGATTAGCATTGAAATACTTGTTTCTGATCCAACCCGACCCCGAAGATCACCCCTAGGTGTGACCAGGATTTTGATTTCTCTTCCTGAATGAAACTGCATTCCATTAGTATTTTTGGTTCAGGACTTCAATATGTAAATAATCTTTTTAACATAAGTTGAGTAAACTTTTAGTTTTCATGTAATTGAACCCTTCATTTACAGTTGAGTAGAAACTTACTTTTGGATGTTGAGTTTTAATTCGAGCGATACTATAAACTAAACGAAAATTTTAAATTTTAAATTTTAAATTTTGTTCAGGGGTAAAGAATAGTGCTCTCTCAAAAGTTATAAAAAACGTTAGATGTTAGTTGGGTGGCGGGTAGGGACCTAGCGCCTAAGCAGCCTATGTAAGATCTCACATTGTCCAGGGGTGAGGATTCTGTAAGTCTTATATGTACATGCCCACCTCCAATTAGCATGAGGCCTTTTGGAAGCTCACTGGCTTCGGAACTCCAAAGTTAAACGAGTTCGCACGAGAGCAATTCCAGGATGAGTGACCCACTGGGAAGTTCTCGTGTGAGTTCCCAGAAACAAAACCGTGAGGGCGTGCTCGGGGCCTAAAGCGAACAATATCGTGCTACAGCGGAGGTCGGGCTCGGGATGTGGTGGACCTCGGGCTGGGATATGACAATTTGGTATTAGAGCCAGTCCTTGGTCGGAAGTGTGCCGACGAGGACTCGGGCCCCTAAGGGAGGGTGGATTGTTAGATCCCACATCGCCCATAGGAGTGATCCTTATATGTAATTCTCATTTCTACCTAGCACAAGGGTTTTTGAGAGCTCACTGGCTTCGGAGTTCATTCCGAAGTTAAGCGAGTAGCGCGCAAGAGCACTTCCATGATGGGTGACCCAATGGGAAGTTCTCGTGTGAGTTTCCAGAAACAAAAATGTGCGAGCACTCCCATGATGGGTGACTCATTGGAAAGTTCTCGTGTGAGTTCCCAGAAACAAAACCGTGAGGGCGTGGTTGGGGCCCAAAGTGGACAATATCATGCTACGACGGAGGTCGGGCCCGGAATGTGGTGGATTTATGTAAATTTATTATATATTTTGTATATAAGTGCCTATTTACACTTAAAGAAAAAAACTATACTTGTATGTATAATAAAAGAATGATAAATTGTAAAAATAGAAGTAGAAGAATCACAAAGTACATCCATCCAATAAGTTTAATATTTAAACAACGGTAAGCATATAATCATAATGAGGAGTATTCTCAGATGCTAAACTAAATTCTTCTTGTTTATGACCCTTGCATTAGATTGGTCATAGATTAAACTATTTAACGTTGTTGTATCTAGTTTATTTCTTTTTTATTTTTGTATGTATCCCCTCAAAAGTTCTCCAATTCATTTCACAATTGGATGAACTTGTAGTCAATCTATCATTTGCAAATTAGGTATACTATTTCTATAAGTATACCACTGTGAAACTAAAAAATAAAAAAACACACAATTAATAAATAAATAAAAAATCAAATCCACCTATGACCGCCCAGGTGCCGCCTAGCCCACTGCCTAGGACCGCTTAGCCCGCCACCTAGCTCCATACCGATTTTTCTAAACGATCTGCCCTAAATAGTGGTTGGCGGGTCTTCACCCCCTAGGTCGATTTTTAGAAGGCTGTCTCAAACACAACTTGAAACAAATAATTTGTGATATATAATTGTATTATAAAAATATATAAATTAATAATATCACGCAACTGTTCAAAATTTACTCCAATTTTCTCCAATTGTAGCATTAAAACTAGAAAATTGCCCGTGCGCTGCTAAGGGTTCTAATTCTGTAATGCATTTTCAATTGCATTAAAATGCCAAGGGCGTATAACTATACACCTCAAAATGCCAAGGGACCAACTTCTCCCTTCAATGATCCAAATTCCTGAAATTCCCAAACATAGTAAATCCGTTAACAATCTATTCATGTTCTTTGTTTTATTCAGTCGAAAGATTGAAATCTAATTGAAGCAGAAGCCAAATAAAACACAAAACACACATGCAGACAAAACACAAAACACACACACAGAGGAGCATTCAAGCATGGCATTTTAATAGGGCAGTGTTTTTTTTTTTTGCCTAAACTATTGAACCAAATAGGCAGCTTTGTTTTTTGCCTAAACCATTGAACCAAAACAGAACAAATTTACTGCAAAAATCCTAATTTTTTCTACTTTTGAATGAATCAAGCATGCCATTTAAAAACCAATGTAACTTTTGTCCATATTGCTCAAACCATTGAACCAAAACAAGACAAATTCACTGCAAAAATCCCATTTTTTCCTACTTTTGAATGAATCAAACATGCCATTTTAAGACTTTGTATAAAAGATTATATAAACCGACTAAAAATCCCATTTTTTTTCATATTTTTGAATGAATCAAGCATGCCATTTCAAAACCAATGTAACTTTTGTTCTCAAAACAAATTCACAGAACACAGACACAGACACCAACTTAAATTGCAATTTCAAAACAAAAGTAACTTTTGTTCTCAAAATTGAACGGATAACGAAAATTACCTTTGACATATCACCTTCTTTCCCATCTCTAACGCTATGTCATAAGTCCCTAAAGAAGCAACTGCCTGAAACATGAAGAAAACCAGAAACTCATAATAGCCATAGCAGACAAACCTAGAAAAAGACAGAAACAAATAAAATCATTCAGATTTTGTATACTGTTAGTTTCTCAAGTAGTCTTTACATATTCATTCAGATTATGCATGTATTAGAGCGCTTTAAGCAGACCAGCAGTGTAGTATTCAGAATTTATATTCAAATGATCATTGAGAAATTTTTACAAATGAATCTCCCACTATGCTACTTAAAAAAACCACATACTCAAAACCAAGTGAAAATTGCGTCGTTTTTATAAAACATTGAAAAACATATGAACTGATGCCCAACTTCGATTAATCTAACATTAATAGTTGATTGATTCAACATTCAGAGTTGATAGGAGAGTATATAACAACATTGGAAAACATATGAACATGTGCCCACCTATTATCATATCCGACATTGCAGTTGATTAATCTCACATAAATTCGCATCAAAAGAACCCATAAATTTGACTAAGAATTCTCCATCTGATGAAACCTAAAGTCAAAGGGTTCAAATTTTAGAGATCTACTGACATTCAATTTCACCTACAAACACCATCTGATGAAACCTAAAGTCAAAGGGTTCAAATTTTAGAGAGAAAGTAAGGACATAGATAGATATGGGGAGGACCTCAGAAGAGGGTCTTACACGAACAATCCTAGGTGGAGCAAATCCATCGTCACCACTCAACCCTGTCTCTTTCTCTCTCTCTGGAATACCTACGCCTACTCCAGCGGGTTTCTAAGCAATAAGAAAAAATGAACTGAAATGGAAACCGTGGTCAATGAGGTATCAGATTGTAGACACTAAAAGTCTAACATTGTACGGTTGTACCTGTATAATATCATCAAGACCTTGCGTCTTCATTCACATTCTCAAATAGTATTTGTTTTACTGTAGCCATAAATAGGCCAATTGCCCTCCAACTTTAGGATAGATAAATGTGCTCATTCCAAGTTTAGAAAAAGCTTTAAAATATGACTTATTGTTGTAAAATCGACGATGTGTGCAGTGGAATAAATAAGCAAGACACAAAATTTATGAGGTTCCTCTACAGTCAGTGTGACTGGAGTACATCCTCGGGGCAGCAGTAGTGCTTTCATTTATAATCTGGAATAATAGGAGTACAAAGATAACCCTCTCTTATTCTCTCCTTTCTCTTTCCTTTCTTTTCTCTCTTCTTCCTCTCTCTCTTCCTCTTCCTTTCTTCCCTCTCTCCCGTATGACTTGAGTGTGAGTAACATTGCTTTCTTTCCTCATCTTCTTTTTATAAGAAAACTAGGGGTAGTGGTAGCTATTAGTGGGAAGGCATCTTCTTAGTGAAGTAACCTAACATTCCATTACATTTGGTAGCCATCCATATTTAATGTTTTATAACACTCCCCCTTGGATGGCCACAAGTCTTCGACTGACTCGTTAAAATCTTGATCTGTTGTTTTTTTTTTTTTTTTTTTATGCTCCCCCTGATGAGTATCTCCCCCTGATTTCAAATCATTTAGGCTGATCATTGATCATTCTATTTCGATCTCTTAGCAAGAAGAGTTGCCAACAGAGTTGCTTTACTAGTAGTTAACTTTCCACAGGCTTATTCTTGAACTGGGCTGGATGGCCTTTTTACTTACAAGCGATCCTCAGCTTAGTTGAGGATGAATCAGCACGTTGTCTCCACATGTTTCAAGTAATCGGATCTTCATGCAGGTCTAGCATCTTCTTTTGCAGTATTTTTCCTCTAATGCAAAAATTCCCATGAAAGCAATTGGAGATGCCGCTCCAAAACATTCAATGTGGAGATTAGTTATGCTGCAAAAATTCCCATAAAAGCATCAGAACATCACTTCTCAGCGACTCATCATGTTTTCCAGCTTCCAACATCAGTTGAAGATGACTGCTCGAGAGTAATGCTAGGTAAGCAATCAGGGAAGGGTTCCAGACAATCAGTCCCAGATCGGAAGCTTGACTCCAAGTGGCGACTGATCGCTCTCTTTCTCCTTGTCTTGCAAGTGATAACAAAGACAAAGAAAAGGACATGGAGAAAGCATGATATGAGATACTCTTGCTTTCGACCCTGATGATATGAGATACTCTTACTCTGGATGACTAAGTTTGTAGAGGTACTCCAGGGGATGAAAAACACTGAGTAACTCGAGAGCTTTCTATGAGAATACATTCTCGGAGATGAAGAAATGAAGAAAGGTGGATAGGGTGTGCCTTTGCTGTGGAAGGCGAAGGTAGAACTTATAGAAATTTTTCTTCACAACCGGAACTATTCTCGCACTATTTGTCGGCAGCCGGTGGATGGATGAACAGTACCAGTTACGCGTTTTCTGACAAAGCTGCCCGTAATTTCCGCAAAGCTGACAGTGCATGTGACGAGTGACGATAAACTGGAAAAGCTGATCGCCTCGTGATTTCTGAGCAGACCTGGCTTTTGAGAGAGGCGTCCGACTTTTGAGAACGGAGTCCGGCTTTTTAGAAAAGAACCCGGCTCTTCAATTTGTGAGATTTGCCTCTTCGATTGCTGAGTGATGCCTCATCGATTTCTTTTTTTTTATATTTTTATAGAGGCACTCATTTGGTTCCACAGCACCCTGAATTGCCAAAACACTCTCTTCTTGCACTTGTGAAATCTTCATCTCTCCGATCTTTTTTTTTTTTTTCTCAACACCTTCGAAAAATGTCTTGCCCTTCTAACCGTTGCCTTAACTTGAATGTCGGGGAAGACGCTGACATGTCTTCTCCAGACAACATATGGCACCCATCCTTCTTATCCCCTAACGGTCCTCTTACAATTGGGGATTCTGTGATGAAGAATGACATAACTGCTACGGTGGTAGCGAAGAATCTTCTCACCCCCAAGGATAGCAGGATTCTTTCCAAGCGGTCCGACGAGTTGGCTGTTCAGGATTCTTTAGCCTTCAGCATTCAGTGTGCAGGCTCTGTATCAAATATAGGCCAACGTCTTCTTGCTCGATCTCGTCAGGTCGAGTCTCTGATGGCTGAAGTGGCTAGTCTTCTGCAAGAGGTCAGAGGACTCAGGCTCGAGAATAAGGAGTTGCACATGCTCGCAACTAGTTACTCCACCAGCATGAAGAGGAAGCTGGACCAGCTGCAGGAGTCGGACGGTCGGATCCAGAGTGATCATGAAAGGTTCATGGCATTACTCCCGAGGTTTATGTTGTCTTCGTCCTCTGGAATTGAACCAAGTGCTCCGGCTCCGGAGATTCCAACTCTGGCGCTTCGTCTTCCTGGAGCTCCGTCGACTTCTGAGGCTCCTCACGAGTAGCCTTGTGAAGACTCCCTCCTCTGTGTTTGTTTGATTTTCATGTTTGTCCACATATGTAGTTTATCGGAGTTTCAATAAACAAACTTTATTTCGTTTAGCATATTGTGCCAAAAACAATAAAACATATTCTTCACTAAGATATGGTACTTCTGGACCAAATATTAATTTATCTTTACCCTCTCGAAGATAAATGATCATTCTTAGTGTCTAAATCATTTGAGTATTCAAGTCATAATCTTCAATCCATATGATTCTGTAATATCATAAATATCACAGATAAGATTCGTGTTGGCATATTGTTCGATTCTGCAGTTCAAGACAATATTTATCTCAACACTTTATAATCTTTCTTAACTCTTCAGGAGTCCTAATTTAATATCATAAACTCTTCAGGAGTTCTAATTTAATGTCATCGACTCTTCAGAAGTTCTAATTTAATGTCATCAACTCTTCAGAAGTTCTAATTTAATGTCATCAACTCTTGCAAGAGATTTTAGTATGTTGCAACAATATCATAATGATAGTACTCACTAAGGCAATTTATATCATCCATTGGTATTGAGTACATAATTTATGTTTTATCCTTTCAGGACTTACTTCAAGCAATCTGAATCCTTCAGGGATTTTCTACACTTCATGACACATTTTCTTTTGGAATTTATACAGAGCAATTTGCTCCCATGTATACTTGAGGGATTTACTTATGGAGATATGATGTGGGCGACTCACAACCCTTCGTATATAATTCTCCATTCATATGAACTCGTTTACAGGAGTATAATTTCAGTTTTCAATTAGTGACCTTGTGTCATATCATGTGAGTGTAATTCACTGTATTACAAATGCCCATATGTAACCTCTTTGGTTCAACATCTTTTGGCTATTTGTATTATATTCAAATATATATAGATCCATTTTTACACGTTCTTACAAGATTGTAATGGAATTGCATTTCTCCATTTTTTGCCAATAATTTTTCCTTTCGTCGACGAACAAAAGAACGTGACTCATTATCAACACAGCTTATTGATGAAATTTAGTAGCTACTTATAAAAACCAAATTTACCATTGGTTATCATCAATTCGTGATCCCATATTCTCATGTGCATGCGCATTCATAAAAAAACTTTTCATTTCTTTGGATATCCATTGCCTATTCAAGGGCATTACACTATCTTTTCCAGGATAGCTATAATTTGGAGAATGCGGATCATAACCTCATCTTGAGCGTTATAAAGCTTGGATTTTAATCTCCACTTCCAGGAGTTGAGTAATTGGAATCTATATGTCTATCATGCTTCATGCATGAGACATCAAAATTTCCATGTCCATGGATTGTCCCATCTGGGACGTGTAACCATGCGACAACCGTCATGCTTCCGGCATGCAACAGTTATGCTTCGGGATTGTAATAGTTCAGTAGTGCCATATTCTTCTTCTTTCGAAGAACTGAACCTTTTTAGTCTAAGGGTTTGCCACGCTTCAGGCGTGCAACAGATAAATCATTTGCTGCCACATTATTTTGTCCAATAGGGACATCAATTCTTGTAGGCACATTTGTAGCAAATATATGTGATTTCATCACTTTCGTTACATCATTCAATTATTCTTACTTCATTTTCTCATTGATTACTTCGTGAATCAAAATAAGACAAATTCTCTTCGTTCTTCTAGAACGGTCTTTTCTCATCATTCTTCTGGAACGATGTTATTTTCTCCCCCTAATGGTGGGAAAACTGTCTTATTAAAATCATAGTTCGCAAATCATGCGGTAAATATATACCTAGTCAAGGGTTCAAAATATTGAATGATGGATGATAAATCAAATCCAACATGAATTCTCAATTTGCAATGATGCCTCATTTTAATACGTTTGTGGCATTGCAATAGGCACATAGATAACATAACCAAAAACTCGTAAATGTGTAATGTTTAATTAGTGCCCAAACACGAGTTATACTGAGAAGTATTAGTGGTTGGCAACATGTCTCAACCAAGCTAATAATGTATCATGTAACATGGCATGTCTCCATGTAGAAAACTTGGCAATTTCATTTTCATGAGCAGAGTACGGGTAATCAATTGCATCCGTTTAATAAATGCTTCTGCTAAACCATGTTGAGTACGGACATGAGGAACATGATGTTCAACATCAATGCCCAATGTCATGCAATAATCATCAAAACTTCGAGATGTAAGCTCTCCAGCAAACATGTATTATATTATCATTTACATACATCAAGGAACTTCTAGTCCTTATTTAATTGCCTATAGAATGGTACTCTCATGACTCTTATTACAATTAAGTTGTGGCACTTTGGCTCTTCAAACTTAAAGTACTCATCAAGAAACTTCATGTCTGATCTCTGAGAATCAAGGGTCTTCATGCCCAATCTTTTTGCATGATGGAACGTCTGGTCCAATCATTTTTATATGATGAGGATCGAGAAACTGCAGGTTCTAATCTGATCAAGGAACTTCGAGTCCTTGTTATACTCATCGTAACAAAAGAAGTACAATAAATAAATTAAAGCAATAAGCAATAATTCCAACTATGGTAAATAAATTGCTTTTAAGTAAATAAAGCTTGTGATAAGGGCTTTGATTCAGCACCATTCACATAAATCAAAACTTAAAGCAGTAGACGGTAAAACCGTCCATGGTAAGTAAATTGCTTTAAAGTAAATAAAACTTGTGAATGGATTTTAAACCAACACTATTCACATAAATCAAAACTTAAAGCAGTAGGCGGTAAAACCGTCCATAATAAATAAATTGCTTTAAAGTAAATAAAACTTGTGAATGGATTTTAAACCAACACCATTCACATAAATAAAGCAATAATAGAAAAGGGTGATGATTAAGTTTCCATCAATTTTCTTTTCTTTTCAAATGGTGCAACTCACCATTCCAAAACCGTTTCTTTGTCTGCCACTTATAAGAAGATCAAACCGTTAGATTTAGCTCAAATTTTAGTATGATATGGATAAGAGGATACCAAACAACTTTCATGAAGAAATGGTTTCAATCTGAGCAACTGAAAATGGCGTTTTGGTACTCATAAGATGGCTGTCCAGTTTTCTGCGGAAATTGGAAACTGGTTTGGTATTTCAGACATATGTGACGATCGCACCGTTAAAGTTTTCTGAGATTTTGATATGTTGTAGGTACTGAGCAGACAGACAACTTTCAAGAAGAAATTTTTTCAATCCGAGTTCCGCAAGTTGGAGTTCCGAGGCTATTTACATGGCTATTAGATTTTCTACGGATTTTGAGTTCGTACCATTTTGCTTCTGCAAATGATGATATACAGTTATACAACAACATATACATATTTGCTTCAAGAAAATCAGTAGTACAAATATTTTAAGATGAAATGAAAAGATTTTTTTATCTGTGAGATTCCAGGCGACATAGGTGAACAAGATTTGTGGCGTTGTGCTTTCCACTGACACGAGAGCTTCTCGTGTTGATAACGTGTTGTAAAATCGACGATGTGTGCAGTGAAATAAATAAGCAAGACACAAAATTTACGAGGTTCCTCTACAGTCAGTGTGACTGGAGTACATCCTCGGGGCAGCAGTACTGCTTTAATTTATAATCTGGAATAATAGGAGTACAAAGATAACCCTCTCTTATTCTCTCCTTTCTCTTTCCTTTCTTTTCTCTCTTCTTCCTCTCTCTCTTCCTCTTCCTTTCTTCCCTCTCTCCCGTATGACTTGAGTGTGAGTAACATTGCTTTCTTTCCTCATCTTCTTTTTATAAGAAAACTAGGGGTAGTGGTAGCTATTAGTGGGAAGACATCTTCTTAGTGAGGTAACCTAACATTCCATTACATTTGGTAGCTATCCATATTTAATGTTTTATAACACTTATTTCATTCCCACCTTTCAATTTCCCGCCCTTTTCCACATTTCAGCTCCCACTGACGAACAAGGCGCGAGAAAAAAAATTGATCAATCGAAAAACCAATGACACCAGAAAATCTCCTAACCCGTCCTCTCATCGCCGAGAAATTAACGCTGGGCTGCCCACTCCTGGACCGCTGCCTCGGCGGCGGAGTCCCCTGCTGTTCAATAACTGAGCTCGTCGCCGAGAGTAGTTGCGGCAAGACTCAATTTTGCCTCCAACTCGCCCTCTCCGCTCAGCTCCCCCATCCCACGGCGGCCTCTCCGCCTCCTCGCTTTACCTTCACACCGAATTCCCTTTCCCCTTTCGCCGCCTCCACCAACTCTTCCAAGCATTTCGATCCTCACACGCTAACCTCGTAGCCATTGACCCCTGTGAAGATGTTTCTGTGCACGACGCGCACCAGATGCTTGATATAATGCCCAAGATAGAATCTTTTATTGAGAGCGCAAAAACCCGGTTGCCGGTCAGGCTAATTGTGATTGATTCCATAGCGGCGCTCTTCCGGACTGAATTTAACAACACCCCTTTGGATCTTAAGCGGAGGTCGTCGCTGTTTTTCAAGATTTCGGGGAAGTTAAAGTCGTTGGCCAACAGGTTCCGATTAGCGGTGGTGGTGACGAACCAGGTGGTTGATTTTATGGGGGCAAGTGATGGGGTGAATGGGGTCAAAGTGGGCAACTTTGGCTCATTGCACTCGTCGGGAAGATGGGTTTGCCCTGCTCTGGGACTCTCTTGGGCGAATTGCGTGAATTCAAGGGTGTTCTTGTCGAGAAATGAGGTGGTTGTTGGCGAAGGGAATAGCAATGAGCTGGAGGATGGTTTTTGTAGACAAACAAAGAGGTGACTTGATATTCTTTTTGCGCCTCATTTGCCCCAAGCATCGTGTGAATTTGCCATCACAAGACAAGGAGTGTTTGGAGTTGAGTCAGTTGGCTTATAGATCTGACACTGATTGAAGTGGCCCTGTGCTTGCTTATATCATTTTAAGTGTTTGATTTTGTATGTAGGCTTCTGCTAACAAAAATGAAGACCGGATTACACCAACATTGGTTTTAGATTCATTTGTCATGAGATCAAATGATTCTGAGGCCAAGTTTTTGCGGAAGGAGGATTTCTTGAAACACGATCATTGGGTTACACTATACACACATGGTAAGATGTTTCCTGGAGGAGAGTTTCCAAATAAAAAATGTACGTGTTGTTGAAGGGTTGGCAGTGGAACTCTCTTATTGGATTCACTCGCAGGGAGGGACTGGATATATATTATGTGGCATATGTTGATGGCAGTAAAGGGCAAAGGCCTGTAGGCTGTAGCGGTGGAAATGTTGGGTGCCATATGGAGATCCAAATGATTCACATCACAGAAAAAATGATGCGGGGGAATATGACCTTGATGATAATGCATTTGTTCGATAAATAATTTAGATTCTCCCATTATGAATATTTTATGATTCTCTGTCATTGGTACAACAGTATGGCTTTAGGATACTTTGAGAATTGATGTGAACGTTTTCTGCTCATTAAGCATGAGTTCCAGCTCCGTTTGAGGGTTTCCATTTAGTATTCACTTGCTTATCTTTCATAAGCTAGCTGTCTGTTTTATCACTGTTGTAATTAGCTATTGGTGAAGCTAATGTTATGCTGTTTGCAGGACGGAAAGTTTGAAGCTGAAGTTAAACTAATACTTGGCTTGGGTTCACTGCAACTTGGAGAAGTTAAAAATATGTTGCTGTGCTTGCACTTGGGCTGTGCGCACCAGTTCATTAACAATTTTTTTTGTTGCTTGTATGAATATGGTTGTTGATTGTAACATAGGGAAACTTAGAATCAGGTATGCTAGCTAATGTCTTACCATCAACCGTTGTGCTTTTGGATTGATAGCTTTTGTTTTCTTGCTTATAGATGAGCACATGAACATGCCTTAATGCTGAATTATTTTCGAAGTGAATGACAGAGCATATTACAACTTTGATTATAAAAGTAACCGATGGATGTTTGAGCACCCATTAGATTGCTGGTTAGATGATAAATGTGAATTGCTAATAGGACCGACAGTTAACTGTTACAAGCTCGTACCTGGTTACGTTTGCCATTGGCTGGTTATGAGGCCAAGACACAATCTTTGGGTCAATCCATATGCACGTGATGAGATGATTCCTGGAGTATAGTTTCCAAATTAAATCCATGTGTTGGTGATGGATTTGCCACACGGGTTATGGATAATCGATCTTTGGCAGAAACTGACATTGTTCTTTGGTTTGTGCCCTCTCTTGGTTTTTCCATGTCCATGATAACGAATCGCCTCCTTGGTGTGAGTCGTTTGCATGTACCTGTTTAAGCTGGTAGTTGTATACAAGTATTCGTGACGATTGCAGGTGAGTATTCAGAACAACAGATGTACCTCGGGGATGTTTGTGGATGCAGCAGCCTCGGAGATTTTTCAACCGCGCTCCTTCCGTGGATCTTCCACTAAGTGCTTGTGGATTGGAGGCCAATGCTGCAGACCGAGTGTGACTTTGAATTGTTCTTGACTGTCTATTCTTTTGACTGGAATTTATAAAGTTTACTAAATATCCTGCATTTAAATCATTTTGGAGATATTAAATTGTTACATTAGTGTTAATAAATACATTAGGGTATATAATATTCACATCGCAAATTTTTCCCTCCCCAGCTTTGGGGTCTCGATTCTCTCAAAATTTTATTGGAAACTTATTGGGCTGCTAAATTTCTGTTACTAGAAAAGGGAAAAAAAATTTGTTTGAGAGTGTAAAAATCTCATGCCACGTCATATTTTGTGGCAAAAGTTTGGAAAAAGAAAATAAGAAGAAAGCCTCAGAAATGTGGAACAGTGGAATTATATATATTTCGTGTACTGTGGAAATTAAAATATAAAAAAAAAGAATCAAAATCCCCTGATGCGCTAAATCACAACCGTCCATTCCGAGTCGCCCAATATTTTTTTCTGAAATTCGAGCGTCGCGCCGGCACAGATTCTCAGAAACCCCAACAACCTCTGCGCCCCCCAGACCTCCTAGATTTTCGCTGCCTCCGTCTCCTGTGATCTCCGACAAGTCTTCCACTCCCCTCGTAGTCATGGCGGCGAACCCGGAAAATGACGAAAAGACCCTTCACGACGAACTCTCCCTCCCGATCCTCCTCGCCGATCGGGTCATCAAATCCGCCCAGGAGGCCGAGTCCTTCAAACTCGACTGCGCTGACCTCGCCAAGCAAGTCGACCGCCTCTCCCAGATGCTCCGATCCGCCGTCCGAATTGCCGCTACCACTCAGTCCCTTTACGAGCGGCCCGTCCGCCGAATCGTCGCCGACGTGGCGAAGAACCTTGAGCGGGCGTTGACCCTGGTCCGGAAATGCAAGCACAGTGGGGTCCTCCGGCAGGTGTTCTCCATCACCACCACTGCTGATTTCAGAAAAGTCTCGAACCTCCTGGAATCTTCGACTGGGGACGTGAAGTGGCTTCTCTCGGTGTTTGAGTCCAACGGCGCCAACCTCGCCCTGCCGCCGATCGCCAGCAACGACCCGATTTTGAGCTGGGTCTGGTCCTACATCGCCACTATTCAAATGGGTCAACTCAGGGACCGAGTCGAGGCGGCGAACTCGCTCGTTTCACTCGCTCGGGACAACGACCGGAACAAGAAGATAATCGTCGACGAAGGAGGCCTGACGCCGCTGCTAAAGCTTTTGAAAGAAGGGTCTTCTCCCGATGCCCAAATCGCCGCCGCTAATGCTCTGTTTCACATCGCCACTGATCAAGAAAGGGTCCGAATTATAATCGATTTGTTGGGAATTAACGTTGTTGTTTCGGTTTTGGGCGATTCGCCGATGAGGGTTCAGGTGTGCGTGGTGAGATTGGTGTCGGAAATGGCGGAGCTTGACCCGGTGGCGCAGGAGGAGTTCGGCAGAGAGAATGTGACTAGGCCGTTGGTGTCTCTGCTGGCAATGGATACGGTTCTGGATGATCCGAAGGTGCAACCAGTTAAGCCTAGCATTCATAATCTCGTGCAGATTAATAAGCAGTTAGCTGCAAATGGTTTGAATCCGAATAGCCGTTCGTCTTCCTTTTCGAATCATTATCATTCGGATGGTAGTAGTAGAGGTGGCGGTCTTAATCGGAAAGAGAGGGAGAGAGAGGCCGAGTCCAATCCCGAGGTGAAGCTTGAGCTGAAAGCCGGTTGCGCAAAGGCATTGTGGAAATTGTGTAAAGGGTGTTTGTTGAATAGTCGAAAAGTTACAGAGACAAAAGGGTTGATTTGTTTGGCGAAGATTATTGAGAAGGAAGCAGGGGAATTGCAGCTCAATTGCTTGATGACTGTGATGGAAATAGCCGCAGTGGCTGAGTCCAATACCGACCTTAGAAGAGCGGCTTTTAAGCTCAACTCTCCGGCTGCAAAGGCGGTTCTGGATCAGCTTTTGAGAGTGATTCAGGAAGAGGTTAATCAGGAATTGCAAATTCCTGCCATTAAAGCAATTGGGTCATTGGCACGAACTTTCCCAGCTAGGGAGACCCGGATAGTTGGTCCTCTGGTTGCTCGGCTTGGCAGTGTGGATGTGGATGTGGCAACCGAGGCTGCCATTGCATTAGGGAAGTTTGTGTGTATGGAGAATTTCAATTGTGTGGAGCATTCCAAGACGATTATTGAGTTTGAAGGCGTTCCTTCTCTGATGAGATTGCTACGGACAACTGATCGAATTAATGAACGAGGTCATGTCAGTTGCTTAGTACTACTATGCTACCTGGCATTGCATGTTGGCAACAGCAAGGCTCTTGAACAAGCGCGGGCATTGAATACTCTTGAGGGGGGAGCTCGTTCTGTTGTAGCTCAATATCCCGACATGAGGGATTTGTTAGCCAAAGCTATGCACAATCTCACTCTTTATCAGGCTGGAGCTCATCCCCACAGGCAAACCTTCATACCGTAAGCGCTTGCAGTTTTTGTCATGTGAGTTTCCTGTATTTGTAACATAGATAGACAAATTGACTTATCGCCACCAAAACAAATCGAAAATTGAATGGTGCACGAAATAGTTATTTTGCATTATACATGTGTGATCACCCTAGAACTGTGTCAGCTGTTGTATTTGATTAGATGAGTGGATGTTTAGGCATGCATAGGCAATCTGTTCCACATAATTTGAAGGTATAGGTATCTTCTTGTTTCGATAAAGCATCAAACTTTTGTTTCTTCCCGTCTTCTAAACGCGCCTGTGCAATGTTCGTTGCAGTAACATGATTTTCTTTAGCAGACTGCAACTTGTAATCAGGTTCTAGTTTTCTACAAGATTGGAATGCTTCTTGTAGTCATAACTTCGTATGACGATGAGACCGCTTGAATCCGCCTCCCGGACATGATCAGTAACAATTTTCTTGAGGGCAATAACGTTCTTCGTCAACTACTTAATACGTTGAACGACCAAACTGCCATACTATTTCTACTACCTTGAGTTCTGATGTGGGTGTTTGGCAGCCTTTTGTAGTTTTAATTGCAGGGAGGAAGAGAAATCCAGCTTCATCACCTCTCTGCAAGTAAAGGTATCCCTTCCATGAACGTATTTGAATAAAAGACCCAAATGATAAGCATTTGCTGAAACCAGTAATTCCTTATCCAAAAGGAGCAAGAGCTAATATATAATCCAACAATTGACCAAAAAAAAAAAAAAAAATCAAACAAAAAGAATATTACTAAACTGCAGCAATAATGTGATTCAAATTCGCATTATTTTGGGGGGGGGGGAGTAAGCTAAGCTTCACAATGGGCGAGCAATAATGTGATTCAAATTCACCTTTGGCGAGAATTGAATCTAAGACCTCTGACTTACAATTGAAAAAGAATATTACTAAACTGTAGTACTAAGTGGCAAAACGGGCACAGTAGACTAACCATTGGACAAACTTTCGACATTGATGATGCCCTTGTTATTGGAAGGGGGAGTGCTCTTCACACACCATTTTTAACTTCCCACACATATTTTGTTAATTTTTGTTTTTTGATTTTCTTCTATTCATTTGATCTCTGACAGCCGAAAATTAAGAAGGATGTATAAGACGTAAAAACGGATGTGCGGATAGAACCACCCTATAGGAAACTAAGAATCCTAGTTCTAGAGTGTCAATGATCATATAGTTTTTTTTAATCTCTTACAAGTATCTATGCCAAAATCGGCTAAATCATACAATTTGGTAATTGTTGGATCATTCGTATTTTTGTTTCAGCTTAATATAACAAGCCCTGTCTTTGGCACATTTTAGATGACCAAATAGTTTTGGATCTAGATGGTCATTTGCAAAGATGACCTTAAAATGATGCAATAAAATATAAATGGTTTCACTCGTTGAACTGTATTATGTAGAAATATTGATTAGGCAAATGTCCAAATATTAGTCTCTATATATATGAACAAGTAGTAAACCAAGAACAACAAGATTGCCCTTTCATTCTGGGGTGATGGAAGAATCGTACCATTCGAGCCTCTTTTTTTATTTCATGCTTTTTCCGAAGGATTGGAGAAAGCTGCAATCAATAGGATTTTCTTAATCCTTCCTTCCCAAAAGGAAGAACGTGAAATTCTTTTTCCTTTCCGCATGGACTAAGAAATTGGATCTAGCTGTAAGAAGAATGCTCGGCTAATAAATAACCCACTTCTTGGTCTTCAACCCCCTTTAGTCTCTATATGAACTAGTAGTGTACTTCTTTTCCAAATGTTAAAGAGTTCATAGGTTTCTCCAGTATAAGAAGCTTTGAGGTTCAAATTCCGTAGTAGTTAGGCAAAAGATCAATGCTAGCTTATGAGGTTTATAGCTGCACTTTTGGGGCTTCTAGTTGATTAGAACTAACCAAATTAAAGTGAAATTCTAGTTGCAGTTCCAGTCTTGTACCTACCTACCTTCTCTAAAGTCTAAACCAAGCCATATAGATGCCACAAAACCCAAATTATTCAAACTGAGAGGGACAGCTATTCTAATTTCGTATTTCTAACCCACCTTATTGCAGAGGAGAGAGCAGACAATCATTAAGCGTGCCCTTAGTTGCTCCTCAATTCAAACCATGAAAGTGGCAACCAACAGAGACATCAATCCACCACTTTCTCTGACTCTTGGAAGAGATTAATTTTAGCTTAATTATCTTTGATGAGAAGCTATTTATGAACATGATGAAGCTTTAGAATTAAGCAATCAGCACTTTATGTTCTAATTTATTAGGTTTAATCTTAATCCTATTATAATTACTATTACTGATGAGCCAAACTGCAAATTATGTAGTCTTTGAAATTGCAGTCTCCAACAGCATGCCTATACGATTTTTCCAAAAAAAAAAGAAATGTTGCTTGAGCTGGTTAATTCATACCCTCCAACAAATTCGCCACTGTAATCTGAAAAGCTCAATAATTATTCAGTGCCATAAGAGGATTAAGTAGCAATTAACCTCAAGTTAGCATTTGAAATGTACATGAGACTTTATCTTATTTAATTAGTTTATGATTTTGGGTTGGTAGTTTATATATATGGTACTAGCTAGAACATATCACGTGGTATAATCAGTTCATCTATGATAAAATGAGTGAATTCATAAGTGTTTATATGTTATAACATGCTACAATTAATCACAATTAATATGGTTTTAGGGTTTTGAAGTATTGAGAAGTACTCATGCATAATCACAGGTTACAATTAATCAACTCATGCATAATCACAAGTTCAATATTAATCATCAACTCATATATTATAATATGAGTGAACTGGATATACCACGTAACCATGTTTGATTACCGCACAATAGTTTGCCCATTTATTGTGCCTAAGATCACAGTCCACCAAACCATTCATATCTTCATATTTCTATACACGAATGACTGATAAACTGTTATAAAAATGCATTATTTAATTAATATGGAGCTTAATTATAAGCAAAGAGTGCCTGATAAAACTCTGCCATATATACATACATGTGGGAAAATTTGAGCTCGATCAGAAAGTGAAAATCTGCTACATGTTTGCTGTATGCGTAACTGGCCAGACTGGCCTCGACAGCAAATTACACCTTTTAGATTTTCCAAAGATTTTGTGTACCAAATTCAAAGATTGATCCTCAAAAATGTCGAAGTAGCTGAAGGCATCATAATTTGTGCCAAAACAGACCATTCAAGTAGAAAAGCTTAAACCCTTGACCTAATTGTGCTTTTGTTGTTGCTCGGTAGAGAAATCAAACGCACCTGATGAATGTGTAACATGTGGCATTGACTCAATTACTCTACACAAAAAGCCGGCAGCCACCTTGTCGGTGCCGTTCGTAGTAATATTTGGTCTCAAAGGCATCTTTAGCTAAAGCTTGCATGTCAAAATTCACATGAAACAAATCTTTGTTTGACCAAAAGATCAAGTAGCTGTACGCAACATAATCAATCAGTAGTACTTGATATCTTTGAATTTTAACCTTTTTCATCTTTACTTGAAGAGAAAAAGTATATTAGGGAGATCATTTCTTTTCTTTGGGTTCATGCATGCATTCATATTCTTTTTTTTTACTATATCTACAGTGATGTCGGTCACTTGAGCTTTTATTTTTGCTTGCATGCAGATATATATATTTATACAAGAGGTAACGAGAGAAAGGATATGAACACTGTACAACAAATACAAAAATAAATACTTTAAACGGCTTGAATTATAAAAATTTTGTGCATATACATGTTTATATGTATTTTCACAAAAAAAAAAGTATGGAGAGATTGTACATAATTCCTAATTATACCATGTTTAAGTTCATTTTGATTTGATTTGATGATCACTGACGTAACAATTCATTAATGTTTGGACTTGGTGATTATGATCTTAGATGCTTAAATTAGGAGTACGAAGCAAGCAACTGCAGCCTAGCTGTTCTCATGGATTGTGAAAACAGAAAAGGAAAGAAAAGAGAAGAGAATATTTAATTAATGATAACTGATGTTTAGGTTGTATCAAAACTGTCACCCCAATGAGGGTGATTTTTCTTTGCATGTTTTAAATCATGGCCAGGACCAGAACACCTGTTAGGTAACACAGTACTATATACATATGGTCCTGTGTAATTTATTGGTCCTCAATGCCTCTCAATTCTTTTTCCTTCCATATAGTTTTTAATGGGGAAGATTGGTTAAACATGAGTAGTTAAACACTAAACTCAAGTTAGCCCAAATGACGAATATAGAGTGTTTGATAGGAGTAGACTAGGTTCACGGTTCAAACTTCAAAACCTTCTAGTGTAACCAAAAGATTTCACCAAACACTAATGGATCGGATCACAAGCAAAAATGCAAGAACTCAAACTTCTTGGCTACTTCATGAAGAGCACATTGATAGCTAGCTTTCTTTGATCATTATTCATGACCCACCGTTGGCTATATGATTTGAGTTCGTACTTGTAATGGTATAACCTATATATGGCCGGATAAGGTTTTTAGGGTTAATGTATCTTTTGTACCTACAAAAATGATAGGGATGACTCGAGAATTATTTGAGAAAGCGATATTCCACGTACCATTTTGGACCAGGCATTGCCCCTCAGCTTTTCAAAGTCAAGATTAGCCCTTATGTAGGCATGGGCTCCATGCATATGCACGAGTTTTGAAGTCATGGCCTGCGCTGACTAGCATCTTCAGTGCCCTTTGCGAAAGCTTCCCACTACGTCTGTAGCACACTTGATATGTGATTTAAAAAATGCTACGTGCATATGTTATTCACCTTCTTGGTTTATCATTTATCTGTTATTTGAAACAACGGGTTATTTTAAGTCTTGAAACAATTAGACCCTTTTTCATTACTCACAAGACCCTAAGTGCAAAACAATCTGCAGTAATATTGCAGCATCGTCGCTAGCTCGTGTTTTGAAGTATAAGCGATGAAAAATTAATATCTTAAGAGTATAATTAAAACACATTCATTGCATAACGCATTCGTAGCATTACGCGGTGGTTTACGGTTAATACGTACACTCAAGGTCTCTCCAATAATGCAAGAGAGGCCAGCCAATTTTAACCTTTTGGAGGGATGCGACTGAATGCATGAAGGTTCTGGAGCCCGCACGTACATATTCTTGCAAGAAAATCAGCATCCCTGACGTGATATTATATATATAGGGCCCAGCCTAATATTCGCAAAACTCTTCCAGCGTTTCAAGAAATATATCACAATCTCAATCCAACCCCACCCACACCTACATTGAATTAATTTCATACACACGTTATATAAATATGCGTGTGTATGTACTTACATATTTGTATATGTATATTATACATGCACATCCGGTTCATACAGGTTAGCATCAATAATGAACTATCGTTTGGTAATGGGGTTAATAATACAAAATCAGAATTGGATTGCAGCTGTTTGGTGCAGAACGATATTTTGGCCGCTCGAAAAGCACTTTTGTGGCAAGCAGGAAAAAGACGGACATGAAAATAGCAAGTTCTAATGATAATTAGTTAACCAACAAGGAAAGATTAGGACCACAAAAAGAACTAGTTACACTCATGATCATCTTATTTCAACTTTTCCTGAAAAAAGAAGACAGAACATTACAGATTACAGAATCTTCTGCAAATTACAATTTAACAACCTTGTAAAAATAAAAAGTGAAAAAAAATCCTCAATATCTCAAACCCTTTTTTTCAGCAGTAGGAATTCCCATTGTTACTATCAGCATCTATGTGTATTTTTTTAAAACCCCAAAAAATTAAAAATGAATTTACAATATTTTCAAATATTCTGGAAAGCATCAAAATTTGCACCAGTTAGATCTTCTGACAACGATGTTAACGGATAGCTACTGAAATCTACTGAATTTTGAGCATGGTGATGAGCAAGCTGCCCTTGTTGTTGCCAAGAACTATTGGGTTTGATAATTTCCTCAGACTTTATCCCATTGAAATGAAACTGAAACAAGGAGTCTAGTTTGTTATCTGTTTCCCATGAAAAAGCCGCATTTTCGACTACGTTGTTGCTGCTCATATGATACCCTGCTGTATAGCTGCCGACGTTCGAGCTATTGCTCGAGCTTTCCTTAACCTCATTCACGAAAAATGAGCCAAGTCTTGAAGCTGAATTGTCCGAAAAATCTGTGCCGGACATGCTTCCATGGTCCGAATTTGCCAAACTTGGCATTGAAGTAAACCCAAAATTTGTGCTTGACTCATAAGGTCTAATGTTGGTATGGTGGTATTGAGCGGCAACAAGATCTGAATTGTAGGCTGATGACTCGAGACCGGGCTGGAACTCGAAATAAGATAGAGAATCAAAGGCTCTTGAGGCTTGTGGATTGTTGATGACTCCTCCGTTTCCATCATAGTAATTTGAATCATTAAGAAGAAATGTGGGGCCTTGGGAAGCCATGGTTATTGGCATAGTTGGAAGCTCTGGCATTGGCAAAGACTCTTTTAGGTCTGAACAATCAATGTTCTTCGTTTCCTTCTGCTCTTCTTCAGTTAGTGGCTTGTGAGTAGTTGGGTCAATTCCTTGCTTCATTAGCTTCTTCTTCAAACATGAATTCCAAAAGTTCTTTATCTCATTGTCTGTTCTTCCTGGCAATTGTGCTGCAATTTGAGCCCACCTGATGAAAATTCACAATTCAGCTACATAGACAATTATTTTCACCATTTCACGATTTTACAATTTTGATTTTAGTATTTGCTCAATATCGACGGGACAAGAAAATTTGACAATAGCCACGGATAGCAGTGGCACAGAATGAGGTGGCTAAAAGCGTTACCGGTTGCCTATAACTTCGTGAAGACTAAGAATGAGATCCTCTTCCTGTTGAGAGAACATTCCTCTCTTCAAATCAGGCCTCAAATAGTTTATCCATCTCAACCTGCAACTCTTCCCACACCTCTGCAAACCTGATGAAAACACCAAAAAAAGGAAAAAAAAAGGTTCAACCTCTTGATAATATGTTTGAAACCGAATTCTCGTAATGCAAAGTTTGAAGTGAGTTGTCGAATTACCAGCAAGCTTTGGGACTGAGCTCCAGCAGCCAACACCAAATTGAGTGATGTAGTTGAAGAGCTTCTCATCTTCTTCTGGTGACCAGAGGCCTTTCCTTAACTTCTGCTTCAAACAACAAGAATTGCGTCCCATTTTTCGTGTTTGCTGATGAAAATCTGTAAAATAGTAAGCCGCTAGCAGGTTAGCTGCAGATCACAGCAACAATCCGGACATGGGGTTTGAGAATATATGTCTGTCTATATATGCCTCTTTCTCTCTGTATATATGTTACTATAAGAAAGAAAAATTAAGGGTAATTTCTTATGATTTAAAGAAATGTGGGATATATCATACTTAGAACTCAAGTCATAGAGAGAGAGAGAGAGAGAGAGAGTTGAAGCAATCAAGTGGGTTTTACGCAAATCTGGTGCTGCTGCTTTTGCATTGGACTGGATTGGATTTTAAGATATCTCTATCTTTGGAAATTGTGGGGGGGAAAGGTGATATAAATGAGTGAAAAATACAGTTAAATGGATAGGAGTCATAAAAATATATAAAAGAAAAGCTGTTTAGATTTAAAACCTCATAAACTCAAAAGGGATTGTCCTTTAATTTTATGTTGCTTGCTCAAATAGAAGACCTTTTGGACCTTAATTTAATTGAGCGTGTGCAAATACACACACACACACGTTTAGTATAACAATCCATAATATTGTACTTAATTAGTCTCACCTACAATGTATGTACTTAACTACGAAAAGATATTGGAGTTCGAGTGGAAGGAGACGTATATATTGCTCTTACCAGTTAACTTAATCATGACATTTTCACATTTGAATCAAAAGAATCTGTAGACTTTTATATAGAAATACAAGGATTACAAGTCGATTAATAATTTATTCAGAAGGGAAATCAAATGTACTACTTTTTTCACTGGCTGCTCAATTTGGAACACATTCATATTGATCAATCTCCATAAAATAGTATTTGAGCCATGCTTGCCAGCTATTGTACACAATACGCTGTATTTGAAGACAAAAGCAGCATTACTCGAAAATTATATTGACTCAAGTGTCTGTGTCTAAATATTTACAGGATAAAAATAAAGTTAGCCGACAGTACTAGAGTATCAATTGTGGGTTCCATTATTTGTGTATATATTTGACTATATATTATAAAGAACAAATTATTACATAAGTCGGACTAGAAAAATCTTGACGGTAGCTAGCTAGCTATGTATTTTTCACAACGACATGAAAATAAAGAACAAAAGATTCCATAAAGAAAAAAACGAAAGAACAGACAACGTCCCTTTTCCCCTTTTCCCCTTTCTCTCTTTCTTTTTCTTCTTTTCCTTTATATTTTTCTCCTCCGCCCTTTTGGAGCTGCCGCCAGTACCAAGTTTCTATCTTTAGTGTACGGAACCACCTTTTGGAAAAGAAAAAAAAAGTGTACCAAACAACCTACAGAACAATATGCTTGCATATCTTGTAGTTTATTGATTGTTTAAGAGCATTTTCTCTTTTACTTTTGATTTTGACTAATGTTCATGGTTACGTTTTATGTACGTCGTATTATAATCCAAGTAGAAATCAATAAAGATAGAATTAAGCTATTTAAATAAGTATTACTTTTAGCTTGCATGTCACCATTTTATTTATTTATTTATTATTGATACAAGTAATATTGAGGGAGATGTAAACAATCTCAAGATCCTCGGAAGGCTTATGCATGATGTCAATACTTCTAGCTAACTGACTACAACTCTAATCACTAACCAAGTAAACTACAAGCTCTTAAAATCTAAACCCTAGCTCTTACTCCTATCATTCTTGGCCCCCACATAATGTGACGTGGATATGGTTCAAATTGTTTTTTTTTTTTTGTTTTTTGGCTAATAAAGTTCAGATAGGAATCGCAAATTCCTTTGCGTAAAATTACTCGTTTTGACAAGGGCTTCAAATGCTTACAAGTTAAATTCATTCTCACGAAGAACCAGCCCACAGTGAATGTATGGAAAAATGTGAAGTAATGCTATGAATTGCCTAATTACAATGACAAACATTGATTTAGATTTTTTTCCTCTAAACTCCTAGTTATCGAGAGATTTTTTAGTGTGTTGGAAAACATAGTCTAGTACACTAAGTATTATAATACAAATGATTGAATACTTGAAAAAATGGTTCAACCATTTGTATTATGACACTTGATGTACCAGGATTTCTACTAGTTATCTTATGAATTGACAGATAAGTTCTCTCCTTGGTCCCAAGCACGTATAATTGAGAAATAAATATGGGTTTTTGTGGGGTAAAAGGGTTAATGAACTTGCTTAATCAATGTTTCATAAATAAGATCAAACAAAATAAGTGAAAGCCACAACAAGTACTCCCCCTTGCTATTAGTTTTCGTGAATCGAAAAGAAGAGAATTTGCCGTAATCCTACTACCCACTTAGCTTAAAATAAAAAATAAAAAAAAAAAGGAATACTAATGAAAATAGCTTAAATTTTTTAAATTTTAACAATAAAAGCAAAATAAAGGGTAAAACAAATAGTACCAGGATTGACTTTTTAGTGTAAAAATGTGGTTTTTCATTAAAGTGAACACTACTATGAGCTTTTCGTTAAAGTTCCTAAAAAGAATGAATTATCAAATAGAGGTGTGATATTCACACATCTCATTTTACTTTTCACACACCTTCTAATTTTCAGTCATCGAATCAGATGAATTGAAGAAAATTAACAGATAAAAGTTAACAATGAATGTATAAGAAATAAAATGAAATATGTGAATAGCACGTCCCATCAAATATCCCATCATGTATGAACATAATGAAAGCTTTTGATCAATTAATGGAGGGGACAGATCCACCAGATGGCAGCCACGTGTTCACATATAATCAGTTACCGTCCGAGTTGCACACATTGTATTTAAACTTCAACTTGAATGAATCTCAATGATTGGAGGCTCTGATAGACGTTTCCATGACCGACAGTTACACGTATGAGGATGTAAACGCCATATAATCTTGGAAAATACAAAGCCAGCTAGACACACAGAAATGCGACCAATTAGTACGTTTATTTCCCCACCATCGATTGTCGTTTTGTAGGTCAGTGATCATGCTACAGTCCCAAGCCTCCAATCCGTGTGTGTTACTGTTAATCTGCAAACAAAGCTTTCCAAACATTTCGGTGAATCGCTTCTCTCTTTAACTTAACGTGTCTCGTTCTAGATGAATATGACATTCGCCTTAATACACCGCTAATAGTTTTTATTGCTTGTAAACAAATCAAGATTAAGAGCACGCACTGTCCTGAAAAAGGAAAACAAGAAAAAAAGCTTATAAAGAGCATAATTGCCAATTGGATTGAATATAGCAAATGATTTGTTTTAGAAGAGGAATACTGAGTAAATTAACTTTGTAGAATACATTTGCAAATCACGTGATACGTCACAAATAGAAAATAAATACATTAATTAATATTTAAGGAATAATTCAATCATCAATAAACACGCCATATGGTTTACAAAATATGATTTAAATAAATGGTTTCCCTAGCATTACCCGTTTTAAAATACTTTATGCATTTGAGATGAAGCTTAAGTAATAACTAAGGGTGAGAAATAAGTATGTGGTCCAATATTCTAATGATAAGATTGGTTCGAAATTCATCCATCATCTGAATAATGTAATAGTTTCGAACTCATTCCCTCTCTTTAATAATTGTAATTAAAAAAAAAGTTGGGAAATGATCATCTTGGGGCCACAAAGATCTTGTGTTACTCGTGAAAAATAACTTGTTGGGATTTGAAAGCAAACACCATATCATCGCTAAGTAGATTAGTATAATCACATGGAATATAATTAAACAGGCTGTTTAGAAATAAAAGAATTGCTTAATTATTGATTTGAAACTAATATGTAAAGATTAGGAAAACAAATAGAGGATTAGTCAATTCCCTCCAGTTTAGATGATTCAGTTTAGCTAGAATAATTAATTAGTAAACGCTACCCGCGTGGGAAATATTTTTGCGACACCCATGATGTAAATTTAACTTATGAGTTTTGACTTCCCCTTAATTTTCCTCTTTTGAAGGTTTTTAAAGTATATTTTCAACCCCATCCTATTGGAAGATCCAAATCTCAAAATCCATGGTGAAGACGTTGGTCGCGATATCAATCATATTGTCTGTGCGCCAGACAGTAATGGGAAGAGTTTTATTTTACTTTTTCTCAACATGGTTAACGGAGTGCATGAATATCTTTTGCGTTCGTGTATTGTATTTTATTTGAGTAACGTTGCGTGGTAATTAAATAATATAATTGAACAACATAATTTATGCGTTGGTTATCAATTCGCGCGTTACAGTGTAAGACGTTAATTTGAATACTATTTTTTTTCTTCTTCTGTCGATTAGTTTAAATACCAATTAAAAGGTCATATTTTAGTACCACAGAATTGTTTCTCGTTCTCATATTAGCTCATATATCAATTTCCTGCTAGACTTTCTGTAAAATTTGAACTGACATGTCATGAAATTTGTGACATATATCAGAATTGTGGACCTAATTATAGACAAAGATGAGGTTGTATGATATTTGTTATACATTTAATCATTTTTCAAAGAACAGTAATTTGTTTGTTATCTTATTTACTGCTATTTGTTGGCCCAACACCGTCTACCACTAATATTATTAATATTGTGCCAACTTGACCATTTATTACTTGGTGTTGAATTTTATCACAAAAAATCTCAATGATATTAGGGATGGAATATCCCATATTTGTAACTCGTATTGTATTTTGTAAATATGCAATGTAGGACTCTATTCTCCAACATGCCCCTCATGACACAAGGTTGCAAGGGAGACCAAGTCTCACATCGAGAATGGTCAAGTCATTATGGGATACCTAAGCTAACACCAATCTTTTCGAAAGTTCGGTGGGTAGGTCGGTACTCACTCTTTGGAGCCAACGCCAATCTTTTTGAAGGCCCAGTCTTCAATAGCCTTAAGTTGGGGCTAGCACATCTTTTTCGAAAGTCCAACTTCTGGTAGCATGCTTAAGCCCAGTAGCTCGGCCTAGAACGTGTCGAGGGAATAGCATGCTCTTAACCCATGGTTAACTTTGTAGGCCCAACACGATCTAACACCAACGTCACTGATATTATAATAAAAGACCTCAATTATTTTAGAGATGGAATTCCCAATTATAAGTTGCATTGTATTTTGTCATACTCTAGATGTGGCACTTTATTCTCCAACATATAAACTTGTTATTTTTAGTACAATATTTTATATTTGTTTTTTTTCACAAACTATAAAATGTTTATTTAAATTAAGGGAAAAGAAATTCAAACTTAAGCACATTATTCTAGCCGACTTAACTAGTATACATGTTGGCTATATTCATGTATATATTATATTCTACATTTTATGTCAAGAGGTAATAGATTTGTATTTTGATTTGTGGGGTGATGGATTGCTTTTCATTCTTTGTTCAATATTAAGGAAATTGGCTATTATAAACTAATTTCAGAAGTGTTTAGCTGAAACACAAATATAGAAACCAACTACAATATCTACATCATCTTGATAGGATAAAATGTCTAAGTTACCCCTTTATATATAGCACATACAACATGTCAACGTATTGTATTGAGATAATATTGTTAAAATATCGATAACCTTGAGATAGTGCGGATATTGTATTGAGATTGAGATGATGTAAATATTATATGTGAGTGTGCTATCTATATGTACGATGTTGTTGATAATGGTAATGAATATTGTCAATATGTTGTTATAGATATCAATATGTGTTGGACATGCTGTTTATGCAGTGGTGGAGTCAAGTATTTACGATGATGGGGTCAAAAAATAATTTTAAAAAATTAATAATACTTCCATTAATTTATAATTCTCCACGATGTGTTCTCATATTTTGGAAACGTTGTATAACAATATCATTATCAGTAGAATCAAATACATAATTCTAAGGTTACGTTTGTTTGCACACACTAGCATTCACTAGATTGGATTGGACTAAGTGGCAGTCTAGTCATGTGTTTGATACAAACCGGGGACAAGTTTTAATGAGACTCGTCTCGACTAAACGGGACTAAGCACTTTACTAAAGAGACTTAGCCAGGGAGTAGAATTCTCTACCCTCCTAATCTCTCTACCCTTCCATGCCCTCTTATTTAAATGGTCACGGTTAAGCCACGTCAACATCTTATATTCATTTTTTTTTATATAGAGAGAATAAGATAAAAAGCAATGTGTGAGAGGAGGGCATGGAAGGGGATGTGAATAGAAAGGTAGAGAAACCTACTCCCTTAGCCAGACCCCCATAAATCGGCCGGACTGCTAAGCCAACTCCTCCCTGCTTCGTCCCTCCTCACTTCGCCCTTCCCATCTACTTGTCCCTCACAAGATTTAGAACCCAGGTCCCATATACAAACTATGCTCTGCTTCGCCCCTCTCATTTACCATTTCCAAATCCAGATCCCACAAAATTCGAAGCAAAAAAGGCAAAAAAATTATGCAATATTTCAATTTTCAAAACCAGATCAAAATCTAAAATTCTAAACAAAAAAGCCAAAATTTTTTTTACAAAAACCATTGTGCATCTTAAATGCACAACAATCTCTAATCACATCGCACCTAGTCCAGACTCCCTGATCACAGACCTTCGCCATTGACGCCAGAGAAGCAAACCCATGAATACCCATATGACCCAGACTCGGATTTGGGTTCTGATTCTTCAATTGTGTCCCATAAAAATTAGGAAGAAAAGAGGAAGATGAACGGAGAGAAATATGAAGAAAAAGATGGAGATGAAGAGGGAGTGGGACAAATAAAAATTAGGAAGAAACATAGGGAGAGGTACATAGCAAAATAAGGAAGAAAATGGGGGATTAGCGAAAAAGAATTGGGAATGGAGATGGGAGGTTTCTAGAATGAAAAAAACCCAACAGTATTAGTAATAAAATATTACTAAATATGTATTAAATAATATAAATATATATGAATTAAATAATATAATATTAGAATTTGTTCTTATCTATTTTTTTAGTATGATATTGCATCAAACGTTTCACTAAATTACTCTAGCTTAATCTAGTCTAAACTAGTCCATGTTAGTCCCTAGGACCCTAAAGTTAGTCTAGTCTGAGATAGTCCGGCACAACAAACGCACCCTAAATGTATATAACCAATCTATCATTCAACCATTCATCACTCATCTTATTTACGATGTGGATTTATCACAATATTCATTACTAAAAAAGCTTTTTCAACAGAAGCTGTCGCATCCCCGCCCGGGGCGGACCACTTCCCAGGCCCACTCCACTACCGTAGCACGATATTGTCCGCTTTGGGCCCCAACCACGCCCTCACGGTTTTGTTTCTGGGAACTCACGAGCAACTTCCTAGTGGGTCACCCATCATGGGAGTGCTCTAGCCCCTTTCTCGCTTAACTTCAGAGTTCCAACGGAACCCGAAGCCAGTGAGCTCCCAAAAAGCCTCGTGCTAGGTAGGGATGAGAATATACATTTAAGGATCACTCCCCTGGGCGATGTGGGATGTCACAATCAACCCCCCTTAGGGGCCCGACGTCCTCGTCGGCACACCACGGCCAGGGTTTGGCTCTGATACCAATTTGTCACATCCCGGCCCGGGGCGGACCACTTCCCAAGCCCGCTACACTACCGTAGCACGATATTGTCCGCTTTGGGCCCCAACCACGCCCTCACGGTTTTGTTTCTGGGAACTCACGAGCAACTTCCTAGTGGGTCACCCATCATGGGAGTGCTCTAGCCCCCTTCTCGCTTAACTTCGGAGTTCCAACGGAACCCGAAGCCAGTGAGCTCCCAAAAGGCCTCGTGTTAGGTAGGGATGGGAATATACATTTAATGATCACTCCCCTGGGCGATGTGGGATGTCACAGAAGCAGTCGCAACAAGTAAAATTATTGCTAATTTCACTAACGAGTACACCAAGGAATACTGCCTATCCCTCTTTGTCTCCACCAACTTTTGTGCAAAACTACTAATTCCTTTCAATACATAAAATTATGCCAATACATGTCAGAGATATAATTTTTAAGTTCATCTTCAAGAAGTGCGGGCTCCATATTTAGATAAAATTGAGCAATAAGAACTAACTCAACCATATAATATAAGTTTGATCAAATTAACAATCACTAACTCAACCAAAACTACAAGCACAAAAAAAAACCTAATTCGGCATTTTTAGTCTTCAATGTTTGAGGCTTGGCTAATGGAAAATTATGCCCAATGCCGAATGGATTTTGGAATTAACTAATGGAAAATTATGAATTTTCAATAATATTTCATCTGCAGCTACTGATATATAATATTCCAATGCCCAATATGTCATTTGTTGCTGCTGGGTAAAAAAAATATTTCACAAGGATAAATTTACAAATCTATTGGGGTCAAGGGATGCCAATGCCCCCGCATTGGCTCCACTAGTGCGTCTATGTGTTCACAATACGGTTAATATTGTGTTCACAATATGGTTAATATGGAGCAAATTAAAATATAGAAATGAAAAAATGAGATGCATTTCTTTGGGTCGGATCGTAGGTAGATTCCATGTTCGACTAATCAAATCCATGTTCAACCCCTAACAAGTCTTATTCCAGTCCACCATCATGCAATTCATAAATCAACAAATCACATGAATGAGATTAATTAACATTCATATTCAATTTTGTGAGATCTAGGAGAAGCATCCAGAGAGCTAGAGAGAAAAGAGGAAGTAAAGAGTAAGGAGTCGTTTGGAAGTGTTTTTAAAATGACTGAAATCATTTTTAAAGAATACACACACACACACACACACACACACACACACATATATATTTGGGCACTTGAAATGCTTCTTACAAGAAGTACGTAACTGGTGCTTCTTGCAGAAGCACTTTAAGTGTTTTTTTAGAACTTACTTGCATTTTACTAAAAAATTATTCAAAATACATTTCTATAAAAAAAAAAAAGAATTTAAGTCATTTCAAATGCACTTCTAACTTAGCCCATTTTTATTAAGGATTGATTCCATAAGTATTTCCTAAAAAACACTTTTAATCATTTTCGATATACTTTCAAATGAACTCTAAAACGAGAGTGAAGGGCAATATAACGATTTGCAAATAAAGGTTTTTTGGGCTTTTCATACTCCAAAAATTTCTAGACCAGCACAGCCACTTAAGACTTTTTATTTCAGCACAACCTGTTTAAAATCTTTCTATATTAACTAATTTCCCTTAATCTGTAGTAAGACAATAGCAGCTGGCCAATTACTGGTTTAATTAAAGCAACACTTAATTTGAACTAACATAAACCTTAATTTGACTGTACTTCAATTTATTTTAATTTTATGAGGCCAACTTTTAAAGTCGATTTAGAATACTTCCGTTCCGTACCATACGAAATTTCTCCCTTCATTTGGGTCCCCAAAGATTTTTAAAGAGGACGGTGACGGATAGCTTGTGTAGAAAAAAACTCTTGACATAGCACCGTCATATTCATCTCTTTTATACATTTTTTAAAATGGAAAACTAACGAAAAGTCCTTGAATAGTGACAGTTTTAATGAAAAGTCCTTTTTGAAGGTATAATGAATAGTGACAGTTAAAGGTAAAAAAGTGGTTTTTCGTTAAAAGTAAACAGTGCCAGGGGTGTTTTATTAAAGCTCCCTTTTTAAAATTGACCAAATTAAGGGCTAGTTTGAAATTACTGTACTTTTTAAATAAATTACTTCTATTGTGCTTTAAGAATAATCAGCTACAAAATAAAGCAGTTGAACATTTGATAAACTGTATTTTTTAAAATGTTGTGAGTATGAGAAATAGTGTAAATGCAATGTCTAAAAGGATAAATAATGACATTGTTTAAAATAAATAAACTTATTCCATGAATTAAAAATATCTTAAGGTCTCAACTCTACTTTTTATTAAAGCATCTTTTAAAAGCAACCTACAGACTACTTTTAAAAGCTGTTGTCTGGTGACCATTGTTTTTTAAAATAGCTAGTATATTTTATTTTTATTAAACATTTTTTTACTGCTTAACTTTAAAGTGAAACGGTTTTTGGTGAAAAAAGGCAATACCAAACTTGGCCTAAGGCTATTATATTAGTCAGTATAAGTTGGCTAAGTTAATTTTCAATAGATAGGGCTAAAGGTCTAAAAAAAAGGGGCCTAATTTGTCCAAAAAGTCATCGCTAATGAATGTTTGTACTATAATTTTGTACAGCTCACCAGGCCATTATAATTTATTTGGCCAAATGGGCATCGGGCTGGCCAAGTGTAGCCCCCTCTTACCCCTTTTTTTGGGGGCCAGTTCCTCTACTCCAATAGTTGATTCAAATTTAATGACTATGTTTGAAAACATTTAACGATAGTTTAATTAAATTAACCAATAAATTTAAAGTATAAACTTAAAACTAATAAATTACTAAGGGGGTTATGTTTAGCCACTTCAATTTGAGATTGTATATGAGTATGACCTAATACTGTTTATTTAAAAATAATTTCTTATAAGGCTATAATTCTAGATGGCAATATGTTTAGTCATTTTGATTAAAAATTGCCTGATCCCATTTCCATATAATCAAGTCAGGACTTAGCTATAAACTTAAAACATGTTTACTTATGGAAATAAGAATTAGACGCATTTTGATTTTTGAGTTTTCGTTTTTGCAAAGATATGGAGAATCATTCACCTCTTGATTTTTTTTTGTGTTTATATAAATACCAAAAAGTGAGAGTTTCTTCTTAAAATTTGTGATCAAACATTTAAAAATTAGAAACCAAATGAATTAAATTAATTATGAGGCTAGTTGATCTAATCTTCCTTACTTCCCCTATTTGAAGTTCTCTAGATTCTTTCCTTTTCCCATTTCAGTTAAGTATTTAGCTCAGCTCTTCTCACACATATTTTGTGCCCAATTGAGGATTTAAGCGGTGACTTAACTATTTTAATCTTGTTCCAATTAAGACCCAAGTTAAATCATGGGATGTGTAATCCACACACTCTATTTTACTTCTCACACACTCCTTGATAATTTATGTCAGTTGATTTTCTTTAATTCATCAAATCCAACGGCCGAAAATTAAAAAAGTGTGTGAGCACACCCCTAAATCATTTAGTCCATCCAGTCTCAAGAAAGAGGGAACACAAGTCATTAACTAGTGATTCAATGCACATGGTGGATCTAATAAGCTCATCCATCGAACTAATAAAGCAAAATTAATAAGATTTATGTGGTCGCGATAATCATTTTTCACAATGATGAGGATCCTCTGCATGTTCTTTTTGGGTCAAGGCATTCAAATCTAGTTGTTCAAGGTTCACAATTTAATCGCGTGTTTAAAAAGTCAATTTAATCTGTTTTTTACCAGAAATGTTTCAGTGTAACCGAAACACGAGATGGTATACCACGTATCACTATACAAATCGTAGGATATGTGTGTTAAAAAGTTAATAGCTTAAAAAATAAAATTTTCAACCACTTATATAAAAATACGTGTTATACCACTCATATTCCAGTTACAATGAAAAATTTCTCTGTTTTTCAAAAGGATGAGGATCCTCTTGCGCTGACCTCGCCGTTTGTCGTTCATCATCTTCTCCGTTCAAATTTCTCGATGTATGCAAGAAGCTGGGAAGTGCCCTTAAGAGATCCTTCACCAACCTTCAACTTTAATGACGTTTTACAACCTCACCTCCTCTCTTCCCTTGCCATGGCTGCCTAACCTCATACCAACTCGTCCTTCTGTGAATTAACAAATGAAAGAAAAAAAAATTCACTGATCAAAAGAAGTCAATCCAAATTATATATTTTGAGAGGGCGCAGTGGCCTAGAAGTAATAGATATGTAATAAGACGAGTTTTAAACGGAATTGAATCTTCTCCTGAGCACAAGCTCAGGAGCTTCTTAACTAGTGCACGTGGGCCGTTAGATTTTGATCTAACGACTACAAATAAAAAGTTTTTTTAAAAGTTATAATAATTATAGTCGTTAGATTAAAATCCAACGACCTACGTATTCTGATCAGCAGGCTCCTGAGCTTGTGATTACAAGAGAATCCAATTCCATTTTAAACTTAGATGTTGAATCTGTGAAGTCCTAAGACCTAAGAGTACTGATGAAATTGGGGTTCCACCATAAAACCAATTGACAATATGGGGAGTAGCCCAAGACCATATAAGCACATAGCAAACCTTGTCCCTCACCAATGTGGGACAACTCTCAATTTTCAAGCCTACACGTGGACAACAACTGGGTGACGTGGAGCGCGTGTGGCCGTTGGGCTTCACACGTGGACAACCTTGCTCTGATACCATGATGAAATTGGGGTTCCACCATAAAACCAATTGGTAATATGGGGAGTAGCCCAATACCATATAAGCACATAGCAAACCTTGTCCCTCACCAATGTGGGACAACTCTCAACAAGTACGAGTAAAGAAAAGACTACACAATATAAATCATATATTATAGGCTCAAGGGAGAAACAATCACCGTCACAAAAAGCCTGAAATTTTTTTTTGTGAGCGACGACAATTGTAGATTGTGGAACCATGCATGTATGACTACTGACAAGACTTCATTTTTTGGTATGTTGCGTGTGACATGACTTTAAAATTTTATAGATTGGGTAGAAAGAAAAAGACTTGTGAATGCATGCAAGTGGTGTCTGTGAATTGAAACCGTAAAGTGTAGGTCGTGTCTATTTCGAGTACGGTATATGTGCACAGCGCTTGTACTTGTGGGAAATTTGTGTATACGTATGTATTGCTACTTACACTAATAAGTGAAATTGATAAAGATGTGAAGGTTAAAGAATCACATATTGTTAACAGGAGAAACATGTCAAGGGGGTTTATATGTTAATTGAGTTACTCTCTATATTGCAAGTTGGTTCATGTATGAAGTCCAAAGACCATATGTGCTCCACGTCGTCCAATTTGTATTGTCCATATATTTAGTTTGAAAATTCACTACACATGAGAGCTGTGTGAGAATGTGAATGTGAAAGAGTCTCACATTGATAAAAAGAGAAGTCTTGCAAGAACTTATATATAATTTAGACTACTAACTATATTACCAATTAATTTTATAGTACTAACCCTTTCTTCAAAATGCACCTTACATTTTCTGCGTAAAATCCTAACTTTCTTCAAAATTCACCGTGCATTTTGAGCGTAAGAAAGCGTCGGTCGGTATCTAAAGATTTCTCCTCCCACGTACCAAGAGATTAAGCGTCGGTCGGTATCTAAAGATTTCTCCTCCCACGTACCAAGAGATTGCGATATGGTTAGGGACAGTTGGACTCCACCTATATAAGATAAAGATATATGCAAATGCAAGCGTGTAAATGGTCATCATCCATTGATCTTCTGTGTATCATGAGGATGAGGGCATGTATATACTTCCGACATGATATCTTTCTCTTGCGGTTGCGGATCTCTTAATTTCTCTCTCTCTCTCTTGGCGGCTGGCGGGAATATATTGATAGAGTGTACTGTTTTGCTAATTGTACCACCTTGAGCTTAATTATAAAAGTCGGCAAGTCCTCGTCCTCGTGTGGCCACGGCGTCACCTTGATAGTCCCCAACATCATCTACCTTATATTCCCAGTCCACTTCACGTCCTCTGTTTCCCCTCTCGCCTGGGATAGAAACTTCATGTCACTAGTTCAGGTGTACTATTATTTTTTATATTCGTTTTACTTACGTGATGAGAAAGATAAAACCGAGATTATGGGATAGGTTACTCGGAATAGGCAAGTAACCATCTCTCCTATACATTGGTAAGGCTTCTTTTTATCGGACAGGTTAATTGTCATTTCATCTTTATTTATGTAAAGTCATGAGAAAGAAAAGGAAATGACACTTATTCCTATGGAGCAAATTAAACACATATTCTCTTGTACAGACGCTCATATTTGATATGAAAAATAAATGATTGAGATAGAAATAAAAAATCTAAATGTTTACTAAATCAAATTTAATGGCTAAAACACTAGTACTAAATATTATGTAGCATTAAAGCAATTAAGTGAGGATGCAATTTTTATGTGTGCAAAAGAGGTTTCTATTTTATGACAAAATTGATAATCCTCAGGTGGTCATGCAATCACACTACCACTAAGGAAAAGAAAATTTTGTCTATGGTACATATTATATATGGAATTGGATCCCCTCTAAGGCTTTTTCTAGAGATTCTGCCAAGCAAACAATACGGGTTGTTGGATTTTGATCCAACGGCTACAAACAGGGGGCCCTCTAAAATTATAATAATTGTAGCCGTTAAATCAAAATCTAACGACCCGTGTTGTTTGTTCAGCAGGATCACGAAGAAAAGCCTCAGAGGGAATCCAATTCCTATAAGTAAAGTATAGTTGAATATGCTTTCTGTCTATAAAAAGTACAATGAGTAGTTAAACATGATATATCCAGGTGAAAATTTGAATGATCAAGCAGGTGAATATATAAAGTGCATCCATGAGTTTACCAACTTCTGAATATTAAAAAGGAATACGAATCAAGATGTTTAGCTTTTTCAATAGAGAACATGAGAAATGCAAAGGGAGCTGTTTTAAAATGAGGCTCTTTACAGATTTTTTATCACTTTAGATTTTTGGCATACTATTTTATAATGTTAACACATAAATTGACATTAAATTGTGATGTAACAAAAAGTTCTTAGAGAGTTTTAATTTTGAGACAAAAACTGACTGCACGATATATGATGAGCGGGTGAGATCACTGAATTCCTAAGATCCCTAGAAAAAGAATCCATCGAGGATCGTTTTCCTTGGTACATCATCAACAAGTATTGACATGAACATTAACTAATTTAATAATGACAATAATAAAAATAATTAACAATGTAATTAATTTGCTAGGACCACTAATTACAATTGATATAATTAAGATGGGTCCCTCTAGGAGTTTTTTCAACAGCTAATCTGAGCTTTCCCATTAAATTAGACTGCAATGATTTTCGTTGTCAAAATTATCATCCTCGAATTTTTTGCACCAAGAAACAATCTTACAATAATTAATTACAACGTACTAGTTTTATAAAATAAAGAAACGAGATAATAGCTTTGGGATGACATGCATGCATGCCACCTAAAATAATTGTTTATAGCCATTAGCCAGCTTAGTTTCACATAGTTAATTACACAATTTGTTTTGAGAAAATAGGTCTAAGGTATATTAAACGGATTGATATATATATATATATATATATGTCTGTTTGTATGAACACACATGCGTACCACATGCACGTGTTTGTGTGTAGTATTTATGCATGTAGAGCCTTGCCCTAATTAGAATCACAACCACAACGTTCATTGACCCGGTCATTGGAGTACTATACATAATATATTTACATATATGGAAAATAATTTATATGAAAATAAATATAGAAATTATATAATATAGTACTCTCTCTCTCTCTCTCTCTCTCTCTCTCTCTCTCTCTCTCTCTCTCTCTCTCTCTCTCTCATGCATCTTCATGGAAACTACTATAAAGCAGAGTCCCTTTCATACAGTCTCCGTCGACCAACAAGAAAGCTTCCTTTTCAAGAGATGATGATCACAAAATGATAGTGAAAGTAAAGCCATGGAAACCCATTTCTTTCCCTTCATCCTTCCCCCAAATGATTAGGTCCTTTGCCCATGGGTTTCAAACTTTTTCTTGTCTCCATAAAAATATATGAAAAAAGATCAATATATTTCTTGTCGTGAGGGAAAGCTAATTCTTTCTCCATTAAGGGCATGAAACTTTCATGCCACTCCCTTTATTTTTTTTGAACATTTTATTGAAAATATATCACTAGGATTAGTCCAGTGATGAGAGAATATATCGCCATCGATATAAGATAATATATCACTAGGAGTTGTCCAATATATATCGCCATCGATGCTGAATAACACCATTTGCTTGCGTTGTTTTGACATTCAACGCATGTACAATTAGGATTACTGTAGGAAAAGGGAAAAAATGCGGTTGAGGTTATATAGATATGATGGTCCCTGCTCATTGTGCCAAGTTGTGTTAGTGGACTATATCTAAGCACATAATTGTGTTGTAGTTAACTTTAATTTGGGGTTAGGAATTTGGTTCAAGTTTCATCTTCTCTATTGATGAGATGCATAGTGTTTTAAGATTCTTTGGACCCGCTAGCTTGAGTCCACCCATGACCCATGAACCCATCCCCACCACTATAAATCAAGTCAAAAGTTGCAATTAGAGCCCCTTGAGAAGAAACGCCCTTTATGTCCAATCACAAAGCTAAAGGGATAACCCTGATTAAAATTTCGTGTCCCTAATTGATAACCAAAAATTCGATTTGACACCAATATTATATCCTAATTAACACCTTTAGTGCTTCCACATGCTTCTCCTCTAACTAATTAAAATCTGCTTTAGCTTGCTCAAATTATAGTACAAATTAACAGGGATTGTGTAGGAAGTATAACTTAGTATGTAGATAGCACCACGCATGCAAAAAATTAGACAATATTGGTGTTCAAATTCTCTAAAAGTAAGTTAGAGTATGGCTGGTTAATTTTACATTGTAATTTAATTCAACTGTTACACCATAAGAAAATCTATTACTGGTGTTAACAAATATCACTTTTTTCTTTCCAAAGTGTTAGCAAACAAATCTCACTTGATATTACAACTTGAGATCACATAATATAAATGTTAGGTCGATGGAGTCCGACAATGGTTTGCTTGAAAAACAGAAAAAGTGTCCTTGTGAAGATGAATTTAGATTGGATATTAGCTATGATCTACATATTAAGCATTGCAAATGTTTTTGACACAGAAAACTTAAAGCCTTGTCGGTTAAATTCATGACACAAATAGTGTTTGCTTTCATTATCTTGGTAATCCCACATTTATATATCTTTAAAAATGATTAAGTCCTGTATACTTTTGTAACTTATTGTCAACGGTGAAAACTTGCTTGCCTCTTAGATTATTTTATTAATTAACAATTAATTCCTAATTCCATTAGGTTATATTACAATCAGTTAAACATATCAATTATGAATTATGATGTTCCAGACCAACCCTTTTAGTTTAGGGTCGAATACATTCTATACCTACGTTATTTAGTGTATGTAAATATTTTTTCTTTGTCAAATAATAAATTTTGTAAGATTAGATATTAAATTAGCCACCGACGAAATTTGAACTCACATCGTCATACAAGTACTCAACACATTTCTACCACTGTAGTAAAATGCCACTTGTTGTATATACATACTTTTAAACAAAGAAAAAACAATTCTTAAAGTTATGAATACTTAAAGTTAAAATTTTGAGGTAGTATTTCAGAAATACTAATTTGTTAGGTGGGTCGAATCCACATATAAAATTGATTATATTGGTTTTTTTGTTCTTTATTTTTTTGTTTTTGTACTTAAGAGGCCAAATGGGTGGCATGTAGATTAGCATGCGCCACATAAACAATAAATAAGACATTTTAAAAGATCAAAATGACCATAGGATCCTCCCTGGATCCCTTTCCATTCGGATTATTCAATCCTATCCATTTAACCGAAAATGGAATGGCCAGGAATTAGTCTTGTTCACCTTCACCTTCACATTCTCTTGTCCATCTTCTTCCATCTTTACCTTATAATGTTCATCTTCTTCTCTGTTAACCTTCTTCTGTTCATCTTCTTCCCTCTTCTCTATCTTTCTCTCCAGCTTCAGAATTGAAAGATCCAGAGAGAATCCAAGTCCATCAAATGGACATATGTGGCATCATGTACGCAAAACATGAGTCCACCGCATGCTTATGTAACAAATTTAACTTGATAGTTTGACAGACAAAGTGATTGATACTGTAATAATATGTAATCCATCCTTCGATTCAAGCTTTAAGAATTTGACCGCAATTTATCACGTTGTATGCATTTCTTGTCTTCTTCAATTTCTCAAATATCAAAATAATTTAGTAAACAAAATGTACAATCTCTACATCCCAATCAAACTTTAATACTTGTACACGAGCTCGATGGTATTGCATTACTTTGTTTTTCGGTACCATTGGGGGGATGACAAAAGAAAACCTAAATCGGAACCAGCCTTAGTCTTCAACCCACCCAAAAATATCATAGGGCAAAGTGGCTTGCTCACCCTAACTCAAACTTATGGCCCAAGTTGGCTATTCTTCAATAATTGATTTTTGTTCACAATATACAATGCGGCTTAAAAATGTAAGCGATGCGGCTTAAAAATGTAAGCGATATAGAGAGGGAGAACCGAACTCGAAATCTTGAATGTAAGAATGGCCATATCTTAAGCAATTGTACTGTAAACCCTTTACAAAATTACATGTTTATTTTGAATTGCTTTTGTAAGAAGCACATTTCCTCACAAGTGCTCATCTAGAAGAGCTTTCAATAGAAACCCGTTAAATTTTTATTTATAAAAGATGTGCTTGAATGTGCTTTCTGTAGAAGTATTGGTCACATGCTTCTTCAAAAATCACTTTTATGACATAAAAGCACTTCTAAAACACAACTTAGAAATGAAGTTAATTCGGCTCCTCAATGGTCGACGCAGAGTTCCTCCTCAATTCACTTCATCGTCGATTAATGGAATTTGAAGCTTATGATTGAACAAATAATATTATTAATCACTCTCTATAAACATGATCTTCGCAAAAATTCAATAAAATATGAGATCATTTAGTCTTCAAACTATATGAAAATAAATGGACGAATTCAGTAAAAGTATTATGAACCGTCTATCTATTTGCTCCAGTTGATGACTAAACGACCTTAGTTTAATTAATTTTTTTATATAGAAATGATCTTTAAAATGTGATTTGTAATATAAATATTTTCAATCATAAACATAAAGTTCTGTGAATTGAACAAAAACTAAATTAAGGAGGAACTTCTCTTCAATCTTAAAGAGCAAGCTCCTCTCTTTACAAGGTGTCCACCATATTTGGTTGGGTTTCATTTTTCTTAAGCAGGCCTCATTGGGCTCTTAGCTACCCGCGACCCGCTTCTTCTTCTTCTTCATTGCTTACTTTTGTGAACAAGACGACTCGTCGTACGTTGCTCACTAGCAATTTCCGTCTCCCCCCACAAACCATTCGAGTCGATCGAGAGAGAGAGAGAGAGATGGACTCAGAAGGCGGAGCGTCACTGCCGTCAGGCCCAGACGCGAAGAAACGGCGAGTGAGCTACTTCTACGAGCCCACCGTCGGCGATTACTACTACGGCCAAGGCCACCCGATGAAGCCCCACCGTATCCGTATGGCCCACAACCTAGTCGTCCATTACGGCCTTCACCGTCGGATGGAGATCAACCGCCCCTTTCCCGCCGGCCCGATCGACATCCGCCGCTTCCACGCCGACGACTACGTCGACTTCCTCGCCTCCGTCACCCCTGAGACCCTCTCCGATTCCGTCCACTCTCGTCACCTCAAGCGCTTCAACGTCGGCGAGGACTGCCCCGTATTTGACGGCCTCTTCGGTTTCTGCCAGGCCTCCGCCGGCGGCTCAATTGGCGCCGCCGTTAAGCTCAATCGCCAGGACGCCGACATCGCTGTCAACTGGGCCGGTGGGCTCCATCACGCCAAGAAGGCCGAGGCCTCTGGATTCTGCTATGTCAATGATATTGTGCTGGGCATTCTTGAGCTCCTCAAGGTTCACAGGGTAAGACCAATACAAGTTGTTTATTTATTTTTGTAATTAAATTATTACTTTTCGAATTGAAGCAATGATTTTTGTTCGAAACTCGATTAGCTTAGCTACAAATTTAGGGTTCTTGATGATTTTACTGCATATTTTACTTGCATTGAGTAATTTTCAGTTACTGTACTACATGAATTTTATGCTCGCTTGCACTTAATCAGTAGTAAGTTGTTTGGAGCTCGGTAAAGTTGAATTTGATAATATTTCGATCGGAATGAAATCTACTTGTGAAAGACTGAAAGTATTCGTCTTTTATTCGGATTATACGTATGGTCTAAGTGTGGGATGTTTGTTCTGTTCATTTGTGATGTCATTGCTTTTGATTGTTTATTGAATTACTTATGTAATCCGGTCATTGTCGTCACTGTGCAGCGTGTGCTTTATGTAGACATTGATGTGCACCATGGAGATGGAGTTGAGGAGGCATTTTACACTACTGATAGGGTCATGACTGTTTCTTTCCATAAGTTCGGGGATTTCTTTCCTGGCACCGGGCACATTAAAGATGTTGGGGCGGGAACTGGGAAAAACTACGCCCTGAATGTCCCGCTAAATGATGGAATGGATGACGAGAGTTTTCGTAGTTTGTTTCGGCCCATCCTCCAGAAAGTCATGGAGATGTATCAGCCAGACGCAGTTGTTCTTCAGTGTGGAGCGGATTCGTTGTCTGGTGATAGGTTGGGGTGCTTCAACTTGTCTGTCAGAGGCCATGCAGATTGTCTTCGTTTTCTTAGATCTTTCAATGTTCCTCTGATGGTGTTGGGTGGTGGAGGTTATACAATTCGTAATGTGGCTCGTTGCTGGTGTTATGAGGTTTATCTCTAATGCCTTTCTCTCTATTTTGGCAATCACTGTAACATCTTATAGTTGTGTTTCCTGTTTCTTTTAATTGATTTGCAAGAAGTATAATATGATGTAATATCCTTATGATTGCATCTATTACTTTGTACCAGACGGCAGTGGCGGTCGGGGTGGAGCCTGATAATAATTTGCCTTACAATGAATACTATGAGTATTTTGGGCCAGATTACACTCTTCACATTGCCCCATCCAACATGGAAAATCTAAACACGCCCAAAGATATGGAGAAAATAAGGTCTGGTTGTTGCTTCATTACTTTTGACAGTCGGTGCTAATGGATTTTATTGTACTGCATTGTAGTTTTACGCTATAATGTTTAATTTGTGATTGCTGACACCAGCAATCTCAACTCTATCATACTTTGCCCCACCATTCTTGAATTATAGAACTGAGATCTTGAAAAAAAGAAATAGCTCATCCTTGATTTGTTTCTATTTGAAAATATTTTGGCGTTCTGAGCTCCAAGCGTAGCTTCTCCTTCCAGAAATATTCAGGACGTCATGTAATTAGTTTGATCCATTAGATATTGGATTTTAAGTTCAGATGCCGATAATTGTTTGTAATTGGTGTTGCACATCGTATGATTTAATACTTTGTACCTTGATCCCTTAGTAATTCAACAGTTGTGCTATTTTTCTTTCGACTTTTTTTGCCTGGTGCAACGGAAACTTAAACTACGAGCATTTATTGAGAATTCTGGACTGTATATTTAACTAGCGGTGAACTCTGTTGTCCCTTTCTCATCATTTAAGTTTTGTTAATTGTTTTTTTTTCCTTCTCTCAGGAATGCACTGCTAGAGCAACTTACTCGAATACCTCATACACCCAGTGTTCCTTTCCAGACAACACCACCAACTACAAAAGTTCCAGAGGAGGTTCGTATCAGTGACAAATTAAATTAGATACTTTTCCAGGATTTTATGTATTCACCTTGTTTCTTATAACCTTAGTTTGAATGGATGCAGGTGGAAGAGAAATTGGACGAAAGACCAAAGCCTCGCATTTGGAACGGCGTTATTTATGACTCTGATCCCGAAGACGACAAGCTTTGGACATGGTAGGTTAGGTTCTTTTCGCTTTCAAGTTAACACTGCCCTTTTTGGAGGTTGATTTGATACTGGTGCATTAGAAAAATAATCTGACCTCATGGTTATCACGTTAACGAGATTTGCATCAAAACGATATATAGGATTTTTCTCTTGATAAAGAGCGTTTTGACTGTTGCCCCTCTCTTCTAATGTTCAGAGATATGGTTGTTAATGTAGGGACGGCGAAGATGAGATGGAAGAAGATAAAAAACATCATCATCCTCCTTCGTGCTGATGCAGATGGAGTTTTATAGCTTCTAGTCGTGATGTTCCTGTGTCACCTCAGCACGAGATGTTGTGTTAAGCAGAGTGAGCTTGGTTAAAGCCACATAATTTGTAGAAGGGAATCCTATTAACTAGTGAGGTATTAGAGTAGCTAGTGATGCCCTTGTTATATTTTGCTCCCTTTTGTTTAGAGTTGCAATACGTTGACAGCAGCAGGCGAATATATGAAATTGAAAACCTTCTGATTAGATAGTTGAAAAGGTTTACTCTTGTTCTACTTATTCTAATGTTGGAACTCGGAAAATTTCAAGTATAATTGATCAAAATCTAACGGTTTAAAGCTCCGTAGTAGCATTGACACGGGATGTTACGAGTTAAATTTTTCAAATTTTCAAACTTCAAATGAAACTCGTAACATCCCGTGTCAATGCTACAACGATGTGTAAATTTTTCCAATACATGGTGGGTTACCTCGTACGATGTAAATTCTTATTACCAATTATCTTTTAAGGGGACGGACTTACCTAGACTTGTGTCACTGTGGGCATTTCAAATAAATAGTGCAATGTTATATGTTTTAACTTTTTATAAGAAATTTAAATTATTAATTTGGGACGTCAAGGTAGACTGGTAGCGAATGTAGTGAAGTCGGAGCGAAGTCTTTACATTTTATGGGATTAATAAGTTAAAATGCTCCAATTAAAATGGAGTCCAATTTATGATAGTATCTTACGCGTCCTTTCATTTTTTATGCTTTTTCTCCCTGCTAAGTTAAGTGCAAAACAGATTACAGAGAGCAAAAAGCAATGTCACTTCTGCAAAATTCCCACCAAATTCGACCGTTACGTCCCCATCCAATTCAAAAAATCTCCAACTCTTTCCGTCCTACATCTCCAAACCTCCATTTATCCCCCAAAACACCACCAAAACCACTCCTCTTCCACCCATGGACGCCCAAATCCCAACCCGCCCACTACCCCACCCGGAAACCAAGACCCAGGACGATGGCATCCCCACGAGGATGTCAAAATCCTCGCCAAATTCAAGTCCATGCACAACTACATTCGGGTCCTCGACGTCTTGAAAAGGGCGGACGACCCCTTTGCCGGCTCAAGACTCCTCCTTCTTGACAACCCTGGAAACATCCACGGCATCTCTTTCATTTTCAATTTCAAGTCCCTCACAAGCACTTACTTCGACGTCTTCACCACCTTGCTGCCGATTATCCCTCCCGGACCCATCGGCATTCTTGGGTTCGGAGCAGGGTCCGTGGCAAGGTCGATTCTTGATCTGTACCTAGAAGTGGGAGCTTGACCCATCTGTGATTGGTGTGGGCAGAGAGTACGTTTGACTCTCAAAGCTTGAGAGGCAATACACAGATAGGCTTGTAATTCATGTGGGAGATGCTTTCAAAGCCAGCCCTCGAGGAGGTAGCTGTGTGGAGGCTGAAGATTCACTGAGACATGGGAAATTGGTTATGGAAGAAACTCTGAAGGAAATGCAACGGGTTTTTGGAGACAAGCTTTTCGTGTTGAGTCTTTGGGAATCGATAGGAAGATAGCTCCCTTGCTATGACGGGTGACATGCCGACTGATCTTGGTGCTTGGAAGAAGATGCTGCACCGTTCCTTGGCGGGTTAAAGTGAGATTGACACATTGTTAGCTTTGGGTTGACGCCATTTACGTGAGATTGACAGATTGTTAGCTGGAAAGTAGTGCCCATACGCAGCCGTTAAATCCTTGCCACCTTCGCTTACTCAAAATCGACCACAAGTACATGGTACTTCTACGCCTCCGCCTCTTGGATGATGGCTATGTTTTATCCTGTGATGTTAAATATTCAATCCATTTGGTAGGGAAGTAGTGATTCAAATTAATGGTTGCCTCATTTGCTAGCCCATTTACCCTTGGAATTTTCTATAATATGTTGTTGAATATTTTTTTTAAGGGATATAAAATTCATGCCACTTAGTACTACAGTTTAGTAGTATTTTTTTTTCATTTGTAAGTGAGAGGTTTCGATTCTCGCCAAAGATGAATTTGAACCACATTATTGCTAACCCATTGTTAGGCTAAGTGACACACCCCGACCTAAATCGAGGCATGCTGGCCGTCACGTGAGGGTGACGTAGCTATGTGCGCAGTGTGAAAGTGACGGTGACATGAAAATATGAGTAAATAAAAACCAATCTAACTAACTTATACTAGGGACAAACATATAAGTGTGTGTGAATGTGTTTAAAGTGGTAATACACATATTCAGAACATATATGTCCTAGGAGCATTCCAGCATCAAGTATTAATTATACAGACCTACATGTTTGCAGAGCTGTTAGAACCGCCGTGAAGTCCTCGTGAGCCACCAATTTGAATGTCTAGCTAGAACCTGGAGGGGTGCAAAACAGAAAATGTGAGTGGGCAAAAACAAAGTTTTGAAAACACATTTCTTTTAGAAACGTAATAACCCCTCACCGTAAAACTCGTATAATTTCCCAAAAAGTAGTAGTATATACGTATATAAGAATCATGCTCAAAGTGGTGGAAATCCAAGTATATGCCATGTCGAGTATCTCTGAAGAAAACATGTAAGCCAGGTGGGATAAATCCATGTAAAATGATATGTCAGCCGGAGTTACCTAATGTGACCTGTACGACTGAATCTATAGTTCCAAATCTATTCCTACACACGAGTTGGAACCACCTAATGTGGTTTGTAGGACATGGTTAGGTGTAGATATGTAAGCTTAAGTGCTATGATCACGTGAAGGCTGTGCGAATAATTACGGGTCACCTATGAGTCGAAACCACCTATTGTGGTCTGTACGACAGGGCTGTGCACTAAACTTGGATCCAAGGTGAGCGTGTGGTGTGGGAGGTGAACATCACGTGAAGGACTGTGCCTTGGCCACGGGCAGGAGCACTAACACCGGGGTACATGATAATGAGCTCTAAAAGTATCCACGCACATTCATACACAATGCAATCACTATCAACATGTTGTACTCACCTGTAGCTTACTTGGGCCTCTGTAGCATTAATGTATATTATGCATATCTAAACTAATGTATATACTAAGATGTAATGCAATTGACATGGCATTCAAATCACATTTTATTTAAATCAAATTCTGGGAAAAACGTAAAGCATATATACGTATGTATAGAAAACCAAAAGCCCATTCATTGGTATGTAGCCGGGTTGTAACCCCCGAGTTTTGCTTGGCTACGCTTGTCCTTCGGGTACGTCTCACCTATATGTGAAACAACTGATTAAACGTTAATTATAAAGCACATATATGAACCCTAGGATTAATTTCTCATACATTGCGTGTGTGTGCATGTGTGTGTGTGTGCATGTGTGTCTGTGTATGTAAGGCCACAGGTTGGCCACAATGAAATGAAACAAAGCCATATTGGGCTATGTAATTAGGGCCTACTATTGGTCCAACTAATAATAACCACCCTAAATTCTAATTGGATCCAAACAGATAGGAACCCAAGGGATTAGTTTAGAGTTTAATTTTTCTTATTTAGCCCAATAATATTCTAAAGTTCGTAACTTTTGTTTACGAACCCGATTCGGCCCTAATTTGTGTTGCTGCGCTCGTGACGATACGTACTATTTAATTACGTTTGGGAGACAAATTATTTAATTCAAATATATACATCCACGTCATCACAACTCAAGGGCATTATCGTCACTACACACGCTTGGGGATAAAATATATACATTAATTCGGGACGGGCTGTAACACTAAGCCTACAATCCCTACCATCTCTTTAGTATAGATAATATCGTTTGTTAAAAAAAAATTCATTTATCTTTTTATTTTTCACAAGTATCCCATGTGATCTCGTATCAACATTGTTCCAACACATATTTGATCACACATCGCCGTAATATATTGAATTTATTGCATAAGCAGAGAAAATATTTACATGCGTTTAACGTACTTTAATAGTACAAGAGATTAAAATAATTAAACAGGGAGGTATCAAAATGATTATATGAGTGTTAACCATGTACTGACTCATCTTAATCACCCCAACGACATTCCTCAGTTATTTACCACCCAAATCTTGGTCTTGTTTGGAGGTGTCCAATATGAATGGCGTACATTGTATCTCATCCCGTTAACCATTTTTGGTGGGCTGATCCCCAGAACTATCCATATCATTTTTGAGGGAAAGGAAACTTTTATAAAAGGCACAAAAACTAGAGCAAGTACATCAGACCAAAGAGCAAGCTCAATAGGAAACCTTTGAAAAAAACAAAAAACCATTCCTAGAAAGACCCATGTGGAAATTCCAAGAAGGGGGGTGAGAGGCCGAGCAAGCCAAAAAGTGGCCACCATACAAGACCTTAGACAATTACAGACTCTGAATTCAAGATTTTAGTAAGCCACGGAGGACCCACGTCAGTCCAGAAACCGAATCCTTGTTCAAAGAGCCCATATCTTGCAACTCGATGCGCATCTCCATTTGCATCCTTTGGAATTGCAAGCAGGATCAGATGATGATCCACGGTTAGATGTCTAACATCCTCCACGAAGTTTCCTTCTGGCGCGAAGCAGGTATCATCTTGGGTAATTAGGTGGATGGCATTATGTGAATCAGATTCAACAATAAGAGGGAGGCATCTCGCATCAATGGCGAATTCAATACGCACTTTTAAAGTGTAGATTTCTGTAGCAAGGACAAAGACTAGACAAAGGCTGGGCATTGCAATAGTGCCTTGAAAGACACCATTCCAATCGCGGATCACAGCCCCTACACCCCTTCTACCTCATCTCGTATCTATCGCACCATCCACATTTAGCTTGAACCAACCTTCCGACGGCAGATGCCAGACATTACTCTGAGTTTGTAAACGAGTGCTCCTATGTCAGGATAGATTGACCTCGCAGTATTCCTTGACATAGTCCTCGCTGAATTAGCGCCTTAAATTCCAATTTTGGGACCCAAAAACAAGTTGGTTCTTATCATTCCATAGCCACCAAATCCCAGCAACAAATAGAGGAATTAGTTGGGCTGGGATCATGCTCCAAGCTTCCCGTAACCACCCCGCTACATCAGTATTCTGCAAGTTCCATGCCAAGTTGGGGATCCCTTGTTTAGTCCAAAACTGATTGCAAAAGTTGCAGTCTCTTAAAATATGGAGCACAGATTCAGTTGTAGTGTGGCAGCGAGGGCATAACGCATCATCCATGACTCGGCGACGCAACAAGTTTTGACGCGAAGGAATGCAATCATTCGCAACACGCCAAAGGAAGTGTGACACTTTTAGGTGGGCTTTCACTTTCCAAATTTGTTTCCATAGGATATCGGGTGTAGGTTGAGTACTGCCACTTAGGGAGATTCCATAAATTAGATCCTTATACTTCTGAACTACCCAATATCTACTTTTCATCGAATAACGTCCATTTGAATTAAAGTGCCAAATACGTTTGTCATTCTTATCTCCAAGTAAGGGGATGGATAAAATCGCTTCAGCCTCCTCCCATTCAAAATGGTTGTAGACTTTTTCCACATCCCAATACCCACCTTCCAATATCAAGGAGTTCACAAATGAATTAAGGGGTATAATAGGTTGTGAATGCACCCTGAAGAACCTCTCTTTTGGAACCCATGCATTACCATAAACATGAACTGACTGGCCATTACCAATACGCCAACGAAATCCGTGGTGCAACAACTCTCTGCCCCATACCAAAGATTGCCATGTGTAGGAGGGATACGATCCCATTTGTGCTTCCATGAAGTTGGAATCTTTAAAGTACCTAGCTTTGAGCATCCTTGCAATGAGGGAATTAGGGAATTCCAGTAGCTGCCAGCCTTGTTTACCCAATAAAGCTTGATTAAAGCATGAAACTTCCTAAAATCCAACACCCCTAACACTTTTAATTTTATACAAATGCTTCCAAATCTTCCAGTGAATTCTAAGACCATTGTTGGCTCACCAATATCGAGCTAAAATGCTTTCAATCTCATCACAGCTGGATAAAGGAAGCTTGAAGACACTCATGGTATAAGATGGAATTGCTTGGCATACCGCTTTAATTAGCACTTCCTTCCCGGCTTTGGATAGCAATTTTCCTTCCCACCCATGTATTTTCTTCCAGATTTGGTCCTTCAAAGATGGGAACATTTTCTTTTTATCTCTTCCCACAACCGTTGGTAACCCCAGGTACCTTTCGTGGCAAGGGACAATTGGAACTCCAAGTGCTTGATGGATCTGAGCTTTTGTTTAAAGCCTGTGGAAGAATTAAAACAAACAGCAGACTTTGCAAAATTAATACTTTGTCTCGATGCATTTTCATAAATCAGGAAAATTCTCAGTTTATTCACTTTCTTCAGTGAAGCATCACAGAATATTAGGCTATCATCCGCAAAAAAAGAGGTGGTTAATTGATGGAGCCCCTGCCGCAATGGATATACCATGAATTAGATAGTTCTCCTCAGCCCGTTGTAGAAGGGAAGAAAAACCCTCTGAAATAATTAAGAACAAATACGGGGATATTGGGTCACCTTGCCTGATTCCCGGGGATGGGGTTATGGTACTGTGAGGTCTGCTGTTCATAAGGATAGAGTACGATACCGAAGTAACGCAATTCATAACTAGAGCTACAAAACGGGAGGGAAAATCCATTTTATACATCATTTTCTCCAAGTAAGCCGACTCAACACGGTCATAGGCCTTGGCCATATCAAGTTTCAGAGCTAGCTTCTTCCTTCCACATTTTCCCCTCCGTTTGAGGTAGTGGATAGTCTCAAATGTAGCTAGTACATTATCAAGAATCATTCTATTTGCAATGAAAGCACTTTGATATTCAGAGATGACATGAGGGAGAACCTTTTTCATTCGCATTGCTAGAGTCTTGGAGATGATTTTATAGATGACATTACATAGACTGATGGGGCGGAATTCTAAGACCCTCTTCGGGAGGTTGATCTTGGGAATCAACGCAATCAGGGTCTTATTCAAAGAACCCAACTCGCCATTTCCATTCAGAAACTATCCATATCATGGATGCTAGTTATTTGGCGTATATGGTTAAATGGGAAAAAGTTTTGGCTCTATCGAGCATATAGGAAATTAGAGGTACTATTCTACCGATGTTAAGTGATGTGACTTTTTTTTAATAAGGGTGAGACGTAGAAAGATATCAACTCACACGGTTAATTTTTAGTTTCCTTCAATATGTCAATCAACCAATTAGAGAATATGGATTGTCCATTAATGTTCAAAGAAAGGAGAGAGAGTAAAAATTTGATCTTTGGCTTTATACATATTTGATGTGAAAAGGTGAAAGGATACAAGATTTTTGGTGAAGTCAATTAGCATGTATTTCTTGAATAGAAAAATTCATTTTATTTTTAGCGAAACAACATGGGTTGTTCATGTCGATGATTGGACAGAAAACACTGAAGTTTGTTAGATCAAGATGCTCAATTGTTGCCAAGGAAATAGATAGTTTTCAACTAATTGTGGCCTCATTTCCAAGTCCATTTTGTCCTTGGGGTCTTTATACAATCTATTTGAATCACAATTTGTATAATGTTTTTCAAAATTTTATGAGAACAAGGGCTCTACATTTTCTATAGACCTTTGAAATCGAAAGCCAAATTGTGTCACCATATGGTGACAATGCCTTCCTTAAAGCAAGGTGAGTGAACGTGTGAAGTGGGTGAAGATTCGGCTTTCGTGTGAGAGCGATCGGAAAGACGACATGGCCGGACAACGCCACCCAAGATTTCTTGGTGACGTAGAGGTCAAACTCCATAATTAATTAAGCCTTTTTCTAGCTGCCACCCACATTATGTAAGACGCACACACACACGTAAAATTATATTTTAAAAATCCACATAAATCACAGGGTGGCTATGCACCTCCTGCACTTATTGTATGATGATGGCTATCTACGCTTATAATTTTGTCTATGTTTGTTGATCATTCCTTTGAAATTTATTGTTTCAACTTGTTGCCTCATTGCAAGTTCAATATTTGGCTTTGACGTCGTTTGTCACCAACAAGCTCTTCGTGTTGATAGCTCCGTTGCTCTTACACGTACGGCTCGGGTGATATTCCTCCAAATCTCGAAGCTCGGAAGAAGATCACGCTGCCCTGTGCTTAAATTAGGAAGTTTATTGGTGCTAATCTTTGTTTTTCATCTCTTTTTCCTATTTGAATTGTTTCCTAATTGAATCAACATTGATGTATATCGGATTATTACAATATAAATTCATTGCAATGAGATGTTTATTTTAGTGGTTGCAGTAGTAGGTTTGATATGTATTGTTGGCCTGTGTCCTCATTATTATTTGATTATTAGCTAGGTAATTCAAGTGGAAGAATACATCTCAAAATAGGTAACTTGTATTCTTCAATGGTTTTATACTCAATTTTGACGATGAATTTTGAATTTATTCATTTTTATATTGTGTATATTTTTTTTAAATAAAACAATGATGTAAATTATTTTGACTAACATAATTCAAATATGTAATATCTAATTATTTCCACACGTCTTACTTTTTCTATGCGAAGGTTCAAGATAGAGAGACAACGAGACTCCTTATTGAAAAAGGTAACAAACAAAATTTTCAAAAATCGGCTGCTCTATTCATCATCGGCCTTTAGACCAGCATTTCTGTCCACCTCCTGCCACATTGTCAACTTGGGTTTTCTCTTTTAGGAGGATGATTATCTGCCCTTTTCTTTTTCGTGTCCTTGTATGTCCTCTTGTTTATATGATCACGGTTAAGTCATGTCAACATTTTATATTACTATTTATTTTTGTCTTATTATATCTATAAAAAAAAATATAAAATATTGACGTAACTTAACCGTGACCACACAAAACAGAAGGACACGAAAAGGAGGAGTCCTCCTTCTCTTTGTGCCAATTTGGTTTATATATTATATATTAATATTATCTATACCATATAATAGAATGCGAGAGGGGCTCGCATGACGACAAAACTTTGGAGTCATCTAATTCGACAAAAATAATTGGACCAAACTATCGTTCAAATAAAAAAATTTAAAAGTAATTCAAAATAATACACCAAATAATGCAGGGTATTTTCGTTATATAAACCGTATTTATCATATTTTACTATTTAGTCTACAGTAATAAACAGTGTTTTAATGTTTTACTACTCAATGTTAAACTTTTTTTCTAATATTTAACTTTTTCCTATAAGGTTTTTTTTTTAATTAATTTTTTTTAATAATTAGTCTCACAATAAGTTAGCAATAATGTGATTCATTCAGTTATTTATTAAATATTATTTTCTCTATTTTTAAACACGTTCAAATATATCTTAAGAGGCGTGTAGTGCTGGTTTAAAAAAGATCTTTCGCAAGCTCATAACACATAATTAATTCTTTTGTATATTTTTTTATATAAAAATATTTAAAATGTGTAAATCCATTGTAGCACACCGTGTTTTTTTATTAAATAATTAGTACCTTACAATGAGTTAGTAATATTGTGATTTAATCAGTTGTTTATTAAATATTATTTTCTCTATTTTTAAACACGTTCAAAATATCTTAAAAGGCTTGTAGTATCGGTTATAAAAAAAAATATTTTGCATGCGCATAATGCATAATTAATTCTTTTTTTTATAATTTTTTTAACATGTAAGTTCATCGTAGCACGCCTTGGTACATGCGCGTGAATAAAGGCTAGTATTAGATAATATATCGAGATTAAACAGAGACTATAAGTCTGGCTTTCAGGGTTCTCACTAGTATATTCACACTGAAGTCTAGCTTCTGCAAGTTCATGTTCTTCCATGATGGGCAGTTTTCTTGCAAAGTTGGTTTTACCCTAGTAGCAATACATCTTCTTGTGTGTGTTCTCCCTGCAACTTCTACATTACTTCCTCACGGTAAATATAAAAACTCAAAGCACGACGTCATTCAGTTTTACGATTTACCATTTACTGATATTGCATATTGCATTACATGCGTTGTAGAGATATAGTTGGATTTTTACTCGATCACTGTAGTTTATCAAATTTTCGAGGGATATCACACTTTCTCGTTATTAACCTAACAACATTCCTTGCTTGGTGTAATTTCTTGTGGCTGAAGGTAGAAAGGAGAGTTTGTTACATGCTGGGTGCAGAGATGGCTTGAGGAAGATAATTAGAAGAAATCCTCGCCGCAGTCTAAGAACAATGGTTTCCTCGCCGCCTGCACCGGCTAAAGGTCAACGATCATCGATGGGTCATTCTACACCTCCTCCTATTGCTAAATGATTGCTCTCTTCTTTTACTTGTTATATGGACGTAGGCCATTCCCTAGAGAAGTGATAGTGTTTCAACTGTGCTGCCTCATTTGCAAGTACATTTGGCCTTGGGGGTCTTTTTTCAATCCAGTTGCTCTGATCTAAATATCTGAACCATTTCCGTTTTCCCTCTACATTGCAAAGGAATTACGATACATAACGCAGTAAATTCTCATCGTAAATGTGTTCCTGCATAAAGGAGGAATAGTGACCATGGTGTGGCCTAGATGACACCATAGGCAGTGGCGGATTCAGGATTTTAACTTATGGTGGTCTCAATATAAAAGCTCAAAAAAAAAGACGAAAATATCATTGAACAAATAAATGGCAAACTACAATTTTCATTCATAATCTTTGTGCTAAACAAGCTAAAAATACTAAATTTGTCCACGACGGGATCTTATATTTTGAAATCATGTCATGATAGTTTTATTGTCAATACAAGAAAAAAACATCATTTTCAATGTAAACTACTAAGCTATCATTTAACCATTGATCCCTCATTCTGTTGCAGAGTGGACTCTTAATAATATTCATGGCAGAAAATGCTCTCTCCACTGAAGCAGTTGCAATAGGGAAAATCAAAGCTAATTCAATAAGTAAATACACATATTGAAATACTCGATGCAACCTTTTTTCCCACTATTTTCTTATCAAGATCACTAATGCTTTGCAACTGAGAAAAGTCACTTCTCGAACTCATATAATGAATATAAATATCGAGTTGATCTTCAAGTGCCAATAGGTCTTGCTTCGTAAAATAGGATTGGAACTATCCAAGTTTGGAGATGAACCTTTTGGAATATGATTGTCCGAACTAATCGATGATGATTTTCGCTTGTAATATTGCTCCATACTTCTAATTTCTACACAAACTAAAAAAATATTATATGAAAAATGAGAAATCAGATTCATTTATAAATTTATAATTAGTTACGTGGGATTCTAATATTATGAATGCCAAAGACAAAGGGATGCATGCCACAAATAGACTGCCATCACTTCAAAGAAACATTAAAAGTTTAATTCATCACTACCAAACATTAAAAATAGAAATACTTCTTAAACAAAATATCTAACACCACAAATAAATTAATATCAGATAGTGGATGGTAAAATTATTTAAATATCTAACACCACAAATAATTTAATATCAGATAGTGGATGGTAAAATTATTTAATGGACAGAGTCAAAGAGAGTACAAACCTCTTCGACCAAGAAGAAGAGGACTAGCCTTCAGACTAGAGCTTTATGCGGAGAAAAAAATGCAGAAGGGTTGCATATTTTCACCAAAGATGTTGTTGCCCGTCGGTGCAATGGTGAACAGAAACTAGAGTGCAGAGAGTTGATCGATGCTGTAAGGAACAGGAGTGGGCCGAGCGGCAGACGATTAGGTATTATTGGTGAAGTGAAGGTTCTTAGTGCTTTATCGTGTGAAGGAACTAAGTGCTCTATCATGTGAAGGTTCTCACGTGAGTGAGTTTTTAAATTTTTTTAATGACTTGGCTCAAAACGATGTCGTTTTGGCCAAGTCATTTAAAAAAAAAATTTGCCTTTCTTCTTCCTCTTCTTTGTTTGCACAGCGTGTAGCAGCCATGGCTGCTGTTCTTCTCCATCACTGCCTAGACTTGGGTGGTCCTTAAAGATCCTCACAGCCATTTTTCCCAACTTCGGGTGGTCCCGGTATCACCTTGGTCCCTTAATAGATCTGCCATTGACCATAGGAGTAGAGTAAAGACTAAAGAGTAAGTTTGGGAAACAGGAAAATTTGGCCAGAAAAACGTGAAGCTTAAATTGAATGTAAATGAAAGGCTTATTTTTATTTACGCCCCTGGAACTTGTTCGTACTTTGCCATTTGTAATTCAAAAGTCGCCACTTTACTCTTTGACACTAAAAATTTGTTCCACTTTGACTTGTAGACTCTCTATTCTCTCTAAAACTTATAGGTTGCCTCCTAAAATATATGTGACACCCAACACCCAATAAGACTATGCCACATGTGCAATAAATTTGATTATAAATCTTCATTATGCATTAACATTCAACAATTAGAGAATATTAAGTTTAATGAAAATTGAAGGGATGAAAAAATAAAAAAGAAATTGATTAGCCTCGCACACCCAAATCAAATCTACATAAGAAATTAACATATCTAAGCAATGTGTAGCGAATTTTGAATTTTATATAAACAACTTTTAAGTTTTAGAGGCAAAATGAAGTGAACTTTGAGTATTGGGGAGTAAAGTGGTGACTTTTGTGTTACAAGGGGCAAAGTGAGATTAAATCAAGTTTCATAAGGCGTAGCTAAAAAAAAAAGCCTAAAAGAAAATTTCATAGATGTGAGGAATTTTTCCGTATGAGACATGTAATGTATAAGTTGAAAAACTTCACTTGTACTTGTGAACTTTGATCTCATTTATTGACATGATTAATTGATATCGTTACCGGTGTAGATCATTTTGAGCTGACTTTACGTTTTCAGTCTCAAATGGTTAATACCTTCGATTTTAGGTTTGATGTCCTAAAAATTGATACTCCAAAACCTAAAAAAGAACCTCTAAAATCACCATTATATACCCTAAAATAAACAATCATATCAAGTTATCAACAAATGAGATCAAAGTTGGAGAAATTTAAATGCAAAAGAGCCAAGAGGTTTTTCCGACGTTTCCTTCTATAAAACAGAAATCACATATCTTGCATAAAGAATTTCTCTTAAAATACAAGAGCATGAATTGAATCTAGACAATGAAGCTTCTAAGAATGTGTGTGTATATATATATATATATATATATATATATATATACAGGCTTTTTATGCAAAGGGATCTCTATTTTTTTTAAATGGGGATTAGGTGTGGGGCCCACTCTACATCGAACTTTAACGATCCGAACCGTTTATTTTGTAAGTCTCGATTTATAGATCATCCTTACAAAAATTCAATTCAATCCGAAATCATTAGCCTATTTAATTATCAAGATAAAATTTCATTGTTTCTTATATAACAAAGTATTTGTTAATTTATTTGAACTCAATTAGATGTCTTAAACATTTTTGATTTGGCTACTATTTTGCAAGGATGATCTATGAAGTGCAACTTGAAAAATAAATGGTTCAGATCTTTAAAGTTCGATGTGGTGTGAACTTTACAACTAATCTCTATTTTTATAAAAAAAAAATTAGAATTCATTCTCTTATAGACTTCCTCTATATATATATATATATGTATGTATGTATGTAAAACTACTTGGAGCTTCTTCATCAAAAGCTAAAGTTATCAGAATTGTCACACAAATGGGCTGGTTTTTGTCGGTTCAGTTGTGCCAGTTGTATTTTAAATTTAAGTATAAAAATCCAAAGTCAAATTGTGTCACTATATGGTGACTGATATTGCCAGTAGTAAACGTGTAACATAGAGGTGGGCAGTTGGGAAGCTTATCCTTTTCTGACTAGAATTTTGGTAGTCAGTGAGGCTTTTCAGTTCTGCCGCTGGACTTGGGTTCCAAGATCAGCAAATGGCGTTGCGGACTTGATTGCATCGCATGGTTTTGCGGAGGTGGGCTCTCGGGTTTGGGTTGACAGGCCCCTATCTTCCTTGGTTCATGTTTTGAACAAAGATGGCCTTCCCTGCCCTCCTTAATTTTGTGTTGGGTGGTAGGGGTGGTGCTCTTTTGTCGTTTCGGTATCCCCTTTCACCCTTCTGCTGCTGCTTGCCCTTGTGGCCTCTGCCCCTTGGCAGGCTCTGTGTTGTATCATGTTGGGTCCCTTTCAAAAAAAAAAAAAAAAAAAAAAAAAAGTAGAAGTCAACTCCATAATCGCTAAACATAAACCTTAAACAATGCAATTTGTACCACATTCTCATTAAATTAGGCAGAAACACATTAATTATAATACATTTCAATGTCATTTCGCAATAAGTCTGCTTGCTTTCAGGGTTTTCAATCTCCTTAATTAAGGTCACCAGATTCGCTACGAATAATTTCATATTGAAGGCTTCAACAAGTTCTTGTTCCCTGCAATTTACAAAGATGAGCGGTTTTCTAGCAAAGTTGGTTTTAGTTGATGCAGGTCTAAAATATCGATGATATCGAAAATATCGGTAGTCTAAAAAAACGGAAATTTCGATAGAAATATCGGAATATTATCGATATCGATAAAAATTGAATAAAAACCACAGAAATTGTAAGAAAAACTTGAAAATTTTTATTGAAACTTTGCAGGATGTTTATTTAGTCAATTATCTATTAGTTTATCACAAAAAATTGGAAGGAAATGCATTGCATGATGGATTTAACTGATTTAAGTTGATTATATAGCGAGCTGGCAAACATTGTGAGTGTAGAAAATATGTAAATATTTTAGCATATTTTCACAAAAACATAAGTGATATGGTGGTCAAGATGTTGAAGGAGTAAAATGGGAGGGGTTCGAATCCCCTTGATATTTTTTTAAATATAGAAATTTAAAAAACACGGAAATTTCGATGGAAATATCGAGATATTATGGATATTTTAGACCTCATGCAGCATTGTATCTTCTTCTCGGTGTTTTCCTGACCAACCATCCACAATATAAGGATGAAGATGATGAGTAATGTATATTCATTCGCGTTTCTGATGATAAAAAACATGGAAATTTCGATGGAAATATCGATGACATCGGAAATATCGGTAGTCCAAAAACACGGAAATAAAAAACTCTCATTTAATAGTCTAAATATTTTATCAGAGAGAAGATGAAAAGAAACTTCCACTAATTATCTTTTAAAGGTAGCTAGTTTTAAGTTGCAAATTTCAATGTGAAAGCACTTACCAAGGGGTAGAAATTATGAGCTATGGGGTACTAAAAAAGTCCAAGGTTGAAGTCTAATTTTTGAATAGGAAGAAATAGTCAATAAATCTTACTTCTCGTTCACTTCATCTCAATTTGTTGTGGATTTTCTAAGTTAATTGTTTCTGCTTCCGGTGAAGAAGAATTGTTTCGCGGCAAAGTTGGTGGTAATTGCTACATTAGTTTTGTTGTTTCTTTTGGCCCATTTCCGAACAACTTGTGCATTACTTGCTCATGGTACTTAACATATGAGTTGAAAAACTTCACTTGTACTCTTGACTTTGATTTCAATTTATTGACATGATTATTTGATCTGTGTACCGGTGTAGATCATTTCAAGCTTAGTCTCGTACTAGTTAATACCTTTGACTTTAGACAATGAAGGAGTTAAGATTTTATGTGGCGGAAGGCCTCTCACATACATAGGTAATTTTAACTCAGAACATGAGGAAATGAAAATAATTTGCATAAAAATTAAAAGATCCTAAATTCAATAGAGCGATCTATAAACATTGCAAATATGAGGTAAAGAGTAAGCAAATTTGAAAAAAAAAGTTAAATCCAAAGAAAAGTTGATAGAATAAGGATGGGAAGTGAAGACTGCACTACAACAAGAAGAATGAAGAGAAATGAGGCTGGCCTGGAACGAAAAAACGTTTGGATTGAGAACACACTTGAATTTTAAGAGTATTAAATAGATCAGAAATGCTATCCTAAGGTCCTTATTTTGAGGACCTGTGAGCTCCTATTTCATTTCAACCCCTAAAATTAATCTGATTGTGAAATAATCCAAAATATGATATTATCCCTGTTACAACATAACAAAATAATAATTTTGATAAAAAAAAAAGAAAAAAAAAGAAGAGTTTCAAGCGTGAATGTCATATATCTGTTATGTTGTAACAAGGATAATATCATATTTTGTTATTATCCCTGTTACAACATTATTATTTTGTTATGTTGTAACAGGGATAATATCATATTTTGGATTATTTCACAGTCATATTAATTTTAAGGGTTGAAATGAAATAGGACCTCACAGGTCCTCAAAATGAAGACCTTAGGAGAGCATTTCTGTTAAATAGATATGCAGTTGAAGCATTGTAATAGTAGCAAGAAAAAAAAGGGTAGTATGGGTTAGGTCTTTGAATTTGAAAGTTCTCAGTTGGTAGGTTTCCATACCAAGGCTCAATCCAACTAAGTCTGTAGCGTCTACCAATTTCGCCATATCCCTTTTTTTTTTTTGGATGTGATTAAGATCACATCATGATGCCGCCCCCTTTTTCTTTCATTTCTATTATGCTAGACTGGTTGAATTCATTAGATTGATTGAGTAGTTGATCCATCTTCTTGTTGTTTGAAGAAACCCTCCGCTTCAATTGGTATTTTTTCACGAAAAGCAAACATCAGATAACAAATCTAGTCAAGCCTTTTGGTATGTCATTATACCTCGAGAAGTAGAAAGAATTATAACCCCAATTCTACCTAAAATTATAGGAATTCATTGATAGTTAGAATATATTAGTAGATTGGGTCGACTGATCCGTTTTAAATTCTAAATAACTAAATTATAATAAATAGTTTTAGTTATGAACTTTATAATTCATATCAAATACTTTTTTTGGCTCCGCTACTGACTTTAGGTTTGATTTCCTAACAATTGATAATCAAAACCTAAAAGCGAACCTCTAAAAGCACTATTCTATACCCAAAAATAATGAATCATATCAACAAATGGAATCAAAGTTGGAAAAAAAAAATTGAGTTAACAAAAAAGTTGGAAAAAATTAAATACAAAAGAGGATAATTTTCCCGACGTGTCGGTCTTTGAAAAAGAAATTACACATCTTGCACAAAGTATCTCTCTTAAAATACAAGAGAGCTGCATATGAATTGGTTCTAGACAATAAAGCTTCCCAGAACAATATATATATAATTAACCACCTGCAGCTTCTTTGTCAAAAGCTAAGGTTATCAGAATTCAGAATTATCATACAAATGGGCTGGTTTTCGTCCTTTCATGTTGTGCCAGTTGTAACTTGTATTTAAATTTAAGTAAAAAATTCAAAGTCAAATTGTGTCATTATACGGTGACTGATATTGCCCTCCTAGAAAGCAACGGGAGTAGTAAACGTTTGTGAAAGTAGATGTCAACTCCATATTCTTAAACATAAACCTTAAACAATGCAATTTGTACCAAATTCTAATTAAATTAAGCAAAAAAATATTAATTATAATATATTTCAATGTCATTTCGCAATAAGTCTGATTGCTTTCAGGGTTTTCAATCTCCTTAAATAGGATCACTAGATTCGCTACAAATAAGTTCATGCTGAAGGCTTCATCAAGTTCTTGTTCCTGCAATTTACAAAGATGAGCAGTTTTGTAGCAAAGTTGGTTTTAGTTGTTGCAGCATTGTATCTTCTTCTCGGTGTTTTTCCTGCAATTTCTTCATCACTTCCTCACGGTGATGATGATTTTCTTGTTGGCTTTTTTCAGCTTTAATATAAGTTTTCAAGGATCATTTCTTGCAACTGACAATTTTCTTTCTTGCTGCGATTTTCTTGTGGCTGAAGGCAACGAGAAGAATACTTTATCGCAGGTTGACTGTGGAGATGGCTCGACGACGATGATTGGAAGAAAAGAAGGGAAGTTTGGTTGCCAAAGTGAGATTGTTAGCAAGAAAACTGTGCCCGTCCGGCGCAGCCTAAGATTAATCCTTAAGTCGCCGCCGCCTTCACCCATTAAAAGCCCAACAAAGTCACAGGCAGGCTCTGTACCTCCTCCACTTCTTATATGATGATGGCTATATATGTTTATAGTCAGTGTTCTTAAAAGCACCGGTTAGGTGGTTGGGCACCGTCACGGTAATATATAAGCATTTAAAAAAAAAAATGACGTCTAGACCTACTTAGGCATCCGTTTAGATTTGCCTAGGTCACGACTCTCACTTAAAAATAAATTTTATCTTTCATTTTGCATTTTATTTTCTAATAAATTGTAAGAGACTTATATGATAGTTGGATTAACACTCATTATATGCTTCTCTCCATGTTTTCAATATGTTCTAGTATTTAAAATTTACATGTCATTCTATTTTGCAATTTATATATTACAATACAATTTTGTATTTTTTTTAAATTAGTAGACATTTATTCATATGTTTTAATAAGTTTTGTTAAAATTAATAGACGCTTAGGCGCTAAACCACCTGCTGTCCGATTACTGCCGAGTAGAACTTTGCTTACAGTTTTGTACCTATGGAAGTCTTATCATTCTTGGGTAGGTAGTGTTTCAACTTGTTGCCTCATTTGCAAGTCCATTTGGCTTTGAGACCATTCTGCGGGCCACTTACTCGATTTAAACTTCAAAGCATGTCAATGTGCATGTTCGACTAATTTTCAAGCATACAATCCACTTATCTCTGAAATTTCTATACAAGGAACTCAAAAGACCGGATTATGTGTGTGTAGCTTAGTGGTTGATAGCATTATTTCATGTATGTGAGGTTTTTGAGTGCAAGTTGCCTTTTTCCGTTATCACTTGTATCAAAAAAAAAAAAAAATGCAATGACTTTTTCACACCATTTTTGTTTGTAGCTGTTAAATTGAATATTAAAGTAAAATTAAGGGTCAAGATTAACAGAGAATGCACAAAGTTAAAAAGAGTATTGATATCAACAAAAAACCAAAAAACCGAAAAAGAAAAACCTACCAATTGTGGATGCAAATTTCTTCCTCCTTTATCTTGGACAAAATTGCACCTACAAAACAAATCACACCTTAGGTCAAGGCCAAAAGCCTCACGCACCCACGATGAATGGGGGGGCTTTGGCCGAAGAACCTCCGATCCCAAAGTTAGAATTTTGAGGAAAGAGTGTTTGGAGAATTTTTTAGAATTTTGCAAGAGAATTGGAAGTGAGTTTTGGAGAGGATGAGAGGGTTTTTATAGGGGAATGGCCGGCCTCTTTGGGTGAGAGAGGACCGGCCACCTAGTCTTTTTTGTGGGCTAGGTTCTTGATTAATTTTAATTTGGGAGTTATGAAATAATTACCTAATCAATTAGCTAATTATATAATAATTACCTATTTGATTATAATAAAAAGGGAAGATTTTGGGAGTTACCTTGTGGAGAAGATTGGATGAGGATAGATGAAATAGGTTTTGAATTGTTACCTATTTTGGGCACTTTCGACTTGGTTGAGGGATGATTGTTCGCTGCTCGCACGTAGGAATCCCGGTATGCCTCAAGGGTATTTTTGTCCTCTTCTACCCAAAAATCCACGCGTCGCCCTGTGATTATTTTTGGTTCCACAAATGTCCCCACACATATTGGGCTACTCACAGGAAAGGGCAATAGGTGTAGAGATTTGCTTACTTTAGAAAACTTAGAACTGCTTCCTATTTTGATGTAGATTCCCTCTTTAATATAAAATTAGATCCTTATAGGAAAGAGAAATAAATTTCTCTCAAAGCCTATTTAAGGCCACCTTAAATGGGTTATTAAATCAACTTTGGAGAGCGATTTATTCTACCCTACAAGAGAGAGAGTTTAAAGGATATTTGTTCCATTTTCTCTAGCAATCTTCTACATCTTGCCCGTACAAAGGACCGTCTTTTGTTGCTTTCTTCATTTTTCCGTGCCGCACTGATGTAGGAAAAATTTAATTTTCCTTGTCTACTTCTTGGATAGTGCTGTCACGGGGCAGTCGTCAAGGCGGTGCGGCACGTCGGCTGGCAGGGGCTAGGAGTCGGCTCGGTATGGGTCGAGGAAGTGTTGTGGCAGGGACCACTATTTTAGGCTGCTCGACTTGGCTAGAGCCAATGGTAGTATGTGCGGCTGAGGCTGAAAATTGTGGCGATGGGGCGCAGTGCTAGACAAGCCATATGGCTTATGTCCTTTGGGCTTGGACCTGAAGCAGGCCATGTCGGCAATGGAGAGAAATGAGGATATCACGGGACTCATAGGCTGCTGGAATGCTAGGTATGCAGGCTTCCTCCCTGCTGGTCTGAAAGAAAAAAATGAGGGAAAAGCCAACATGGATTTATCTCCCTTGCTGAGTACTGTGAATGACGTTGTCTGTTTAATCTTTTTCGCCAGAAGAAATGTGGGCTGCTTCCGAGAAAGGAGATGAATAAAACCCAGACGAATGCATTGGCTTGTCTGATCGCTGTTGTGGAGTCTACTATGAATGAAGGTGGAAAGAAGAGATCTTCCCCGTCTGCTCAAGAGATTCCTCTGCTACTCGCGAGGGTCTGTTTGCTGCCAGGGGCTTGTGATTGACATGACTTCTTCTAATGGGAAGAAAAAATGAGGCTGTTAGATCTAAGCTTGTGGCGCCTGCCATGTCGAGAATGGCTAGCACGATTGCTGATAGAATTGCTTAGCGTAGAGATCTTGTCATGCCCCTAGTGCCGAAGTTTGTACCAAGAAGTCCGTTGTGAGCTAAGTCCGGTTCACCTTTGGAGAAGTGCTATTATGGAAAGTGATAAGGTGGACTCTACTGCTAAAGTGGCACCAAGGCCTACTCCTGTTTCTACTGAGACTGATTCGCCTGCTAGGAAGGAGAAGATTGCTCACATGGGCAGCTGTGAGAAATCCACTAAGCTTGCTTCTGGGGAGGCTGCTGAGATCTGTGCACTTTTGAAACCAGATCAGCTTGAAGACATGAACGCTTGTGCCAAGTTTGTCGATGGCATTGAATGGATTGTTTGCCCAAGTTCCTTTGCGAAGCTTACGACCTAGTATAAGAAAACTGACTTACTTGCTATGATGCAGAAGACGATTATTCTGGTAGCTGAGTCTGTGCTCTTTGACCAAAAAGATACCAAGGTTGCCAAGGAAGTGGCAAGGGCTGTGGCAGCCAAAGCTTATTCTTCTACTGAGAAGGTCAAGATGTTGGAATCTGAGCTTGTCGTTTTCAAGAGATCGTTGACTTGAAGACTAGGCTTGACACGATCCAACTTAAGTATGAAAGTGCAGAGAAGGAGATTGGATGCCACATACCTCATACTCAAGATCTTGAACGTGCCATTTCTTAGCTTTGTTTCACTACTTATGCAAATGATAAAGAGTTGATTGCTGTTATAACCAAGTGATCCACTTCAAGAAAGTCGTTGATAGTCTTAAACCCCAGGTGTTGGAACTCCAAGGTGCACTGAAGATCAACAAAATTTTGAAAAAAAACGGTGGGTGAGCTGCAGCGCGTCCGTGTTGGTCTACTCGAGGAGATCGGGTAGTTGAAAGGTGAAAAGGGTAAGCTCGAGGCTCTGCTTGTCCAGGGTCAGGCCGATTTCTACAAGCTGGGTTATGTAGATTATCTCTTTGGTAGGTTGTCTGACTTCGAGTTTGCTGGGAGAGACTTTGAAACCTTCTCTATTTCTCCAGAATACTTACTTGCCTTTACTTTTGAGGCCTCAATTAGTGAAGTAGTCGGAGATGTTGGTGCCTAGGCTGGAGCAGCCGGGGGTGAAGGTGTGGTGACCGAGTAGGTGCCATTGCTGAGAATGTTGTGGCTGCTGAAGGTGTGGTGACCGAGTAGTTGTGGAGTGTCTAAGCTGCTAAAGAGTAGTATTCTAGGTAGTCTTTAGGATTTTCTTTGTTTCCCTCGTTGCTTTTTGCTTTGCTTGAACTCTTTCGGTCTTTGTTTGTTGTTTATCAATTTTGCTAGAAAATTTAATAAACTCGATTCCTTCGCTTTTCTCCATCTTTGCTTCTTTTCTTTATACCCTAACCTATAGACTTTATAGACCAATGACAGGTGTGTTACTTTTTATAACCTATAGACTTTATAGACCAATGACAGTCGTAGGTGTTGGTGAAGAACTTTGCAAAGTTGTTAGCTATAGGGTCGGCAGCTGGACGCCTTACTTACAGAAGCATACAAGTCCACGCGACCACTAGGCTGTTAACCTTGACTTCCTCCACATCTGTAGGTTGCATAGCAAGTATCACAACATTTTAGGACTTCATGTAGATCGTTCCGTGCTTGGCAGAGGTGAACCTTATTGACTACATAGCATGTCGGCGGTAGATAAAGCTTCGTATATGCACACTAGCTTGTTTAACCTTTCACAAGAATGTGCGATTGTATAAGTCTAGCATGGCTTTACTGCTCAAAGGGCAAGATGTAGACAGTCTTCTGGAAACTATAGGTAACCTTAGTGCACTTGGTAGCAGCTTTAGGGTTCCAGGCCAGCCGTCCATTAAGCGTACTACGTAATGTGCCCCCTCCGTCTCTAAGGCCCGGTTCCCCACGAATTAGGCCAAGAGACCCAAAATCCTTCAGTTAGTTAAGCCTTGAAAAAGATCATTGTGGTTACTTCTAAGAATCCTGGCGCAAGCCATCATGCTTCTAGTTATACTAAGGCAGCTCAGCTCATTCACGTTTGGATATTCGGAGTGTAGAGTTTATCCTTCTGTCTTGGAGAGTTGACCCATGTAGGTGTTGGGGAATTGGTTTACCCTCTCGCACTAGAGAGTATGGTTGGCCCCTCAGGGGGCGCAATTCTTACGATAAGTCTTTAAGAAGGGCACGATCTTTTTTTGAAGTGCATGAGTGATCAGTTGTTGTAAGTATACGGCCAAGCCAAGTTGTGATTACTTTTGAATTCCTTATTGAAAAATGAGTGAAACGAACAAAAACTTAGCTGTAAAGTAGGAACTGCATAACAACTGGATAGTCCTCGGCTTGTGAGGTAGTGCTCGTCGAGTTGCTTGAATCTTTGGGCTTTGATGTAGCGAGAGGTCACACATGGTACTTCATCAGATTGTAGGTGTTCTATTGTTTTTTGATCTTTTTGTCGTTTCATGGTGGTAAGGGTGTAATTACTTTTGCCGCATACTCTGCTGATTTTATATGGACCTTCCCATATGAGATCCATCTTTTTGGAGCCTTTTCTGCAGACAGTGATGAAGGCTTTTCTTAGGACTAGATCTCTAGGCTGGAACTGCCAGATCTTGGCCCTTTTGTTGTAGCTGGATATGAGCTGCTATTGGTAGGCTGTGATGCGGGTGATGGTCTGCTTGCGCTTCTCATCTGCCAGATCTAAGCTTGTGGCCATCTCTTTACTATTCTGCTCATTGCTTGGTAGTAGAGCAGTGATACTTGGCTTCATGACATTGGGATAGATGATTACTTATGAGACAAATGTCAGAAAGGAGTCTCATCGGTTGCTCATCTTTTGGTGGTGCGATATGCCTATAGATATCTAGGGTGTTCGTCTGGCCTTTTTCCTTTCTTGCTAATGTGGGATTTCTTGAGGCAGTCGAGGATCATCTTGTTGGATGCTTCGGCCCGCCTATTGCCTTGAGGATATCTTAGCGCAGACATATATTGCTTCATGCCATATTTTTGGAAGAGCTTCACCAAGTCTATGCCCATGAATGGTGGGCTGTTGTTGGTGATGATGGATTAAGGGATGTTAAATCGGCAAATGATGTTCTGCCATACGAAGCGTTCTATGTTCGTCTGAGTCGTGGTCGTTATAGGCTCTCCTTCTACCCATTTAGTGAAGTAGTTGGTTGCCACGATCATCATGCCTCTGCCCCTAATAGCAGGCGGCATAGGTTCTACCAAGTCGATTGCCCATTGCATAAATAGCCAAGGACTCGTCTGCGCGTGTAGCTCGCTAGCAGACAGTGTTGGTACCGACTTTTAGCGTTGGCAGCGGTCACACTTTTGTAATAACTACTTAGCATCTTGGTGTATGGTAGGACAATAGTAGCCTACGTTAAGAGCCTTCTATGCTAAGGATCAGTCTCTGGGGTAGTTTCCATAAATGCCTTCATGGATTAAGCTTAGAAACTTCAAGTCATAGAGAGGCGCTAGGCAGCGGAGATGTGGTCCGGTGCAGGATCTTCGGATGCTGTTTCACATGTAGCAGTGTGTTACCTTTATTTGGAGCTTTCTAGACTTTAACCTTTCCGTGGAGAGTGTGCTGCCTTTATTTGGAGAGGCACGGCTAGGGTGTGCTCAGCATCCTCGGGGGGTCGTTGGGCCGCTCTATTGCATCGCCTAGGCTAAGCGTGAAGGCGTAGTAGGGAGCCGTGGAGCTATCATTGGGTCGCCCTGTTATGTCGTGAATGCGTGGTAGGGAGCCGTCGAGTTGGGGCCATGTTACATGCAGTAAGAGATGATCAACTGTCGGTATTAGGCCACTCTAGAGTTAAATTATGGAGCAAGGGTTGGCTAGGGCCGTGTGACACGTAGGAGGAGGTGTTGTTCAATTACCGGTACATGTTGCTTTTTTGTAAAATCTTTTGGTGTGACGAGGACAAAACTTACTTCCGAGAGTGCCCTTCTAGTGTTCGTCTGCCCTTGGCGCGCCTTTTAGGCTGAGTTGTTGCATTCGTCAGAAAATCTTTGCATCCGCTAGTGTCTACACCTTTATCGTCAAACGTCTGGATTGGGCGGAATAATACGTCATGAAGATGACTGCATACGTCTGAAGGCAAAATTTGAGCTCCCGAGTTACAACAACTATCGCCAAAGTTAGCTTTTGAATTTTTGGTAGCATTAAGGACATCTTTTGAACTATGAAATACAAGTAGTCGGGCCTCCAGCTCTTCTCGTATGATGGTAGAGCTTATTGCTACTTCAAATACTGTCAAACATGTGAATAGGTCATTCGCTGCTTCCGATTTGGATAGTAAGAAGGTGATGTTAGGTTCTCTTTCAAGTCCTTACATCTGGATTGGTGAGCTTATTCGAATCTCCATCTCATTTGAAAGATGTGAAATGTGGCATGCTAAACTTGCGTGGAGGCTCTGCTTGCTCGATCTCGTCCGTGAAAGGTGGCCTGTTCATATTGGTCATGTCTCTCCGTAGTGCTTCATCAACGACTTCGTTGCTTTGGAAATTACGCAAACGCTCGTTCATGAGCCTTTCTACTTCTTCTTAAATTTGCCTTTGTTGGGTTGGCAGAGCTCTCGACTGCCCCTGATTTTGACCTACTGGTCTAGGTTCTCTTCAATATGCTCGGCTTGTCTATGACGCAGCGGTGGTGCATGTGGTTCACTTCTGGCAGGTGAGGGAATTCTTCGTAGGTTGCTGGTTGAACTCGAGCCGGATTGAGTGACTGTTTCTCTTTGTCCGTCGTGCTGGCTACTCCGATGTGATGTGGAATATGCTCCTTGCGGGCCTGGCCGCGAATGAACGCTTCGCTTGGAAGGCTGCTCATGTTGATTATCGGAGTGTGACCCCAACCATAAGTGTATGCTCGTTTGTGGGCCTAGTCGAGAATGCACGCTCCTTCGCGTGCTAAGACGGGAGTATACGCTATCTCGAGGGCCCAATCGGGAGTGTACACTACCCAAACGCTCGGTTCGTAGCTGGCCAAGTGGCTGCTTGTCGGGACACTGCTGGAGAGGTTCGTCTGCCCTTGTCCTACTTCGGGACACCTCGTCTGGGGCACGTTGCATCTCGGTGCACTACAAGAGTTGATTCACCAAGGTCGTTTGTTGTGTAAGGGCGCTCGTTAACTTTATGACTTGTCGAGACAAATGTTGTTTGCCATTTGGATTGGAAGAGCTTGGAAGGAATGTGCCTCCTTGAGTAGTAAAAGTGTGGTAGGCTTCGTGCGCGAGATTGGAATTGGGAAGTGTCAAATCCGCAGAGAAATGTGCTGAAAATGTCCTCGGTTCGATCGTAGGTCCTGAAACTTAGAGTCGGGATGATTGTGCTACTCTTGGGCCGACTTGGGCTGCTTGGGGAAGCACGGGAGTAGGCTGGGCTGCGTGAGCAGGTTGGTAGGTTTTGAATTGTTACCTATTTTGGGCACTTTTGACTTGGTTTAGGAATGATTGCCCGCTGCTCGCGCGTAGGAATCCTGGTATGCCTCAAGGATATTTTTGTCCTCTTTTACCCAAAAATCCACGCGTCGCATTGTGATTATTTTTGGCTCCACACCAACCATCCACAAGATAAGGATGAAGATGATGAGTAATGTATATTCATTCGTCTTTCTGGTAATCAAAACTCTCATTTAATAGTCTAAATATTTTATCCGAGAGAAGATGAAAAGAAACTTCCACAAAATTATCATTTAGAGTTAGTTTTAAGTTTGCAAATTTCAATGTGAAAGCACTTACCAAGGGGTAGAAATTGTAAGCTATGGCGGACTAAAAAAGTCCGAGGATGAAGTCTAATTTTTTTTTTTATCTTAAATTTAGGCAGAAGTACATTTGGAAGATTTCGGCGGAAAATTCAGGCAGTAATATATCTCTTTTTTTATTTTATTTTATTTTAATTTTTTAAATCTACTCTAAGGGGAATGGGTTGAGTCTCATAATGGGCAAGTAATAATGTAGTTCAAATTCGTCTTTAGCGATAATCGAACCTCAGACATCTCACTTACAAGTGAAAAGAAATAACACTGGACCAAAATACTAATTTTTGAAAACTTTCTCCTTCACTTCATCTCAATATGTTGAAGATTTCTATGTTAAATGTTTCTACTTCCGATCAAAGCTCAATTTAAACCCCTTGATTGTGGTTGAACTTTGATTTTAATGTTTTTGATTCAAGTTGGAATGCTTGTTTTTATATTGATCTTGAGAATTTTTCTTACTTAAAAAAAAAAAAAAAAACTAAACCGGACAGAAAAGAAAAAAGAACTGACCAAAATCCAAATTGAAGAAAACTAATAGAAAACCGAATTGAACCGAACCTATCAGTGACTTCGGTTCAATTTTCGGTTTTACCACAAACCGAACCGAATGATACTGAACCCACCTCTAATCCATTGAACCCTAAAATAAACAATCAAGATTAAAATTTAAAAGCATTAAAAAGTAGTTATGTGCTTCCAAAGTCTTAGGGCTTATTTGGATGTGCTTTTAAAATGACTAAAAGTGTTTTTAGATAACATGTTTTTGGGTTCCAAAAGCACTCGAAGTGCTTTTTGTAAGAAGTACCAGTTATGTGCTTTTTTCTGGAAGCACTTTAAGTGCTTTTTCAGAATTTACTTACATATTTACTAAAGATTGATTCTAAAAACATTTTCACCAATAGTATTTTCAGTCATTTTAAAAGCACATACAAATGAGCTCTTAGTGGATTGCTTTCTTCGCCATTAACCACTAAATGTATCTACAATGGTCCAATGGATGTATACTTATACAATATATGCAACTTGACTTGATCAATTTCAAATGGATGTGGTCTTACGAGGACGTCAACAATTTATCGGTATATGAGATCACGAGTGTGTGCTTTAAATGATGAGAAAAATTAGTGGCTACCCCATAATTAAGAACATAGAACATGACCCTTCGAAGAATTATCTGAGTGAAAGCAAAGTCCAACTTTTCTATTTATTTGTAGGTTTCACCTATTACAAAGACGTTTTAGTATATGGCAATCCTCTCATATATAAGAAGTGGAGTGTGGCAGCTTCCTCACAAGGGGTGAAGTAGACTTCCGCCCGTGAGCGTTATGTATATACATAAGTCTCACCCCCTTATGAGAAGCTACGATGCATGGACACGGGAAAAAACCAAGGTATCCTATATTTGACAAATGGGGATATGATACGTGGAGGAAAAGCACAGGATACGTAGCAGAGTAAACGAATATGTTGTTGACTAATGGAATACGCGTATCCTAGTGTCGAGATACGAGTATCTTACTTTTCGAATATGTTTTAAACTAAAATAAGAGGATAATCAGAAAGAAAAAAAAAGTAAAAAATAATTACACTAATCCGCACAAAATCGTGATTGATTGAAGTTAGCTAAATTGAAATGATTCTTTGACAAAAAAATCAAAACGATTTTGTGTATAAAATTCGAATCTATCTATTTTTCCTTACTCAAATCTCATAAATCACTTTGCTTGGGAGAGACTTTCACCATTAACTGTCGTATGCAACTGCTCCCTCGTCTCTGTCTACAACTACTGCGTCCTATCTTTTGCAACTGCTGGTGAGAGTTGGGTTTCGAATTCCATGCTTTCCTTAAGATTTCGTTTTCATTTTATTAATAATTTCGATGTTTTCCTGATCTGATTCCTTTGCTTTACTGATTCACTGATTCTCAATTAGATGCTTAATCTGATTCCCGTTTTGCTTTTATGAGGCCAAAACCCATCTTTGAACGAAAAGCCCTCTTTTGCTTTTCTGCTTTTGCATATTAAAATAATATTATTGTATAGTAAACTGGAATAATTTAGGTTATAATATTCTTATATATGCTCTCATGATGCGTTTTCTGTCTCTTATAATATTTTTATATATCCTACTCTAGAGTCAAGTTTCATTTGGTAAAAATGTCTGGAAATAAGATCGCATCTTGCAACAAGGTTATTGATGAAACTCATGCAAAAATGAAAAGTTAGTTCGAGAGCGCGAATACAAGCTGAAGGGTTCTGCTTCTAGTCATGTTTCTTTGACCAATACTGATTCTTTTGGTTACGATCTATCTGAAGTGAATCTTAATCCAAAGAAGAGAAAGGCAACACGTGGGCTTCTCAGTAAAACTTTTCACAAGGAGGCTCGAGATCAATGTGATGTTGAAGTTGCAAGGATGTTTTACACAGGTGGCTTATCATTTAACCTTGCAAGAAATCCGCACTATCGTATATGTTCCACTAGGTTACAATGCACTCAGACCTACTCTTCTGCAACAAGAGAAGAGTCACATTAAGTGGTGCCTCCAACTAATCAAGCTCACGTGGAGCACTAAAAGTGTAAGTCTGTGCAGTGATGGGTGGACAAACGCACAAATGAGACCACTTATTAATATTATGACAACTTGTGAAAACGGGCTATGTTCTTGAGGGCAATTAATTGGGAAGGTGAATAAGACAAGCATTGTATTGCCAACTTGCTATTAAAGAAATTGGTTATGAAAATGTTGTAAAGGTACTCAGTTACTTATTGAAGCCCACAATCTTAAGATCTTTTGGATACCTTGTGTTGTTCACACTCTTAATCTTGCTTTGAAGAATATATGCTCGTCGAAACAAAATGTTTGGTACGATGAATGCAAGTGAATTTCAACTATTGCTAGTGATAGTCCATAATTTTTTTATTATGAACCATAACATGAGATTGCCTATGTTTAATGAACATTGCAAACTAAAGTTGCTCTCCATTGCTAAGCTGTCCTAATTTTCTTGTTCAATTATGAGCTGTACTAATTTTTCTTGTTCAATTATGAGATTGCCTATTTTTCTATTTTTCTTCATCAATTATGAGCTGTCCTAATTTAATTTTTTTTTTCTTCAGATTTGCTTCCACCCTTGTGATGCTTAGAAGTTTAAGGAAGTAAAGGAAAGTTTACAACAAATGGTGATTAGTCCGAATTGGGCTTTGTACAAATAAAATGAATGATGGTGAAACGAAAAGATATTTGATGAGTATTTTTGGGAGAAGATTGATTATATTATTTTCTTTACAACTCCAATATATGAGATTCTAGAATGGCTGACACAAATAAACCTTGTTTTCATTTGGTGTATGAGTGGTGGGATGCTATGATTGAAAAGGTGAAAGCTGTTATCTATAGGAATAAGTGCAAAGCATTACATGAAGATAACATTTTTCTTTATGCAGTGTATCACATTTTATTGGAGTGATGGACTAAAAGTAACATGCCACTTCAATGTTTGGCTCATTCATTAAATCCAAGGTAATGATTTTGCCAATTTCCTTGTAAATTCTTTTAAATTTATCTTTAGCTTTATGATTATATTTTCAAAGTAGTATTTCTTTTATTTTAGGTATTATAGTTCAGAATGGCTCCAAGAAGACCCTAGTTGTGTTGCTCCACATCGAGATGTTGAGCTTACAACTGAAAGGAAAAAGTGTTTTGAGAGATACTTTTTCAATGAGGAAATTAGAAATATCAATGTGGAATATGCCTTTTTCTCTATGTGCTTGAATGAATTTGGAGCTATTGATTCTATGAATGATAGGTTTCATTAGGAACTAGTGATGTGGTGGATTGTCCATGGAGCTTTTACACCTAGTCTCCAATCCATAGCGTTGGAGCTACTTGGACAACTTTGTTCCTCCTCTTGTTGTGAAAGAAATTAGAGCACATAAAGTTTTATTCATTCTTTAAGAAGGAACAAGATTGCACCACAAAGAGTCGAGGATTTGGCATTTGTGCATAATAATCTTCATCTTTTATCAAGGAATAGCTCAACCTACAAAGAAAGTATTATTCGATTGTGGGATATTGGAGGAGATGGCTTTGATAACTTGGGTGAAGAAAGTGCCGGGATGCTTGAATTTGCTAATTAACCTTTCACCTGATGAACCATCATTGAAGACTACTTTGCTTAGTGAAGGAGATGTCATGAATGTGGAAGTTCAATGAGACTTTCTATTTTCAATTTTCGTTTGGAAGTTCTTTCTACTTTTTCAACTTTGAAGACTAGTTGGTTGTTGGATGGATCTTCTTTTTAACTTTTTGGAGTTTATTGAAATAAATTTGAACTTGAGTAATAAATTTGAATGCTTATTTCATAATGTGTTTGATATATTCGGGATACTTTGAATGCGGTCTTTAGTCTCTAACACTCTTTGACTAAAACCTTAATGGTATTCAAAGTTTAATCAAAGTCCCTTGACTTTGTACACCTCATTATATTACTATTACTATTTTTATTTTTATAGTTTTGACATTAATTGTTTGATATTTTATGAGATTTATAATCCTATAAATTTAAAATCATTCATTATAATACTATTAGAAATGGCTACAATAAAAAAATTCAAACATTTTAATTGAATAAATGGATAAAAACTGTGTAACAATATGAAATAATAAATGGCAAAAGAATGTATCCATAGTGTTAAAAAAAATTGGTACATTTCACATATAACAAAGTTGTGACATCCCACATCGCCAAGGGGAATGGATCCTCTATGCCTTATATGTATATTCTCATCTTTATCTAGCACGAGGCCTTTTGGGAGCTCACTGGCTTCGGGTTCCGTAGGAACTCCAAAGTTAAGCAAGTCTGCGTGAGAGCAATCCCAGGATGGGTCACCCACCAAGAAGTTCTCGTGTGAGTTCCCAAAAACAAAACCATGAGGGTGTGCTCGGGGCCCAAAGCGGACAATATCGTGCTATGACGGAGTTGAGCCCGGGTCGGGATGTGACAATTTGGTATCAGAGCCAATCCCTGACCGGAAGTGTGCCGATGAGAACGTCGGGCCCCTAAGGGGGGTGGATTGTGACATCCCACATCGCCCAGATGAGTGGATCCTCTATGCCTTATATGTATATTCTCATCTCTACCTAGCATGAGGTCTTTTGGGAGTTCACTGGCTTCGGGTTTTGTAAGAACTCTGAAGTTAAGCGAGTTCGCGCGAGAGCAATCCCAGGATGGGTGACCCACTGGGAAGTTCTCGTGTGAGTTCCCAGAAACTAAACCGTGAGGGTGTGCTCGGGGCCCAAAGTAGACAATATCGTGCTATGACGGAGTTGAGCCCGGGCCGAGATGTGACAAAAGTGGTACATTAATAAAGAAGAATGGGTACATTATAAATAAATTAGGGTACAAATAAAAGATTAAAAAATTCTGAGTACAAATAAAATTTTAAAAAATATGGGCACAAAAAGAAATTAATATATGGGTATAAATTAAAACTAAAAATAAAATACTACAAATTTAAAAAAGGTTGCAAATTAAAAGTGGGTAAAAACTAAAAATATAAAGATATGATACAAAGTTTAGCCATAAAACATAAATATACCATATTGAATTTTTCTGTCATTGATTAATTATACAATGTCACGTGACGGTAAACACATGGGCACAAATACAAATAAATTTTTTTAAAATATGGGTACAAAAAGAAATTAATATATGGGTACAAATTAAAACTAAAAAGAAAATTGGTACAAATTAAAAAAGGTTTGCAAATTAAAAATGGGTACAAACTAAAAATAAAACTATATAATAAAAAAAATTAGCCATAAATATAAATATACTAATTGTAACATTTTTAACACTAAATGAATATTTTTAGGTAAAAATATTTTATTATTGAAATAATTAATGAAGTTATTAATGTCTAATGACCCTGATTAAAAATAAAAAAAGAATAAGGTTTTAATCAATGAAGTAACAAAAGGAGGGATGGGAACCTAATTTCTCTATTTATTTATTTATATATATTTTTAATTGCCGTATCCTTGCCATATTGTGTTTTTTATTTTAAAAATTTGACATATCTCTATGTTGTGTCGTATTTCTGTATTCGTGTCCATGCATCGTAGATGAGAAGGCATACAGCAGCTTGTATACAAGTTCTCCTCTGATGAAGTTGAATGAAAATTAAGGCTAGCTATAGATAGAGACACGAGCAATTTGTCTGCAGAAACTTCTATTTTTTTCTTGCCACGATTTCTGTAGATTAATTTGGCTGTATATGTTCCTCCTGCCCTAGCTGCTAATTTAGTTTGACATGTATCCAGGAGGAAACTTCACCCACAAATTTCCAAAAACAAAACCAAATGTTGAAAACTTGGTCGATAATATTTCCTTAGCATTCGCCCTTCTGGCTTCCTCCCTCCTCTATAAAAGAAAAAAAAAAAAAAAAAAAAAAAAAAAAAACCCTAATCAAAACATAACAACCCCAATTAAGCCGGCCATTTCCGAATACTGTACCTCAGAAGTAGAGAAATGGGTACCCCAAAGTTGATGCCCTTTTTAATCCTCGTAATCTTCCACACAATGCTTTCTTCCGGCTCGGGTTCGAATTCGGATCATTTTTATCCATCTGGAGAAGGAATCAGAGTAGCCTATTTCCCATCACCTAATTCGTTCTCACCATCCTCTAGACACCCAATACTTCACCCACATCTACCAAGGCTGGTCCAGGGATTTTTGAGACCTGGGCGAAGCAAAAAATAGTGCCCTAACTTCATATAAGAAAATTATTTATTTTTACACGTAAGACATCGATAAAATTATACTTAGAAAAGTACTTCAAACTCAATAATTTAGAAACACATAAAGCCTAATTTATTTTGTATTGAGAGAAGGAAACTAAAAAAACTTCGGGCTTGCAAGTAGAATAGATAGATGATGAGTTTTGTTTTTCATCTGAACTTTGAAAGTGTTTTTGTATAAATCGTGAGGTATTTTTTCTTATTTACTAATCTTGTCAATATGTGACTAAAAAAATAATGATGTTTTTGAGTCTTTAATTGATATGTATTAGTAATGAATGGACACTAAATTAAACTTTTTGATGACATGTCATACGATTTGCAAATTTGTTCTAAAAATTTAGTCTACGTATTACTCTTAGTTGAAGATTAGACTTGAATTGAAACAAATATTTAAAAATAACAATCCACATAGCTACTAGTAGGGCTGGAAAAAAAATTCCAAAAATCCCAAACCAAACCAAAAAAATCCCGATCCCAAACCAAAATTCCCGAAATTTTCGGGATGTCATCCCGAACCAAACCGAAATATTCGGTATGGGATTCGGTATTGCATCTCCATTTTTCGGTATTCCCATACCGAACCGAAAAAAAAATTATATATATATATATATATTATTTTTTAATTATAAGAAAATTATATCAACCGTTGATTATTTTGGATTTAATCTATGACGTTAATTTGTTTTTAGGTCAGACATTCACATTTCCGTTCATTTGTTTCTTTCCTCCATCCAGAGAAACGTGCAGGCCCTCATCGTCTCTCTCTCTTGTCTCATCTCTCTCGTCTGATCCCTCCCTCACCGAGCCCTCATCATCATCTCTCTTGTCTCTCATCTGATCTCTCACCACACCCCTCCCTCACCGAGCCCTCATCATCTCTCTTGTCTCTCATCTGATCTCTCATCCCCCTCCCTCACCAAGCCCCTCCCTCACCGAGCCCCAATTTAGGTAATTAATTTTGTGTTTTGAAACCTAATTTCTGTCTTCGTTTTGAAATTTAATTTAGGGTTTGAATCTTGAAGCTTAATTTAGGGTTTGAATCTTGAAACCTAATTGCATGTTTGCAGGATTACCAGATTTCAAAGTTCATAGCTGATAGAGTTAGTGTATCTCTTCCGACTAAGCAGCTGTTTAAAAGTCTCGTTCTCACATTGTTGATCCCTCTAATCTTGGGGAAGGTAATCAATCTTTTTTATTTTTATAGCACTGTCAAAATTTTTAGGGTTTGAATCTTTTTTATTGGGGGTCCTCTACCACTGTCGTGCAACTGCAGTGGCTGCCAAGTATCTCAATCTTGACTGCTATCTCATTCTACGTACTTCTAAGGTTGATTTCCATCTCTAAGTTTCGCGACTTGTTTTTATAATCAAATTGCTTAGTACCTCTTGACCTATTGCAGGTTCTTGTGGACCAAGATCCTGGACTGACTGGCAATCTCCTGGTTGAGCATTTAGTTGGAGCTCATGTTGATTTAATTTCAAAAGAAGAGTATGCAAAAATTGGGAGTGGGGTATGCTAGTTTTTCCTTGCTTGTCAACAGTGTCTATTTCCTTTAAATTTTCCTTATAATATTTTTATGGTTTCAGTCTGAAGTTGAAAACGGTGATCACTGGCTAAGTAATTCTATTAAGACTTGGTAGTTATGAACTGCATATCAAGTGATCTTTCTTTTCTAAATGGTCCATCGCTCAACAGATTGGGAAGAAAGAGCATACAACCAGTTATCTTACCGTTTTACCATTTTGTAATTATTTTGGGGTCAAGAACATGCATTTCTGATAATAATGAATTCATATATAATATTTCGATTTCTGTTACTATAGTGATTTTGTTTCTGGACCGATTTTGGGCGTGGCCCAATTTTGGTTTTTTGTCCAAAAGCCCAAAAGCCCACAACCATTTCGGGATTCCCGAAAATTTGGTTTGGGATTGGTATTGAAATTGGGATTCCCGAACATTTTGGTTTGGGAATCAGGACAAGGGTTTCGGTATGGAATCCCATACCGAACCACCCCTAGCTACTAGCTAGTAAAATAAATTAACAACCAAACAAAAATTTGTAAAAGTTGAAATGTCACATCCCGACCCGGGCTTGACCACTTCCCGGGCTCGACTCCGCCATAGCACAATATTGTCCGTCAGTCTACGTATTGCTCTCGCTCGAACTCGCTCCGAAGCCAGTGAGCTCCCAAAAGGCCTCGTGCTAATTGGAGATGAGAATGTACATATAAGGCTTACAGGATCCTCACCCCTAGGCGATGTGGGATCTTACATGAAAAGAATAAATATGTACATAACATATCGAACTTAGGACCTCTCGTTAATTTTAACCAACAAAAACAATTGTTTCTAATTAAACTTCTTGATCTTTTAACCAAATTTTATAAATTTATAATCTTATGAAAATAAATTTGTAAAAATTGGAAAGTAAATAAGCACATGTAGTGTTTTGAACCTAAGACCTTCTCATTATTTTTAAATGACAAAACCACCGCTTCTAGTTAAATTTATGTGTCATTGAACCAAATTTTATAAATTTATACTCTTATGAAAACATATATAAATATACCACCTTAATAATTTTGGTGCCCCCAATTTTTTTGGGTCCTGGATGATCGCCCCGCCTGCACTGGGCTTGGGCTGCCCTACATCTACTATCCTTTCCTCCAGCCCGAACCCTCCACTTACAAACTCAATGTCACCGAATTCAACCAAGCGAGAATACCCGAATTCATCAAAAGTGCTCTGGACCAAAAATCTACCTGTCACCACACTCTTGTCCATAGGAGGCAGTGATAACAATGCAACCGTGTTTGCACTCATGGCTTCCACACAGGCGACCAGAGAAGTTTTCATCAACTCCACAATTCAGGTGGCTTGGAAGTACGGGTTCCATAGCGTTGACTTGGTCTGGGTATTTCCTAAGGATGCCGCAGAAATGTCAAATCTTGCCTTGTTTTACAAGGAATGGAGAAAGGCTCTAGATGATGAGGCTAGAGTAAGCGGGAAGCTCCGTTTACTTTTAACCTCCGCGCAATATTATGCGTCAAAATTTACTTTTTACAGTGATCCGAGATCGTATCCAGCCTGGGCAATAAGTAAATATTTGGATTGGGCTAGCCCAGTGTGCAATGATTATCATGGGTCATGGGAAAATTTCACCGGGATGAATGCTGTGTTGGATGATTCCTAGAATAATATTAGTACTCGTTACCTAATCGGATTGTGGATTGAAGCCGGTGTCCCACCCATAAAGATCGTCGCGGGTCTGCCTTTGTACAGGCAAACTTGGACGCTCAAGGACCCGAAAGTGAACGGGATTGGGCACCGGCTTTGGGTGTGGGCCCTGGGGATGGTATTTTGGTTTATCACCAAATAGTTCATTTTAACAAGAGAACCAATGCAACAGTTGTGTTTGATACCGAATCAGCGTCTCACTATTCTTATTCGGGGAGCTCTTGGATCGGGTATGATGGTGTCCGGTTCGTGAACGTGAAGGTCCGGTTTGCGAAGTCTTTGGGCTTGGGTGGATACTTCTTTTGGGCTCTGAGCCAGGACAATGAATGGGCCATATCAAAACAAGGTGAGGTTCCAACCCAAACTCATTTTGAATTCAATATTTTTTTTTAATTTCAAAATTTATGTAGGTTTGAGTTTATAAGTTTGAATTCAATATTTTTTAATTTCAAAATTTATGTAGGTTTGAGTTTATTGTTGTGTTTTTTTTTGTTAATGCTTGGAAATACTGAGGATTTACTTTTAAGGGAATATGAATGCGCCAAATCCCGAGCTTCGTGGGTATATCTCCTATTAATATTTATCTCATCATGTAATGAAGCCATGTTGTCAACTCTACAAGTAGTTAAAGACATTTATGTGTATAATTTCATTGTAATCTACTTATTGTAAAGTAGAAATATTTTATTAATAATGTATATGTCATTCTATTTTGTAGCTTTTGTATCCAATGAAATTATGTATTTTTAAAATATAAGCGGACACTTATTTATACAATATATAATAATTTTACTTAAATCCGTCAAGGCCTTGGCTAGCCGTCTAGGCACTAGGCCTTAGTTCGCCGCCTGACTAGCGCCTAATAAAGTCTTTTAAAACCTTGCTTGAACTTTGATCTCATTTGTTGACATGATTAATTGATCTCAGTACTGGTGTAGATCATTTCGAGCTTGAACTTTAGGTTTTTAGTCTCGAATTAGTTAATACCTTTACTTTTAGGTCTGGATGTCCTAAAAATTGATATTCAAAACCTAAAAACGAACATCTAAATGCACCATCCTATATCCTAAATAATCAATCATATCGAAAAATTAGATCAAATTATGAGAAAGTTAAATACAAAAAAAAAAAAAAAAAAAAAAATCTATCAGTCTTTAAAAATGAATTTACACATCTTGCACAAAGTCTCTCTCTTAAAATACAAGAGTATATATAACCACTTGCAGCAGCTTCGTCAGAAGCTAAAGTTATCAGAATTATCACACAATGTTTTAAATTTAATTCAAAAATCCAAAGTCAAGGGGAGTAGTGAACGTTGTGAAGTAGATGTCAAGTCCATAATCTCTAAGCATAAACCTTAAACAATGCAATTTGTACCAAATTCTCATTAAGGTAGGCAAAAAACCATTAATTATAAAATATTTCATGGACATTTCGCAATAAGTCTGCTTGCTTTCAGGGTCAATCTCCTTAATTAGGATCACTAGATTCGCCACAAATAATTTCATACCGAAGACCTCCACAAGTTCTTGTTCGTGCAATTTACAAAGATGAGCAGTTTTGTAGCAAAGTTGGTTTTAGTTGTTGCAGCATTGTATCTTCTTCTCGGTGTTTTCCTTGCTACTTCTTCATCACTTCCTCATGGTAATGATATTTTTCTTCTTGGTGTTTTTTGGCTTTAATATAAGTTTTCAAGGATAACTTTCTTACAACTACCAGTTTTCTTTGTTGCTGCGATTTCTTGTGGCTCAAGGCAATGAGAAGAATACTTACCGGGTGTCGAATGTGGAGATGACTTGACGAAGATAATTGGAAGAAAAGAAGGGAAATTTGGATGTCAAAGTGAGATTGTTACCAACAAAATTGTGCCCGTTCGGCGCAGCCTAAGATTAATCCTCAAGTCGTCGCTGCCCTTACCCATTAAAAACGCACAAAAGTCACAGAACAGGTCTTGATGACGGATATATATATATATATATATATATATATATATGTGTGTGTGTGTGTGTGTGTGTGTGTGTGTGTGTGTGTGTGTGAATTGCTTAAGGGGAGGGATCTCCATTTTTTTGAAAAAATAGGAACACGCTCCCCACCGTTGGATTTAACATTAATGAAATTGTGTGGTTGAGATTGTGTGGCCTGTGTTTTAATTTCAACCACACAATTTTATTAAAGTCAATCTAACGGTGGAGAGCGTGTTCCCATTTTTTTTGAAAAAATGAGATCCCTCCCCTATGGAAGTTTTATGATGGGTAGTTAGTGGTTGAACTTGTTGCAATCCACTTACTCTCAACTAGTGGTTGAACGTGTTCCCATTTGGCTTTTAAACCATTTTGGAAGCCACTAACTACCCATGGAAATTTTGTGTAGAAATTGCAAAGGTAAGTGGATTGTATACCAAAATTTTAGTCAAACACATTGACATGCTTTGAAGTTTAAGTCGAGAGTAAGTGGCTTCCAGAATGCTTTGAAGTTTAAGTCGAGAGTTAGTGGTTGAACGTGTTCCCATTTGGCTTTTAAACCATTCTGGAAGCCACTTACTCTCGACTTAAACTTCAAAGCATGTCAATGTGTTTGACTAAAATTTTGGTATACAATCCACTTATCTTTGCAATTTCTACACAAGGAACTCAAAAGACCCGATCGTGTGTGTGTATTTGTACAAAAACACATATAGAGTTCTAATAGGAAAAAAAAACTCCTTAATTAACCACTTTTTATGTTCTAATTGATTCTATAGGAGTGCTAAATATTTTGCGTGCCTTCTCATGTCAGTAGCGTTTTTCTTTCCCTAACTTCAAGTAGTTTTCCCTAGTTGCCACATGACATATATGAAAAGCACAATAAGGTAAGGAGTGTGTAGTTTAGTTGGTTGATAACATTCTCTCATGCATGTGAGGCCCTGAGTTCGAGTTACCTTTCTCCGTTATCACTGGTATCAAACAATAAAATGAGAAATGACTTTTACACAACCCTCTTGAAATTTTCCCATGACCCATGATAATCATAGCACATTGAGCTGGCCCAATCCAAATATTTACTTATTGCCTGTCCTGATACGATCTCGACCGCCGTAAAAAGTAAATTTTGATGCATAATATGGGAACTTTAACGAAAAGCTCCCGGTACTGTTCACTTTAACGAAAAACCACATTTTTACACTAAAAAGTCAATCCTGGCACTATTCACTTTACCTTTTATTTTGTCCTTATCATTAAAACTCAAAGTTTTCAAGCCATTTTCATTAGTTTTCCTGCATAATATACCGCGGAGGTTAAAAGTAAACGGGCCTTCCCGCTAACTCTAGCCTCATTATCTAGAGCCTTTCTCCATTCCTTGTACAACAAGGCAAGATTTGACATTTCCACGGCATCCTTGGGAAATACCCAGACCAAGTCAACGCCGTGGAACCCGTATTTTCGAGCCACCTGAATTGTGGAGTTGATGAAAACTTCTCTGGTCGCATGTGTGGAAGTTATGAGTGCAAACACGGTTGCATAAGGGATGGGCAACGGTTATGGTAGGTGGGTAATCGTGGTTATTTACCCATAATTGTTTATAAACGGTTAACCATATCCATAACCGCATACTCATTTAACTGTAACTATTTAATACTTGTTTACCAATTTACCCTTTTTAACCCATTTATCTTTTTTTTTACCATTACCCATTTTTCACCCATCTATATGTTTTTTTAACAACTTGAAAAGTAAATAATTTTTTTTTGACAATTAAACACCGTTATAGGTACATTCATCATACATTTCTGTATTTTAATTTTTTAAGTTCTTATACCATTCCAATAATTGAAATAATAGTTTACAGACGATATTTTTAACTGTTACCAATAAAGGTAATATAATATTTGTTAAGTATTCTTGGGTTACGAAAACTGTTTAAAAGACAGTATTATTGGGTTATTTAACCCATAATGTTAATAGTCAATAACATTGATCTAAATTTTGTTTGATAGAGAACATAGTTTGTGTTAATTTTACATATATCAAATAAATGGGTAAACGGTTACCCGTTTATAACCGCGGTTAATACTAATAACTATACATTTAAATTTTATGGGTAAACGGTTATACCCATAACCTTTTATTTATTTAAATAGTTATCCATAATTGTAACCGTGAAGTTTAAATGAACCGGTAACCTCTGTTATTCGTAACTACAGATATTTTGCCCATCCCAATTTTGGGGGAAAAGAATCCATGATCCAAAGGTGGAAGACTAAAGTCGACCTTTTCAAAGTCCAAACAGAAACAGAATTGCAGGTAATTATTCTTCTGCAAACCCCACTACTTTGAAGTCAAGTTTTTGATACTGTTATTCGCATTTGTATAGGTGGCTAAATACATTGCACAACAATTCCATAGACTTCAATGAGGGAAAGGGAGCCTCCATGACTCATAAATTTGAAACCTTGAAATTTGATCCAACAACTAAAGTTATTATAACTTTTAATGGGACCCTTTGTTTAAAGTCGTTGAATTAAATTTTAAGGGTCCAAATTTGTGGGATATGAGGCTCATGTGGAAGGGATCCGGCGAGGATCCCTTTCCTTCGATGAGTGTAATTAAACCAAATGATGTGTCACCAATAGAAAATAAGAACGTTATGATGTGTCCCTTTCCTTCAATATTTGTTAACCAAATGATGTGTCACCAATAGAAAATAAGAACGTTAATCAACACTTAAGTAATAATTTAATCATCAACATCCACATTATATAGTTTACAAAATTTAATTTAGAAATTTGGTCTCTCTAACATTACATTTTAATAACAATCAATTAGGGGGTGGGGGCTGAGATCATATCACTTTAGTGGGGGTGAGCAAAAATACACTCCAATATGTGGGAGATGTGAGACTTGTGAATACTAAAAACACACTACGAAATTTCTTCTTTTTTTTAATCAAGTGATCAATAAAATGATGTGGAAATAATTTGTAAAAAGATACAAAGAGAGTAAAATCTCTACATGGCCACCACATGAACAAAAACAACTGGGAACCACTGGTATAAACCTACCACGAAAACGGCAGACAAGATAAACTGATACTGAAACACAAAAGTTATCATAAAAAAGCGAGATCACTTCACCCGCTAAGCGGCATAAACAACTACATCAAACTAAACTGAAACTAATCTAAACTGAGAAACAACAAATCCACCATCAGCTCCATTTTATAATGAATGTAAAATAGCATCGTCATCACTTTTGGAGAGATTTGTAGTGACCAAACATATAGGAAAGCTGAGCCGCCAAATATTGTCGCATCAGGTGGCATTGCTGCCGTATCTGGTTAAACAGGGTGGCAAAACTACCAGATCTGAAAGAACAATGTGGCGTAGCAACAAAATTGGCTCGAGGACATGATTACCACCATGAAATTAAGCTGACAATGGTGGCTTTGCCCACCAACAATCACAAATCCACCCCTAAGCTCGAATCAAGACCCAAAACAAAGAAGAGAACGTAAGATAGGTGCGACCTTGATCTAGACACGGTTGATCACAAAATGGTGGAGGAGGAACTAGAAGAGAAGATAATGTGTTTGGGTTAATATTTGAACATTGGGTTTGAAAGAGGTAAGGCCCAAGGATGCCAAGATATTAAGCCAATTAAAGTTTTCTTAACCAAATACAAGCCACTTACTTGCCTATGGAAGTGACAAGTGATGGAGATCAATCTGTTACTAGCCAAAAAGCACTTTCTAGTGACATTCAAGTAAAAAGCTACTGACTTACTGCCCTCCTATTGCATTCAGGCAAGAACAACGTTGCAGCAGTCGGGCTAACCTGCCTATAAAAAGAAGAAGAAGCCCCAAAGACAAGGACACTCAACCAATCAAACAAACAAACAAACTTACAAACTCTGATCTCAAGTCAGATTTGCTACCAAAAGCTGTAAGCAACCCAGATATTCGATCTTTTAGTAATAGTTTTCTTAGAAAACCTACCTTTCTCTAGTTTGAAGCTCTGATACTTCTGTCGTATCAATTTCCTCAAACTTGTTTACCATCCATCACTTTTCAATCAAACAACCTTTGTAAACTCAAAGAGAAGCGACTACAAGAAATTCAACCTTGCCAGACAAGGTGAAATGTTGCTCGAAACTCTTTGTTTGTCTTCTAATTAGTAGATCTATTACTTAGTATATTATCCAGCATGTATTCAAATCATTTCCATTTGTTCCCTACTTTAAGAATCTCATTTGTGTCCGGATTTGGTCATTTTAATGGATATGCTTTCATTTAAAACCAATTTAGAACTAAGTGAATGGCTTAAAGGGTTTTGGACACCCTTCCTTCAAGCATACAAGACCATGACCTGAAAGTCCTTGATCACAAGGCAAAAAAAAAAGAACTTAATATGGACTTAACCTATCCATGACAATCCTTTGATAATAAGAAGTTCGAGTAACTTGGGGCACAAGAAATTGGCTTAAACACACTTATTATACATCTACTATAATGAGATAGTAATGGCACGCCTCACAATTAGTTTTGATTGCGAGCCTCAAGGCCTGCACCTAAGGCCCCACAAAGGCACCTTTCATAACTAATTTTGTCTTGTTCTTGCAGCAAACAAACAAGCAAGAGCCCGACTACCATATAGAATCAACACAACATGCCAATCCCCATGAGAGTTGTGCTAAGGTGCCAAGAGTCCTCTTCCTAGAGAAATCTTTGTCCAATCATAGTTTTGGCACGCTCGGTGGAATAGAAGTCTTGTATGCCAAGAAAAAGGAGAAATTAGTGAACTTTAAGGTGGAATACAGAATACGGGCCACCCCAGTACTAACCAAAGTAAAAAAATGACAAATCGTCTAGAAACTCTTCGTTCCCTACAAGGATCAGCTATTCTAGAGAGCCCGACTTCATCTGAGAAGTCAGGAAGAAAAATAACTAATGAAGACTTGCAAGCCATTATGGTGCAAGTGTTGAGAAGTATGGAGAAAATCTCTCTAGAAACTAGGGGAGAAGTAAACATGCTTTGTTCCTTAACAGAAAGTTTGCAAATGAGATTAGATATGGAGTTTTCTACTCTGAGATATGGTCGGGAGAGTGTGGTGAGACAACTAAGCCTTGTAAAGGAACTAGTCATTCTCCTATTTCCTTTACTGGAGGAAGAAAAGGATAGGGGAAAGAAGAAAGTAGGATCTGGAGTTAGTTAGCCAGTATTGGAGGTGATCTTAGAAGCGGAGTTGCCTAACCCTCTATTATTTTCATTGGATAATAGGGGCAAAGCGAGCAAGAGAGAAAGAAGTACAGGATGCCCCAGTCATTCGGAAAGTCCAGTGGAAAAGCCGAGCCTACAAAAGTAGACAAGTGATAGGAGCATATTTATGCTACTTAGTTAGAGTGTTTTCTTGCATTTACTTAGCTATTTGTTGCTTATTATAGTGTTTAAAGTCATTTTCGTGTGTTTTTAGGTCCAAGAAGCAAAGTTGGTAAAAAGATGCATTTTGGAGCAAATCTGAGCTTGGAATGGATAGCACAAGCAATGGGCAAGAAGATGGACGAATTTGGAGTTCAAATGGAGTTAGGAATGTGTTTCAAAGTTGGAGAAATCAATTCAAATCATTGAAGATAAGGAATCAGATCAAAAGAAGGAGAATTATCCAAAACATTATCCAAACAACCTTATCTTATCTTATCTTAACCAACCTTATCCTTATCTTATCTTGTCTTATCTTATCCTAATCATATCCTAACTTAATTCCAGCTGCAAGGGGGAATTAATTTCTGATTTAAATCACTTAGAAACCTTTCTAGAAGCTCTTATCTGTTCCTACATTGGTGTTGCATGTTTTTAGGCCTTGTTCTTCTAGAAATCAGCCAAATAACACTCTTTCTAGAATCACCTATAAAAGTGGCGCCCCAAATCCTTCTAGAAGTCCCAATTTCTGCCACAAAACACTTTGTTTCTAGAACCCCTAAAAATCTGGCACCTCTATCCCTTTTCCCTTTGGGTTTCTGATTTAATTAGGCCTTTTCCTTGTGGATTTGGGTTGTGCAAAACCTTTTCTGATTTAATTGGGCCATAAAACCTTTTCCTTGGTGGATTTACACATTGTGCCGCACCCTTTTAAACCTTAGACCTAATTCTGAGGGTTTTGCATACCTATATATATGTGTTTTAAGAGTTGGCCGAATTCACCACCCCCTATACACATTCATACATTCAGCCGCACCCATTCACACATATTTCAGAGAGTTTTGAGAGTTAGTGCTGCAAATCTTTGAGAGATTTCTTGAAGATTTGTGCGTGTTTGCTTGCAAGGAAGGAGAAAATGAGTCTTGTGCCGTGCCTAGCCACTCAATGGGGTTCGAAATCTGCCATTGAAGGGCTGGAGCGTTTTTTGAGTTCTTTCTTCTCTTGTTTCTGTTTTCATGTTTAATTTAAATTGCTTTTCAATTATGTTAAACATGTAGAACTAATTTCTGTTTAGTTAGAGGCAAATTTGAAGCCATGGACATATGTTGGTTATGATTTGATTTACTCTAGTTATGAATTCATGAAGTATGGATGTGGTTTACTTTTCTGTTTTGATTAAGAACTTTTTTATGTATGTGGGTTGAGGGTCGACACTTAATTTGCATGCCTAAACTTGATGCTAGGATATAAGGGAATTTCACCTAATCGTTATGAACTTATATTCATGAGTAGTAAAGATCGCTAGTCACGATTGTGTTTAGTAAACCCTAGGTTGGATTAACATGCGTATTCCATAGTTATGAATGCCTAGTCGATGTTTATGATTTCCATTGAACTTAATAATCTTTGTTGAATGTCTCTATCATGCGTATTCCATAGTTAGGGAGTTTGATGAAGAATAATTTGGTTATGATGCGTATCCCGTCCAATTCAATGAATCTAGGGAAATCTGAAAGTTAATTTAAGCGAACCTAATTAACTTGGAGCATTGTCATTCATCGTTTGTTGAAGTCATAACTGGGAATCAAGTTGTATGCATATGTTCATGTGTGGATAAGGACCCCTCTAACTAGTGTCTCATCATTCTATTTCATCACAATCTGTTTACTTTGAAGTTTGTTTACAAGTTTCTGTTTTAAATTCAATTTCGTCAAAATCAATCCCCCATTTACTTTGAAGTGTTAGATTAGTTAGAAAGCAACTTAGTTTGTGTTTTTAAGTGTCTTGAGTCAAGTTATAACTTATTTTCGTCCAAATTCGTGTTTGTGTTCAAAACTGCCCAGAAAGTGGTTTTAAGGCTGTTTTGAGTGTTTCTGTACTGTTTTGAGTCTTTTGGTTTGTTTTAGTGTTTTAAACTTTAGTTTTGCATTCTTTGAGTCTAGTTTAGTGTTTTATACTTGTTTTTACATTTTTGAGTCAATTTCACATTGGTTAGCATCCCTAGTTAATCCCCGGTCTAGAACGATCCCTATTTGCTTATATACTACAATTGTCATCAATAGGGTTTAATTTGAGTGTCAAGTTAATTTTCACATCAACAAGCCTCCTCTTTATAGGCCTTCACCATTGGCCAGTAAAGGAAGGGATGCCAAGTGGAAGAAACCCAAACCAAGGAATGAGACTTTCGCAGGCAACGATCTTAGCCCGAAGTGGGAACCTCTTCATACTGCACATGATAATACAGCCAACCAGCAACTCAGGGAGGAGTTAGCTGAGTTAAGTAAGATGGTGGCCTATAATGCTCAACCTTGGGCTCGCCCGCTGTTTAGGATTACCTATTAGAAGCTCTACCTTGAGTACATTGATGAGCAAAACCCATTTCCCCTCAATTTCAAGATGCCGCATTCCTAACATTTAGTGGAAAAGAGGGAAGTGTGTTCTCTACAGATCACATTTTCAAGTTCTTCAACCATTGCATCGCATTCAAAAACAATCCTAACTATAAGTTAAGATTATTTGGGAACTCGTTGGCGGGTCTAGCGTCTCAGTGGTACTCTTTTTTGCCCTTAATTCCATTTTTAACTGGGGGCAAATGGAGATGGCTTTCCATGAGCAGTTCTACAGTATGGAGCCTAAGATGTCGATCAATGACCTAGTGAAGGTGAAGTAATACGAGCATGAGTCTACCAAGGACTTAGTGATGAGGTTTAGAAGGACGGGGATGAGGTGCCTATTCCTTATTAGTCAGGCCCAACTCATATCTATTGCTCATAGGGCATTGAAGTTGCCTTTAAGAAAGAAATTTTATGATGTGCAGTTCAATTAATTGCAAGAGTTGGTGATCGCTGCCATGAAGTATGAGAAGTTGTTGCATGAAGAGCAGCAACTGAAGCACTCATCCAAGGCTCCTCTTTTTTACAAAAACAAAGTTGCAATTCACCATGTAGAGTTTGAAGGAGCTAAGCTAGAACATGTTAATGACCATGGAAGAGAGGGGATTGACATGTGTGTGGCAGAGATGACTATGTTCTTTAAACCTTAAATGGTGAAAAGGTTAGTTCAACTTGTCAAGGACCAGAAAGTCGTGATCAATGATGAAGGTTTTGTCCCTATGAAGTCCCCAAAATACCAGAATTATTCTTTTGATTTAACCAAGGCCTCTGAAATTTACGAAGAGTTGGTGCGAGTAAGAGTGATTGTGCCCGATAACAACAAAAAAATGCCTAAGCTAGAAGAGTTAAGGGGAAAGAAGTACTGCAAGCTGCACTATACCTTCAAACACTCCATAACCAATTATGTCCAGTTCAGAGATCGGATGCAAGTCCTTATAATGAAGGGAAATTTATTGTTGGAAAAACCCAGGCTAATATGATGATTGATACAGATCATTTCCCAAAAGCTCCAAATAACATGATTAACTTGACTTAGGCAGAGAAGGGGAAGGGAAAAGCCATCTGAGAAGTGAAAGAAAAAAGGAGGCCATCTGATAGACTAACGGAGGGAACTATCAAGTTGCCCAAGAAACTGAAAGTAGCCACAGTTAAATGGTTAGTTTTGTACAGTAAATGCTAGTGCGAGTGTGAACTAGATGTATCAGCATCAGGAGGCGTTATTGATAAGAAGTTGATCAAGAGAAGAGAGAAGGAAGAACAAGAAGCCCGCAGAAGCATCAGGCGGGCAGCTGAGAATGAGACATCCAAGAATGTTTTCCAAAGGTTGGGAAGAGATTCTCAACCAAATGGCTTGTAAGAGGTATTTAGAAATCACGGAGTGTCTAAAGAAATGGAAGACAAAGAAGACAAGACACCAAAATGGGTGGACGTGAGACTGCCCCAGCCAAGCTATGTCAGTGGAGACGTCAGAAAAAATGAGAGGATAGTGAATCTAGTCACGAAAATAATCCAGCCAAACTCGGGCAAAAATGGTATGTGGTTGGAAATGATGGGAGACCTGTCAAAAAAATGGGAGCCTCTATGATTAGGAGAGTCCAGAGGCAGCACAAAGCTCACATGAACTCGCTAAAAGTCCATGCTGCATCTGAAACCTCCGAAAATGTGAAGTTTGAGAAGGTACCTTGCGGGGGAAGAAATTAACTTCACTGGAGTAGCAGAAATGAAGTAGAAAAAGCCAATAGCAAGACGGAAGGGGAAGAAGATCACGTGCCACAAAATCCTCATTCTGGGAAGTACAAAATTCTGAGGAGAGCTCAAGAGCACTTGGTGATGATGCCAACACCAAGATGGAGCCCGGAGTCAATTTGTTTTAGAACGATCTCACCTGATAGAGGAATGCCTCACTATTGTTGGTTGATACTCTTTGTGAAGTTCCAGAACAAATACCAAACTTTGGTATAACTCGGGAAAAGAGGTTGCCCGAGCTGATGTCGCCAGAAGAAGCATAAGCCTGGGTAGATGAATTCATGGACCATATTGAGGGCAAGAAAAAAAGATCCACCTGGACATAGCAACTTCCACGTAAACATGACATATGTTTTATCTGCCATGTTCTACATGTTCTATGTTGAACCTGATCAACATGCCACAATGGAGGGTGATTATTTGGCAACAGAACCTATGATGGCACATTTTAGTGTCGAAGAAATAGGAAAAGAGAGTCAGGCAAGATAGAGTGACTCGAAGCCTCTAAAAATAAGCCTGATAGGGTATACTCAGACAAAATGGTCTTCAGCTGCTTGAGTTTGACCTTAGCCAACCATCTACTGCTCATCGGAAGGGAGTACCCTTCAAGAGGGTTTTTATTGATGGATGGGCTGCGGTCAATGTACTACTAGCCAAACAAATGAAGAAGTTAGGGAGAGTTGAAGAGGATCTCATTCTTACGGATCTAACAGTTTCTAGTTTCTTTGGAACCATCACTAGAACTCATGGTATATTGTCGTTGAAAGTTGACTTGGGATGCAAGCAAATCATGTTGGCTTTCCTTGTGGTGGACTGTACTTCCACATATGGAGCTTTGCTAGGTCAAGATTGAATTCATCAGAGTCTCTCCATACCTTTCACCTTCCATCAACAAGTCGTTGTCTACCATGAGGAAGAGACTAAAGAACCAGGATTTTGGGAAATAGTGGAGGCCGAATCACGGCCATTCCTTCCCACAATTAATGTTGCAGAAGCCAGTTTCTATAATCCCATTGTTGGGATTCTCAAGTGATGAGGAGCAGATGAGAATGGCCGTACCAAAGTGACGGCCTAAAAGCTCTTGGAACAATGATTGGTCCTCACAATGGAAGAGTGGGATAGACCTCATATTGTCCTAATGCCTCAACTCCATTAATGTCAGAACAAATGAGGAATGAAAGGAAATTGCAATCAGGTCCTTAATTAAAAGAATGTTGGTGTATGGGAAAGAGAAAAAAATAAGAAAGGGAGAACTCGACCAAAAAAGAAGAGGAATTGCAGCAAAAAAAACTCTGAGCAGTTAGAGCAGAGATGAAGAAGATTTTTTGGGAAAAAGTTGGAAGCAGCCATACAAATGGCTGAATGTATATATGACCTGGATGGGTCGGAAGACTTGTCCGAGAGTCCAGAGTTAGTCGAATTTTTGTGTGTAGAACCTGACAAGCCACCACCAGAGGTACAAAGCCCCTTGGAAACCATTGATTTAGGGACTGAAGAAGATTCAAGGCCCATATAGATCAGTGGCTTGTTGGAAGCTGAAGATTGGGTAAGGATAGCCAGCTTTCTACATAAGTGTAAAGATTGTTTTGCTTGGCATTATACTGAGATGCCAAGTTTAGATTCAACCGTGGTAGAACACAAAATGCCTATCAAGGAGGGATATAAACCTATCAAGCAAGTGCCACGAAAGATGTTAAAAGAGATCGAAGAAAAAGTAATAGAAGAAATTGAAAGGCTAGTAAATGCTGGATTTATTAGGCTTGCCAAATATATTAAGCGGTTGGCCAACATTGTACCTATATTAAAAGTTATAATGAAAGCAGTACAGTGTTGTGTTGACTATAGAAACATTAATGAAGCTACTCATAAAGATGAGAACCCTATGCCCATGGACGACCTATCCATAGATGCAGTTGCAAAACACAAAGTCTTATCTTTTATGGATGGGAATGCCGGTTATAACTAGATAAAAATGGATAAAGAGGATATACATAAAATAGCTTTTAGGTGCCCAGGCCATGTTAGAGCATATGAATACTTACTCATGCCATTCGGGCTTAAGATTATCAGTGCAACCTATCAAAGAGCAATGAATACCATTTTTCATGACTTAATTGGCCATAACATGGAAGTATACATTGATGACATCGTGGTAAAGTCTAAAACAGCAAAGCAACACCTAATAGACCTTAAGGCAAGCCTTGACAAGAATGAGGATCCATAAGTTGGAGATGAATCCAAAGAAGTGTGCTTTTGGGGTAAGAGTGGCCAAATTTTTGGGATTCCTTGTTCATCAAAGAGGTGTCTTCGCCCACAAATAAAGTACAACTGCAAAGGCTGCTAGGCAAAATCAACTTCTTGAGGAGATTCATTGTTAACCTGGCGGGCAAGATTCAGCTGTTCACTCATATTTTAAGATTCAAAGATAAAGAAGAATTCGAGTGGGGACCACCACATCAAGAGGCTTTCGACAGCATAAAGGCCTACTTGGCTTCTCCGCTAGTGCCCATGCCACCTCAAAGGGGAAAACCTTTAAAACTTTACATTTCTACCTCAGAAAAGTCGATAGAAAGCTTATTAGCTTAGAATAATGAGGGTGGGAAGGAACAAGCAATATACTATCTCAATAAAATCCTTACTAAGGTGGAAACAAGATATACCCCGGTGGAGAGATTGTGTCTGGCTCTGTACTTCACTGCCAGCAAGCTAAGACATTACATGTTGCCATGTCATATCCACATTATCGCCAAGACAGATGTGATCAAATATGTGTTGTCAAAACCAATGCTAACTGGGAGGATTGGGAAGTGGATTCTAGCATTATTAGAGTTCAGCTTTCAATATGTGCCTCAAAAAGTAATAAAGAGACAAGCAATTGCAGACTTCTTGGTTGAGCACCAAGAGTTTCAAGATGAGATTATCAACATCCCGGGAACTCTAAAAGTGGCTAGTGTGTGGATCCCATCAAGTAAAGCGTTCTTGGGTAGAGAAAAGTGGATCTAGCAAGAGATAAAAAGAATAACTAGCTTATGGATTACTCATTGGAGACTGTATTTTGATGGTTCTTGCACTCAGAATACTGCTGGAGCTGGGATTGTCATCATTGATCCTAGAGGTGCTCACCATTGTTATTCATTTCTCCTAGATTATCAAGAAATTACCAACAATCAAGCAGAATATGAGGCATTGATAATTAGCCTAGAAATATTGATGGAGTTGGGGGCAACTGAGGTTGAGTTATTTGGCGACTTAAAGTTGGTGATCAATAAGTTAAATGGAAAGTACATATGCATACACATTACCATAACTGGTTATTATTTGGCGGCCATGCAATTATTGAGCTATTAGGGCACTGAAATATCAGTCAGCCATATCCCTAAAGAATCAAATGCAATGGCTAATGAAATGGCTCAGTTGGCTTCTGGAGCACAGATCCAAGAAATAAAATTCAAGATAAAAGTGGAAGTGAAAAAGAAGAATCTCCCTTCTATCTTTGATAGAGGATTTAGCCTAGATATAATGACTAAGGAGCTCGAGATGGAAGATTGGAGATCGCCTATTACTCAGTATTTGAAAGATCCCTCCACAAGCAAGAAGAATAGGCAACAAGGGCTAAGTATGTCATGTGGGAAGAGAACCTGCTAAGAAAAACTCCATATGGATTGTTGTTAAAACGCTTAGGCCAAGAAGAATCTATGAGAATGATGGCAGAAGTACATGAAGGAATCTGTGGGGCTCATCAAGTTGGAAACAAGATTATGTAGTTGCTTAGGAGGTACGGTTATTCCTGGCCTGACATGGAAAAAGATTGCAAGGCTTATGCCCGAGTATACGAGGAGTGTCAAAAGCATGAACCTCTCCAACATGTGCCCTCAGTACCTTTGAACCCAGTGGTCAAGCTTTGGCCCTTTAAATGATAGACAATGGATTTCATCGGGCAGATCCACCCAGTTTCCAGTAAAGGGCACACATTCATAATAATGGCAACAGATTACTTCACCAAATGGGTAGAAGCCTCAGCTGTGAAGATTATCACCTCAACGGCTGTCAAGAAGTTCATTGAAACCAAGATCTTACACAGATATGGGGTGCTCGAGACCATTGCTACAGACCGCATGCCATCTTTTATTTCAAATGAGGGTGAAGAATTTGCAAGTAAATTGAAGATAAGGATGATTCAATCTAGTCCTTACTACCCTCAATCAAATTGTCAAGCTGAAGCTAGCAACAAGGTCTTGGTGAACGTTATCAGAAGAATGGTGGCAGATAGTCTAGAGAAGTAGCACGAGAAGTTGGGAGACACCTTGTAGGCTTATAGAACTTCTAAGAGGGCAGGAACTGGAACTACTCCTTATGCTCTAACCTTCGGGCAAGACGTTGTGCTTCCTATGAAGATTAATGTGAGTTATGTCAAAATTCAGAACCAATTCGGGCTACATAATGAAGAGTACATTGAGGCTCTGTGTCAAGTAATTGAAGACCTAGATGTAGCCCAAATTAAAGCTTTAAACAAAATTCAAGAAGGGAAGAGAGCTGTTGGCCGAGCTTATAACAAGAAGGTAAAGTTCAAGACCTGCAAGGAAGAAGACCTAGTATGGAAGGCAATCTTGCCTTTGGGAGCTCAAGTTAGAGGCTTTGGGAAGTGGAGCCCTACTTAGGAGGGTCATTTCATTGTTCATCAAGCATTGGATAAGGGAGGATATTACTTGGCCGATTTAGAAGGAAACTCACAGAAACAACCAGTTAATGCTAAGTTTTTAAAGAAGTACCATCCGACATTGTGGGATGTTAGGGATTGTTACATTGAAGAAGTTTAAACATTTTGAGGGATCTGAAGTCAGCTTGTATCTTCACCACAGTTGATTTGCAAAAATGGAAATGCAAGCTAAAATGAATTAAAGAAGTCATTTTTATTTCATGAAATGATGAAGTTACATGAGAATCACCCCAAAAAATTTACATCCTTAACTAAGGGCAACTATCCTAGAATGGTATGTCTTCATGATAATGAAGAGTTTATCCTAGAATGGTATCCACGAGGCTACATGGACACACTGAAGTCTCTTTGTGTCCATGCTTGAAAGATGCCTGCGATGATCCTGAAGTCGTTGAAGTTCTGAAGGGTGCCATGAGGACCTCAACTTTATTCTGATTTGCCATTAAGCTCGGGCAACAAGGTGACAGCTGAAATGGATATAAAAGAAGGAGGCAAAGACTGAGGCTGAAGGCCATTGCCAAAATGGGATTGGCAAAGGTCATGCTAAGCGGTTTCCGATGGCCACTGGCACTTTCATTTGTGAACTTGACATTCGAATAAAAAAAGAGCTAATGGATACTTTGACAGTTGAAGAGAAGAAGGCTTGGGTTGACAGTACCAAAGCCTTTGATATTGATCTTGAAACTAACAAGGCCGTGGTAGCTGATCCCGAAGCATACACCTATGATGATGAAGTGATCAAGAAAATAGAGTGTGCAAAAGAATCCTTGACGATGGGTAGATCACTTAGAGGCAGAAATGCCTGACTCAGCCAGAAATGGTTTTGGGGTAAACCAATTTTCCTTAGGCATGTTACTCTTCACGACAATGAGAGCTTGTGATGTCCATGCAGGTCCCAAGGAGTGCACTCATCTCTCATCGAAGAAAAGTTCAGTGTGCAAACCAGCCTGAGGGTGAAGAAAGCCATTGAGCAAGTACCGCATGGTGGAAATCCCTTCACCAGTCTCACAAGAGGATTGAGCTTGAACAACTTTAGGTACCATGGAAAATTGAGAACAATAGGGTACTGGGAAAACTTAGAAGATTCTGAAAATTGTGGAAGTTCTGAAGGCTTTGAGAATTCTCGAAGGTCTAAGATGGCTAAAATGTTTGGCCAAAGAGTTTGAGTGGGTATTGTATAAATAAGTAATTACGTAACATTAGAATTCATGGGTTAGTGCAAAGGTCTCATTAATAAACAGCTGTGTTAAATGGTGCAAGTCTCGAGTAAGCATGCAACGGTTATTCAATCATTATTAGCGTATGGGGCTGTAGACTCAACAATGATTAAAGATGGTATTGTTTGGGTTAATATTTGAACATTAGGTTTGAATTAGGTAAGGCCCAAGGATGCCAAGATAAAGGGGATTTGCCCGAAGCCCAACACAGAGCCCATAAACTAATTAAAGTCTTCTCAGTCAAATACAAGCCACTTGCTTGCCTATGGAAGTGACAAGTGATGGAGACCAACCTGCTACTAGCCAAAAAGCACTTTCTAGTGACATTTAAGTAAAAAGCTACTTACTCATCGCCCTCTCATTGCTTTCTAGCAAGAGCAAAGTTGCAGCAGTCGGGCTAACCTGCCTATAAAATAAAGAATATGCCTCATAAACAAGGACACTCAACCAATCAAACAAACAAACTTACAAACTCTGCTCTCAAGTCAGATTTGCAACCAAAAGCTGTAATCAGCCCAGATCTTTGACCTTTTAGCAATAGTCTCCTTAGAAAGCCTACCTTTCTCTAGTTTAAAACTCTGTTACTTTTGTAGTATCGATTCCTTCGTGTAAACTTGTTTACCATCCATCACATTTCAAGCATACAACCTTTGAAAACTCAAAGAGAAGCGACTGCAAGAAGTTCAACCTTGCCAGACAAGATGAAATCTTGCCCAAAGCTATTTGTTTGTCTTCTAAATTAGTAGATCTGTTACTTAGTGCATTATCCAACATGTAGTCAAATCATTTCCATTTGTTTCTTACTTTAAGAATCTCATTTGTGTTCGGATCTGATCATTTTAATAGATATTCTTTCATTTAAAACCAATCTAGAACTAAGTGAATGGCTTAAAGGGTTATGGATACCCTTCCTTCAAGCATACAAGACCATGAACTAAAAGTCCTTGATCACAAGGCAAGAAAAGAACTTAATATGGACTTAACTCATCCATGACAATCTTTTGATAACATGAAGTCCGAGTAACTTGGGGTGTAAGAAATCAGCTTAAACACATTTGTTCTACATCTACTATAATGAGATAATAGTGGCACGCCCCGCACTTAAGTTAGTTTTGATAGGGAGCCTCAAGGCATACACCTAAGGCCCCACAAAGACACATTTCAGAACTAACTTTGTCATGTTCTTGCAGCAGACAAACAAGCAAGTGCCAGACTACCATATACAATCAACACAACGTGCCAACCCCCAGGGGAGCTGTGCTGAGGTGCCAAGGGTCCTCCTCCTGGAAAAATCTTCGCTCGACCAAAATGTGCTAAAAAATCAGTGCAAGCCAAGAAAGAGAAAGGGGAGGGAAAGCTGGGCGAGATGGGGAAGAGATGAAGAGCTAGGAGGAGAAGGGGAAGAGCTGCCACCTGCAATATTACGTACATGTGTTTTGAGATGTAGAGTGACAGAGTCATTGAGAGAGAAATTTCTCATTTTATGCACTTGTTTCCAAACAGAGCCTAATTTCTAATTGAATACACATATACTTTTATAAATTCTTTTAAGTTCTAATTGAATACACTTAGATTTCTGCAAGACTTTCATATACTCTGTTAAAATCAAGATTGGATACTCTTACAATTTCAGAGAGTCATTTAATATCATGATTAATTCCGCCCCTAAAAAATTAAAATTTAATATTTGTAAGGGACCATTTTTAAAATGTCATATGAACTTATACATTTTTTCCAATTTCAATTTGTCATATAAAAAAAATTTAAGCGATTTGTCATATCAACTTTCTAAAATCATTAATTTGTCATCTCACCGAAACTCCGTCAAGTTTTCCATCTAAAATAAGTCACATGCTTTGCACATAAAATATCATCTAACCTCACCATAGATTGGAAGCTTTCTAATGACTATATTTTTTTAGTCATCTTCACTTCGAAACACAAGAGAAGTGACTCCAGGTCGTTCCCCTTTCTGAATGGCAAACCCTCAGATCCTAGAATTATTTTCCTTGAAGGCAATTTATTACAAGGAGAATAAGATGTTCAAATGTCTGAAATAACTTTGAACACAAGTAATGTACCTTGCACATGAATTATTTTGGTTGGAAACTTAATAGAGTTAGGGTGAGATGACAAATAATAATTTCGCAAGTTGATATGACAAATCACTTAATGTTTAGGTCATATGACAAATTACAAAAAATGTATAAGTTTACATGACTTTTCAAAAAAATTCCGATTTGTAAATTGTCAAATCCAAGACTAAGAATGTTCCACATGATCAATTCTCTTTTAGGAAATAATTGCAATTGTGAAAGACAAATTCGTAAACCTTTTGGAAATAATTAAAGCAGGGAAAATTCTTCTTCATCCCAACAACCATCCAATGTCTATAAAATATTTGCTTCCCCCTGCTTTAGGCAATTGGACTTTTTCTAAGTTATCGTTTTGGCTTCCAGAGATGAAGAATGGTTTCCCAGGAAAGTTGGTGGTAATTACAGCACTAATGCTTCTTCTTTTGGCGGATCTCGGAGCAACTTGTGCTTTAGTTCCTCATGGTAAATAATAATATCTTCCTCTTCCTCATGGTTATTTCATTTTATGCTTCGCTATTTTCTCCACTGGATCATCTGGTAACACTTAGTTTCTCTTGTTTGGCGTGATTTTGTTGTGTGGTTGAAGGTGGTGATCACCATCAAGTTTGATATCGCCTGTTGACAATAAAGATGGCACGAGAAAGGTAACAAAAGAACGTTGCCTTGGATGTCAAAATGAGATGTTTAGCAAGACTACTACTATAATATTGCCCATCCGACGCAGCCTGAGACCAGTGAACTGGCCAAAGCCACCTTCACCGACCAGAAATGGACGACGCAGCCAGTTTGCTCCAAACCCGCCAGGTGCTGTCAGTTGATGTTTAGTTGAGAAATCATATGATGCTGTTCTTCCATTAATAAGTTAGTAGGTTAAGTGATTTGAATTTGAGATGCTCTTCTTCCATTAATAAGTCAATAGGTTAAGTGATTTGAATTTGAAGGTTTTTAATCTAAAGTGTAATGGGTGAACAATCTTTGGTTAGGCATTGCTTCTTGATTGTTTCAGTGATTTGATTTGGATGGTGGATATTCCAAAGCGAACAATATTTGATGTTGTAAGATATACAATATGGAATAAATTCACCTAAGTCTCTCATTTAGGATACCTTTTAAGTGTGGAAACGCTTATTGAGGGGGTACAGAGAATGAAAGTTATGGGACTAAAAAGTCTAAGTTGAAGCCAAATGCGTTAAATTTTTAATTTTTAATTTTTTAAACAAACGATCTTATTTACGTTAAGGGGGAGGAAGATGAGTTTAGACTCATAATGGACTAGCAATAATGTAGTTCAAATTCGCTTTTGGTGAGAATCAAACCTAATACCTCTCACTTACAAGTGAAGAGGAATACCACTAGACCGTCGTATTAAGTGGCAATTTGTTAACCTTTTTAGCCCCACAAAAAAACCGTCAACTTTTTTAGCAAGGGCCTCTTACATACACTCTCAATTTTTGATTGCTGGATCCAATGATTTGAAGAATATCAGTAGACAAAATTAACAACGGTGTATGAGAGGTAAAAAAGAGTGTGTGACTAACACTAATCTTGAAAATCTAAATTAATTATTCAATCATGTAAAATTCTTCTTCATTCCCGAACCATGCAAAGTGTATAAAATGATCAACGTGAGAGGTCACACTTAATGTGCACTGAGGTCATTTGTGATAAAATCTCACACGTACAATAGATAATTAAATTGAAAACAATATCAGTGCTAAACTTAAAAATTTATCACATACATGTTGCCAATTATATATTAGTTAAAGTGTAAATAGCAGTTTGCTGTCTCACATTGACGAAGTGCATATGTAATATCAATTGTAACTCCTATATATTCCACTTTAAAGATTAATGAATATGCAAGAAATTACCAAATATTGTCATATAAATTTTTGGTATTTACCATATTTAATTTGACTTGGTACACATTGTATCTATGAGTATTTTTGCTAGCATTCTCTTCTTGAAAATAGTGCTACCACGGCTACCAGGTCGTGAGAATACTTAATTTCGGACAATCTTGAGTCTTGAACATTCAGGACCCTTCATACTGCCCAATCTATGTGGCACAATAAGAATTTAACACATGTAATTTTTTTCTTTCAAAATAGAACAAAACCTTGTTCACGCTTTGGAAGCCCAAAGGTTAATGGCGTCTTCTCCTAATGACAGAGGACTTCAATCGTCCTTCTCCCTCCCGCTCACACTACCTCTCCCTCTCCCTCTCTATCTCTCTCTCTCTCTCTCTCTCTATCTTCGACTGCCTCTCCTTTTCGCTCAGATCACCATCCACCCAAAGCGGTGATGGCAAGCTCCAAGCAACGACGACGAGTGGCAAAATTGAATAGAAAAGCTAGACGACCTTGAAAAACAAGGAATCGGGTATGTTTTCGAAGAATTACATACTTTTTCTCCATTCTCAATTTATATGTTCAATTTTTATGATGTGAGCAAAATTTTCTCTTATTAGGGTTTGCTCTTGTCATTATTAATTTTGTTCGAATTATTTAAAATTTGAATTCAATTCTTTTCAATTCTCCATTTTCTTTTCAATTCCAATGGAACCGAAGGATCCATTCTCTGATGTATTATTCAATAGTAGGTTATTTTTGTCCCTTGTGTTATTGTTATTGGTGTTGGTATATCAGGGATTGCAATTGCACGAATTCTGGGTTTTTTGAGTTTTATTTTTTTTATAATTTTGAGTATGTTTTCTTTTTTGTGTTTGAATACACGTAGGTTGAAGAGCTGCATAAAGGACAACCACAAGGGCAAAGCCATACAAAGTAGAGTTTCCAACACCGCAATGTCAACCAATTTGCATATGTGAGTATTAGATTCCTTTTTCCATTTCCATGCCCCTTGATTTGTTTTACAATTTGGTCACTTTTTTAAGATGTATTGTGTTCCATTTTTTCTGGGAGTTGCCAAGATTCTAGTATTCAACTTGTTCCATTCAGTGATGCCCATATAACGAAAACTACCATGTTCATATGTTTTTTCGAAATATCTTGAAAGCTATGTACTGTAATCAACTTGTTCCATACAGTGCCCATATAACGAAAGCTACCATAATCAACTTGTTCGATTTAGTGACGCCCATATAACGAATCAACTTATTTCATTTGTGTGCAGGATGTTCATTATGAGGACAAGGAATTGAAAGAAGCACAAGCTTCCCTTGGCTATCACTGACGCCTTTCAAATTCCTAGAGTTGAAGGAGTTGATGTCTCTATCTGATATAAATAATGTCTTTGTATATGCTGATGACTATGGTCTAAAATGGACATAGATTGTTTCTCAAATTGGTATGAGAGGGTAAAACAGTATGTGAGATTCGTCTTAGTTTCGTTTATAATTTTGGGTTGGAATCTATAAATCTGTAACGAGTAAGAGACTTTTGTTTTGTATTTATATATTTTGATAGCCTCTTTCAAATCCTCTCTATAAGTCAAACAGAATTGACTACATTATGTATTCTCAAGGAAAACATTTTTGTTTTCATGTACATTTGAAAGTGTCTTTCTCCTTTATTTAGTTTTATTTAATTAGGGCATTGTCATTTGTGTACCTGGTCAGAGTGTATGTATATTGATGCAGAGTTACATTGAGACATCTACAGAGGAATACATGAGAAAATTAACATATGAAACCAGTTTGGCTTCTTAGTAGTACATGAAAAATAAGACGTTTAGTGAAAGGAAATTTTGTCGTTTGATGAACAAAAACCAAAGTAGCAATAGCAATCTCCAAAATTATCACCAAAGTAGCACTGGACTTGTGATATCCCTTCAGTCACACTTGTTTAATATAGTACAAGTTCAACAAAATGATTACAACATCTTCTCCAATTCAACGGAAATTGCCTCATGGTCTTTAGATTCTCATTTTTCAAGCCCCTTGCTTGCACTGTTACTTTGTGAAAGGTCATGATGGTGGATCATAACTTCCTATAAATTACCAAACAAATTATATTATATAAAATCATTCCTAAAAACAATAAGATAATACTTATTAGGTTATACTAGTTACTGGAATTGTTGAATAAGGGGAATGCTATTCTGAGAGTTTGTAAATGGACCAAAAAATGGTACTTGAGTTCCATTCTCAATACATGATCCCTATAATAGTGAAATATATAAACATGTCATAATAGGAAAATTATACATAGATAAACAGAAATCATTTGTAGAATATATAACAATAATTAAATTATACTAGTTACCTGAAGCTGAAGAAGTTGCTGATTAGTGAAAAGCATGCTTCCGTGTTGATTAGTGAAAGGCATGCTTCCGTGCAGATTAGTTGCACCTATATTTGTGCTTGGAAATGATACTTGGGTTCCAACATTCATATAGGATCCCTGCTAAAAACATTTTTTTAAAATTTATATATAGAGTTTCTTTTTATCAAACGTGAACAAAACAAAATTAAATATGAAAATGATATCTTACTTGAGTCAGCACATTAAACATAGGATATCCATGTTGAATAACATGTTGCTCATTTGAATTGCCACTAAAAGGAGCACAATCCTGTTGTATTCATAATGAAAAAAAAAAACAATTCCTAAATGAAAACATAATCCACATAATTGGGCATAATGATATATAATTTATAACATATTTATGATGAGTTAGAACATGTACTTTCAAGTGGGTGCCTTTTCTTGTTGAAGATTTGGTGGCTTTGTTTGGCTTCCCACGCCTTTCAGGTGGGTCTTTGTGTCTACTATGTGGACGTCCAACAGTGGCTTTTCTTTTAACTTTGTGTGTTGTGATCTCACACTCATCATCAAGTTGTATCATTTCCTTATGCTTTCTTGCACCACTTTCACCATCAAAAGCTTGACCTTTCTGTTCACTTGCAACACTTTCACCATCTAAAATTTGACCCTCATGCTCAATTGCTCCACTTTTTCATACTAAAGCTTGACCTTCTGATGTTTTATTAGATAGCGTATCAACTAAACACTCATGAGCATATGTTGTGAACTTTTCATGTTCTGCTGCCAAGGATGTTATCTCATGAAAATTGCAACACAAATGGCTATAAGGCCTCCCCATAGACTTCTTAGCATAGTCATTACCCTCGCCTCCACGATAATTAGTTATGCTTCTACCCTTTGCATCTCTTGTCCATCGCTTTAAAATGTAATCATGCAGGATTCTTTTCACATTCTTCTTGTCCAACACTTTTAATGCATGACAACATAAAATCCCAACAAAACTGAACTTCATGCAACTACATGTGATTCCTTTTGTAAAGCTTCAAATTTGATAAAATGCTCTTGAGGTTTGCCATTATAAGTTACCTTGTACTCATATGTCATCCCGAACTAGCTAACTTTGTATATTTTGTAATTCAGGATACACATGTACTCCTTTTGGAATAGTCTATAAACTTCTGGGGAATAAATCTCTGCTGCATGTCGCAACATCTCAACATTAATTAATAACATGAGTGTAGTTTGTATCATCTTGAAATCTGCAATTAACTCCTAATATCGTCTATCTTCTAAAAGCCTCTCATAATGCTCAAAGACACGCAAAAGATTGTGACTTGATTTTAAGTACTTCTTTAACACGTTATTCATACTTTCACTACGTTGGGTATTCATCATGTCGGCAGTGAAAAGTGTCTCTTATATAGTAATGCCCATTTTTCCTTCATAGCCAATAAATCTTCAACCACTTATTTCCCTTGAGGTCTTATTTCTCAATCATATCATTCCATGCATAAAGGCTTTCTTCCTCATCCTCATACTCATATACACAAGTACCAAAATCAGAAGCAAATTGACTTTAACTTGTTACACACATGACTCAAATTTTTGGCAGCATTTTGATAAATATGCCGAACACACAGGCAATGGTGAGATTCATTAAAAATTTCTAATATTGCTTTAGCCATTGCAGCATATTGATCTGTCAATATGGTCTTTGGTTGCTTCCCAAACATATTGCTTCCAAGAAAGTCTTGAATAGCCATGTAAAAGATCAGCACTTTCTTCATATAGCAAAGCTGAACTGAAAACTACAGTTTGTTTATGATGATTAACACCAAGAATTAGTGCAAATGGTCTACCATACTCATTTGTCTGATACGTTGTGTCAAAGCAAATAACATCTCCAAAGAGACTATAATCACTTATTGAACATGAATCTGCCCAAAACATATTTGTGATCATATCATCTTCATCAAGTTGCACCGAGTAAAAACTAGACGAGTCCTTCAGTTGCATTTTATGAAAATATTGCAATATAGCCCCATCATCTCTTTTTTCCATGTTTGTCTTGTAAAGGTATAAAGGTACAAGGTCAATCCAATGGTTAATGTGCAGCCAAGTGTCAATAGATTAAGCTGATAGGTTTGTTATAAGTTTGCTTAATCTGTAAGGAAACTAGAGTATATATAGAGAGATAGTTTTGTAAGCAATAGCAAGAAATGAAATGAAATAAACAATGTTGTTTTACTCAGTTTCTCTCTAAAAAACTCTGTAAACTCTTTCTCTCTCTAAGTGTAAATCACCATTGTTAAATACACAATCTTCTCTGTTAACATGGTATCATCGCCGGGCATGGTTGGTGTTTCTCGATCCTGATTTCGTACTACTTCCGCTATCTTCGATCTTCTCTATATCTCCGGTATCTTCGATCTTCTCTACATCTTCGGTATCTTCGTTCTTCTCTTCTCTGCTCTTTTGCTGAATCTGTATCATGATCTCTTTGGTTTTCTCTGATATGACGAATTATAGCCTGCAAGATTGGTTATGTTTCTTGCCTATGAACTGTTTGATGATATGTGTGAATGCCTCCCTCTCTCTGAATCTGTGAGATTCTTCTTCTCTATTTCTGGATATTAGTTTTGCACAGTGAAGTGCGTATAATCGCAAACCCTAATTTCTCAATTTCTTCAAGAATCTCTTCATTTCTTCAAGCTTTCTTCTGTTGTCTATACGACTATCAACAATGGTGACTGCTGCACAACTACAGATAATTCAGTCTCCAATTATGAACTTGATTCCCAATGTTTTGGTCTCTGTGACGGTAAAATTAGATGATACGACTTACTTAGTCTGGCATTATCAAATGCGATTGCTTCTTGAAAGTCATGGCATTCTTGGCTTTGTGGATGGCACACGGCGATGTCCACCTCGTTTTGTTGCTGATTCAGATGTTGAAGGTGTTGAGTCTGAAGCATACCAGATCTGGAAAATGCATGACAGAGCCCTTATGCAACTTCTTATTGCTACTCTCTCTCCTACTGCCTTATCATGTATCATTGGTTGTACCAATTCCAATGATATTTGGATCAATCTCAAGGACAGATTTTCAACAATTACCAAAGCCAGTATTTTTCAGTTGAAAACTGAGTTGCAGAATATCAAGAAAGGGTCCGAGAACATTTCTCAGTACTTGCAGCGCATTAAAGATGCTCGAGATCATCTCTCAGCTGCTTGAATTTCCTTTGACGATGATGATATTATCATTTTGGCCTTGAAAGGGTTACCTTCTGAGTATAACACTTTTCGCACAGTCATAAGGGGAAGGGAGAGTGTTATCTCTCTTAAGGATTTTCGTGCCCAATTACTTGCTGAAGAAACCACTGTTGAGCATGCTCCAGTTTCTGAAACCTTTTCTACTGCTATGATTGCACAAGCACCTATATCTAACGGGAAAGCATTGATGCTTGATGAAGGATCCTCTCATTCTCCACATTCTCAGTATCATCATGGTAGTTCTTCTGGTGGTACTTCTGATTCTGGTAGTTCTTCTGGGGGTTCTTATCATGCTGGCAATCCTAACCACAATTCTGGAGGATCTTATACTCCCAATTTTGGAGGCTATCGAGGCTCAAATTTCAGAGGTCGTGCCAGAGGCAGAAATCACTTTGGTAATAATTGGCGGTTCTCGGGTAACTCTCCTAATAATAGTCCTGGCATACTTGGTCCTGCGAGACCCCATGTTTCATCTTGTCCTGAGCATAGCAATACCATCCCTGTGTGTCAGATATGCAACAAACGAGGCCATATAGCTGTTGATTGTTTCCAGAGACACTCTTCTTCCACTGTTTCCTCGTCTTCAGTGCAATGCCAAATTTGTTGCAAATTTGGTCATTCTGCAATGCAGTGCTACCACCGTGCTAATTTTTCATATTAAGGCAGATCTCCACCATCTTCCCTTACTGCAATGCATGCTAACTTTCAACCATCTGCTCCTCAAGAACAATTCTGGGTAACTGATACTGGTGCTACATCTCACATGACGTCTGACCTGTCCAATCTCACTCATGCCACTCCATTTACTGGCACTGACACTATTGCTACTGCAAGTGGTGCAGGTTTGCACATTTCTCACAATGGTTCTTCTGTTTTGAATGCTCCCAACCATGTTTTTCAACTCAAGAACATACTGCATGTGCCGAAATTATCTCAACATTTGTTATCTATTTATAGCCTCTGTAAAGATAACAACTGTAGGTTCATATGTGATGAGTTTTCTTTCTGGATTCAGGACAAGATCACAGGGAAAGTTCTTCTTCAAGGACTGTGTAGAGCTGGCCTATATCCCATTCCATTATACATACCACCATTCATTCTCAATCAAGCATTGATGACATCTCACTCTTCTACACAGCAGCATTGTTATCTTGGTCATGCTGTGAACACCACTTTGTGGCACAACAGATTAGGCCATCCATCTAATTTTGTTGTTTCTCAAATGTTGCATCAATCTCATATTCCATTTTCTATGGATCATTCTAAACATCTGTGTATATCTTGTTTGCAAGGAAAGTTTACTAAACTTCCTTTTTCTTATCCTGCCAATAAAACTGTCCAACCATTAGAGGTCATTCATAGTAATGTGTGGGGCCCATCCTCTACTTTGTCCATTGAGGGTTTCAAATTCTATGTACTTTTCATTGACGAATGTACCAGGTTTACCTGGATATTTCCTTTAATGAATAAAAGTGAGGTGTTTCATACTTTTGTGCAGTTTCATTCTTTTATCCATACTCAGTTTTCCACTGCCATTAAAAAATTTCAGAGTGATGGTGGTGGTGAATACACCAGCAATCAGTTCAAACAATTTTTATTAACCAAAGGTATTTTGCATCAAAAGTCTTGTCCACACACACCTGAGCAAAATGGCCTTGCTGAGAGAAAGCATAGGCACATTGTTGAAACTGCCCTTACCCTTCTTCAAACTGCTCATCTGCCTTCACAGTTCTGGTTCCATGCTTGTGCACTTTCTGTTTACTTAATAAACAGAATGCCCTGTCAAGTTTTATCCATGAAATCTCCCTATATTTTTTTGTTTCAGAAACCACCAGTGTTAACCCATTTAAAGGTTTTTGGTTGCAGTTGTTTTCCACTCTTGAAGCCCTACAACACTTCCAAATTTCAACCCAAAACTGCCCAGTGCATATTTTTGGGATATGCTGGTCACTATAAAGGGTACATTTGTTTTAATCCCATTACTAGCAAGTTTCATGTGTCCAGACATGTTCTTTTTTATGAGCATACTTATCCTTATTTGAATATCATTTCTAAGTCTCAGGTTCCTCAGTCCCTTAGCTTGTCATCTTCTAGTGTCTCACCATCTGTTACATTTCAAAATGTTGTTGCATCACATACATCATCATCATCTCCCTCACCACTTCTATCTGTGCATTCCACCCCTCCAGCTTCAGCTTCACCTTCTCCCCATTCTTTGCCTTTCCCTCTCCCTGTTCTTCCTCCATCACCTTCTCAAACCCCATTGCCACCTACTCTCTCATCTACACAGTCTCTGATTCCTGTTGATCCTGATTTCCAGCAAGAAACTCTCGATGTGGTTCTGCCAGTCCCTTCTGTGAGTTTGCATCCCATGCAAACGCGATCCAAAAGTGGAATATTTAAGAGGAAAGCTTTCTCAGCCTCTGTTACCTCATCCATTGTGTCTGATATGGAACCTTCCTCTTTCAAGTCTGCTAGTACCATTCCAGAATGGCAGGCTGCCATGAAAGATGAAATCGATGCTTTGAATGCTCAGAAAACTTGGACTCTTGTTCCTCTCCCTGTTGGCAAAAACTTAGTTGGCTGTAAATGGGTGTACAGGCTTAAAAAGCATCTTGATGGGTCTATCGCACGGTATAAGGCTCGTCTTGTAGCTAAGGGGTATAGTTAAGAGGAAGACATCGATTATACTGAAACTTTCAGTCCAGTTGTTAAGCCTACTACTGTCCGATTAATCTTAGCCCTTGCAGCTCAGTTTAATTGGCGCCTCCGACAGTTGGATGTTCGAAATGCGTTTTTACATGGCGATCTTCTTGAAGAGGTTTATATGAGTCAGCCTCCTGGATTTGTCTGTTCTTCTTCTCCTTCCAATTATGTGTGCAAGCTCCAAAAGTCCTTGTATGGTCTTAAACAGGCTCCTCGCACTTGGAATGAGAAGTTCACCAGCTTCTTACCTGGTTTAGGCTTCAAAGCCTCTGTTGCAGATCCCTCTTTATTTGTCAAACAGACTTTCAATGGTATTGTCATCCTCTTACTCTATGTCGATGATATTATCCTCACTGGCAGCAGCACATCTCTTCTCTCTGAGGTCATTTTTGATTTGACACAAGAGTTTGATATGAAGGACTTGGGCACTCTCCATTATTTCTTAGGTTTACAGATCACTTACCAGCCTACAGGCTTGTTTGTTTCTCAGACCAAATATATTTAGGATCTCCTCGCCAAGGTTGATATGCAAGATGCCAAGTCATGTGCCACACCCTGCCTCCCTAATCACAGGTTATCCAAGACAGATGGTACCTCTTATCATAGTCCTGCACAGTATCGCAGTATTGTTGGTGCATTGCAATATTTGACCTTCACTAGGCCAGATATTGCATTTGCCGTTAATCAATGTTGTCAATTTATGCACAATCCTCTGGATATTCATGTTGTTGCAGTCAAACATATCTTACGGTATCTCAGTGGCACACTTGACTATGGTATTCATTTTACTCCTGGTACATTGCAGCTTCAAGCCTATAGCGATGCTGATTGGGCAGGTGATCCCAACGATCGTCGTTCCACTTCTGGCTATATTGTTTATCTTGGTAACACACCTATTTCTTGGGCTTCCAAGAAACAACACACTGTGTCTCGGTCCTCTACTGAGGCCGAATATCGAGCCCTTGCTATTACTGCAGTTGAAGTCTCTTGGATACGTCAGCTTCTGTGTGATCTTCATGTTCCTTTATCTGATGTTCCTCTGCTGTTTTGCAATAATATTTCTGCTATTGCATTGTCCTCTAATCCAGTTTTCCATTCCCGGGTCAAGCACATTGAAATTGACTATCACTTTGTCCGGGAGCGAGTTATCCGCGGTGACTTGGCTGTTCATCATGTCTCTTCCAAGGAGCAATTTGCAGACATTTTAACAAAAGGGTTGTCCATTTCTCTGTTTCAAGATCATTGTTCCAATCTCATGCTTCGTTCCCGTAAGCATGAGATTGAGGGGGGATGTAAAGGTATAAAGGTACAAGGTCAATCCAATGGTTAATGTGCAGCCAAGTGTCAATAGATTAAGCTGATAGGTTTGTTATAAGTTTGCTTAATCTGTAAGGAAACTAGAGTATATATAGAGAGATAGTTTTGTAAGCAATAGCAAGAAATGAAATGAAATAAACAGTGTTGTTTTACTCAGTTTCTCTCTAAAAAACTCTGTAAACTCTTTCTCTCTCTAAGTGTAAATCACCATTGTTAAATACACAATCTTCTCTGTTAACATGTCTTTCGCTTTTGATATATGTAATTTCGATAATCTTTATCAAGAAACCCAAGATTCTCTCGCCCACCAACTTCTCTGCTCATCAATTACATAGTTGCTTTTATTGGTATTCCTGACTTATCTGCATCATCGGCATGCGCCTTTTGAGCTCGGGACATCTTACGATTAATCTTCAACATGTGCTTCATAGGGGTTCAAACCAAAGCATGATTATGATTTGCATCAAGGGAAACAATCTTAAATTTTCCATTTTTTTTAAGAAGGCAAGTCATATGGGCTTGACATTCGACCCTTGAAATTGGTTGAGTATAAGTTGTACCTTCAACTAGCTCATCAATTCTTCGAAAACCTTGTCTTGAAGAAGTGTAAGTTACTCTTGTTACAATAACATGTAGGTGAAGAATTTGCACCTTGTAAATCATCTTCATCACTAGGTAATGACTCACTATCTAATCTTGTAGGTTCTTTGTTCTCCATAATCTGCAACATAACATTAATACCAGAGACATGACATATGCTCTCCATTATCTGGTTTTATTTTGTTGCATCTCAAATATGTTCTCCATTATTCATTTGCTTTTATTTTGTTGCATCTTAATATGGGATGAAACAGAGTCCGCCCAATACAAATATTGCAATTTTCAAACCTAAACCCACAAGCTTTGTAAAGAAAAACAACCACCCAAAATTTTGAACACAAATTCAAATCATGCAAAACTAAAAACATACCATCAAATACAGCAGAGAATGGATCATCTGGATAGATGCCTAGGTGGATGGTCGTCGTTGTTATTCGTCATCGTTGTTGCTTGGAGTTCGCCGTCATTGCTCTGGGTGGATGGTTGTCTGGGCAAGAAAGAGAGGTAGTCTGAAAGGGAGAGGGAGAGAAAGGTAGTGTGAGTAGGAGGAAGAAGGATGATTAAAGTCCTCTGTCATTGGGAGAAGACGCCATTAACCTTCGAGCTTCCAAAGCGTGAACAAAGTTTGGTTTTGATTTTGAAAAAAAAAAATTACACGTGTTAAATTCTTATTGTGCCACGTAGATTGGGCAGTATGAAGGGTCCTCAAGTATTGTCTCTTAATTTCCATTGTAAATATGGGATCAACAAAGAATAAACTAATCAATCACTTCACTTCAACTTTTGTTTTTTTTTTTTTTTTTGGGTAAAGTCACTTAAACTTTTGTTGGCTGGTCAACTATGGTATACGGCCTTTTTAGGGTTTATCATTTTTTCAGATTCTTTTTTTTTTTTGGTCAAAATTTATTGATTGTGGATTAATCTCAAGATTTTTCTCTCATTTTTTAACATTAGGAATACGTTAATTAAATTGAAATATGGCAAAACAAATTCATTTCCAAAATGGTTTTTATTTTTAATTTATATAAGCTGGTACGTGAAACGTGAATTTTTTGTCGAGGAAAACAAAATGAAATACAATGAGGCACCTAATGCAAGTGATGATTTATTCGTCCAGAGATGTCTCTCATATTTTAGTAGACTTGTGACGAGTGACTTCTCACACCGGTGCACTGGTGATAGGATTTTTAAAGTTATTTTTTTCTGCTAGCCACTGGAAGTGAGTGGTTTTCCGGCTAAGTTGGCGGTGTTAATTGCAGCACTAGTACCATTAGTTCTCGTGCAAGATTTTTGAACAACATGTATATTACTTCCTCATGGTAATTAAGGAAAATAATAAGCACGCTCCTTTTATACTCTTTCACATATTTATTTAGTTACATACGTTGTCTTTATTTGATTTATTTATGTCTAGTGACCAAAAGTTAAGAGGTGTGGTAAGAACCCATTTTAAATGTTTATAACATGTCCTTGCCAGCCATCCCACCGAACGGCCTTTAGGGGACTTGTGAGTCTGTGACAAGTTAGTTGTCACACTGCATATTGGTGATTGCACTAAATTGAGGAGCATGATAAGTGAGATTCTTTTATGTAATCAAGTTTTAGTCTGAGTGACATTAAATTTTTAAAGAATTAAAATGTACACTACCTTCAATGAACGTATGAAAGAATATGGTATTAGAATAAATGAAAGCTCTGTCCAAAAAAAAAAAAAAAAAAAAAGAATAAATGAAAGCCAAATATGGGACGAAAAGAATGGAAGACTTAAAGGTCAACCTTTTGAAAGTTAACAGCATGTAATTCTCTTCCGAACCCCTGCAAGTTAAAAGTCTATGAATATCATCGTTATTAACGCTGCGGTGACAGGATTTTCGAAGTTATTGTTTCTGCTTCCAATGATGAATGGCTCTTCAGCAAACCTGGTAGCCATTGCGACATTAGTGTTGCTTCTTATGGGGGATTGCCTAGCAACTTGTGGACTTCTTCCTCACGGTAATTAATAATCATCTTCCTTGTTTTTGAGATCTCTAAGTATTGGAAACTTTAATTGACTTTAGTTTAATTAAATTTAAATATCCTTCCCCAAATTATTGCCTTGATTTTATTTGGTAACTAATTTCTTGCTTGTCATTTGCTCATATGGTTAAAGACGGTTGCCTTGAATGTCAAAGTGATATTTTGAGCAACAAAGTAATACCCTTTCGCCGCAGCCTTAGGCCAGTGACTGAGTCGACGCCATCTTCACCTGATAGAAATCCAGGACCAGGAATGGGCCATTAGAATTTAGTATTGTGTTGTAAGTTATTGGCCTAGTTTTACATTGTATTGGACTTGGGAGTCTTTGTACAAGCTACTTAGAGCTGGGTTTTATTTGTTAATTTAGTCAGTTTTTTCGTTTTCCTCCGGGAGCTGAAAAAAAAATTGGGTTTATTATGTTAAATAAAATTGAATATCCTTATTCAGTGTTTTCGTTTATCTCTCAATTATTCAAACCTGCAAAATTGGATATCCATATCGAGTGTTTTCATATTATGTACTTCACAGTTTTTGAACGTTTTGAATAAGTAATATCAAGTTAAACTAAGAGCTAAAAGAAAAACTTTATATTATCAGAATTGATGGAACAAACAAACCAACCAACCAACCAAGAAATTAAGAACACAAAATTAAGCCATAATATTCAAGCAAGATGACCAATATATATATAATTGAAAAGCAAAAGGGCGTGAAAATACAAGACTAAATCGGCATGTTTATCAGTCTTTTACTTTCTCTGTTGTTTAGATTTATCGTAGACACACTTCTTCTTATAGTTTATGACAAAAAAAAAAAGAATTGTATTAAGCAGAGATTTCAATCGATAGGCACACTAAACACTGAACATTGAAACACATGTGCGCAAGCTCTCCTTCACATCATCACTTTACCCTAATATTTCTCTTGCGAGCAGGTTTGTAGTATTTATTTCTTCTTTTTTTTCTCGCTCTACCTTCCTTTTCTTTTTTGGTCGGATCTCCTCCATCTTTTTCTTTGTTCGTCGGATTGACATCCTCCTCCTCCTCCTTCACATCATCACACGCCCTAATTGCATCTCTCTTCCTTATTCTCTCTTTAACCACCTCTATTGCTTCCTCCAAACGCCTCTTCAGCATACACTCCCCACACCGATACATGTCATGGGATTTTCCAACATAAACGTACAACCCCGATACCTCTACATCCTTGATCGAAAACTTATGTTGCTCAGTTTCGCAACCCCGCTTTATAATCATATCCATTATACCATTGTGCAACTCACCATGCTCACCTGATCTTTCGATTCCAAATGACGAAAGCGCATCCGAAAGAAGCTCCTCGTCAGAGCTCTTTAATTCCGTTCGGTCAAATTTGACTGGTTTCTCCTCTTGTTCATGATACTGGTCGATTAGGGTTCGACGACGGGTTCCAATATCGGCCGAGGAATGAACGTCGAAGTATGCGTGGTTGATATGGTAGTCAAACTTCACTACATACTGAACCGACGGCGAGGAAGGCTCGTAGCCACCTACGTTGTTGTAGTCAAGCGGTGTAATGTAAAAGTCCAAGCGATCCTTTTCGTGATGGACTTCAATCCCTTCAATCCCTTTGACTGCCATGGCTGTAATCAACAAGCAGCTGTTAAATGAGCAATTGTATCTCTATTCAGAAGAAGTGTAAACTAGGGTTTTATAGTTGTGTGGATCGGCTAACAAATATATATCGGGGACGGAAGAATTCAATTGTAATCCTACTTGTTTTAGGAAATAACCCCAGATAAGAGGGGATCTAGGTTTTTTTCAAACTAATCAAAACACCATCCTAATTAGTTTAAAAGTTGTTCAGTCTCCAATCTAGTTTAGGATTCTAAAAGATGTGGTAGTGGACAGCTTCATAGTTGATAGTTCATATCCCTTTGTTACTTCAACTTTGTATTATAAGAATATATAAATGGTGAACTCTTAGCTTTAATTAATTAATTAGCTTTTCGTCACGCCTGTGAAAGACTTTTTTTTAATCACATGTGACTTACAAACACAAATGCTAACCGCAATTTATAAATTTAAAATCGCGCACACTAGGCTAGGCGTAACTTACAAATTTTATTTCATTTTAGGCATTTTTAGTAAACAATTTTTTTGTTGGACTTAGGTGCACATTAATTTGGGCCCAATAGAGGGGAGAAGATGAATTACGTACCGTCGTGAAATTTTTTAGAGAGCTGACATCGCAGCTGCGATGTAGTAGTTTTAAAATGACATTGCAATGATTTGGTCAATTGTCAGTTTCAAACAATTTGTAGCGGGCTTTATTTTATTGGAAGTAAGAATTAAAAATCCCATAAAAGTTCCAAGTCATTTGCTGTAAATTTCTCTACTAATCTTCACTTTTTGAACAATTTCAACGTTTCTAAAAAGCACTTAACTTAATTGAGGGGGTAGAAGTAGAAGAAAATCCGTGGATTAATTTCAACTTAAGGTTGAAATCAACCTTTGAACAGTTGTGAGTTGTTAATAACGTGGAAATGGAGTTCAAATTAATATTTTATGGGATGGAACAACTTGACAACTCTGAATTTCCTTTTGCTATTGTGGCTGTTATGCAGAAATTTGAAAGATCATTCAAAAGATTGTGAAAAATGAAAAGAAACAAAAAAAATTGAGAAGAGAATGATGCAATGCATTGGGAATAAATATATTTGAAGCTTTCGTGACTTCTCATCTCTTAAAACCTTTGCTATCTTCTCTTATTAATGGGGTTGCCTAGTAACTATAATATTTCTTCTCATTATAATTAGATATATTCTATCTATATAGCTCATGTCCCTATTTAAAGGGCTCCAAATGCCCAAAAGAGAGTGAGTTTTCTCCTCCTTAAGTCAAGTGTTAGGCTTAATTGTGTTAAGCAAATTCACGATTAGGGATGTGAGTAATTTCGTTGCCCATCCTTGATTTTTTATTGCGTCACTGAACTTCCATGTGATGATCCTAATTTTCCAGATTATGAGTAATGTTACATGGACCATATCTCAATCCAATGAGAAAGTTATACTTATACGTGATATTGATGAAAAATTCAGATACGGACAGAAGTTTAGTTATTGTTTGCTTTTATATAGTTTACCAAAATCAAAGGGTGATTATGCACCTTTACTACCAATTATATGACGATCGATGGCTCTACCTATGTTGATTTATATATAGTCCACGGATGTTGATGACTTCTAGGGAAGTTATAGTACATGTTTCAAGTAGCTTGTTTACGCATTTGCAGGTCCATTTGGCTTTGAGTTCTTTCTACAAGCTACTAACTACTCGAAAGTAACTGTGTTCAAGAATATTTTCAGTATATAGTAAATTAATATGTACAATTTTCACACACGTACGTAACTCGTATCGAATTTCCTGAGCAACAAGGGAGGGAAGACCAGGACACCATGGTTTGCTGTGGCAAAATATGTAACCATCTATACTCATATCCGTTGTAAACTACGAGTATACGTTTTTATTATGCTAGCATTGTTTTGTTGGAAATAAAGGCTAAGACAAATCAGATGTGGTACCTGTAAGACATATTAACAATACATTAGGATCAAAGATGAATAAACTAAGAATATGAAGAAAAAAATTGACTTATCTCTTGAATTCGAAGACATTGTTGGGATTGATCTCAGGATTGTCCCCTACTCTCCACAATTAAATGCTCTTACTAGTTAATATGGTTTAGCATTGGAATTTGGGATGAATTGTGAGAGTAGCAACAATCCTTATATAATTAAAGGAACGCTCAATTAAATGAGCATGTCAAGTCTCTAATATTGTGAAAGTCAGAAAAGTTCTTTTAAAATATAATTAACCAAACGCTCATCTTTTTAACTTTAAAACTGATTATTCTTAAAATATAGCAGAAAACAATTATTTTTTAAAGCACAACAATTCCAATCTGCCCTTTAGTCTAAAAGAAATTTAAAATGAGGCACCTAATGCAAGTGATGGTTACTTCTTCGTCCAAATTAAGATGTCTCTCCTATTTTACGAGACTTGTGACAAGTGAAGTGACTTCGAAAACCGGCCGCGCTGGTGATTGAACCAAATTGAGGGGTATACGGTAGAAAATGAATGGAATGTATATTGGGCTAAGAGAATCCGTGTTCCAAAGGTGGAAGACTTTGAACTCAACCATTTGAAAGTCCAAACGAAATTGAGGGGTATACGGTAGAAAACGAATGGAATGTATATTGGGCTAAGAGAATCCGTGTTCCGAAGCTGGAAGACTTTGAACTCAACCATTTGAAAGTCCAAACAGAAACAGGATTCCACGTAATTCTTCAGCAAACCCCAGTACGTTGAAGTCAACCTCTTGAATGATCTTGTTATTCAAATTTATATAGGTGGCTAAATGCACAAGTATATAGAATTCGATGACCGTATTTAATTGAAATTTTAAAGAATTTAAATATATTTATAAATTTATAGATTTTGAAGGATTTTTAAAGATTTCAAGTAAATTTCTAACTACTGCCCCTATTAGTCTTTATGCGTTTGAAAATTAAGAAAGTGCGCATAGACCCGCATAGCGTCGGCTTAGCCCCCTAAACCCGCTTAAAGCCGTCTAGGCACGCCTAGGTCGCTAGGCGGGTGCCTATGCAGACTAGGCGAATTTAAGTAAAATTTATTATATTTCGTGTAAATAAGTGTCTATTTATACTTAATATATATATATATATATATATATATATATATTTATCATAAACTACAAAATAGAATAACATATATATTATAAAGTATTTGAACAAAATGAAAACATGGGGAACAAGCATAATGTGTGTTTATTTAACTATTCAGCAAATCTCTTACAATTTATTTAAAAAGATGAAAGTTATTTATTTTCTATCTAAGTGAGTCGCAACCTAAGCGGGTGTCTAAGCGGGTTTGGGCAGGCTAGGCCAGTGCCTAGGCGGTCTAAGCGGGTGCCTCATCATGTCTAGATTTAAATATTTATCACATCCATTGTATCTACGATTATTTTTGCTAGTATTCTAGCTTTTCCTCCCTTCCTTCCCTCCCTATTCCCCTTCTCAGCCATCCTTCTCCCCTCGCCATTCTTGGTTTTCTTCCCACCACCCCACTCCGACCCGACCTTCCATTTCTTTTTCTCCCCTCCTTTACTTCTCTCCCACCATTTTGGGTGCAGATATACATGAATCTATGCCCTATACCCCGTCCCGGGCCTTACCCATTTAAGATTTTCTTCGATCAGCACTCGTTTCCTAGTGTAGGGTTAGATCTGTGCTGCAGCTGGGCTGGATCCCCCATCGTCAACTCAGTTGCCATGGTGGTGTCTCCCTCATTAATGGCTTGAATGCTCTCCGCTCTGGAGGTTCGACTTGGTCTGGGAGATTAGCGGGTTTGTCTCGTTTGGGGCTCGACTCGGCTCGGCTCATTTTGTTGCAGCTCGACTCTTCTCGTTGGGCTCATTCCATCTCGTTGCGGCGCCTCGGTCCCCCTATTTTTGAGTTGTTCAGCGAATCCTTCTCGGTGTAGTTTAGTTTCTGTCGCCCTTGTGCACCACAATGACACTGGTGTTTTGGCTAATTTGGTCTTTGCCTTTGTGCGTTGTTATTGTGAGTCTCGTCTGCTAACGATGACTTTGTTATGATCTCGCACTTTTGTGATGTCTTTTTGTGGCCTCGATATTTGGCAGTGACCGTTGTGTCTACGGGTATCTCTCTGTTGCTGCTATCGTTTATTGTGACAGATCTGTACTAGTAGTTTTGTGCGCTTGGTGACTGTGTGATTGAGTTTTTGGGTGTCTACTAGGGGGTTTAATGTTATTTGTTTGCTCTGTGCAAATTTATTTCAGATCAATTTATTGGTCACTGAAATTATGTACCCAATGACACTCTATAATTACTTAGTGTTGATTAATGAAAGGCTATGCTATCTTTTCTAGTCTAAAACAAAAAACAAAAACAAAAGGCAAACTGAAGAAAGTGCCCAGGCTCAGCTGGATTAAAGGTAGTGAATTTTGTTTAATCAAAATAATCCTTGTAGTAGGATTTAAAAAGGGGTGTGCTATCTAGGGGTGGGCAAACGGGTTTAGGACCCGCGGGTTGGGGCGGGTACCCGTAATTTGGGGCGGGTAAGGGGCGGATCCAAAATTTCAAAACACCAAACGGGGCGGGGCGGGGCGGGTATACAAATTTAGCGGGGCGGGGCGGTTCTTAATATAAGAGTGAACGGGCACCCGACCCGGCCCGTTTCTACCATGTCCTTATCATAATTCATAAGTGTGTTCAATTTATTATTGTTTTATGACTCACTGACACACCTCACTTTCTAATTTCTATTGTTTTACGCCACCCCTACTTCCCCCTTTAACCCATCCATCTGTCTGTCTCTCTCCCTATCCACATCATCTCTCTTTCCCAACCACACAAAATTGTGTACATCTCCTTCTACCTCTCTCACTCCTATCAGATTCAGATCTAATATTTTCATTATTTTTTTTCTTTGAAAAGCACCAACAGCACTCATGCCTCTCATCAACAATCACAAAGTCGTCGTCTGTCCATCCATTTCTACCTTCGAAACCCTAAGGCTGCAACTCTCTTTTTCAAACCCTCTCAACTCTTAGCCCTTATTTCTCCACATATCCGTCGCTCTGCGAGCTCAGATTCGAAACCCAGAACCCACCTCCACCAAACCTACAACCTCTACCCTCCTCCAAACCTGCAACCTCCACCAAACCTGCAACCTCCACCAAACCTGCAACCCACACACCTTGGATCTGGGAAATTAAAACCCAGAGACTTCCAAACTCGAGCTTTAGAAATCAAACCCAGAATCTTCGAAGCCATACACGTCACATACACCAACCTAGACCGCCGTCAACGTCTGAGCAAACTGAATCTAAGAAATCAAACCCAGATCGCCGCCATCGTTTGAGCAAACTGATCTGGAAAACAAAAGTTGTTGGACCCAAATCGCCGTCATCTTTCTAATTAAAAAAATGTTATTGGACCCGTGGACCTGATTCGAACCGGCCCGTTTCAAACGGATCGGGTTAGATCCGGTTCTAGATTCTGAAATTTCATTATCCGGCACGCCCCGGCCCGTTTCTTTTAAATCCGGATCCGGTCCGGTCCCATCAAAATTGGGCCCGACCCGGCCCGTGCCCAGCCCTAGTGCTATCCACACACCCCTTTTTACTTTTCACACACCCCTATTACTTTCTGTCCGTTAGATCTTCTTCAGTTCATCTGATCCGACGGTCGAAATCCAAAAAGGTGTGAGAAAAGTAAAAAGGGGTGTGTGGATATCACACCCCTTTAAAAATCAGTGACAAACAAGCTATCTGTAGACTGTACTAGGAACGGAAGTTTTTTTTTTTTTTTTTTTTTTAATTATGGAAATCTCAAAAAGCTCTTACTTTATGTGTTAATCGAACGCTATAAAATCTCGGATCGGTTTTGCTTGTACAATCAACTTCTTCGTTGGCTTCGAAGTTTTTGGTTTCTTACTTCTCTCCTTCGATGGTTTTTGAACTAGCCATATAGTGCTCTACAAATGTGTTTTGCATATATAGAAGAAAAAGATAGCTATATTGTACAATCAACAAGAATGTGACGACCCAAATTATTATTTTCTTAATTAGTTGTAATACCAAAACAATAGGAAAATTTACAAAGCTATTGTGCTACCAAAATTTCATCAACAACTATCAACTATCAGCATTGGTCTTTGAGAGTTCCTGCATTATAAAACAGACAAGAAAATGCTAAGGGAACTCTCAAAAGTATCTTGTGGTGATATAATTTAACATCAACTCCCGAGACAACATTATAAAACCAAAAAACATGAGGTGAAAGAGAGTCCATTGAGAGTCACCTTAGCATTTCCCAACATACAAATGTCTATATACACATCATGTTACATAGTCTCTCTTCATGTTTATGCACCTTTCTCGCTAAGTTTATGTTTCATTAAAACCCATCTCATCCTTCTATCTTTATCAACAGAATGTGCAAACCCTAGCTACTACTTTTTTTGTTGGCTGATTGCTATCTTTATGTTCGACCAAAGCGATCATAAAACTTAGAAAGGGTTCAAGGCAGTCATCAAGTAGTCATTGCATATAATAGAAAACATAAACTCCTTTCATAGTTTGATAAACAGCGAAATGTGTGCAGAAACACAGTTCATTCGAATCCTTGTAACTTTATTTCTTTCACTCACATTGGCTCTCCTCTCTCTTGGCTTGTCTATCCTCTCTCTTGGCTTGAGCATATTCTTGCACCATGGAGTTAGTCATAATTGGTACCTCTGGAATGTGCCTAATTTTGTAGTTTTCCTCTCCGCCATTAGGTTTCAGCCGTTCTGCAAGATCATCCGGCAAAGGCAACAAATCCAACAGCTCAAGGTTGGTGAGAAACTGCAGACCTTCAGGAAGCATCCGCAGACGCAAACAATTGCGCACATGGAGATATTTCAAGCTCAGTAGTGCTCCCTCTTCAATTTCTATCCACTCCTCAAGAACACGCGAAGCAATGGTTAGAACCTGGAGCTTTGGAAATCCACCAATGCAACAGAATTCTTTCCCTATTTTCTTAGCATCATAAGCATTCCAAAGGCTAAGATTTTCCAAGTTGGGTAGCAGTTGAAGTACCAATAATGAGTCCTCAGATATATGAGAGTTTCCTAATCTTAGATTTGTAAGCCTTTCCAAGGAACCGAACCAAGTAGGTAGCTTTCCTCCAACGCCTTCCAGGCGAAGCTTTTGGAGAAATGGTGGGGGAGAGAATGAATCCGGGAGGATAAGATTTCCCCCGCAGGTCATAAGATTTCCCCAGCTGAAGGTGTCTTTTCCTTCTAGAGACAAGGAAAGGAGGTCTGACATCTTCGTTATAGAGGCAAGTAGCTCACTGATATTCTCTTCAGCAACATCCATCACTCCAAGTTTTCTGAGCCGTATTAGATTACCTATTTCTTCTGCAATTCCACCACCAGCATGTATACCTGTAAGGGTCAGAAGGTCATTCAAGCTTCCTATTCCGACAGGTAGCTTCATCCCATGAACATCTTGGTACATGCTCTTGAACATTTTGAGGTGCCTCAGCCTAACAAGACTGAGGACATCATTTGGCAAGGTGGTTAAATGCCTACACCATCTGATATCAAAAGTTTGTAGAGCTTTTAATCTACCTAGCCCCTCTGGAAGCTCTTCTATATCAGTGTGGTTCAAGCCAAGATAAACTAGGTTTATCATGTCTCCCACTTCATCTGGTAACATTTTGATTTTGGTACGCTCGAGATCCAGCACTCTTAAAGAGTTTGCACCATTAAGCTGTAACCAGTTACCTTCATGTTGAGAAAGATTTTGCCCAAGAAGGAACAGAGAAGAAACTTGATGATTGTTCATGTGGGATATGAGTTGTGTGATGTCTGAACAAATGAAAACCCGAAAGACTTTAAATTTTCCTTCCTCCATTTGACGAACACAGAATCCTCGAACAGGGGACGGGACCTGAAATCTTGTCCCTCTTGAGTCCGAGTGTTGCTCCTTGAGTTGAAGCATTCCTAGACTGATCAATTCACATAAATTTTCTTCTGCCACATCCTCCATAATCCGCCCTGCTTTTTGTTGTACCAGTCCCTGGGCCACAAGTAACCGAATAAGTTTCCCTTTCGGAATCCCATGGTAGTCAGGGACGATGGAGCAATACATTAAGCAGTGCTGAAGATAATCCGGCAAGGTTCCATAGCATGTTTCCAATGGAAGAGATGAAGAAGAACAAGATATCGCAACTTCTTCGCTCTCTTCGGAGTTTCTATTTTCCTCCGTCTCTCCTTCAGTGGTGTTTGAACTAGCCATTGAGTTCTACAAACTGTGTTTGCATATTCAGAAGAGAAAGATAGCAATATATAGGTGACAGATGCAAAGCATCCTAATTTCTCAGAAAGCTTCGAGGAGAGCAAACAAGGTGAGGGACAAAGCATATACGGATACCACAAGGCATATGCAGCATGACGGATACCACAAGCTTTCCAAACTAACTAGATTGAAGAAACTTTCAGCCATGTTACTTGATGTGACTTTGTGATAGTAACAGATGCAAATTTGTGATGGTTGAGCTTTGTAAAATTAGATTTAAATATAAAGTTTGTGAATAATAAAATTAAACATGATTATAATAAATCTGGGATAAGGATGGAGAGGATAATGATAGTATGTAATGCCAAAAATACTCTTGCTATTTTTGTATTTTTTTATTAATTACGCTTGTTTTTTTTTATAGTATTATTTACAACTCTTGTTACTTTGTGCTTGGTTCATATGGAAATATAATGTGAACACCATTTTCTTCACATTAGACCATTTCAAACTAGAATTGATGACTCACATCCATAAATTACATTTGGTTTGATTGGAAACAATACGGGCCCGTTCGGTTCAAAGTAGGCCTGGCAAACGTGTCGTGTTCGTGTCGTTTTCGTGTAACACCTGTTATCTTAACGGGTCGTGTCGTGTCACACCCATTATCTTAACGGGTCCTTAACAGGTCGTGTCACTTCACCCAACGGGTAAAGTGACCCGACCCGTTATGACCCGTTAAGAAAAATATATATTTTTTAAAAAATTTGCACATACCACATATATTATTATATATTACTTCAAAACATTAAAACATTTGTCGTTTAAGTACTATATCTACACTCGAAAATAAGAACCTAATAAAAAAATAATACATACACTACTAATTTATTACAAATATTAAATCTAAATGAACGAAATGGAAGCATATGCAAAATGAAAGAGTTTTTGTTTTCAAGATTCTAAGTCTTTCTCAAAAGTTTAAACCTCAATGAACGAAATGGAAGGGGAAGTGAAAATGAAAATGAAATGGGAACGGAAGTGAACGAAATGGGATCTCATTCTCATCTAACCTAAAAATAAATGAACAACACAGATTAAATCTAAAACAATCAATGGTTGAAATAATTCTCTTATAATTTAAAAATATATATATATATATATATAATATTTATTTTCGGGTGAGTGACGACGAAGAAGTCGATCGAGATTCGAGAGAGAGAGAGAGAGAGAGTGAGTCTATCTGAGTCTCTGACTTGTCTGAGAGTAAATGAGATTATGAGAGAGAAGAGGAATAATACACGGCTGAGATTAAATCTCAGCCGATCCAAAGGTTATCAATTTTTTAAATTTAATAAATATATATATATATAATTATGAAATGGATGGCTGAGATTAAATCTCAGCCGATCCAATGGTCATCAATTTTTAAAATTTAATTTAATATATATAATTATTTTTGTTTTTTTAGAGGTTTAAAATTGTTAAATTAATATATATAATTATTATAGTTGATTCATACTTTTATTAAGTATATAACATAAGATTTTGTGATATCCACTGTCCACATCCACTAGTGTAAATATTTTAAATTGAAGATCGAATTCATTCATTGTATTCACATAGGGTCAAGGAGTGTAGCTGTAAAAAATCATCAAAATCGGATTTAAAATAACCGTTAAATCGTGATTTTTAGTTTATAACCGTCGAAAAACTTTGGCCCGTTACTTGATCTCTGAATGTTTGTTTTTTGTGATTTTTTGCTGATGTGATCTCGAAGCATATACATACAAGTTTGACGGTTGCGATCGTTGAAACTAGTTTTGGAGAATTCGTATCCCATTAAAACGATAGATTCACTAACACTTAGAGTTTATTTATACTTTCATTAAGTATAACATAAGATTTTGTGGTATCCACTTGTATAAATATTTTAAATTGAAGATCGAATTCATTCATTGTATTCATATAGGGTCAAGGAGTGTAACTGTAAAAAAAATCATCAAAATCGGAGTTAAAATAACCGTTAAATCGTGATTTTTCGTTTATAACCGTCAAAAAGTTTTGTCCCATTACTTGATCTCTAAATGTTTGTTTTTTATGATTTTTTGTTGATGTGATCTCGAAGTATATACAAACAAGTTTAACGGTTATGATCATTGAAATTAGTTTCGGAGAATTCGTATCCGATCAAAACAATAGATTGACTAACACTTAAGAGTTTATTTATACTTTAATTAAGTATAACATAAGATTTGTGGTATCCACTTGGGTAAATATTTTAAATTGAAGATCGAATTCATTCATTGTATTCATATAGGGTCAAGGAGTGTAGCTGTAAAAATCATCAAAATCAGATTTAAAATAACCGTTAAATCGTGGATTTTTGTTTATAATCGTCGAAAAGTTTTGTCCCGTTACTTAATCTCTGAATGTTTGTTTTTTGTGATTTTTTGTTGATGTGATCTCGAAACATATACAAACAAGTTTGACGGTTGTGATCGTTGAAATTAATTTCAAAGAATTCGTATCTCATCAAAACAATAGATTAACTAACACTTAAGAGTTTATTTATACTTTCATTAAGTATAACATAAGATTTTGTGGTATCCACCTCTGTAAATATTTTAAATTGAAAGATTGAATTCATTCATTGTATTCATATAAGGTCAAGGAGTACAACTGTAAAAAATCATCAAAACTGGAGTTAAAATTACCATTAAATCGTGATTTTTCGTTTATAACCGTCGAAAAACTTTGTCCCGTTACTTGATCTGAATGTTTTTTTTTTTGTGATTTTTGCTGATGTGATCTCGAAACATATACAAACAAGTTTGACGGTTGTGATCGTTGAAATTAGTTTCAGAAAATTCGTATCCCATCAAAACAATAGATTGACTAACACTTAAGAGTTTATTTATACTTTCATTAAGTATAACATAAGATTTTGTGGTATCCACTTCTGTAAATATTTTAAATTGAAGATCGAATTCATTCATTGTATTCATATAGAGTCAAGGAGTATAGTTGTAAAAAAATCATCAAAATCAGAGTTAAAATAACCGTTAAATCGTGATTTTTCATTTATAACCGTCGAAAAGCTTTGTCCCGTTACTTAATCTCTGAATGTTTTTGTTTTGTGATTTTTTGTTGATGTGATCTCGAAATATATACAAACAAGTTTGACAGTTGTGATCATTTAAATTAGTTTTGGAGAATTCGTATCCCATCAAAACGATAGATTGACTAACACTAAAAGAGTTTATTTGTACTTTCATTAAGTATAACATAAGATTTGTGGTATCCACTTGTGTAAATATTTTAAATTGAAGATCGAATGCATTCATTGTATTCATATAGGGTCAAGGAGTGTAGCTGTAAAAAATCATCAAAATCGGAGTTAAAATAACCGCTAAATCGTGATTTTTCATTTATAACTATCGAAAAGTTTTGTCCTGTTACTTGATCTATGAATGTTTATTTTTTGTGATTTTTTGCTGATGTAATCTCGAAACATATACAAACAAGTTTGACGGTTGAGATCGTTGAAATTAGTTTTGGAGAATTCGTATCCCATCAAAACGATAGATTGACTAACACTTAAAGAGTTTATTTATACTTTCATTAAGTATAACATAAGATTTTGTGGTATCCACTTGTGTAAATATTTTAAATTGAAGATCGAATTCATTCATTATATTCATATAGGGTCAAAGAGTGTAGTTGTAAAAAATCATCTAAATCGGAGTTAAAATAACCGTTAAATCGTGATTTTTCGTTTATAACCGTCGAAAAGCTTTGTCTTGTAACTTGATCTCTGAATTATTTTTTTTTGTGATTTTTTGCTGATGTGATCTCGAAACATATACAAATAAGTTTGATGGTTGTGATCGTTGAAATTATTTTCGGAGAATTCGTATTCCATCAAAACGATAGATTAACTAACACTTGAAAGTTTATTTATACTTTCATTAAGTATAACATAAGATTTTGTGATATCCACTTGTGTAAATATTTTAAATTGAAGATCGAATTCATTCATTATATTGATATAGTGTCAAGGAATGTAGCGGTAAAAAATCATCAAAATTAGAGTTAAAATAACCGTTAAATTGTGATTTTTCGTTTATAACCGTCGAAAAGCTTTGTCCCGTTACTTGATCTCTAAATATTTGTTTATTGCGATTTTTTGCTGATGTAATCTCGAAGCATATACAAACAAGTTTGACGGTTGCGATTGTTTAAATTAGTTTCGTAGAATTCGTATCCCATCAAGTTCAATGGTGTGTGACACACCCCGACCCGAAAGTAGGGCATGTTGGCCGTCACGTGAGTGTGACGTAGCCATGTGTGCTGTGCAGAAGCTAAGATCGATAACTAAGTACGAACTAATTAAAACCAAAACCACTAGCAACCTAGGTAAGATAGTGTACTAGAGGCATAATAAGGTACTTATACATATTCAGAGCGTTCTAAGTTTGAATGCAGTCAAGCATGAAATAAGTTTAGATAACACCACCGGTGCTATACATAAATGAATGTGTCAGAACTGCCGATAAGCCCTCGCGTCCACCAAAAGAACCTCTAGCTACCTAGTACCTGGAGGGGCGAAAAATAAAACTGAGTGGGTCAGCAAAAACATTTCCTTTTAAAACCAATCTTTACTCAAACATATAGCCCCTCACCGTAAAACCTGTATAATTTCCCAGAATCAAAATATATACTCGTATATACATATAGGTTCTCAAAATCATGCTGAAAAGTATATGTATGCCATGCCGAAGTATCCAAAACAGAACTCAATCATAAACTGTTGATGTGATCAAATGCCAAGTAATTATCTTGGCCCTCGGCCATCTAATATCTCATATAGCTCATAACATCATGTATATCAATACTGCACAATCATCACTACCACATCTGGTGGTCTACTCATCATCATGTATATCAAGTAAATATGCTCTAGTGCTACAATCACGTGAAGACTGTGCGAATGATTCGCGGGTCACCTACGAGTCGAATCCACTCAAAGGTAGTCTATACGACAAGACTGTGCACCTAACTTGGATCCAAGGCGAGCATGCGATGCGAGAGGTGAACGACACGTGAAAGACTATGCCCCTAACTCTGGGCAGGAGCACTAATATCAATGTGCAAGTATATGAGCTCTAATCACATCGTATCACATCATTCTCATCATAACCAGCATATAATCTTACCTGGCACTTACCTGTGCGTCAGCAGCACCAACATATGAATATGAAATCATTAATGCATCAATAATAATATATGAATACTTTGCATGGCATTAAAATCACATAAACGTTCATTTATCGTTTTCTGGGAAAATAATAATATCATATAGGTAAATACGGTAAATAGTTGCCCACTCACTGATAAGTCGCTGGGTCGTAGCCCCCGCGTCTAGCCTGGCTACGCTCGTCCTCGGTATATGTCTCAACTATATGAGAAATTACTATAAATACGTTATTTAAGCACATACACGCAAATACGGGAATAACTTCTCATACATAGCTCAATTTTGGCATACGAATATACCAACGCGACCTACACGACGTCACGGACGTCGTTATATTTTTAGAAAATTTTTAGGGTCCCGCACGCACCCCCACGCGCCTTCTCCGACTGTCCTCACCGGACTGGTTTTTCCGATGACCGGAAAACTTCCGTGTGTGATTTCTCACTCGTTTCTCAACCATTCTTCATGAAATTTTCACCAAAATGCTCTAAATTGAGAGGAGAACAAGTCTATACCTTCAAAAACTTCGAAAACCAATGAGAATCTCGTCGGAAAATCTGCACATATTCGGCCTTCCTTGTTCTCGACGATCCCGACGTCAAAGCTTGTCAAACGAACGTCTCCGAGCCTCTAGAGGACCCAACAAACACTCCTGTGATCTCGGATTCTCCTAAAACGCAACGTATAAAAAGTTGATGAATAGTGCCAAATATAAACCTTGAGTTTTGGACGTGAAATTGTCGTAGTTCTTACCTGAAATTGGTATGGTTGAATTCGTAAGGACTTCACGAGTTTGAGTATATAATTTGTTTCGTCGATCTACAAGTTTTTGGTATGGGTAGTGTGTGAGCTGTGTGTTATGGTAGAGAGAGAGAGAGACAGTCGAGAGATATGATAGGGAGAGAGAGTCTGAGAGACGTGAGAGAGAGAGATGAGTGTCGGTGGTGAGGTGAATCAAGACCACCAATCACCACAATTATTTTCCTAACTTTTCATTGGCCCCCAATAACTAGGATAATTATACAATTGGCCCAAAATTATTAATCTCATGCATAAACGTTCGCCCGAACTCAAAGGCATAATGGTCATTTCATAACGTCAAAATAAAAATTTCCCTCTTTTTTTTTTTCCTTTTCAACTTTTCTTATAATTTTCACTTTTCCCTCCAGCAGCCTACCCATCTTTTCCTAATTTCATCTCTTTTTTTGTTTCCTTCTCAACTTTTCTTATCATTTTCATTTTTCCTCTCTTTTTCTTCAAAAAGGGCGGGATTGAATGGAATTATCAATTATGGAATCAAATTAATGGATGCATATTAATTAATAATTTTTATAAAATTAAATTCAAAATTTAATATATATATATATATATATATAATTATAGATAGTTAATATTTTGGGGGTATAATTATTATAGTATATATAATTATTATAATTATTATAGTTAATAATATATATATATATATATATATATATTATAGTTTTTAGGGGTATAAAATTGTTAAATTAATATATATAATTATTATAGTATTTTTTTAGGGTTATAAAATTATAAAATTAATATTCTGCTTATCGTGTATCGTGTTACCCACGTGTATATCCGAATCAACCCGTTATCTTAACAAGTGCTTATCGGGTTACCCGATAACGACCCAATTCGTTATCGTGTCAATCCGAACACCTGTTAATTTCGTGTCGTGTCGGGTTATCGGATCGTGTCAGGAATTGCCAGGCCTAATTCTAATAATGCCTCTGCCAAATTGCTTTTATCCTCAGAGATATGGATTTGGATCCTCTCCGGATCCCCTTCATGGGAATCTTAGGGATCAAGCAATAAGAACCGTTCATCAAAAATCGTGCGGCTAAAATTAAATAATTTTTATATTTTTAAAAATAAAGCAGTCTCGTTTTGCGTAAAAAGCATTTAATTGTAGCCGCACGATTTTTGATGAACGATCCTTGTTGCTTGATCCTTAGGATCCCCATGAAGGAAATCCGAAAAGGATCCAAATCCCAGAGATATGACCGTCGTAAGGACAGCTTCATACCTTGCCTTGTGTTGTTCCTCAGATTTTTGAAGAGAATATTCTAAAGATTGCAACTGAGCAGTCATCTGCTGGAGACCCCGAACGTCAGTAGGCAGGGAGAACCCGATTTTTCGACAAAAATATCGGAACCCTTTTGTCAAATTTATGTTCCAAGGTTACCAATCTTTATCAATAACCAAGCAAAAGCGAAATGTTCTTCCTGTCCATTTGCTTTACTAGAATCATTAGATTTTTATGTCGTTATGGTGACTTAATTAGCTTGTAATATTATTTTCTATATATATTCTTAAAATAGGGAAGGATTGTTGAATATTTTAAAAATATAATATAATATAATATAACATATATATATAATATATATATATGGTTGTTTGATGGATGGGATTCGACCCACTCTTTTGAAATGAAACAATGCACTTTTTGTGTATTAGCAAAAAGACATAATGCATCCCGTACGGATGCAATCCTTATGCCTTTTGTATAAGATATATCCATTAAAAGAATTGCTACGATGTTCAGTTGTATCTCATGGTGAGAGGACACACCCAAAACCAAAAGATATATCTAAAATGTGCAATTCTCTCTATATATATTGGTAATATTAGTAGAAGATATTCATTTCAGAAATTTGTTGTTTACATAATTTCTTTGCTCTCTCTTCTTTCTCTATCACATTTATACAATTTCTTTCTAGTTATTTCTAAGGGAATATAATTCGGTTTTGCTAATCGAATATTCCATACTTTGTTGTATCCTGGAAGTGACTTGCCAAGAACCCTTTAGCAAACTCATTCGAGTGGGGACAAATAACACTTTAAGGAAACGATTCAAGTCGTACCTCAAAGTCATCATTCGGATTATTCTCTATATTTCTACAATTTACTACAACAATCTTAAAGTGTTATTTTCGTCATGGAGAACAAATCTGATAACATGGCTTTGAAGATTATCAATCAAGATGTCTACAAGCTACACAAATTTGATGGATCAAACTTCACCCGATGGAAGGACAAAATGCGCTTCATGCTTACTGTTCTAAATGTCATATATGTGTTGGACTCAAAATTGGAGCCTATTGGTGAACCAAGTGACAAAGACACAGACAAAATAGTTGTCAATCGAAAGAAGCATGAAGAAAATGAATTGGTGTGTCGAGGACACATCTTGGGCACATTATCTGATCGCTTGAATGACCTGTACGCACACATTCAATCTCCGAAAGAAATTTGGGAAGTACTTGAACACAAGTATACAACGGAAAAAAGAAGTACTGATAAATTTTTAATGTTCAAATATTATGAGTTCACTATGTTTGATAACAAACCCATCTTAGACCAAGTTCATGAATTATTGGTCTTGGTCTCCAAGCTTCGTGAACTTAAAATAGTTATTCCGGATTCTATGATAGTTGGGGCTATTATGGCAAAATTAACCCAAACATGGAATAATTATAGAAAGAAACTTCAACACATGGTGGAAGATATTAGTTTGGAGGATTTACAAAAGAGTATTCAAATTGAAGAGGAAACTCGAAATCGTGATAAGAATTTTGCAAATCAAGATTTCTCCAAAATTCACATTGTCGAAAGAAACAAATACAAAAAAAACTTCAAAGTCAAAATTGACAAAGAGAAGTTTAAGAAGACCAATTCCAACAATAATCAAAAGAATGCAAATGGTGCCTGCTACCATTGTGGTAAGAAAGGCCATTATATTCGTGACTGTAGACACAGAAAAGCAAGTGAGGAATATGCCAATAAGACCAATAACGCAAATATGGTGGAAAATTCTAGAATTGATAACATTGTTGCAATGGTATCAATGATGCATATAGGCGTGATTACTGAATTAAATATGGCAACGGCAATAAAATCCTCCGATTGGTGGCTCGACTTAGGGGCCACTATACATGTGTGCAATGACAAGGCACAATTCAAGACATATGAAGCATCAACGGATAATCAAGAAGTTTTAATGGGGAATCATAATTCCGCCAAAGTTCTAGGAAAAGGAACCGTTGAACTTTAGCTTACTTCTGGGAAGAAATTGACGTTGCTTAATGTGTTGCATGTTCCAGAAATTAGAAAGAATCTTGTGTCTGCAAATTTATTATGTAAGAACGGTATAAAGACTGTTCTAGAATCCGACAAGTTAATAATGTCGAAAAATGGAATGTTTATTGGGAAGGGGTATTCTTGTGATGGGATGTTCAAACTAAGTATTAATAATAAAGTGAATTTTTCTGCTTATATTGTTGAATCTTCCTCTCATTTATGGCATTTACGTTTAGCACATATAAATTTTAGATCTTTAAAATACATGCGCACACTTGATTTAATTGCTTGTAATGATGATTATAATGATAAATGTGAAACATGTATTCAAGCAAAAATGACTAAGAAACCTTTTACAACTGCCGAAAGAAATACAAATTTATTAGACTTAATACATTTTGACATATGTGAATTTAATGGTGTTTTAACAAGAGGAGGAAAAAGATATTTTATCACATTTATAGATGATTGTTCTAAGTTCACTTATGTTTATTTAAATGCCTTCGTAGTGATAGAGGTGGTGAATATTTTTCACATGAATTTGATATTTTTTGTGACGAGCATGGTGTTATACATCAAAGAACTGCACCTTATACACCTCAACAAAATGGTTTGGCAGAAAGAAAAAATAGGACACTCACTGAAATGATTAATTCTATGATGATTAATGCTAATACTCCTAAATATTTATGGGGTGAAGCATTGTTTACTGCATGCCATATACACAATAGAATTACATCTACTAAAACACATGTGTCACCATATGAAATTTGGAAAGGAAGAAAACCAAATTTGTCATATTTGAGAGTATGGGGTTGTGTAGCTTTTTATAAGGTACTCGATCCGAAGAGATTCAAGTTGGGTCCAAGAGGAATTAAAAGCATATTTGTAGGATATGCAGAAAATTCAAAGGCATATAGGTTGCTTAATTTAGACTCGAACACAATAATTAAGTCTAGAGATGTCGAATTTATAGAAAATAAATTCTACAATGACTACTCAATGTCTGGAAAAGAGAATGATCAAACATCTTTCTCTAATCCAGCTACTAATTTTTCTCAAGGTGAGAAAAGAAAACAGTCTGAAACTGTTATTGAACAAAGAAAAAGCCAAAGAGTAAGAAAATAAAAGACTCTAGGCCCTGATTTTATTTCATCTCAATCTATTGTATTTTTAGTCAAAGGAAATAGAGCAAAGGTTCTTAAGAAAATACCCATATTGTTTAATGTTGAGGATGATCCTAAAAGTCTAAGCGAAGCAATGACTTCAAGAGATGCAGCTTTTTGGAAAGAGGCTATAGATGATGAATTTGAATCATTAATATCTAATCAGACTTGGGTTTTAGTAGACTTGCCCCAAGGATCAAAAGCAATAGGTTGTAAATGGGTATTTAGAAGAAAATACAATACAGACGGGTCTATTCAGACATTTAAAGCCAGGCTGGTTGCCAAAGGTTTTAAGCAAAAAAAGGGAATAGACTATTTCGATACATATGCACCAGTAGCTAGGCTCACATCAATTAGAATATTGTTTGCATTGGCATCTTTATATAATTTGCATGTGCATCAAATGGATGTGAAAACAGCATTTTTAAATGGTGATTTGGATGAAGAAGTTTATATGGAACAACCGGAAGGGTTTGTTCTCCCTGGGAATGAAAAGAAGGTTTGTAAATTAGTAAAGTCGTTATATGGATTGAAGCAAGCACCAAAACAATGGCATGAAAAGTTTGATTTTGTCATTTTATCATATGGATTTAGACATAATAGTGCTGATAAATGCATATACTCTAAATTCACAAATGATTATGGTGTTGTTATATGTTTATATGTCGACGACTTGCTAATTTTTGGTACAAACATGAAAGGTGTATCTGAAACTAAAGAATATCTAAATTCAAAATTCAAGATGAAGGATTTGAATGAAGTAAATACTATATTGGGAATTAAAGTAAAGAAGCATAGTAGGGTTTACGCTTTGTGTCAGTCACATTATATAGAAAAATTACTTCTTAAGTTTAAGCATCTACAAATAAAAGAAGCAAATACCCCTTATGACCCTAGTAAGACTTTGCTTAATAATCCTGGTAGGTCCGTTGCACAGCTTGAGTATGCTAGTGTAATCGGAAGTTTAATGTATGTTATGCATTGTACCAGGCCAGATATAGCATTTGCAGTAAGCAAACTTTCTAGATACACTAGTAATCCAGGTACTGCCCATTGGAAAGCAATAAATAGAATTTTTGGTTATCTTAAACGAACTATTAACCTGAGTTTAATTTACTATGAGTTTCCAGCAGTACTTGAAGGATATTCAGATGCAAGTTGGATAACAAGTGCTAATGATAATAAGTCTACATCAGGGTGGATTTTTACAATTGCCAGAGGAGCAATTTCTTGGACTTCGAAGAAGCAAACATGTATAGCACATTCAACTATGGAATCTGAATTTATAGCATTAGCGGCAGCAGGTAAAGAAGCGGAATGGATTAGAAATTTGTTATTGGAAATAGAGTTGTGGCCACAACCAATGCCATCCATTTCTTTATACTGTGATAGTGAGGCTACTTTGTTTAGAGCATACAATAAGGTATACAATGGAAAGTCTAGACATATTAGCTTGAGACATGAATATGTCAAGCAATTAATAACTGATGGAGTTATTAATATTATTTATGTGAAATCAAGTAATAACTTGGCGGATCCGTTAACGAAAGCACTTTCAAGAGATTTGGCAGTTAGTACATCTAGTGGAATGGGGCTAAAACCCTTTACTGAAAATTAGCCACCAATAATGGTAACCCAACTTTCTCTAGAACGTCACTAGTTTAAAAGTTTAATGGGTAATAACAAGTTATTGATAAGTGGTTGTGAAAGCGCTGAAAATTAATATATAGCACATTCCAGGATGATCAGTGCAAGACTGCTACGTTTAGGAGGATGAGTTTTATCTCTTAATGAGGTTATTTGTAGTTATGTCTATAGTAGCAGGGACATGGGAACGAACCTCACCTATATGAACATAAGAAGTGGTGCCGCTTCTACCAAGAGTTGAGTTTTTCTCTTGTAAATGTTCATGAAACCAGGATGAAGCACAAGGCCATAATAGTGCTTAATTAGTTCAGAAATTTCTTTAAGGAAATAAGACATAGTCATGTGTGTAGTGATTCCGGTTTTAACATAAGAATAGTTGGTTTAAACTTAGGTCACCACCGCATTCGTTATAACTTTGAATTACTTACACTAATTAAAGGTTTAATTCGAAAGACACATTTATTGTATGCATGATTATATCAGTATGCTTGTGATAATTATAAAGAGAGAATTGTTGTAATATTATTTTCTATATATATTTTTAAAATAGGGAAGGATTGTTGAATATTTTAAGAATATAATATAATATAATATAACATATATATATATATATATATATGGTTGTTTGATGGATGGGATTCGACCCACTCTTTTGAAATGAAACAATGCACCTTTAGTGTATTAGCAAAAAGAAATAATGCATACCGTACGGATGCAATCCTTATGCCTTTTGTATAAGATATATCCATTAAAAGAATTGCTACAATGTTCAGTTGTATCTCATGATGAGATGACACACCCAAAACCAAAAGATATATCTAAAAGGTGCAATTCTCTCTATATATATTGGTAATATTAGTAGAAGATACTCATTTCAGAAATTTATTGTTTACATAATTTCTTTGCTCTTTCTTCTTTCTCTATCACATTTATACAATTTCTTTCTAGTTATTTCTAAGGGAATATAATTCGGTTTTGCTAATCGAATATTCCATACTTTGTTGTATCCTGGAAGTGACTTGCCAAGAACCCTTTAGCAAACTCATTCGAGTGGGGACAAATAACACTTTAAGGAAACGATTCAAGTCGTACCTCAAAGTCATCATTCGGATTATTCTCTATATTTCTACAATTTACTACAACAAAGTAAACTGAGGAAAGTTCCCGCCGAAGCATCCAACTTAGGAATTCCATCATTAGATTTTATGTCGTTAAGATGCATTTTCCTTTTCCGACGAAGATGTTTAGAGCTGAAGTTGACGCGTTAACTTCACTCATGATTGTGAACACAGAGTTTCCTTCCTCCACTTGGCGAACAGAGAGTTCGCTATAAACCGCCCTGAAATCTGGTGTTCCAGAGTGTATCTCCTTGATTTGAAGCATTCCCTGGCTGATCAATTCATGTAAATTTTCTTCTGCCACATCCTCCATAAACCACCCTGATTTTTCTTGTACCAGTCCTCGGGCCACAAGCAATCGAATAAGTTTGCCCTTCGGAATCCCATAGTAGACAGAAAGGATGGAGCAATACATTATGCAGTGTTGAAGAAATCTGGTAAGCCTCCGTAACATGTTTGCAGTGGAAGCGAGGAAGAAGGAACTGATGCATGTTTCAACTTCTTCGCAGTTACAGTTTTTTTTTTTTTTTTTTAATTTTTTTTTTCAGTTTCTCGTTCAGTGGTATTTGAACTAGCCATAGAGCTCTGAAAATTGTATTTGCATATACAGAAGACAAAGATAGCAATACATATAGGTGATAGATGCAAAGCATGCTAATTTCTTAATTTCTCAGAAAGCTTCAAGGAGAGCAAACAAGTTGACGGATACTACAGAGCATATACATCAATCCAAACTGTTTTGATGAAACTTTCAGAGATGCCACTTGATGTAACGGATTCAAATTTGTGATGGCTGAGCTTTGTAGAATTAGCTTTAATATAAAAATTTCTATACAATTAAAGTTAAAACATGATTAATTAATTTGGGACAAGGATGGAGTGGAACAACAAAGAGCCCGTTCGGTTCAATGTTTAGAAGTATGAGAATAGTAATCAAATTGAATACCCATGCATATTTGGTAAGCACATTCTTAAAAATATGCTACATTTTTTTTTTTACAAGAAAGATGGCAATTTTTCATTACGGAATCATAACAGTTATAAGGGTTATCATATGGTCCAATCTCTAGTAACCAAATATTTAATGTAAAGGTAATTCGCACAAACAAACAATAATAATAATTCTCTAATTAGCTACTAAAACCCCACACACTATCACAAGAATGTGCTACATGAGTAAGAAGTTCCCACGTAGGGAGGAATTTCATACCCTTGGCTCCCCTTTGAGAAATTAGTATCCCCCTCCTAAGGATACGACTTAATGCATTGCCTGTTGACTAATTTACAATTTTTTGTAATTAACATACAATCTAATTCATAAAAGGTGTTCTTAGAAAACTAAACAAATGTTTGTTCACATTACGGTGTAAACTAAAACTTGGGCATGCAACATTTTCAAAAACGAAAATGGATATGTTGCATTCTCATTTTTTGATGATAGACTTAATTTGCAAACTAAATGGACTTTGATAGTTAAAATGGTCTTCCTACCAACCTGCCTCCTATCTTAGGTTAGTTGGGCCCTTCAATTTGGGCGGAAAAAACTGACAAAAAAAAATTTGGGAGGAAAAACTGCCTTCAATTTAGGAAAGAGATTTTAGATATATACTGAATATGAAAAAAAATAAATCATCGAGAAAAATTACATAAAAAAAAAAATGGGGTGCATGTGACTGCAAAACAAAGAACCAAAAAGATAGGAGTAAACATTATACATCAAAATGAATACATATCCTCACTTCGTTTGGGGCATCATATTTTTTTCTATACAAGCTTTATGTTATCATTCTTGTTGTGGAGTTGACTTACATGTAGAGTTGAAAAAATTATAGCTTGAAAATGACTCTTCTAGTGTAATTTCTTTGTTTTTGACTTTTTTTCTCCTCCGACTGGTCCGGACTCCCTAGAAAAATTGTCTTTCTTATTTGAAGTACATAGTTTCCGTTGTTCTCATATATTTCGGGAAGAAAAGCAATCCCAGATAAAATAGCCAATTTATGACTGCTCTCACCTTCACTTATTTGGCATGGGGCTCCACCCTTAACCTACGTTGTTGTTGCTGCTGTTGTTTTCAAAAACAGTTTTTGATGAACAGGCCTCCCATGTTCCACAATAGTTTATACGGACTCATGGTCATAGATCGATGAATTCCCTTTTGAATATAAATCTGCGATCATTTCAATGAGAGTGAACCAAACTTCTCTCACCCTAGGCTTTGCTTTGGGCGGGAGGGATCTAGAATCTGTTATCATCTTTACGATTCAAGTTTACATAGCCCTTCAAGGACTTTAAAAAATAAAAACCTTTCAATTCAAACTCTTTATATTCATGAGTAAAACTTAAATGTAATTGAGCGTGTATTTCTTTTTTGTTATTATTTGTGTCGTGTAAAAAGAAATAAAACACAATATATATATTATTTCTCTTCATATTGATGCACCTTACACTAACTAAATTTATATTTCCTTTAAATCCATCTCTTCCTTCTATCTTTGTCGACAGAATGTGCAAACCCTAGCTACATACCTTTTTTTGGGTGATAGCTACCTATTTGACCAGAGCCATCATCCTCATCTTCAAAACTTCAAAAAGGGTTTATGGGCAGTCAGTATTTTCCTATCATAAAAGAAGCATATGTATAACGTTTGAACCTAATTTAAAAATCATCGAATGATAGAACGAATTAAGCACTACCCAGTAAGCTCTCGGTTCCATTTTTAATTATTAATTCTAATAACCAAAAAATATAAAGGATAATGGTAGGGAGACCTAATTTTTAAACCAAATTTGCAAATCAAACGTTGTATTACAAATATAAAATAAGCACGTTAATTAATAATCCAATCTCATTTGATTTACAAAATTTAATTTAAAATTTTAATCTCCTAACATTAGTCAGATACAAATATTCAAGTTAGGTATTGCACCCTCTTTATTTGTCCATTGGCCCCATGAGCCACATGCATGTTTGAATATCGAGAAACCCCGGCAGGCTTTCAAAACCGATTTTCACCCTTATAAAAAGGAACAAATTAACAAAAACAAAGTTTCAGATAATACAATTAGTTAAAGAATATTGAGAAAAAAGAAACATAAGAAAGATCAAGAGACAAAAATTAGAAATTGTCAAATTGATGGGGACTAACAACAAAGATAGTCCGAAAAACATTTCACTCTCAAGGCCCCCCGCTAAATTGGAGAGGCTACAACCCTCTCTACATGTCCTTTTTCTTTATGGCATACAGTACTTTTATGGTACGTACTTAATTTGCATACTAAACTAATTCTGTACAGCAACCCTCACCGTTTGACCAATATTATTTATAGGGACACATGCAAGTTACTCCAGAAGAAGAATGAAGTGTGGGGAAGAGAGAAATGTGAGACTGAATAGGTAATGGGTCATTTGATAACCATATTATTTTTATGTTGATGAGAGTGATATAGAATAAATGTATAAGAAAAAAATGTACAAAATGAAAACAAAAAATGAAAAACTATTTTGAGTTGTTTTCACTTTCAAGATTTGTTTTCATTCATTGTTTTTTTTCTTTCTTCCTCTCTCTCTCTCTCTCATCATCGGTGGTGGAGCCAACATGGACCATTAGTTACTCATGACCCCAATAACTTCATAACTTCAATGTATATTTATCTATATATTTGTGTATGAACCCTATTCATAATTGCGACAAACAAAAAGAATGAGTAAAAAAACATTGAAGTACAAAACTGCTACTTCTTTTATGCAACCCCATGTATTGTTGTTTGTAGATTTTCTTCTTCTTTCCTTTGTCTTTCTTCTCCTATTTCTGGTGTTCGATAAAAAACTTCACTTGATAAGTCTCGGCAAAATCAACATAATGCGACATAACTTGGTATGTACTCACCAGAAGCTCGAAGAAATGATCTAATGATTTTTTTTTTTTTTTTTTGCTATATGACCACGTTGTCATGAAATTCTAGCTCCGTCATTGACTTCACTCAATAAGCATTGACAAAATCGACAAAATGTTACATAACTCGGCATGTACTCACTTGAAGCTCGACGAAATGATCCAATGAAGTTTTTTTATGCTAAAATTATATGACCCCATTTTCATAAAATTTTGGCGTCGCCTCACCGTTACTGCCCATCATTCTTATTTATATCCCTCATTTCTACCTATGTTTTCATCATATCTCAATCTCAAAAAGTAAAAATTAAAAAACAAAAAATTAATTAATTACTAAACGAGCTCTAATAAGTAAATTACTAAGTTAATCACTTAATCTTAGATATTGATTGTCTGTTCCTGTTTGAAAAGTGCACATTTTAGCCATTATGGAGTCATGACTAAAGTCAGATTTATTCTTAATTTCAACATATGAAGACCACTAGTAATTAACTACCATTTTAACCTAGTCAAAGGCATGACTGAACCTTCAAGCGCCAAATATAGATTTAGCTAACGTATATGCATGTTACCTTAGGGTTAAAGCAAATTGGGTTGTACTCGTCACAATCATGTGGTCACGTCCATTGTCACAAATCTGGATCGATCGATCTCCTGCAGAAAGCAACCGGTCTGCAAACCTTGGACCATCCTATTTCACTTAGAGCTGTAGATTATCAAGACATATATTCATGTTCAGTACTCAATTACATGCATGAATCTCAATGGATGAGGCAACTGAACTCGTGCCATACCATATTAAAGGACAGTCATTAGTCCATTGACTATTGGGAAGTATATATTTTTCTTCCTTTTTGTTTTTGGCATCTCTGAAACATCCGCAGAAAAAATTGATGAAATGTTTAATCTCGAGCTACATAAATTTGAAGGGAGTACTACTGTACTAGTGGCACTTAAATTGAGAAGGAGATCCCTACAATTCGTTCACAATGACGAACAAGTGTAATTAAGGTACCGTAGACAATGTAATCTGATTATAATTTTTTTTTTTTTAGCTTTGATACCTTTAATAATAGAATAATGACTACAATTTCACTTGAAGAAACAGTAATTAATTAAAAACATGGTTAGCAGCAATTATGATAATTTTTTTTTTTAGTTCTCATGTGTGCGCTATAGATAGAGGAAGTATGCGGGAGAAAGAAGTGAATAAGGGCGAAGTAAGGATGGCAGAAAAAACGTGTATGAAATAACACACAAACTTAAAACTAAACAATTTCAAAGTTGTTTCAAACTTTCACTTTCAAGTTTTAATTTCTCATTTCTTCCAAATGCTTTCCTTTTCTTTCTAACACAAAAAATGAAAACTAAAAACTAAAAATAGAATTGGCATCAAACGAGCTCTATATATTTCTAATTCAGGCTGAAGCTATATGAGTAATATTATACAGTTAACTGCCAAATATTTAATGAGTGTTTGAGTTATAAACTTAGTTAAGAATGTGCACAATTATTATACCTGTATCATGGATGCAGCTGTGTTATGACATTGGATAGGACTGAGCGAGATGTGATTTTTAACAAATATTTACAATTGCAGTGGGAGTGGGAGTGGCCTTATTGCTTACAAAAACCATTTTGTTGGACTCGCTATGGTCCTGTTTGTTGGTGATGTTCGATATATATCGGATGTTCAAACAAAGAAAAGTTACATTAATTGGACTATTTTTTTGCTCTTATCTAACCCTAAATATATCTCCAAGACATTTATATACACCAATGAATATGGTTCTTTTAAAGATCAATCTTGATGCTGAAGAGTTTTTACTATATGCTTTGACCTCTTTTCAAAATTACACACATAAATACACTTTTCCTTTTAATTAGTTTATGAAATTAATTTAATTGATTGTGCAGCGGGTATTAGCCAATTAGGGATATATGTGTGTGTATCATGTATACACTACATAATAGCAATATAATATCACCAAACCAAAAGGCAAGTGTATATTAGTATATATATACATAGATTATCTTGGGTGATCATCAATATTATTATACATGGCTGACGGTACTAATCATGCAAGATTATTATGTTATAGTTTCAATGTTTGTTTGCAACTACCCTCCTATTAGAGTCATGTTCCTCATTTGTAATAAATCTTTTGTTTGCTTCTTTCATGAATGAAATATATCTTATTCTAATAAGAAAAGAAACTGATCATTGCTTAGTTATGATAATCATTTTTATATTTCTCCAAATGTAATAACTGAAACATTTCCTTTCTTGTCTCTGTATGTGTCTGTATATTTTGTATTTGTATGTTGTGACTGTTGTCTGAATGAATGAGATTAAAAGATGGGGTGGAATGAGATTGAGAAGAATTGGAGACATCCTCACATCCTTTGATATTATTATTAGATGCAAGGTCATAGTCATTCTTTTTTAGTGTACCCATTTATTACTTTGTTTTTTTCCTTCATTCCTTCTCCCATCCACTAAATACTCTACTCTTTGACTCTTACTCCTAGCCTCTCACCCCATTACCTTTTCTCACTGCATTTTCAGCTGCTCTCTCTCTCTCTCTCTCTCTCTCTCTCTCTCTCTCTCTCTGTGTTCCCTCCAATTAGGGCTTCCTCTTTCAGGCATATCTCGCCTCCAGTAACAAATCTTTGATGCTTTCCCCTTCAATTGGCTAAGGCTAGCTAGCTAGTAAATATATATCCTGGAAGGAGCAAAGAACACATACAGCTAGCTCTTAATTACTTGCAAGAGCTCCACAAGGGAAAGAAAAAAGGTATAAATTTCCCTATTTATTATTCCTTTCATCAGAAGAAACACATGTAGATCCAGAAAGGTAAACATGTGTAGCTTGTCCTTTGCATGTTAATTATATATGTTTTACATAATTCCACACTGTGGTTTCTATTTCTTTTGGAGGGCCTGCAGAGCCTAAAGGCTAATTAAAAAGATATAGAACTAGATCGATCCTTTTGGGTTTAGCATAAATTAGATCTTAATTTCCATGTTCTTGGACCTTAACTCTAAGATGTGTAAACATATACCTATGATGGGTGTGTTTGGGTGTGTTTGCACTAGTCAGATCCCAGTTTAACTGATTAATTTGGAAATTAAGGATTTATGATATCATATGCCGATGGCCTTATATAATTTGCTCATGCATTTCAGTTCTGCTTCTAAGTGGCTGAGTGGATGGTGGGAGGAGAGAGAGGGGGTAAAGCTCATAATTAGAAAAGACAAAATTGGAAAACAAAATTAAGGAAACATGCAGATTGCCCTGCAGATAGAGCGATCAAGGCAGATATCACACGTAAGAAACTAAGAATTAACTAAGCTACCTTAATTCTATTATTAAAAAAATGGAAATGACTAGATGATGAGAGCCAAGTGAAATTAATTGAGAATTTCCCGATTCAAGATATAGCTGAGTTGTATGAATTAATAGAATATATATATATATATATATATATATATATATATATATAGAGAGAGAGAGAGAGAGAGAGAGAGAGAGAGAGTAAACTGAGAAAAGGGAGACGGTGGTGGTGTGGTGGGTTGGATGAGAAGGATTTTTTTTATATCTTTCATATTTGTGTTTCATTAAACTCTAGTAAGCACATAGATTATATATACACCTATTTTTGTGGTTGTTCTGATCGTCCTTGATGCATTTAACGGATCAATTATACACAAAAAGGAAGTTAAAACTAAGGAAAATTATATAGTAAACGTTTCAACTGAATTAGATTTCTAATCTAGTTATTACAAACAAAATGGTCACACAAAAATAAGAAAGAATGAAATAAATAGTTTTTTGGCATTAAAATAGAGAAATGTTCAATAAAATAAAATGCATACATGTTTTTTTTTCATTATCCTAAGAAATAAGGGTGTACGGTGTTAATTGTTAAGAGACTAGCTTTGGTGTGCAGTGAAATATTTTAAAATGGCATCCTCCAGCTCCTCCTATAACTCTCCATGCGCTGCTTGCAAGTTCTTGAGAAGGAAATGCATGCCGGGATGCATTTTTGCACCGTATTTCCCACCAGAGGAGCCCCAAAAATTTGCAAACGTCCACAAGATCTTCGGGGCTAGCAATGTCACCAAACTTCTTAACGAGCTCCTGCCTCACCAGCGTGAGGACGCCGTGAACTCCCTGGCCTATGAGGCCGAGGCACGTGTCAGGGACCCGGTCTATGGCTGTGTTGGTGCCATTTCTTTCCTCCAAAGACAGGTCCAGAGGCTCCAGAAGGAGCTCGATGCCGCTAATGCTGATCTTATTCGCTATGCCTGCAATGAACTCACAACAACTGTGTTGCCTCCTCCTACTACTGCATCAATGGCGGGGACATATTCGGTAATTCAGCCGAATATGGCTCCTCAGAGAGGGTTGGTTGATCAACCTCATCATCATCATCAGTATTACCAACAAACTAGTACTACCACATATAGTAATGCTCATGGAGTCGGTTTCCCAGTACCTTATCTTCCATGGAATGGAGGAGGTAGTGATGATGGAGGAGGAGAGGGCAGAATGTGATTTGAGATTTGGGGTTTTGAGGTTTGAGACCCTAGCTATAGCTCATCAAAATAATTGACAGAGGTAAATAAAATCCAATTTAGCTAGGGTTTGGTGGTGTCAGTCATGTGTGGTATACTTTGTTGTAGTAGAACTCGGCAGGGTCTCTATGCCTAGCCTCACGTGTAGTAGTACTGCTACTCTGATCTTCCATATTTATAGCCAAATAGGTGGCTTTAGTAGTTTCATTGTTTCCCAAGCATAACTCGGTGGGTTCGGTGCTAGCTGTATACCTGAATTATATATTCTTCTACCTAAGTAAGGCTTTGCTTAAATCAATAATATTGGAGCATCTAAATATGGCAATTGTGTCATTATAGTAGTGCAACTATACATATATGTGCAGATGCGCATGCCATGCAGGGTTGACATTCTCTGTCACAAATGAAGTGTTTATATGTACTTAATTATAACCAACAATATAAGTTTGTATAAACATTAATTAGTATTGATAATTCTTTTAGTAAAACCCTTGATGATCATACGGATTAAAGAGGGTTATCTTGTGTGTGTGCATAAGTATATAGATGGGGTTAGTCCTCTTTTCACCCTATATATTCTGACCATTGTTTCTGCTGCTCCTTTAATTGCATGTTGTGATGAGGACCACTTTACATGTTTAAATAATTTGAGTAGCTCTCACTCATGCCGCTGGTTTTTCAATATTAAATATAATTAACCTAACTAAGCTAATCATGGTCCTATTTATCTTTTGATCACAAGTTTCATTTCATGGTGTGTGTGTGTGTGTAGTGTGCATGTGGCGAAGCTAGCTTGAAACTTCTTAAATCATGGTCTTGTTTATCTTTTGATCACAAGTTTCATTTCATGGTGTGTGTGTGTGTGTGTGTGTGTGTGTGTGTGTGTGTGTAGTGTGCGTGTGGCGAAGCTAGCTTGAAACTTAAAAGCATTAGCCTTTTGGATATTTGAAAGAGGAACAGTGTGAAATTCAACCTTTTGTGCGTGCATATTCCAACTTGTTTGAATTGTAGTGTTTATCATGTAACTGACAGTGTGAATCTGTTCCTCCTCCAAATATTAATTCAATATATTATATATTTTGTATATAGTATAAGTATAGTTGCAGAGATATCTGAAACAGTCGCATGTACAGTCTCTCTCTCATTGGATCCGATACATTAATCGCTGTAGTTGTTGTCTTCCAAGTACCAACTGGTACTGACTCTTGCCCTCACTCATCTGCCCCGAAAGATTACCAGACAAAACAATAAAACCCTTGATATAAAAAAGTCTCAACACAGTACTAACATGATCATACCTCCCTCTCTCTCTCTCTCTCTCTCTTAATATAATGATTAGGTTAATTACACAAAGCAAATGTCTAATTTTCCAACAGGGAGCAAAAATATAAAAAAAAAAATTATAAACCCTTCAAAGCTGCTGTTGAAAACCCTGCAAAGCAATCAGGTTTTCTTTTCAAAGCAGCAATTGGGGTTAGGGTTTAAAACGAATTAACTGACGAAGTCAACGAGCAGCATATTCTATCCTTTACTCAGCAAATTAAGGGTATGGCAACAATTGATCAACTAGTGAAAAATAAGGCATCATCATATTACGATTAAACTTTATGAGATTCGACGGAGAGAGAGAGAGAGAGAAAAAGAGAGTGACATTGATTTGAATTTCCTTATATTCTTGGACTACTAGTACTGTGAAATTCTTTTCATTCCTTTCTCTCTCTCTCTTTCTCTCACATGCATCCTTTGATATGTTTTTCGTATTCTGTAGCGGCACCAAACTTTCATCATAAAAAACACGCACACCATCTTTTCTGTTTCTCTCCACTTTTCTCAGTCCTCTCTCTCTTTCTCTCTCTCTCTCTCTCTCTCGAACAAACAAGCCCACAAGATTTTACACTCATTAAAATCAAGAAAAGTTAAACGTGTCATCTCTCTCTCTCTCAAACAAATCACATATGTACACGAACAAACACAAACAGAGTCTGAATGAATGAACCATCTGGAGGTGGGGGTCAGCAGTGGTTCCAGTGAGAGTCACGTCCATTGTCTTCCAACTATAGTCGTCGCCTCACCTTTTTCTTCCTTGGAAATTTTGGGCCAACCAAATCCAATCTTCTCATCTCAATTCCACATACCCCATATTCAATAATTATTTATACTTCAACAGATGAGTAATTGGCTGGTAGCCTGGTACCAATGCAAGTTACAATACGCAGCACATTAGAGTAAAACTTGGTTAAGATTTTATCAATATCACATGATGAGTGAGTGACTTTGTCCACTGAAATAACAGAAGTAGAAGAAGAAAAAAATAAAGTATATTGTATGTCAAGGGGTGTTACTAGCTAATTCATATGTGTGCGTGCTATCTTTTAACTAAGCAATGACTTGGACAACTAATCTTTCAATGTGATAGACAGGGAAGTTCTTACACTCATGTGTTTCTTGATTAGTATACTAGTTTATTCACCAAATATAGTCAAAAGATCAATAAAAGATCAACTAAATATATATCTAACTGTTACCAGCTTCTGAGTTTGGTAAAGTAGTCATCAGCTTCTGAGTTTGGTAAAGTAGTCATCAAAACACTTTCTTACCATTTTAAATCATCTCCCAAATAACAAATTTGAAGGCTTGACAATTTCTAACACGACCAGTTAATCCGACATGACACAACAAGAAATTAACAGATTCTCAGGTCGACACGATAACAAAATGGGTCGTTATCGGGTAACCTGATAAGCACATGTTCAGATAACGTGTTGGTCCGGGTATACACATAAGTAACATGATACACGATAAGTAAAATATCAATTTAATAATTACTCCTAAAAAAATATAATTATAATAATTATAATAATTTTATACCCCTATAAAAATACTATAATAATTATATATACCTTAAATTAAATTTAGAAAATTGATGACCATTGGATCGAGTGAGATTTAATCTTAACCGTCTATTGTACATTAGGTTGGAGCCCAGACTATCCTTCTCTCTCATTCACTCTCGATCTCTCCAGACTTTCAACACTTTGCGCTGCTATCCTTGAATCCGCTCATCTCTCTCCCATCCTCCTCTATCCACTTTCTTCGACTCGACTCCGGTAGCTACAAGAAAACCACGTACAGTCAAGCACACTCTAAGGGTGCGTTTGGTACGCAGACGGGACGGGACGGAACGGGGACGGAACGGAACAGGACGGGACGGATGTTGTAAATTTTGAAAAAGACAAGGGGCATTGTTGTCCTAAAATGTTAAAAATTTCTGTCCCACAGACGTGGAACAACCCTGTTCCAGGGGGGGAGGTGGAACCAAAAATCATCCAAAACTTGTCCCGTGGAACGCCTCGTCCCACTCGTTTTAGGCGTACCAAACGCGGGACAGAACGCCTCGTCCCGTCCCGTCCCGCGTACCAAACGCACCCTAAAGGTATGAATTTTGTAAAAGGAATAACATGCAAGCTTTGAGTTTCATTGGTAAGGTTTTAACTTCTGAGAAAGGTTTCACAATCTTGAAAAGAAAAACTCTTTCCTTTTGCATATCCTTGCACATTTGATATTTTGTAGTAGACTAGTAGTGTATTGATGTTTTTTTATTAGGCTCTTATTTTGAAGTGGTACATAACGATAAATGTGTTTTAAAATTTTAAAGTAATATTTATGTGACAATGTGGTATGATTAAATTTAAAAAAAAATATTTTTTTTTCTTAAGAGACCATAACAGATCAGGTCATTTTATCTATTGGATAATGTGACCTGACCTGTTAAGGACCATTTAAGATAACAAGTATGACACGTCACGGCCTATTAAAATAATAAATATTATACAAAAATGACACAAATACAACAAATACGATCCGTTTGTCAAGTCTAGTAGATATGATACTTGATCGATATAGCCAGTGTCAACCGTGGGTTGAGAGGACCCCTCCTCCGCTGTGGGGAACAAGTATGGCTTTCTGAAATCGTTGTTTGCCTTCTTTTTATTGGGTTGGAGTTTTTGGGGTGCAATAATTATTATTAATTCAGAATCCATCAATCCATCAATCTTCTTCTCTGCAAAGACGTGGAAAAGAAGCAAGGAGTAGGTGAAATATGGCAGGAGAAGTTTTTTACAATTAACTATAAAAGACAAGGAAGACAACAAGACGTGGAGCTCCTACTTTCTGCCCCCACCAAAAACACTGTATGTTCCTACCTTTTAACTTAGGTACAGTGTTATAAGTATACTCAGCGTATGTATCTTTTAACTTTGGTTGTAAACTTCTTTTTCACCTTAACAACGGCACACATTACCAAATCTTGAAAGACTTTCCAAGAATTCCAAAGTTAACGGAAATTTTTAAAAGCTAATTTTGACCTATTAAACGTAACTAAAACTTAAAAATCCATCTCATATCGAAGTAACGCAACGAGTTGGAATTTTATGGTCATACCCTCTAAAAGATATCATCGGCGGATACCAAAAACTCAAAATATAATATTCCCGGCCCGCACAATTACTGTTAGCGTCAAAATTTGCCTCGTCAACATCGATTTCTAGAGTCATAAAACAAAATGACCTTTGTCTTTGATCACCAATTATTAATAGGGTTGGGATTGGTGAACACTTATTTTTTTACAACATTTTGTAGTGCTTATTTCGTAATTTTTTCTAAGGATTCAAACCGTTTAAATTTCAATTCATCATTCATAAATCATTCTTATAAATAATTAGACAAATTCAGAACCAATAAAACATCTATTTGTAATGCAAAAAATAGAGAAATACGGTTTTTCAAAGAAACACTATAATGACTATCATTTAATCCAACAGTAATTTGATTTCAAATTTAAGTGATTTTTAGTACACATGATTTTTAAAAGAATACCTAAAAGACAGACGATTTGGTCAATAAAATATATTACAAAGAACAAAATGTATGTAAAAAATTGTGTGTTCTCTATCCTAACCCATATTATTGAATATATGACTGTCATACACGAAAACATTGAATTATATTTCATTTCCGTTGTCAACTCATCATCTTCATTGGCACTTCTCTATTCACAAAATGTTCAATACTTATTTCTTTTCTTCATTTTAATCAGAAAAAAAAAGCCATTGGTAAAATGCAATAAATAAAGGCAGAAAAATGCCATTAAGTGAGTCAAGCTTCACTTTTGATCATGCAAGGGTGGCCCATGCAAATAATTATAGCCAATCCTATTTTCCACGCTCAATTATCTGGGTAGCCACTGTACCAAGCCATATGAACATGATGAAGAAGCTCAAAATCAAACATTATTGTAAAAGATGCATACCGGCCGGCGTTTTCCAGAGGCCGACATGCATATTTGCATCCTATTAAAAAAACAAGAAATGCTTTCCCTTTCTTTCACTTTTTCAGTTAAAGCAGTTGATCCAACAAATATAATTGATTTCTACGGTCTTACCTAATTTTTCAAACTTATTTCAGCAGCAATCAACTGGTTGAATCTCACTTTTTCCAAATTTTCCACTAATTTAGCAATTATATGGAATGCTTCTGTCGACAGAACCATATTCATATTGCTTTTGGAAGTAACGCGGCTAGCATATCTAACAGGGATGCAGAAATCGTTTTAAAATCCAAAAACAAAACAAAAATGAAAAAACCGAAGGAAAAGTAAAGAAATAAGAACTAAGAATACGTGAGACCCAAATACAGTTAACATAATATCACAATATCCTAGTTCATATATGGGATGCTTGGTTTTTACCCATGCATCTCGAGTTTGAAACTTCTCACTCTTCTAAATTATTGGAAAAATTTTGAACTATCTTACCTCTTCTTAATAATAAAAAAAATGGTAATCATACACATATTTAGAGCCGCGAGTGCATCATGGCCTGAATCTAATGGATAATATATATATATATATATATATATATATATATATATATATATATATATAACTATGATTTTTTTTTAAAAAATTAAAAAAAATTAATCTACTAACTTTTCTAGCTAAAATAAATAAAATTGATCATGGACACACATATATATATAGTACTACTCAATCATAGAAGTATTTAGGAATTGGGATACATATATCACAACTTCACGACACATGCACGAGTTCTAGAAAAGGTGTATATGTGGCTAACAACCACTGAATTGTAAACACGTCGATCGATCTTTACATTATTCCCTACAATGCTTGTGTTTATTTTATATGAATATTATAGGATGAAAATTGCTTGTTTCAGAGTACCAATGATGGCAGCCATGATCATATGGTGGCCTTCAAAGCGATTATAAACAAATAAACACAAGATTGTGGGTTCAAGAAAAATTACACACTTTCTTTGGGTATATATTCTGCCTTTGAGCAATCATTTTATCAAGTCAAACCGTGATCTTATACCTAGATATTATACAAGAATCCCAGCTGATATATCTTCATATCTTAATCAAGAATATAAGTATACATTTCGTTATTCCAAAGTATATAACACATATCAAGTAGTGCTGACCCCTTTATAATTTTATTGTTAATTAAGGGGAATTAGGAACACTAGCTCTAGACTCTAGTCGTACGTTAAGTGTTCCTTTCGAATAGCTATGGATCAAACTTTGATTAGGGAAAGAAACACCATTTGTAATAAAATTTGCATCAATCTGATAACATTTGAATTGTGTACAGATTTACAAGTTTAATAGTAGATCCAACGTATTCCATATTCATAACAATAATTAGTAGTTGTGAGAATGTGAGGATAAAGTCTTACATCGGTGAGAGGCCAAATCATGTAAGAGCTTATAAAAAGTTGGGTTAAATCCCATATTGCCAGGTGATTTTATAATAAAACCTCAACTTTCTACATATTATCAGACCAAGTTGTCGCGTGTGTGAAGCCTAACGACTATACGTATTCCACATCACTGATTTATGTTTTTCACGTGCTAGGCTTAAAAGTTTGCCACATGTGAGTGGGCGTGTTGAGAATAAATCTCACATTGATGGGAGGAAGGACCATGGTTTATAAGTAAGTTGGGCTATTTCCATATTGTCAATTAATTTTATGATAGAATCTTAACTTTTTCAGTACTCGTTATATTCCCATTATAAAAAGAAAATGCAGTAATAATTTGAGTGGTACATGAATATTTTTTCGATCTTAAGGAGAATAATGTGATGCAATTTGTTGTCATAAAAAAGAACACTGATTTTGACATAAAGGATAACGAAAACTCAGGGCCAATCAGTATCTGTTTATGGATTCTGCTTAAACTTGGATGAGTATATTGCCAAACGCAGCCCACCAACAGACTAGTGTTGAAGTAGGATCCGACCCAAATTGTACTTTCTCCACTGTGTAGCCTTCATAACAAGGGGGCGCAACTAAGACATAGCGATGATCTATCAATTCATACTTCAATAGTTGAAGGAGAGATTAAAATCCCAAATCTGTGTGTTTCTAAATTGTTTTTGGATTTGAACCCAATGCTACCAAACTTCACATATCTGAACCCAATTTTATGTGATTTCAGATTTTTTTTATATAACGGATCCATCTCGCATCAATATCTAATATGAAATTTGGAAATGAGAGAGAATATGAAGTGTAGGTATTGGATTCCAAGAGATCAGAGAAGGACGATGCCGGCAATGAACATTTTTGTTTTTCATTCCAATTCGTGTTTTAGGTTTTAAAATTGGGTACTTTCAATCTAGTTAGACAACAAGATGTAATGGCTCATAAATCATAATATATTAACATATGAGGACTATACTAGGCTTAAAATGAGGTTTACAATTGTTAATTTTAAATAAAACCAATTTGATGAAAATCATCGGATTTTTTGCAATTTCACACCAAGCTCAAAAACATGCAAGTTCCAAATGCACAGTCTGTACAAGTCCAATCCACATTTTCACACCAGCAAATTGGAGCCTTCACACGTTCCAATTTTCTTTGGGGGTTAGGATCCTTAAGACACGTTTTAAAAAATATATATATATTTGACATGTATTTATAGGGTATTATTTGTAATGTATTTCAATGATTCGAATTATTATATTTTAATACTTTATTCATTGACCATCCTTCTAAAAATTAAACAAATCTAAAATCACTAGACATTCATTTGTAGTGAATAAAATATACGAATACGGTTCTACGAAGAAACAATAAATTTAACCAGACGGTCATTTGTTTTCGGATTTGGGTGATTTTGGTAGACATGATATTTGAAGTAAGACATAAAAGATAGATAGTTGGATCGTTGAAATACATTACGGGGTAGGTCCGCATGAACGTGTGTCAAAATGTATGTCAAAAACGCGTGTCCCCAAATCCTGTCCCTTTTCAAAAAGACTTGAATTATTATTATTTTAAATAATAAGCATTCAAATGTAAATATACCTAATGTAGCAAACATATAAACATCAACAACCTATCAAGGCATCAATGCATCATAATGGGAATAAAATTTGGTTAGAAAAACGATGTAATTCATACAGTACATCTTCCAAAAATATAAGATTCTTCTATTTTGATCTTACTCAATCTCTGATTTTTATTAAATGTAAAAGCAGTCTTAATTAGAGAACTTACCCGAAGTTTTTCACTATAATATAACACCATATGCATGTCATTAAAATTTAATTAAGTACGAGTACTAGCTGAATTTAACTTGATTACTATGCTTACCATTGTTGAAAATAAAACCAATCCGTTCATCAAACCCTATTAGATTTGGGTAATTGGGTGTTCCTTGCCAAAAACGCTCACTGCCATTTGCACCAGACCACATTATCCATCCTTCACAAATTAAAACGCAGAAACCAACGAAGGATTGACGACATATCACCGAACACTCCAGCTCCTCTCTCACCATGCAAACCCTCACTCTCCTTGCATCCAACAAGTGTCCCCCACTCCCTCCACGTGCCCCCCTCCGCCAATGTATTTCTCTTCCTTTAAAATGCAAACCCCTCCTCCTCATCTTCCTACTCAGTCTGTCATTTCACATCCTCCACCGATCAACCAAATCCAGCAAACCCTAGCTTTCTCAATATCTCATATCAATGGCTGATCAGCACCACTACCGCCAGCAGCAACCACAGCACCAAGGTTACCAAAGTCACATCCAGTTCGACAACCCACAACACCAAGGTTACCAAACTCACTACCAGTTTGACCAACAACAACGTTACCCCTTCGAAGTCGGGAAAAGCTTCCGTCCTCAAAATGGCTCCTCAGCTTCAAATGTTTTGGCAATTGCCACCCTGGTTCCAGTAGGGGGAACTCTGCTCTTGCTTGCAGGGCTCACACTGGCCGGGACCGTGATTGGGCTGGCGGTGACCACCCCGCTTTTTGTTATCTTTAGCCCGATTTTGGTCCCAGCTGTTGTGGTCATATTCCTGTCTGTGACAGGGATATTGACTTCGGGGGCTTTTGGGATCACGGCCCTATCGTCCTTCTCTTGGTTGGCCCATTACTTGAGCCGGTCTCGTCTGCCTCAGACGATGGGCCAAAAGGTTCAGGAGACCACTGGATATTTGGGCCAGAAGGTGCAGGAGACGGGGGGGTATTTGGGCCAGAAGGTGCAAGAGACAGGAGACTTTGTGGGCCATAAGATGCAGGAGACTGGAGGTCAGGTGGGGCAGATGACTAAGGATGTGGGCGAGACTATCCAGAACAAGGCCGCGGAAGTTGAAAGGACCCAGGAAGGTGGTAGGGATCAAATAAATAAAGAAAGTGGCAGGGGAAAAGAAGGCGGCCGGAGCCGTGACGGTGTTAATGTTACAGTCAGGACATGAAGATGGAGAGTTGATCATGCATATATATTATGTATATGGGCCTCAATGGCTAGTGTCTTTACCTGTTTTGTATGTGTTTATCTTTTGGTGTTTGTGTTTGTATGTGATTTATCTTTTTGGTGCTTGTGTTACCTGGTACCGGTATGTATGTAACCGTTTGGAGTCGATGGTTGTAGTTATATGGATTTATGATGTAATAAATGGCTGTGTGTTGTGGCCTATATTTTCTAGAGAGGTGCGGCGAAGAGAAGAAGAGAGATTGAAGAATAGTCTTGAGGAATTGTGTTATTCTGTTGTTCTATTCCCCAGTCCTTGTGCCTTTATTTATAGTAATTAGGAGGAGAGAAACTTGCTCTCCAAGTAATACAAAGTCTATTAGGAAAGATCTTCTAGATCCCAAAGGATTCCTACTCTATCTCTACTTAGGATTTACACAATCACATATTGATAAGAACATATGTCACAACACTCCTCCTTGAGTGTGCAAATATTCAAGTAGATGGTGCATCAGATCTTCAGACAAATGTAAAAGCAGTTGATGAAGTCGTCTCGTCTATTCGGCACAAATAACGATTGTGAGTCTCAAAACAAACGGAAGAATGCATAGGTAGTAAAACTCACAAAACCTCGCTATGGTAAAACCCAAGGTGGGAGAAAAATCCATAGGCTAAGGAGAAAAGTGAGAAGTTGCATTAAGTCAAAACTATATGTCTTTTGGACGCAAGTAGAAGAGCTCACAAGGGTATGATCAGCCCAGGATGAGTACCTCGTTAAAACCTAGTTAGGTAGCAAAAACTCAGTGGGAAAAATGCTCCTAATCGTAGAGAAAAAGAGTACATTAAGATCAAGTGAGTATACTTCTGGATACTCCCTCTGAGTTTGACAAAACTTCCGAATGAAACTACAAGCATTGCAAATGAGAAAGTTAGGCATACCAATTCCTTGGACAAACTTCTGGAAGGTAGACTTCGGCAGTGACTCTGTGTAGATGTCGGCAAGGTTGTCTGGATTGGACTGCTTGACTTCAATCTTCTGATGCTTATGCTGATGTAGACACAATATGCTTGGTGTTGACTTGTTGGATGTATCATGATCTGGTTGATACATACGGCGTTATCTTCATGGATCGTTGTTGGGACTCAACGATGGATGAAAATCGCAGGGATTTTGAATATCTTAACAAGAGTTTTCGACTACATCTCTCACGTGATGAGACATAGTGAGTCTTGGAACGATTCAAAGGTTTCGCGACAAAAGGTCTATCTGGTTGACCTCCAAGATATTGCGGTGTTCCTTAATGGTAAAGACATAACCATGCGGGAATGTACCTTGTGCGGTCAGATAAACGGTCTGATTCAGCAAATCCCACGAGGTAGGCATTATTCCAAAGATCAAGGGGGTGTGATCTATTCTGAGATGCATAGGGATAGATAAGCCCAAATCCATAGTAACGGAAAAACGTCTTTATCACCAAATTTGGTGGTAGCGTGTTAGGCGCAGTGCTGCTTTATGCCAAAAGATTATCAGCACATAAGATGTCTGACCTAGTGTATTTGAGCTAAGTACAACAAACGCCAATGGTACTTAGATATGGCTGCCTCACGTTCCAATATAGAACCTTATGCTCCATACCCTTCGTAAAGGTCTCATTTGCATCTAGCATACAGACGATCAGGGTATACTTAGACATAACACCTTTTGGGTCTAGTTCGAGTGGTGGACCAGAATACCATCAAAACTAGCTCGAAACTTCAGGTCGAGGAAATGTCAAGTTCTCCCCAGATCATTCATCTTATAGTCCGACATGCGAGTTAATTTTCTCAACTCTAGCAATTTTGGATTTTGTACACGCAGGGGCATATATCCCTAACTGATCAAATATTCACTTAGACGGGTATACCACATCCACCCGAATAGTTCTGCATCCGTAAAGTGAAGACCTCATCAGAAACGAGAGGGTGTTCTTGTGGTCTAGAACTATTTGAATCAGTACATGTAAGTCCTTTGGAAACTCCATGTAGGTTCATATCACGATCCTAGAGATACTACAACCACGTTTGTAATGCTGCAATCAATCACATGGTGTATGAGAGAAACCTTGCACCAAGGTGTCATATTGCACTATTTCATTCATCTCATTCGTCATAGATTGATTCTTTTAGTTGACCAATCAGTTCTACGTCGATATTAATTAACGGAACACGATTCATTATTGTCGATTTTCATTTATATCAGTAGTTACCATATAAATGAAACATCATCTATGATAATCTCATTCCAATTCCATATCTCATCCAAACTAGTATACAGGACCAAGAACTTCAGGTCTCAAGAGTAATCCGGATTTAATCTCATGAGATGAAAAGGTTTGAGACAGCGATCGAGGGGCGGATTCGTTCGTGCCACGTTCCTCCACTTTTGGGGAGGTGAATCCTCGAACCGAGTGATATACCATGCTTCTGGCATAAGATAGATAGATTGGCTAGCCGCCAATATACGAGGGTCGGCCACAATTGTGGCGTTCCTACTGTCAGGACAAAGGTCCGAAGTACATTTGGTACACATCTTTGCAGGCACATTTGCAGTTGGTACATGTGATCTCGTCACTTTTACTAGATCAGAGGAAGTGTCTGGTTAAACTCTGATGATCTAGATTGGGATCGATATGAGACATAGTGGGGACATCCACGATAATTCGCGTCGTTCTTTAAGAACGGTGACTTTCATATCTCCCCCTAACGACGGGAAGACTGTCTCATAAAAGTGACAATCCGCAAAATGAGCGGTAAAGAGATCGCCTGGCAAAGGTGATTAGTAACGAATATTAGAAGGAGAATCATAACCGACATAGATTTCCATCTTTCCCTGAGGACCCCATTGTTCTTGTGTACGTAAGGGCGGCACAAATGGCACATAGACCGCACAACCAAAGACGCGCAGATGCGATATGTCGGGTTCGTATCTGGTAACCAACTGACACGCGCTTTATAAGGTTGGGTCATGGCGGGCCTCAGGCGGACCAACATGGTTGCTTGCAATATTGCATTGCCCCAAGCAGAGGTCGGAAACTTTGGTACGTATGACCAGTCGACCACGTAATCATTTGAAGGCGTTTAATGAATGCTTCTGCTGGGTCGTTCTGGGTATGAACATGGGAATGGATGTTCAACTTCAAAAACCCAACCGACATGCAATATCCATCGAGATTTAAAGTGTTCGATTAAAATTTCGATGTAAATTCTCCAACTTATCTAATCAAATAAATTTGATCAGATAATCAAGGTGGTGAACCCTGAGCTTGTTAATCTGAGCTACCAGTGTGGAGAATGCAACTTGTGGACAACAGCCACACGTGTGACCAACGTGTAAAAGTATCAACCAATATTATAAAGTATATAAATGGTCCGTAAGATGGTTGAATCAGTCCACAAATGTCCCTTTTGAATCCTTTGTAAAAAGATGGAGGGTGCTAAGGTATAATACGTTTCCAGGTATGATTGCTTTACTTCTGGTAAAGGGATGCCCTAAACGGCGCATCACAAATCATCCTAGATATCCCAAACGTACATCCATAGCAAAAATTCCTTAGGAATCGCGGGCTTCTGGCTAGCCACATAGTGGCTTGAATGGGTGTAATCCACTCGTTAAGCGTTCCATCTTCTCTAGAATATGCATTTAACTATATTCGTAGGAAGTGCAAAATGGTGATATGCCAAGGAATTTTACTCCATTTTTCTACATTGGTTTCAATATGGTAATAATACTCTCGAATATCCTTAAAACTCAAAAAGGCGTTCTGCCAGAACAAAGTGAGTATAAGGCTTCTCTTTATGGTAAAATTAATACCATTGGACAATATAGGGCAGTGTCATGCCCCACAATCAGGTTGGATAAGCCTGAAAATGTTGTCAGGGGATGATTAGGTATGAAGTTAGCATAGAACCAGACAACTAACTTCCCCACAAAACATACCTAAGCATGAGTTAATTGTAGTCACATGTGGTAATCTTCGTTAATTAACTCTTTTATTCGAGAATAATAGTGACATCCAAACACCAATCTTAAATCCGAGAACAAAATAAATTATTCATAAAATAAACCAAAAAGACAAGGGGGTTCGGCCAATAGGCCTTCCATGTCAAATTTCGCTCTTCCAAATGTGTTAGGTGGAGCAAAATTAGTCCCATTGATTGACTACGGGAATGGTACTTTTCAACAACATTGGTAGAAGCACTGAAAAATGCATAACCAATGATCTATTCCGTCAAAGCAGAGTTATATTCTGCAGGGTTGAGGTTCGGGAATACGATCCCTTATTCTTGAAGTTTTAGGTGCCAGGGATCATGCTTCAGGCGTGATACTACCTTTTGGCAGGCCTGATTCTACCATATGTTTGGAAAATACATTCGAAAATTGGATGGTGAGAGAGGGACGGACCCAAATTTGGGTTCGGTAGGCCTCTGCCGAAGCAGAGCATTAGTGTTCGGTGCATCCCTGCAGAAGCAAGGTATCACCATTTTCTCACAGGTGTGGTAGTAATCAAATTCGAGAATTTGGTAAACTTCTGTTTTCTATACTGTTACTTCATAATCAAATTAGATATAGAAGGACGAGAAAAATTTTCTTCCAGTCAAAATTCAATCGGATATAAACTTCAGAATTGTACCTATTCATGGACGTAAAGGTTTCAATCATGTTTTGCTTCAGGCAAAAATTTATCTTTGCATGATTGGGACTGTCCATAGCGAGTCAAAAAGCCATGAAGTCCTCATCAGTGAGGTACTTCCACTTGATATGCTTCAGGCATAAGTCTTCGAATGAAGAACTGGCTACAATGATTTCTCAACTAGTCATAGTCAAGCGGGGTGTCACGTCTTGTATCCACATAAAGTAGTTTCTTATTCGAAACTTCCAAATCAGCGAAATCGAACTTGTTACGGTTCGACAATACGCTGAATGGAGGAAATAAGAATGTGATTAGTGTTTTAGGAAATAAAATTTCCATAAACAACAAATTTAGAACATTCAGGTTCTAAGATATGGTTTGGTTTAAACGGATTTAAGCATGGAGAACTTCGGGTCTCAACATAAGTGTTGTGCATTAAGAAACTTCAGGTTCATATGGCACTTTTCCGAAACTTCGGGTTCAGAAGTATGAACTTTAAGTTCATAAGACCTGCAATCAAACGCAATATATATGCAAACAAATATACAACAAGTATATGCAAAAATATAACTTTAGGTTTATAATTATAATTGAATTAATTTATTTTTGACTTCGGGCCAAATTAAAATGTGGGGAAAAAATACAAAAACCCTGTTAGGCCTAAAAATAATTAGGCAAATAACATTTGGAGCCCAAACAAAAACTAAGCCACAGGTGGCTTAAAAATTTTTGTTCCATGAGACCTAGGCCTAAAAAAAATGGACTATGGGGTCTCAAGTAGGGCTGTAGGCCCACGGGTAGAGGGTTGGGCTGCTGCTAGCAAACCCAAAAAAATTCACACAGGCTGCTTTAGGCGAGCCCAGAAACAACAAAAAAATTGTTGTTTTTTTGTTCTGTGCATGCCGAGAGACATATGGGCCAAGACAGGGGGGCCTAAAATTTTTTTATCACTGCAGGTGAGCCCATGGCGCAAAAAAGAAAAACGGGCCGAGAGAGAGCCTTGTAGAAGCTCCAACATTGGTCTTTGGCTCAGAGGCCTATCGGCATGGATGGGTGATGGCACGGGTTTGGAGCTTCTGGCTCCATGGTTCTCGGTACAGCATAACATCAATCCTCAAGCTGCAGGCTTGGGTGATGTCGGGGGTTCAAAGAACCCTAGGTTCCCAATTTGAAATCCCTTTTTTTTTTCTTTTCAATTAGATGCATATATAATTCAATGAAACACATATGTAATTTGATGCATATGCAAAATAATAGTTTCAATGCATTTACATATGTATGTTTCAATTCATGGAAAATAGCAAATTCACATAATTGCAACAATTATGGTTATGAGGCATACACAATTTATGTAGAATCTAAAATACGTTAAACGTAAAGTTGAGTTATGCATCATGGTGAATGTTCATGCTATTAGGGTTGCAAAAATATCGAGTTAAAAGCCATTATTTTGGAAGAACCTGATTGCATGATGATATGAATGAACTGGTTTGATGCAGAAAATTTCGGCTTTCATCTTCAAGCTTGTATCACGTTCAACATAAGAAAATAAATTGAATCAATAGAAGTATATGAATTCAATAAAAATCTAAATTTAATCAATTAAAAATAATTGAAACGTAATACTCCTTTGATTGAAGACGAATAAATTCTCTTTAAATTCTTCTAAGCACAACGTGAAGAGCGTGCTGATAACGTGTTGTGGCCTATATTTTCTAGAGAGGTGCGGCAAAGAGAAGAAAAGAGATTGGAGAATAGTCTTGAGGAATTGTGTTATTCTGTTGTTCTATTCCCCAGTCCTTGTGCCTTTATTTATAGTAATTAGGAGGAGAGAAACTTGCTCTCCAAGTAATACAAAGTCTATTAGGAAAGATCTTCTAGATCCCAAAGGATTCCTACTCTATCTCTACTTAGGATTTACACAATCACATATTGATAAGAACATATGTCACAACACTGTGCTCTTTTTTTCAGCGCTTGGTTCTTTTGTTTTGGTTGGATTATGAATTTCCAATTCTTCCTTATTTTGGGGGAACAAATTTTAGGCTTGTATCTCAAGTCATGTTTGGTGATGTTAACATTACTCATGCTAATCAAAATAATTCAATCATTAACAAGCACATAATTTAGTTTAAACATTTAGTCCTGCACTACTCAATATTTGAACATTTATCAAGAGAGCAGACGTATGATTCGCCTACAAACTTAAACCCATCCTACTTTATTCTTATTTCAGACCGATTACACAAAGCAAGGTTCTAATAGGCGCTAGTTGGGCGGCAGACTGGGGCCTAGCGCCTAGACGGCTAGGCGGGATCTAGGTGGGCGCTTAGGCGGATTTAATTAAATCTATTATACTTCGTGTAAATAAGTGTTTGTTTATAATTAAATCTATTATACTTCATATAAATAAGTGTTTGTTTATACTTAAAATATATATGATTTCATCATAAACTACAAAATAGAATTACATATATATTATGAGCTATTGGAACATAATGAAAACATGGGGAATAAGTATATAATGCGTGTTCCTTTAAGTATTCAATAAGTCTCTTACAATTTATTAAAAAAATAAAAAGCAAAATACAAGTTATCTATTTTCTGTCTAAGCGAGTCACAATCTAGACAGGTGTCTAGGCGGGTCTATGTGGGTGCCTCAGTAGGTCTAGACGTCATTTCTTAATTTTCAAATGCCTAGACATTAATCAGGATAGTGGCCAACCACCTAGCCGCTTATGCGGGAATTTTTAGAACAATGACACAAAGCACATAACTTAATCCTTCTTTTTCAACTTATTAATCCGAAGTCTATGGCTTAAGACATTCTTTATCTTCAACTACCTGCATGTTTGACATATCTTAGTACTATTTCGTAAGATCCAATAAAAATCCGCGGAAAAAATATAATTGGTCTGTGGTGTGGTCGGATTGCCTTTCGAAGTTGGCCTCCCACCTGCTACAGTGCTACGTGGTAGTGTGAATGTCATTCTTGTGTAAAGTGTTGAATACTTTAGGTAGCAAAGCGAACAAACTCAAAATTGTTTCTCTTTTTTTTTCTTTATACGTGCGATATTTTATACTAATTTATTTAAACGACAAGGAGGAAAATTCAAACTTAGATGACTGAATCGACTTCACATTTTGTTTTAAAATTGACCTCAAACATAGTGTAAAATGACAAAGCATGTAAAGCCAAAACCAGAAGCTATTCTTACTCACCTCATTTCCAATGCCAAAGACCACTATTTCAGCATGGAAATGGCTCCTTCAAACCAAAAGTTCCATTTTTTCTCAGTTCTCCTCACCACTTCGTTCTACACAAATGTTCTCTCAGACAACACCACTGGAATAAGCTCACTCCATTTGTACCCTTTTCCTTGCTCTACTTCTCACCACACCCAGACCTGCAATTCCTCTCTATACCACATCTCAAAAGGCCACACAACAGAGGAAATTGCCACCTTTTACTCAGTAAACCCATCCAACATCCACCCAATTGTTCATGACAACCAACACCCACAAGACTATCTAGTTTCTGTTCCTTGCACTCGCAAGGATATCGAGGGCACCCAAATTTACCTCTATGATACAAATTACCTAGTTAAAGAAGGAGACACTGTTGGAAATGTGGTAAGTGAGTTTTACAGTGGGCAAGCAGTGAAAATTGGTGGAGAGGAGCAGCTATTTACTGTGGGAAACATGACTACTTTTCACCTTGTTTGTGGGTGTGTGGAGAAAAAATCACAGGAGGTTCTGACGTACACTGTTCAAGATCATGACACTTTATCAGATATTGAAAAACTTCTATCTGCGTATGAGAGTGAGATTCAGAATTTGAACAAAAACTTCACTCAATCCCCTAATTTTATAGATGTTGGGTGGGTTTTGTTTGTGCCAATGGAGCTCAATGGACTTCAAGCCCAGCAGCAAGGTAGTGCCTCTTTTTTTTTTGCTTCAAAATCGTAACGAAACTGCTATTGACACACCAAAATAGTGGTACTGCACTCTTTGTTCTTCGATATTTCTCTCGGGGGAAAGTGCATGATGACTATTTTGAAGTATCAATTACAACTTCTTGTCATAAATGCTCATTTTCTTTAAATGAAGTACGATAAATTGACCAATTTTCTTGGTCGAACCAGGGAAGACACTCAGTTTGGCTGCAATTATAGGCATAGTGTCAGCTGTTGGGTTTCTTTTGGTGGCCACATTCTTCATATTTCTTCTCATAAGATACAGAAAAGGTAAGAACACAGAAGAAGAAGAAGAAGAAGAAGAAGAAGAAGAAGATGTGAACCCAAATGCAAAAAAGGGCTTTTCAACGAAGCAACAGTTTTTCAAAAGGCAAATGGAAGGTAAGACAAATATCTCAACTGCATCAGAAAACAATTTTATTGGCTTCACTCATATCAATTTCTAGATTAATACATTAGCATATGAATGTGACACAATATTTGTGCTTGCTACAGAAACTTTTGAGAATGAAAGGCCAGTTATATATACGATGGAGGAAATCGAGCAGGCTACGAGTAACTTTGACGACACCAGGAAGATTGGAGAGGGTGGATATGGTAGTGTTTATTTCAGTGTATTAGGAGAACTGCATGTAGCAATTAAGAAGATGAGATCTAGCAGAACAGAGGAGTTCTTTGCTGAGCTCAAGGTTTTATGCAAGATCCATCATAACAATGTGGTAAGAAGAAGAAAAAAGAATGTAAAAGATTTTGGTCCCATTTGGGACTACTTCCGTAGGATGCACTTTTGGAAAGAAAAAGAAAATGATTGTGAGTAGAAGTGCTTCCTAGGGGCTTTTTCAAAAGCACTTCTAACTCCGAAGCACTTTTAAGTTTTTCTGCCAAACATAGTCAGAAACGCTATTAACTGTTTCAAAAATTTTTGTAAAAGGAAAAGTATGTAACCGAATCTTTATTCTTAGGTGGAACTGCTGGGATATGCTAGTGGAAGTGAGCATCTATGTATGTTTGGTTATGAGTTTCTTCAGAATGGATCTCTCAATGATCATCTCCACGATCCATTGCTGAAAGGAAACCAACCGCTTTCATGGACAGCAAGAGCACAGATAGCACTGGATACTGCAAAAGGAATTGAGTACATTCATGATCACACGAAGAAGCGCTATGTTCACCGTGACATAAAAACGAGCAACATTTTACTTGATCAGGGACTCAGAGCAAAGGTAGCAGATTTTGGCCTGGCAAGGTTAGTAGAACGGTCGAATGAAGAAGATATTTTAGCAACACGCTTGGTTGGGACACCTGGTTACATTCCTCCAGAGTAAGTAATGCAGGCATCAGGGTTGTAATTTTAATTATGTACTTGTCAAGGAAAATAAAACTTCAATTGGTGGTAATTAAATTTATGAACTACCCTAAATCCACTACTTTTTGTCTCTGCAAGGTCTGTGCGTGACCTGCAAATGACATCAAAAACTGATGTTTATGCATTCGGAGTGGTCGTAGCAGAGCTAATAACTGGTCAGCGTGCAATTTTTTGTGACAACCGAGAACCGAAAAGGATGAAGTCACTCATCTCATTGTTCCAAGTGACTCGGAATTAGCAACATTTTTCTGCTTTTTATGCAGATATACGCAGTTTTCGAAGAAGAAGATCCAGAAGCTGCTTTGGAAGCTCAAATAGATGGTAACATGAAAGTAAGTTACCCTAAGGAAGAAGTCTGCAAGGTTTGTGCAACAGAAAAACAAAAACTAAAAACTTATAACGAAATAGTTAACAAACGGACTCTTAAGTTTATGATATGTTTATCGTATATGTCAGATGGCGGAAATAGTATTGAGGTGTGCGAGTGAAGATCCAGTAAATAGACCAGAGATGAAAGACATTGTGCAAACACTCTCCCAAATATTGACATCCTCAAAGTTAACACAAAACTATTGCATAAACCCACTATTAGAGCCCACATAATTTGCTAAGTTGGGCAAAAGAGAAACCAGTTTCATTGGGCCTTTCTGTATATGGCTATTCAGAAGACTTAAATATGAAAAGTATGACTAGCGGCAAGATCCATTGAATTTCATCACCAACAGCTCAAATTTGCCCGACTTTTATATTAATTAATTAATTACATTGCTCTTGATTCATTCAAGCTTCAAAATTCATATCCAAAATTTCATTGCCCTTGATATGTATAGTATTATGCCATAGAAATCAGAACCAGAGAACTAGATAGGTTGGTTTGAATGATCTTTTGGGGGTGGTGAGTACTGGGTCGGATCCAAATCTCTCGATCTTCAATCCGATGGCCGGCGCCGCCTCGGCGCTTTTTTTGTTGGACATCAAAGGACGAGTTTTGATTTGGCGCGACTACCGTGGCGATGTCTCTGCTGCTCAGGCTGAACGCTTCTTCACCAAGTTCATCGAAAAAGAGGTAATCTTTTATATGTATGTATACACACACACACACACACACACATATATATATATATATATGCACACGCGCATGTATTCAGCTGCAATTGCAATTGGGTTGGCATCAATTTCTCAATCGAATAAAAAGTTTCAAAATTTGGCAAATAGTAGCTGAATCGTTTGCGTTTACTGGAAAATTTGTATTTTTTTCAGGGCGATCCGCAGTCGCAAGATCCAGTGGTGTACGACAATGGAGTCAGCTACATGTTTATACAGCACAACAATATCTACTTGATGATTGCATCGAGGCAGAACTGCAATGCTGCTAGCTTGCTGCTGTTTCTGCACCGCGTAATCGATGTAAGCACTCTTCAAACTCTCTTTTTCTAGATTTTTTTAGCTGTATTTGGTGTAATATCGCCGCCATTCGTTGTAGATTATTGCTGGTGTGGAGGTTTTCATGTGTTTCGATATGTTTGTTCATGTTTTCAGGTGTTTAAGCACTATTTTGAAGAGCTTGAAGAAGAATCGCTAAGAGACAACTTTGTCGTTGTGGTAATTGACTTGTAAGGTGTTTATAGGTAGAATGATGCATAGAATTTTGATGGTGGTATGCGAAATTTCTAATAATACCCTTGTCTGTTGACAGTATGAGTTACTCGACGAGATTATGGACTTTGGTTTCCCGCAATTCACTGAAGCGAAGATTCTCAGTGAGTTTATCAAGACTGATGCTTACAGGATGGAGGTGACACAACGTCCTCCCATGGCCGTTACAAATGCAGTGTCTTGGCGCAGTGAAGGGATACAGTTCAAGAAGAACGAAGTAGGTTGATCCTCTGTTCATGTTTACCGTTGATTTATTAAATTGCAACTGGCAGTGTCATGAATCTCCGTTCGTTTTCTATCAGGTCTTTTTGGATGTGGTGGAAAGTGTGAACATACTTGTCAACAGCAACGGACAAATTATACGATCAGATGTCGTAGGAGCCCTAAAGATGAGAACGTATTTGAGGTGCAGTACTTATTTTCTTCTTGAATTTAGTATAAATTATACGGGACAAATTATAGCAGCAACTGCATTTGCTACAAAGCCCACCGAATGAAATGTGCTTGGACCAACCCTTCATAAACGATTAGGATTTGGAGATCGCAGCTCCAGCATAATTATTAGCATGTTCCTTCTTGAGTTCGTCACTTGATTGACCAAGATCGCACATAATTATAAGGCTAGTGATGCTAACTTGAGCCTGGAAAATGAGTAATTATTGAAAAGTAACCTAAAAATTTGTAAAGATTATTGGATTTTTCCCTGGGATAGTGTAATGTTTACTAACTTCATGTTGGAAACTGACTGGTTAAACTTTCTCTTTTTTTTTTAGTGGTATGCCCGAGTGTAAGCTTGGATTGAATGATAGAGTGCTGCTAGAGGCACAAGGTCGAACAACGAAAGGAAAATCAATTGATCTGGATGATATTAAGTTCCATCAGTATGTTGCCTAACTTGCTTTGTATTGCTAATTCATGTCTCTGTTGCTTCATTCACAAGCCATGTTACAATGCTTACAACCCTTTTGATTTGCTTTACCTTTTCCCACCCTACTAGGTGTGTGCGTTTGGCTCGATTTGAGAATGACCGGACTATATCCTTCATACCCCCGGATGGAGCATTTGACCTGATGACATACAGACTCAGTACTCAGGTACATTTCATGTTTTATTCACCGCTAATAATATACTTATTTCCCCATGTTTATAAATTCTTTGTTAATTTTTTCGGTAACTAAAGGGAGCATAAATTAATCAATTGGCGGAGATCCAACCCCTATTTACACGTACGTTTACATTTGCTCAAAATATGAAGCAGAAAAGACCATTTGTCCTCCAATGATTTCAGGTGAAGCCTCTTATCTGGGTGGAAGCACAAGTTGAAAATCATTCTAGAAGTCGCATTGAATTCACGGTAAAAGCAAGGAGCCAGTATAAGGAGCGCAGGTAAAAAGCATTGCTGCTCTAACCATCTGTTGGGGTTTCCAGCATAACGAAAGCTCAACATTTTTACACATTAAGAGTTCATTCTCGAGTGCCACTATCCGATTCTCACCGTAAGCTATGGTTACCTCGTACAGCACGGCTACAAATGTCGAAATTGAGTTGCCTATGCCCGCTGATGCTACAAATCCTAATGTCCGGACATCAATGGGATCTGCTGCATATGCTCCTGAAAGAGATGCTTTGGTCTGGAGAATTAAGTCTTTTACCGGTAATAAGGTAACAATTCGTCCGAACCTCCATATGCTTTCTCCTCCCCTCAAGTATATTATTGATTGCAAAAACGTTCGCAAAGATAATTTTGACCATGTTTCTGTATTAAATTGCTTAGGAATACATGTTGAGAGCTGAGTTTATGCTCCCCAGTATAACTGCTGAAGAAGCGGTTCCCGAAAGAAGAGCTCCTATTCGAGTGAAGTTTGAGATACCGTACTTTACCGTCTCGGGAATTCAGGTCCGATACCTAAAGATCATCGAGAAAAGTGGTTACCAAGCTCTTCCGTGGGTGAGGTACATAACAATGGCTGGCGAGTACGAACTGAGACTAATGTAAACGCAACTTACATATCTTGCTGCATTCAATCGCGTAAATACAATACATTGCGTGGAGAGTTTTCTTTCGATACTTCTCCTGTTACCAGTACAGTCTCGTCTCCGGTGATCTTTCTTCCAAAAATACATAGCATCGATGTACTAGTTTCTTCAATCAATTTGTGTTTTGTCTGCCATTTCTGGTACAATCGATAGCAGGAGATTTTGTTTCGGACCCAAAACTTGCTTTCCTAAATTAGGTTATACGTCGTGGCGAAGAGTTGTGTTTTTGACTCAGTAATTTTATTTGTCATGCATGAATTATAAATGAAAAGCTCTTATTTACTTTCATGTGAAGCTGTTTTTGGTTATGCTTACTTGGAATACAAGCTACATGATATACCATTCCACGTGTTTTCAGCGGAATAGTAACCCCACAAAGCTGTGTTATGGATACACCGAAAAATTGCTCAGAGAGAGAGAGAGAGAGAGAGGGAGAGAGAGAGAGAGTTGCATTTCAATATTAATTGGCAAACCTACAAGTATTTTTTAGGGTCAGTAGTTTAGCTACATATCATAGCACTCCAAAGCTAAAGGATGAGGAAGGTCCGCACAGGCTCAAGCCCATTACAAAAACTGAAACAATATGCAAGGCAGCAGCATTCCAAAACCTCAAAATCACATCTAATAAACCTGCAACACGAAAAAAAAAAAAAGAAGGAACAAGGGGATCAAGTCACCTTCCAAGCAAGAAGTGAACGAAAGATCAATCTTTAAATAGATAGTAGAAATAATGAGATGATCTTACAAAATCATGATTGTAATGGTCATATAAGTTATACAATCGTGCTTCTTTACTTCAACTGATTTCTCCAATTAAAAGAGATTGTTTGAAAAAAAAAATGTAAAGCTTAAAGAAGCAAAACGTCTAATTTAACAAAATCTATCGTTTGACAAAAAAGAAAAAGAAAAAAAAAGCAAAACATCCTAACTTCAACTCCTATGTAAAAATAAAGATTCACAAGAATTTTTTATAAACCTAAAAACTAAATACTGAAGTTTGTTATGACTGCAATTTTAGTGCCCAAATCTTGAGTTAAAAAGGATAAGAAGTTGTGAGGGTGGTGTGTTTTGACTCTTGAACGATGACATATTGGGGTTACTAAGGATCAGGATATTTGTATCGTGATTTATTTTTGTTTGTTCGGGTGTTTCACCCCCACCCCCATACCAAGACTGGACATTCTTACAGCAATTAGAGGGACAACTGTACATCAACGTTCGCTAAACATGACATCCAACAGCTATTCTATTTTCCAATCACTTAAAAATTAAGATGAACAAGCCCAAGACTTAAAAACAGGATGTACTAACAGGTTCTACAAAAAGGGAGTGTAAAATTAGCAACTAAACTTTATAGTGACAACTAGAGGGAGAGTAAAATAACATACCAAGACTACTACACATTGATGTTGGACAATGACACAATTTTTCACAACAGCAATAGGACCAATATCATGCAATCATGCCCCATTTCTATAGACTATAATATGACAAATCCTTTATATGTTAGGCATATAAGTGCAATTTTCCCATTAGTAGACAGCAAAGGTTGTTGACTTGTGAGTATTCAGACAAGAACAGTGATATAGGACAGAAGATCGAGTTCCAGATGAGTTATGTGCAGCAGAATACAACATCATACTATTTCATAACAATACATTATGGCATTCACAACGCAAAGAATAGGCTTGCAGGTCTTGAGATTTGATGTTATAGAGGAGAAAGAAATCTCCTTCAACAAACAACATAGATTTCGGCAGCAGAACTAAAACAAGAATAGTCTTGGTAGTTCTCAATGGTCCCTCTCGTCGCAATGTCATAAGGTTCAATTCAATAACTGAAATTGCTAAAGAAACCATTAACTTTAAAGACTACCAATGAGACACAACGCATACGCCAAACAACCAACACCATAACAGGAGATGATGTATATCATCATTCAGAAACAGATGCCAAATCCAACGGTTCAGAATTGAATCAAAACAAATGAAGTGAGGAAGTACCAGTCACTGTTGCTGCTGATTTTGCTGCTGGTTCTGAGGGTTGGGTGGAGGTGGCATTCCAGGACGAGGCGGTCCAAACATATGCATTCCACCGCCAGGTGGAGGAGGCATTCCGGGACGGGGTGGGGGAGCTTGCATTCCGGGGCGAGGTGGAGGCGGTGGACCCCTCATCATCTGCCCAGGCGGCGGAGGTCCCATTGGCCTCTGCCCAAACTGCATCTGTGGCGGGCCAGGGAATTGCTGAGGTGGACCCCCACCAGGAGGCCTAGCAAACTGAGGGGGCGGAACACCAGGAGGTGGACCACGACCCATCGGAGGTTGCCCGGGATATCCAGGCATCTGCCCAGGTGGACGAATCACTGGAGCGGCCGGGTACGACATAGGCGGCGCGGAGAGGTTCGGAACTGGCGGGCGCGAGATCTGGGGCTGCATCATACCTGGGGCGGGTCCACCGACGCCGCGAACCGGGCCAGAGAGACCGGGCTGGGCCTGTGCGAGAGGAGCAGTGGGGATACCTCTTCCAGCGGCGCGGCCCAATCCTGGACCAGCCAAAGCGGCGGCGCTGGCTGCCTTAGCTCGAGACTCTTCCTGAGGAGGCGGGCCCTCGACGGTCATTGACACGACCTCTTCGCCGCGGAGGAGGACGAGGCCTAGTGTCCGGCGGTCGTCGCGCTCCTCGTTGGTCTTCTTGCCTTTCAGTGGCGGCAACTTCCGGAACTCCTCGCAGTCGCCGAGGACGAGGTTCATGTGGCGATCGAAGGCCATGAACTTGCCGACGAGCTGCCTCCCGTCTTGGATCGTCACTCGCATCCGATAGTTTATGAATTGCAGCATCTTGGAGCTCTTTGACATCGACATTGTGGCGGCGAGTGGTGGCCTCTGCCGTCCTCCGCGCTCAGGGCTTCTCGGGGTTTTGGAGACGGAGAGGAAGAAAAGAGGATTTGTAAACCCTAGGGTTTTGGATTTGGGTTTGTTTTTTCAATTGAACTTAGATTTAATCCAAGATCGGAATGGATTTAAAATTCAAGTTAATTGTGCAGTTCGTTGACCCACGAGAAGGATTTGGGCGTACAACCGGCCCAGGATCCCCAACTCTTTTAGTTGAGAGAAAATATTTGTGGATTTGGATTATCTTTATTGAATTTACAATGCTTATTTTAGCTACTACGTCGAATTTTATTTTAATTTTACTTTGCGCCCTATAATTAAAAAATTATCATTGTACTCCTTTAAAACTTAAAATTTGTCTTTATTTATGGACTCTCTTTTATACTTGAAATTTATAGATTGTCTCTTAAAACATATATGAGACCCAACACTTAGTAAAATTATATCACATGTACAATACATTTGATTATAAATTTCTATTATGCGTTAATATTCAACAATCAGAAAATAATAAATTTAAGGAAACGAAATTAGATTGAAGAAATCAAATGAAAGCCAACAAGATAAAGATGAGCATGTATCACTTGCCTTAATATAAATATAATTTTCATGGTCTAAAGGTGTTTTTCAACAACTTTTACTTGGAGGATTCCATCACGTGAAAGTGACATAAAAATAAATTTTATTATCAATTGCCATAATTCATTTCGATTAATTATCATATTGGAATTTTGTAATTGTTATATACATGTGTAATCTCTTCTGTTATTTTACGTGAAGTTGCTAATGCTTCTTTTGTAGCCAAATTAACTTTATCGAAACTTTTACTTTATATAATTATTGCATGCCTTCTATGTATGTACACGTGAAACAAGTTAATGATATTTAAAATTTGCAACTGTTATACGTGCATGTGTCACATCCTTTGTTAGTTCGCGTGAAACTGTTGACGCTTTTTTTGTCATCAAACAAACTTTATTATCAATATCATGTGAACTAGCAAGAAAATTAATGTGTGTCATAAACTGTTTCGTTTAACTTTTACTTTATGTAACTACTGCCTGCCTTCTATGTATCGTCACGTGAAGAAAGTGAATGATATTTAAAATTTGTAACTGTTATATGTATGTGTCACTTCCTCTATCATTTTACGTGAAATTGTTGATGCTTCTTTTGTCACCAAACTAATTTTATTATCAACATCACATGAACTGAGAAAAAAATTAATACATGTGTAAAAAAATATGTCGATTAACTTTTACTTTTTGACACTACTACCTGACTTCTCAGTATGTTCAAGTGAAACAAGTGAATGCTATTTAAATTTTGTAACTGTTATACCCATGCGTGACCTCCTCTGTCATTTCACGTGAAACTGGTGAATGTGTTTGTCTGTGAGTAAATTAATTTTATAACCAACATCACGTGAACCAACAAGAAAATTAATACATGTGTCATAAACTGTCTCGATTAACTTTTATGTTTTATAACCATCATTTGCCTTCTCAGTGTGTTCACGTGAAACATGTAAAAAGAATTAATTAGCTTATAGCTAAACAAGTTTTTACCCCATATAAGTTTCATCGTCCAATTTTCTATAAGTACCTCTCAACTTTATTTATGAATGTGACAAATATACTGTTCACAACTAGTCTTTTCATTTTATCATGGTGGTGTCAACTTAGAGAGTAGGTGTTTAGGTTTTTGAGGGAGAAGGGGAGGGAGAGAGGTGAGAATAGTTGAGAATGAGAGATATTTGAGAAAAGTAATGGAAACGTATTTTCACTATAGAAATGAGTGGCATGGGAGAAATTTGACCAAGTTTGCCATGGCAGTTTTCATTGCCCGGCAGAATTCGTGAACCATGATTCAGTTGGTGGAAGTACTGAAGTGGCAAACCGTTGAGGCACATCATTCTTTGCTCTTCGATCGCCTGATTATGTTAACGGCGGTGGCTCCGTCGCGTTAACAATGAATGCAGATTTTCGATCATGCAATTTCCAACAGGAAAGTGCATGATTCTTATCAATAAAAGCTGCTAAGAAGTGGATCGTGGAAGAAGCTCCAGACGGGCAGCAGGCACATGAAGCAGCCCAAGCTGGTGAAGTGTGCTCAAGAATTTACTTATTCTAAATTGGGGTAAGAGGATACAGAGACTTGTGGTACACGCTAAAAGAGTTTTGCTTTAGACAATAGTGAAGCTTGGGAAGGTGATTTTCAATCTATATATAGTAGCTGCCAGGGCTCGAATTGTATGAAGCATCTTGCTGTTATTGTTGATGATGCATATGAATAACTGGAGAAAGGCCAAGCAATATGATATCCAATCACCAAGATACAAGCGGCATGCATCACTCATCCATTAGGGTGCGTTTGGTACGCGGGACGGGACGGGACGAGGCGTTCCGTCCCGCGTTTGGTACGCCTAAAATGAGTGGGACGAGACGTTCCACGGGACAAGTTTTGGATGATTTTTGGTTCCACCTCCCCCCCCATGGAACGGGGTTGTTCCACGTCTGTGGGACATAAATTTTTAACATTTTAGGACAACAATGCCCCTTGTTTTTTTCAAAATTTACAACATTCGTCCCGTCCTGTTCCGTCCCGTCCCGTTCCATCCTGTCCTGTTTCGTCCCGTCCCGTCCCGTCTGCGTACCAAACGCAGCCTAAGTGCATGCTTCAGGAGTCAGATTAGGGACGGCCAATGGTTATTGCAGGTGAATAATGTCAGATATAAAGGAGGAAGACGTAGGACATAAAAAAGATGATTATCGAGAATTTTTTGTTTATCTCAATTGGGTTTGATATTTGTGTAAGCAACATGAAATTAAAATTGCTGAAATATTCGTCTCCACATGTGTAGTAATTGATTTCATTTAGAGAATTGATCCCCAAAGCATTTTACACAACTTTGATATAAAAAATAAAAAATAAAAAATAAAAGCGAACATATAAGATCCATCAGATCCCAGTTCTCGCTTTCTACAAGTGTTTTAAAATATAAAGAACAAAAGGAAGTTGAAATCCAACCACATTGATATGGTGAGCCTAAGTGGAGTCGACAAGCTCTCCCCCCTCTCTCTTTTTGGTGAGGGTTTCAATCTTGACCACCATCTTAGGCGCCGACTCTAACTTCTGTTGGAGTCGGTTGCCATTTTTCCCTTTTTTTTTTGTTTTCTCCTCTTTTTCTCTTCTCTGTTGTTTTTCCCCCCTCCTCCTCATCTTGATTTGCCCTCTTCTTCTTCCCTTGCTATCATACCTCTTCCTCCTTCATCTGCGTTTCGATCTTTAGCCACACTTGTGTTCGAGTTGGTGCTGCGAGTTTCGGTGTTTCGACCGACTCGGGTGTTTCGACCGACTCGGGTGTTCCTAACACCACTATCTTCTCTTTGTTGTTTGTCAAATTTGGCAGTGTTGCTCATGGTGTTCCATGGGCTTCCTTTTATTGATAACCAACTAATTTCATTTAGTTTTTGGTTATCCTTACTTTATGGTTGTGCTCGGGGAGCAGATCAGTGTTGGATGATACAATCGGAGAGGTGATGTTTGGCGGTGGGCATGTATTTTTGCAAATTGAGATGCACTGTCCTGGCAGAGGTGGTAGCAGTGGACTTCTCGGCTTTTTGTTTGTTTCTTCTGTTTTTGGGCCTTAGCTGTTTGGTTGGGCTTTTTGTTAGTTTGGGGTTTGGCCTGTCTTTTGTTTTTCTTTTTTTCCGTTCTAGTCCCTTTTGGTTTGTGTATTTTGTTTGTGGGCTAGTAGTTTGTAATTTTGTGTTGTGTGTTTAATAGAGTTTCTTGGTGACCTTTTGGATCCCACTTGATCCAAAAAATAAAAATAGAAATGGAGTCGACATGAAAGAGTTTCTTAGTGGATTCAAAACTTCCTTAATTTATAGATTCATTCCAAATTTATGAATTATATCTAGATTCAAGTCAAGTTAAATCCAATTCAGCTATAAATTCAATAATTTATGTAATATTAAGGTAAAGATTACTTGTTTTAGACGGGTTAGGTTCTATAACCACTTTTTTTCTTGTATTTTTTTTTTCAAGAGAGATCAGGTTTTCATCTTCTCTGTATTAGGAATGCTAAGGTTTATGCTTTCAAGATAGTCAGGTTTATGTCCCTTCTCTTTTACTTGTATTTCGTGACTAGGTGTAGCTTTCTTTTTATTCAATAAAAAATTCACCTCGTATAGCTGAGGTGTTCTTCGAAAAAATATTCAAAATGATTGTTCACGTGAAATGACATGACAAGTAATACATGTGTCAAAAACTCTTTCAATCAGCTTTTAATTATTGTAATTATTTTCGTAACGCCTCTACAATTTCATGTTTGCGTTTTGCAAGTTCACGCGAAACAGTGAATTTTTTGTCTGCAGTTGGACAAATTTGATTCCACCATCAATTTGGTCACCCAACTCTAATCTCTCAATGAATTTATTGCCAAGCTTTAACCAAGTTATTAGTTTTTTGACCTTTTTTTCTCCCAAATTTTCTCCTATATGGTTTTTCTCTTTTTTTATTGGAATGTGGTCTTTTTATTTATTTTTTGAACAAACAATCAGGGTTGGCATCTAAGGAGCTACAACCTCCTAAAAGAGAGAGGAAAACTAAAAGAAAGTGGAAAACTTAAGAGAGTTGAAATTAGGATTGTAGAAATGAGTGGCATGGGAGAAGTGGGAGTGCTGCTCTGATGGTGGCATCTAAGGAGCTACAACCTCCTCCTTGGCTGGAAGGTATATTCATTTACTTATTCATGGACTTCTTGCTCGAGTGTTTCTGAAAACTGTTGGAAAGTACTAATATTTGTGTTTATTTTAGTATTTGGGATTTCCTTGTTAGTTTTGGATTTGGGCTTAGCCCATTAGTATTAGGGTTTTGTTTCCTTACCTATTAGGGTTAGGTTAGTTTTCTATATCCTTTAAGGATTAGGGTTTGCTTTAGTTTTCACTATATATAGGAGTGATTGTATTAGTTTAATCAATCAAGTCAGTCAAGATGTAGTCTTTTCGGTTCATGTAGTCTTCTTGGCAATTCCATTTAATAAAGTTTTATATTCAGTTAGTTTGTTTGTTCGTTCCGCACTCTGATATTCAAAATGGAATTGCCAAGAAGACTACATGAACCGAAAAGACTACATCTTGACTGACTTGATTGATTAAACTAATACAATCACTCCTATATATAGTGAAAACTAAAGCAAACCCTAATCCTTAAAGGATATAGAAAACTAACCTAACCCTAATAGGTAAGGAAACAAAACCCTAATACTAATGGGCTAAGCCCAAATCCAAAAGGCTTTTTATCCGAAATAGTCCTTGAGATATGCATAATTCTGCATTTTGGTCCCTAAGATTCAAAATCAATAAAAGTGGTCCCTGAGATTGTCCACCATCCATCATTTTGGTCCTTCCGATGGAGCTTTTGGCCGGAAGTTTGAGCAATTTTCAAAGCTTCGTAACTCAATCGTTTCTTAACCAAATTTGACCCATAATATATCAAAATGAAGATAGGAAAGTGTACAATAAGATTATACCTATTTGGGAGCCCAATGGTTGCCGGAGATGACCGGAAAATAGCCTTAAAGTTGACTGGTCCGAGCGAAAACTTGAAAACTCGCCGGAAACTGAGTAAACTTTAAACGTTCGTAACTTCTTCAATACGCAACGAAATCAAGTGATTCAAAAACGAAAATCATACTTCTCGACGAGACGAAGAGAATGGTACCTTTTTCAACAGCTAACTCGCCATGGTTTGGCCGGAAAACGGCTTGAAAGTTGCTGTTGAAAAATGAGTCAGCCACTTTCGAGCCGTTTTCCGGCCAAACCACGGCGAGTTAGCCGTTGAAAAAGGTACCATTCTCGTCGTCTCGTTGAGAAGTATGATTTTCGTTCTTGAATCACTTGATTTCGTTGAGTATTGAAGAAGTTACGAACGTTTAAAGTTTACCCAATTTTCACCGAGTTTCCGGCGAGTTTTCAAGTTTTCGCTCGAACCAGTCAACTTTGAGGCTATTTTTCAGCCATCTCTGGCAACCATTGGGCTCCCAAATAGGTATAATCTTATTGTACACTTTCCTATCTTCATTTTGATATATTATGGGTCGAATTTGGTTAAGAAACGATTGAGTTACGAAGCTTTGAAAATTGCTCAAACTTCCGGCCAAAAGCTCCACCGGAAGGACCAAAATGATGGATGGTGGACAATCTCAGGGACCACTTTTATTGATTTTGAATCTTAGGGACCAAAATGGAGAATTATGCATATCTCAGGGACTATTTCGGATAAAAAGCCAATCCAAAACTAACAAGGAAACCCCAAATACTAAAATAAACACAAATATTAGTACTTTCCAACAAAAACTTCGTCCGAAAACTTCATTCTCGAAGGACCGATTAATTTGGACTCTCGTAAATTTCATTGAAAAATCATATCGTTTAAACAGATGAATACAGATTGTATTACTTTCCGTTACTACGCTACATATGAAAGAATATGTGACACTCCACTCTCCTTCCTCTGCAACAGGTCCACATCCACCTTTGAGCCGAAAGATGGAACATGATGAGGAAGAACATAATAGCGTCCCATTCTGTCATGACTGGATCGTGGACAGTCGCTTAACAAATAAGTTGAAGTTGTTGTCCCGATCCACCATGCTTATGCGGACGTACTTTGGACCAACTCCAAAATGCCTTCCTCCTCTTGTTAATATCTTGTAGCCTCTTAGGAAGCTCTCGCAATCTTCCACGTGATCGTCCTCACATTTTAGCCATGCGAAAGCTGCAAAAGAGGTAAACAGTAAAGTTCACTTTAAACGCTTCGGAAATGTTTACAAGGTTATGTATGGTGACTCGTAATTAATCGTTTCGTGATTTTTCACTTACCAGGTTGAGGCTGGGAGTCCTGGTTGAGGAAGTGGCAGAACCCTGGTGTAAAGTCGGGCAGACTAAACGCTCTGCCCATGTTCACCGCCGCTCTAAGTAGCTGCCACCTCTCTGCCATGAGGTGGTAGCTAATCTTGAAGAAGGATTCATGGGAATCAAAGCTGCCAAGGTTTTCAGAGGTGTTGGTCATCACCTCTAAAATCTTGGCAGCTCGGAGCTGCGAATCCCTGGACACGCCAATGGTGTTGAGCTCTATGAATTTGATCATCTTTTTGGCAACTTCCAGATCTTTAACTAGAGCCCACCTGGAAGAGAAATTCAATAGAGAGCATTTTTCGTAATGCGAAAATTAGTGTTCGCAGAGCAACACAACCAGGACACAAGAACTAAGAGACTCTGATTACAGCATTGAGCTTACCCAATGCGTGTCCCCGCGTGGCCAGTAGCTTTGGAGACTGTGAACAGGGTCAGATCATGGTCCGCGGGAGAAGAAATCGGGGTATATTGTGGCCAGTAGTAGGCCAAGTCATGAACCAATATACCCCCTGTTCGATTGACAATGGAATGCCTGACGAATCCATCAGGGTTGTTTGGGGAGGTCACTAGCTCTATATAAGGCACCTCTTTGTTGAAGCTTCGGGCATCACCGGCCCATTTGTACAAGCCAGACTTCAAGCAGTCTGTCATAGAGGGGTAAGACTGCGAAGAAACCATCAACAGCCACCTTACATCTTAGAAACATTTACAAACGAGCAGCAAAGAACGCAATTTCAAATTATTGCCAACACGCGATGAACTATCTTTCTAGTTTCCAAGGAAAAAATGAAGTGTGATCTTTGCTAAAACTAGACTCTGAAATGTTATGGATTTGAGTTGATAACAGACTGTGAAATGTGATGTAAATTTTTAAAAAAAATAAAATATATATATATGAAAGCTTAAGATTCCAAAAAATATATATCTGAAATGTTACGCTGAAATTAAAAAAATATTTAAGATCGCAAAAATCAAAAGCTTCATAAGCAAGGCAGGCAAATTATATACTATATTAGTTATGTCACACAGGTGAACAAACTCGAGACTTCCAGGAATGAATACTCGTAACTAAGATACAAGCTTCTTGCAGATGCTCTTTATTATGCATGAGAAGCCGAGAGAATTAGCAAGATGACGCCTACTAAATATCTAACTTATGGTAATTAATTTTCTAATTAAAGTGGACGCCATTGAAAAAAAAGCATGTCCACAATACAAAAGTGATTATATAAACAAGCAAAAAATTAGGAGAATAAACAATGTGGTTTCATCACTGGTGCATTTGACTTTGCCTTGATTTGCCAGCAAGTGAACAAGTTCTTAGTGGCCCCAAAAAAATTCGAAAATCTAAGGGTCTGCTTGGCACTCTACTTAAATCCAACCTTTTAAACTCAAAAACAATTTTCAAGTTTTAGGCCTTAAAAACTTGTTTGGTAGGACTATTTTCAAAAACTGAATTCAAGACTAACTCAAAAATATAATTTATTCTCTAAAAACACAAAAAGTGAGTTTTTAGAGTTTTTAAACTTAAACTCAATCCTTTCTTTTCTCTCCCTCCTCCCCTCACTCCAAATCTCTCTTCTTCTTTCTCTCCTCTCTCTTTTTTTTTACCTTTTTCGTCTCTCCTCCAATCCACTTTCTTCATTCTCTCGGTTATTTCTCTCACTCATCTTTCTCTCTATCTCGTCCGATCATCTCTCTTCTTTCTCTTTCCTTCAATCATCTCTTACTTTCTTTCTTCATCTCTCCTCTTTCTCTCTCTCCTGCGACCCCTTCCTTTTAGATCTTTTTATTTAGTTTAAGTCGTGAGATTTAAAATTTTTAAATTGCAAACCAATCAAGTTTTTTAATCTTTAAGAAAATTGTTTTCAAGAAATGTTCTTAAGAAATGTTTTGAGAAATGATAAAAATTTTCAAATAGAATACCAAACAGGCCCTAAAACTTTAAAGCACTAAACAAATCAAAACGCGGTTAAACACAAAGTAACAAACAAGCTCACCGAGTAGTATGGGGCTGCAGAAACCACACTCATTGGCTCGGATCCACCTTTTGGAGCTAGGGCATAGAGGGCAGCTAAAAACAGCTGGGATGAACCCGTCCCGACCACGATTTGGCGGCCGTCAGTGACGGCGTTGCCAACCACATTGTGTAGTCTCACAACTTGTTTGGCAAACTCTGGCTCCAAAAACCAGCAAGGGTTTTTGACATCTGAAAAATAGCTCATTGACTGCCACCCAGGGATCACAACCGTGGTTCTTTCACCCATCTGATGCCAGTAATTTTCGTACATTGTTGGGTCACCACTGCATTAGTTAAGAACAAAGTGACATGTAAACTCATGGTTACAAAACAAAATTACTACAAACTACAAAGCTGGCATTTTGATGTGGGATCACTGGAAAGTCTTCAAACTTTTTTCTAAAATTCACCTTTTTTCCGTGTCAAAAGGATGAAAAAAACCATAATGAAAGTCACAAAAAAGCAAAATCTTGAGCGTAACTGTTGTAATATCTCCTCTATAGAATGATATCTATCACTGTCACGTGATGAGATACATAAAAATAAAGATACTACAACGATTATATGGTAAAATCTCTCCTCGCAAAACCGACAAAAGAGTAGAAACAATGATCATAAACATAATGTCCCAAAAATTAAAGTCTGTAACACAGCGATGAGATTCTCTAAACTTGCAAGGAGCCAAGAAGGTAGATCAGCAGCAGCAGATCAATGATTAGTGTATCCATCTAACGTCAGACCTTAATCAGATGGGTTAAATCTTGTGTGGGTCCCAGAGGGTGGTACGATACGATCCAGACAATCTCGATATGGGGAGTAAAATGAAAGGCCATGAAAAGTTAATTTACAACTTGGGCGGCCAAAAGTTTTACAGATCTCAGACAGCCCACGGCGCACCTTAGTCTTTTCTGCATTTCCCAGAAGGCCAAAAAGCAGCCCCACGTAGTGCCTCATGCTATCATGCACTTAGGGTAAGAGTTGCCATAAAAAACATGGGAACCGGATCCCCTCCTGAGCTTAGAGACTGAGCCTCTTGAGCAAAGAATCTGTGCCATTAAAATTTGATCAAACAGTTGTAATTATTATAACTTTTAGTGGAGCCTCCTGTTTGTAGTCGTTTGATCAAATTTCAACGGTCCAGATCCTTTGCTCAGGAGGATCAGCCTCCTAAACTCAGGAGGGGATCCAGTTCCAAAGACATGCACATTGGGGACTCCAACTTTGGCAACTTTGCTATAAACTCCAAAAAAATTTGGTGAGAAGAACTTGAGTGAAACAATGTGGTATTTTAAATTACTCAAACATGCTATTTGGAAAGTTATAAAACATGACATTATATAATTGATTTTAGATATCGATACAATGATATTCTAATAATTCGATAATCAATTTGTCTCAATCACCACCATCTATGGTGGCATGTTGGGATCTTTAAAATACAAAAGAACTACCCATGGTCTAAAATATCGATAATATCGGCGAAATATCGTCGATAATATCGTTTTTTTAGAGGCCGATATTTTCACACATATACACTTTAATTTCATCAAAATATCAGGATATGATCGATAATATTGCCGTGGTTTGGCCGGAAAATGCCTCGAAAGCCATCGGAATCGCCGGAAACTAGGTAAGATTCAAATGAGTATAACTTCTTCAATACTCCACGAAATTAGGTGAAACAAAAAGGAAAGTTGTAGTACTCGACGTGACGAAGAGATTGATACCTTGCACGATGGCCAACTTGCCGTGGTTTGGCCAAAAATTACCTCGAAAGTGACGGTTCTTTGCCAGAAAATCTGAAAAAATAAACCTTCGAGTTGTTTCTCACTACAACCTTCACCAAAGCATCTAAAATGAGTCCTAACTAGAGTTTGATCGATCTAAGAGAAAGATTAGAGAGAGTTCCGAAGCTCACCAAGGTTGAGGGACGAGAAATCTCGCCGGAGAAGGAGATGCACAGTGGCAACGCCACGACACCACGAGAACCGAGAGGTTTTGGGTGTGCTCCATCATTGCTCAAAGTTTCCTGGATCACACATGGAGGTTTTGGTGAGGGTGGATGAGGTGGTGACTGTCAAAGGGTGTGTGTGTGTTTTCGGGGAAGAGGGAAGGAGAGAGCACAGAGAGTTACAAAAAAAAAAACAGAAAAAGAAAAAAGAGAGGGAGGGAACCGAGAGAGAGAGAGAGAGAGAGAGAGAGAGAGAGAGAGAGAGAGAGAGAGAGAGAGGGAGTACGAGAAAAGGGGACAAAATCAGGGGGGCGGGCCTCTTGGGCTCACCAAATAAGAACCAAAATTATTATTTTTAAATAAAAATAGGGGTGGGGTGTGTAACACAAGGGGATTTTGTTAAGTCAAGAAGATGACTCGTTATCTATAACTTCAGACTCTATTGAAGTGGGGAAGTAGTAACTATGGCTATACTCATAACCAAACATTTCCCTACCCTTCATATCTCATTCCTGTTGACCCTTCATATCTCATTCCTGTTAGGATGGAATTGAGCGACTCATAGAAAGAATCCGAGACTCAATCTTCAAATGATTTTGCTTATGGACAACGTCAACTAATCTCGAATCCATATGGGTGGCATGTTAACAATTACATGAAAAACTATTTTGGGAATTTATCATTTGATGACCACTCTTCACAATACACTTATTCTACACATAGAGCTGAAGAAGATAGTGAAAATTTTGAACTTCATAGGTACTCTATGTGGTACTAAGTCACTCATGCATTTTACCATGTAATGTATAAAGTGTAAAATATTGTACTAATTCATTATATATAAATGATTATGGTGTATTTAAACTTATTTCATTAATTATTACATATTTTCTACACTCACAATGTTTGCCAGCTCGCTATATAATCAACTTAAATCAGTTAAATCCATCATGCAATGCATTTCCTTCTAATTTTTTGTGATAAACTAATAGATAATTGACTAAATAAACATCTTACAGAGTTTCAATAAAAAATTTCCAAGTATTTTTTTACAATTTATGTGGTTTTTATTCAATTTTTATCGATATCGATAATATCCCGATATTTTAATCAAAATTTTCGTGTTTTTGGACCATCAGTGATATTTTAGACCTTGGAATTACCACCCCTATAGCTTGGGAACAGTAAAATGACAGACAGAAAAACAGTCATCGAGAACAAAAGAGTAACATGCGCCATGGGAAATCTCAACCCAAAACAAGGACCTCTCCTGCCTTTCCCTATCCTAGCCCTAAATTGTCAGCACAGTAAACAGTAAACAAAAAATAATCAGAAATAAAAAATGAGGAAAGCAATAATATTTGAGTCAAAAACTGAAAATTGCTAATGTTTGAGGTCTTTTATGCAAAAATATCAGTGACGTCAAGTGAGTTTGCTGACATAATATTCCATTATTTTGACCCCCTTTATTAGATCTGATATGCCATCACACACTTGCTATACCTGACACTTCTCCATGCCTCCCATTTTTCACGAAATTCAAAATGACAATTTTGCCCCTGGTTCTGAGCTATTTACCTTGGCCAGAATTTGGAAGGGGTGTGTTGTTCATACATTTTTTTTATTTTTCACACACTATTGTTAATTTTTCTCTATTTATTTTTTTTCAATTCATTCGATTCGAAAATTAAAAATTAAAAATACGTGTGAGAAGTAAAAAGAAAGTATGTATATATCACACCCCAATTTGAAATGTGCTTAATGGTAGTGTTAATCTTAATCGTTACTTAATTAAACACTCTCACAACTGTACAGAGATCATATACTCATAACAAGTATGACGTGAGTTGAGTTAGTTGATTATGAAGCAGTTTTACGGGAAAATTAGGTTCACATCCTTCCTTTTGTTACTCTATTAATTAAAATTCTATTCATTTTGAATTTTTGATCAAGGTCCTTAGGTATTAATATCATTAATTATTTGAATAATAAAATATTAATATGTGTTAAAAATGTTACAATTAGTATATGGGGTGTGATATTCACACACCCATTTTTATTTCTCTCACTTTTTTGGATTTTGGCCGTCGGATCGGATGAATTGAAAAAGATCTAACGGACAGAAAGTAATAGGGGTGTGTGAGAAGTAAAAAAGGGTGTGTGGATAGCACACTCCTTAGTATATTTATATTTATGGCTAAATTTTTTATCATATATTTTTATTTTTAGTTTGTACCTATTTTTAATTTGCAAATATTTTTTAATTTGTACCAATTTTCTTTTCATTTTTAATTTGTACCCATATATTAGTTTCATTTTGTGCCCATATTTTTAAAAGTTTTATTTGTGTTTGTACCTATGTGTATACTGTCACGTGACATTGTATATTTAATCAATGAGAGAAAAATTACATATAGTATATTATGTTTTATGCCTAAACTTTGTATCATATATTTATATTTTTAGTTTGTACCCACTTTTAATTTGCAACATTTTTTTTTAATTTGTAGTATTTTCTTTTTAGTTTTATTTTGTACCCATGTATTAATTTCTTTTAGCGCCTATATTTTTAAAAATTCATTTGTACTCATAATTTTTAATCTTATATGTACCCTAATTTATTTATAATGTACCTATTCTTCTTTATTAATGTACCACTTTGTTATATATGAAATGTACCAATTTTTTTAACACTATGGATACATTCTTTTGCCATTTATATTTCTTATTTTTACATAGTTTTTATCCATTTATTCAATCAAAATGTTTGAATTTTTTTATTGTAACTGTTTCTAATAGTATTATAATGAGGGATTTTAAATTTATAGGATTATATGAGGGATTTTAAATTTATAGGATTATAAATCTCATAAAATTTCAAACAATTAATGTCAAAACTATACAAATATTAATATTAATAGTAATATAATGAGGTGTACAAAGTCAATGGACCTTGATCAAACTTTGAATACTATTAAGATTTTAATTAAAGAATATTAAGGATTAGAAATTGCATCCAAAGTATCCCCAGTTTTACTATTAAAGTAGTGAAATATACTTAGAATAGGAATAAAATTCTCTCTTGATCCTCTTTGTGAAATTTGAGGGATCAATTAATCGTGTTTGGTTATCGTGTTTATTTATTATAAATAATGCGGTTAGAAATTATTTTATATTTTATATTTAAAATTAAATATAAATAGTTACTAACGAAAATTGATAACACGATGAACATATAAAATTGATTAAGCTTCCGGATCTCTACAAAAAAAGATGCGGAAAGAATCCTTGTCCCTTAGAATATAGACCTCTGTTTGTTTGGGAGAAGGATTCTCTCCTCTTTTTTTTCATATACACTTTTATTATTTTCTGTTTATGTGGTCACGGTTAAACCACGTCAACATTTTATATTAATTTTTTTATAAAAATAATAAGACAAAAATACGTGACTTAACCATGATCATACAAAGAAGAAATGATGAAAGTCTATAGAAAAAAAGAATTTAAAACATACTTAAGAAATGCTCGAATAAATAGAATTGTGCATGAGAAGAAAACGCGTATGTAAAAATCACTTCACAACTTTAAAACATACTTAAGAAATCTTGGTGGAGGGATTAGATGATATAATTGAAAACAAATTGAAAAAGTTAATAAAGAAAACTGAGTCTTGAAGTACTTACTGGTCGAGATTGATAACTTTCTCCATGACATCTTGATCAGAAGATGAAGAAACTGACAGACGCGTTCTCTGCGTCGCCTGAGCTTCCTTCCCAAAACCCATGGCCGCCATTGACGGCCCTCTCTGCTCCTCCACAGAGAACCCATGTGGGCCCCCATCCTTCCCGCCCTCATAAACCACCCTCAGAACCAAGCTCAGATTAAGAGCCAGAGACAGCACGAGCAAGTTCCTCATTGTAAAAATCCCCAGAAAGCTGGCCATTTTTGCAATAACAAAGAAACTGGAGGACCGCAAAAAAAAAAAACAGAGTGAGTGAGTGAGTGAGTGTGAAGAACTCAAACACTCGAGGACGGATTTATAGCAGAACCCAGATGAAGAAAACCGAGCTTGATCGCCAGATGGACGGTGAAGATTGAAGCTTTAACGCAGAGGCCCCGGGTTATCAGGGTTGCGGTTCAAATCGAACAGAACAGATGACTTAACAAATGACGGTTTTGAAGATTTGGAAGGACGTTGAAAACGTTAATTAAAGTCGCGGGTTCAAAGTTTGTAACTTTTGCTGAAAATTTGATGGAAGTGGTCGGAAGTTTTTTTCTCAGAAAACGAGAAATCCCAGAACGATTTTCCACGAAAATTGCAGGTTTCCGTTGCCAGATCTTGAAAATAATGAAAACCCACTAAGACTGGATTCATATAGTTCCATGTTTGCGTGTGCGTGTATATATATAGATAGATAGATATACGGGTTAATAAGGAATTAGAAAAGCTGCTCTTACTTCATGCTCTGTCTCCATCTTTCTGTCTGCTTTATTCTGCACTTCTTTTGATTTTCTATTTTTTTAAATTTTAAAATTGATTTTTTTTTAGTTTTAGTTTTATTTATTTGATTTGGAGGATTTTGCTTTTAAATCTGCTTTGTTAATTAGTTTAATAAATAAAGTGCTTTTTTTTTTTTTTTTTTTTTTTTGGAGTACATAAATAAAGTGTTGTTTGAGTTCAATTCAGAGTTATGATTTGGACTGGGAACTAGAAGAGAAGGAAGAGATGGTGGCCACTCAGAGACGGACAAAATTTGGTAATTTTGTACATTTGGGACTTTTATCTTTCTTTTGTTTTATCTTTTCATTTAAGTGGGTTTTTATTTATTTAAATGATCAATTGATAGTTTTGTTACGAGAGTTAATTACTTACAAAGACATTTTAACTTTCCTCACTGTCATGTGATTCACTAGTGTTAATAATTAAATCCATAATGTGTCGTGTGAAATACGGGTCTAAAATTTGTCCACAACCACTTAGTCACCTCGTGGTGATTATTTAAATGAGTTTTTATGTTTACATAGATTATGATTTTTCATGTTTAAAATAGGGTTTTGTTTTAACTTTAATCTTTCGAGAATATTGAAATTTAAAATAAACCTGTTGTTAGATTACATATTAATTATAGGGTATATCTCTGTTTACTACCCTAATGTTTGGTAGGTTTCAACATTTAGTACATCAAATTTTTTTTATCCTAGAGTCATACATAAAGTGTAAATTTAGGACAGTCTCATACATCAGTTAGTCAAACTGTTAGTTCTCCCGTTAAGTGATGACGTGGCGTCCATGTAGACAATGAATAGGCGTCACGTGTCATTAAAAATATTAAAATAATTATTTAAATAAAAATAATATTAAAATATTAATTATAAAAAATAAAAAAAAAACCTTTTTTCTCCCCCCCCCCCCAACGCCCGCCCCAACCCAGAATTTTTTTATTTTTTCTTCTTCTTCCTTCTTTTTCCTTCTTCCTTCTTCTTCTTTCTTCTTCCCCCATGTGCAAGCCCCAAACCCAAATTTTTTTTTCTTTTTCTTCTTCCTCATCATTCTCCTTCTTCTTTCTTCTTCATCCTCATTCTTCTTCTTCTTCCTTCTTCCCCCTGCACGCCCCCAACCCAGATTTTTTCAGATTTTTTTTTCTTCTTCCTCCTCCTTTTCCTTCTTCTTCCTCCTTCTTCCTCCTCATTCTTCTTCTTCCTCCTTCTTCCTCCTCATTCTTCTTCTTCTTCCCCCTGCCCCATCACGCCCCCCAACCCGTCCATATTTTTTTTTTCTTCTTCCTCCTCCTTCTTCTTCTTCCTTCTTCGTCCCCCTGTGCACGCCCCCAATCCAGATTTTTTCCCCTCCTCCTTCTCCTGCTTCTTCCTTCTTCTCTCCCCCCTGTGCACGCCCTTAACCCAGATTTTTTTTCCTTCTTCCTCCTCCTTCTCCTTCTTCTTCCTTCTTCTTCCCCCCTCCCTTGCCACGCCCCCAACCCAGATTTTTTTTTTCTTCTTCTTCCTCTTTCTTCTCCTTCTTCTTCCTCTTCTTCTCCTCCTCCTCCTCCTTCTTCTTCCTTATTCTTCCTCTTCTTTTCTGGGTTCGGGTTTTTTTTAATATTAGTTTTATTTAAATAATTATTTTAATATTTTTAATGACACATGGCGCCCAGTCATTGTCCACATGGTGCCACATCATCATTTAACGGGAGAACTAACAGTTTGACTAACGGATGTATGAGACTGTCCCAAAATTTACACTTTAGGTATGACTCTGCGATGAAAAAAAAATTGATGTACTAAATGTTGAAAACCACCAAGCATGAGGGTAGTAAACTGTCATTTGCCCTTAATTATAATCTCTTGATGCGTCCTTAATTCAAAATAATTAATGTGCATTTTATTTAATGTCTCCTATTAAATATTTAAATTTATTAGGATACATATTTTAATTTATTTATTGACCAAAAAAGAGTTTTTTAATTTATTATTTTATTTAACATTCTTCAAACTTGAAAGACTCAATTAATGTACCTAAATGTTAGTACCGAAATGTGACGACCCGTCCCAATATTTTATTAATTAATTGTGAAATGACAAAATTACCCATTCGGGGTTACGTGCGTGTGCATGCGTGTGGTATGAGGACTAATTGATGGTGGCTTCAATTATTGGAAGCATGGTGATATTTGTGTGTTTGACAAATTAGGACCGCACAACCCTCACACTCTCTCACTCTTCCGTCACTCCTCTCTCTCTCTCCCTAGTTCTATTATTTGCAAACACTCTATCTCTACCTCTCGACTGTCTCTCTCTCTCTCTTGTTCTTTTAGGCACGGCACACACACAACCCACATCAAAAGTTTGTAGATCGACGAAACAAATTACATATTCATGCTCGTGAAGTCCATACGAACTCAACCATACCAAGTACGAACTACGACGATTTCACGTCCAAAACTCAAGGTTTGTAATTGGCACTATTCATCAACTTTTTATACATTGCGTTTTAGAAAAATCTAAGATCACATGAGTGTTTGTTGGGTCCTCTAGAGGCTTGGAGACGTTCGTTTGCTAAGCTTTGACGTCGGGATCGACGAGAACAAGGGAGGCCGAATCTTTGGAGATTTTCCGATGAGATTCTCGTTGGTATTCGAAGTTTTTGAAGGTATAGACTTGTTCTACTCTCAATTTAGAACATTTTGGTGAAAATTTCACGAAGAATGGTTGAGAAACGAGTGAGAAATCACACGCGGAAGTTTTCCGGTCACTGGAAAAACCAGTCCGGCGAGGGGTGATAGGGATGACGCGTGACGTGCACGCGCCGCGCGTGGGGGGCGCGTAGCCCCGTGGCCTTCCTGGCGCGTGCGGGCTCCATAATTTTTTCTAAAAATACCACGACGTCCGTGACGTCGTGTAGGTCGCGTTGGTATATTCGTATGCCAAAATTGAGCTATGTATGAGAAGTTATTTCCGTATTTGCGTGTATGTGCTTAAGTGACGTATTTTTAGTAATTTCTCATATAGGTGAAACGTATTCTGAGGACGACCGTAGCCAAGCTCGACGCGGGGGTTACGATCCAGCGACTTACCAGTGAGTGGGCAGTATTATTTTCCGTATAACCTATATATATATATATATATATATATAATGATTTTCCCAGAATCACATTTTAAATGGAAATTACGTTTTTAACAATATGCATATGAATTGATTTTGATGCATGAGTATTCATATATATATTTCATGCATATGTTGGTGCCGAGAATGCCAGGTGAGTACCAGGTAGGTACATGCATAGTTGAGAACGAACAGTTGATACATATGAGATACGATGAGATATGATATGATATGATATGATATGTTAGCTCATAAACTTGTACATACTGTTAGTGCTCACGCCCAGAGTTAGGGGCACAGTCTTTCACGTGTCGTTCACCTCCCGCACCGCATGCTCGCCTTGGATCCAAGTAGGTGCACAGTCTTGTCGTATTGACCACCTTTGAGTGGGTACGACATGTAGGTGACCCGCGTTCATACACACAGTCTTCACGTGATTGTAGCACTAGAGCATTTATTATTGATACAGTGATGATGATGATGATATGATGTGATAGTGATGTATGTGTAGAGTACATATGATTATGAGATTGAGATGTTATGAGCTATATTTACAGCCGAGGGCTGAGATGGCATATAGTAACGATATGATTATTGAAATGCATAGCATGGCATTAATTATGAGATTCAGATGACATTGAAGTGCATTGCACGACATACATTGAGATATCTTGATAACGTTTTATGCTGAGAAAGATTGAGATATATATGTACGTATTATTTTCTGGGAACTATACAGGTTTTACAGAGATGGGCTAGACTTTTGAGAAAAGATTGATTTTGAAAAGAATTGTTTTGCTGACCCACTCCCTTTGTTTTTCGCCCCTCCAGGTTCTAGATAGCTTGATTTCCGAGTTTGGCACATCGAGGATCTTCTGGCTTTTCTGACAGATTTGACATATGTAGGACACGGATGATGTAATTAAACTCTTTTATTTATGCTTGATTGCACTGACCTAGTACGCTCTGAATATGTATAAGTATTGTAATATCTCTAGGCACACATTCATATTTAGGTTGCTAGAATTCCTTTTTAATTTATTCGTACTACGTTATCGATCTTTGCTTCCGCACAGCGCACATGGCTACGTCACACTCATGTGACGGCCAGCATGCCCTACTTTCGGGTACGGGTGTGTCACGAAATGTATTATATTGAACTAATGTATTTAAATGTTAGTACCAAAATGTATATACCAAAATATTTGCACCGAAATATATTATATTAAATTAATGTACCTAAATGTGTATACTGAAATGTATGCATCAAAATGTTAGTACTGAAATATATTATATTGAATTAACGTACCTAAATGTTTGTATCAAAATGTATGTACCGAAATACGTGTACCTAAATGTATGCACCGAAATGTATTATAATGAATTTAATGTACCTAAATGAAGAAGACAAAGTATATCAAAATATATTGTATAACAAAAATTAGTTTATCTAAATGTTTATAACAAAATATATTACGATAAATGAAATGAAAATTATAATTATAATGAAAAGAAAATTAATACATTAAAAATTAGGAAGAAAAAGAGAAATAATTAAAAAATCAAAATATAATTAATAAATGAGGTTATTAATGTATTAAGGGACTAAAATTAAATTTTGATCTTATTTATGGTTTTAATCTAAATGTAACATCCCACATCGCCCAGATGAGATGATTCTGTAAGCCTTATATGTATAGTCTCATCTCTACCTAGCACAAGGCATTTTGGGAGCTCACTGGCTTCGGGTTCCGTAGGAACTCCGAAGTTAAGCGAGTTCGCATGAGAGCACTCCCATGATGGGTGACCCCCAGGGAAGTTGCTTGTGAGTTCCTAAAAAACAAAACTGTGAGGGCGTGGTCGGGGCCCAAAGTGGACAATATCGTGCTACGGTGGAGTCGAGCCCAATATGTGGTGGCGGCCAAGGCCGAGATGTGACAATTTGGTATTAGAGCCACTCCATAGTGGGAAGTGTGTCGACGAGGACGTCAGGCCCCTAAGGGGGGTGGATTGTAACATCCCACATCGCCTTAGGGAGAGGATCTTGTAAGCCTTATATGTATATTCTCATCTCTACCTAGCACAAGGCATTTTGGGAGCTCACTGGCTTCGAGTTCCGTAGGAACTCCGAAGTTAAGAGAGTTTGTGCGAGAGCAATTCCAAGATGGGTGACCCATTGGAAAGTTCTTGTGTGAGTTCCCAGAAACATAACCGTGAGGGTGTGCTCGGGGCCCAAAGCGGACAATATTGTGCTACGGTGGAGGTCGGGCTCGGGATGTGATGGACCCCGGATCGGGATGTGACACTAAAAGTCATCTTTGTTAATGATTAAAGTGAAATTTTCTATTTAAAATATTATAGAGTGAGTATTTTATCTATGAATCTTGTGTTCTTAACTTCTTAGATTACATTAGCATAATCATATAGTTAACCATATAGTATCATTGTCACATATAAGGATTTAGGGTAACTCTTACAAAAACATTGTAGCTTGCAATCGTAAAATTCCTACCAAGAGAATTTGTTATATATAGGTCAATCATTTTACAAAATATCAAAATAAAAAGTTGTTTTACATGTATTATGCTTTCGTATCATTTGAGTTTTTGTTTTTTTTGGAGTACATCGATATTTTTAAACTAAGGGGAGGGGGAGTTCAGCAAAGTCACATAATGGACAGCCTAATTTAATATCGAATTCGCCATCTACGAGATTGAAACCTAAGACCTCTCACTTTCAAGCGAAGAGGAATACCACCGTATCATACATCGTGCAGCCAGTTTTCATCAGATACTATTTATATTCAATTTTAAATAAAAAAATTTATAATATTTCTCACCGCACTATGCATGATAAACGAATATAATTTGAGGGTCTTTAGAATCCTTACAAAAAAGATCGGGTGAGAATCCTCACTCTGAAAAATTAGCTTAAATGGAAAACTTATGTCATGTCCTGCTTACATACTAAGAATCGATAACTTAAATAAGAAGAAGGCTTTTTAAAATTTATAAACAAGACTAAGCTTTTCACTAAGAAAAGTTGATTCCTATCAAAAGTATTTTTCAGTGTTATAAAATCATATAAAATTGGAATGCAAGGAACAAAACTACGCAAGAAAATGACACGAACTGACCTGAAAATTGGTTGACCAACCTTTGGGAAATGCCGTCAAAAACCTATGTCAAATGTTTGCCATGACCATCATGATGCAAGACAATATTGACGAACTAAGATAACTCAATAAGGAAATTACACTGTTTTGCAAGGAAAAGCCACACACGTGACACACAAAAAAAAGGAAAAAAAAGCCTAGCTCAAATTATATATTGCAACAGCCAAAAAAATAATATTTTGCAAGAAAATGATACCAAAAAAAAATAATATTGAGATAAATTTGGAATAATATTACGGATGAGTTAAATATGTTAATTTGTTACACCACTCATTAATTTGACACGAAAGGATACAAAAATAACAGGTTTTCAGTCAACCTGTTAAGGAATTAGTTTGTTATCAAGTCACCTGTTAAAAACCTATTAACGAGTTGGATCGTTATCGGTCACTTGTTAAGAATTCGATACGATAATGTTTGCCTGATTTAGATATTAGGCATGACAATTTCTTGCATGACCCGTCAACTTGTCACAAAATGACATGACCTGTTAACGAATTGTTTCGTTATTGGGTCACCTATTAAGAACTAGGTCTAGGTTGAGTTGGTGACAAACTCAGTGACCACTTCTATTAATTTTTAATGTCAAAGACTGAAATGAAAAATTATGTCAATGTCAAAAATCATTTTAGCTAACAAAACCTGAACTAAATTAGGCAGTTGTCATTTTAAGTAAATTATTGGGAGCACATGCATCCTTACTTTTAAGGTAAGCTCTGTTGGAGATGGCACTGTGGGTGTGGCACCACTTGCATCCACAAAGTTTAAGCAAGCAAGCTTTCGTGGGTCTTTTCTCACTTGAAATAAAGTGCAAATCTTTACCATTTTGGCCAATGAAAGTTGCTGGTATCTGAAAAATTGATAAAGATACTGACATTTTATGTGATGAGTTCAATGTTTTTCAGATAAACTAAAGTATTGCCAAGCTACTTCAGTAACTCTGGAATTTAGTGTGGATGTATCATCTCTGTCAATCTCCGTTAAGAATTCATCAAGTGTTATTAACTAATATTTTAATAAACAGTGCATGTCTATATTTGTTATCTTCTTTAACCGAGGGTCAAAGGACCATAAGTGTCACATTCCGACCCAGGCGGAACCACTTCCCGGGCTCGACTCCACCGTAGCACGATATTGTCCGCTTTGGGCCCCAAGCACGCCCTCACGGTTTTGTTTCTGGGAACTCACACGAGAACTTCCCAATGGGTCACCCATCATAGGAGTGCGTCCTGGGCTCGACTCCACCGTAGTACGATATTGTCCGCTTTGGGCCCCGAGCACGCCCTCACGGTTTTGTTTCTGGGAACTCACACGAGAACTTTCCAGTGGGTCACCCATCATGAGAGTGCTCTCATACGCTACTTGCTTAACTTCAGAGTTCCGATAGAACCCGAAGCCAGTGAGCTCCCAGAAGGCCTCGTGCTAGGTAGAGATGAGAATATACATATAAGGATCACTCTCCTGGGTGATGTGGGATCTAACAATAAGGCTAAACATAATTTAATATTTAAAAACTACAACTTAAATTCAAATCCAATAGCTAAGTGACGTCAGCATGACATCAGCTAGCCATTGCTGACGTCATGCTGAGCGAGATGGGTATATTGATGGAGGGTCTGATGATGACCAAGACGATCCAAATAGGTCAAGAAGGGCTCATGCAAAGCCTAATTTGCCTTTCAGTCCAAGAACTAGTAGTATCTCTATAAATGAGTACATGAGGCGCCATAGAATAATACATTCTCGTGCCACAAACAAGTACTTACAACGAGATCTTGTTGCACATCTTTGGCCAATAATAGCATAGAGTATACGTTGAAGTTTTATGTTGTTAAATGTTTTTTAAAATGTTGTTTAAATTTCATGTTGTTAAATATTTTTTTAATGTTGCTTAATGTTATTTAATGTTGCCTAATATTGTTTAATGTTATTTCATGTTACTTAATATTATGAATGTTTAATGGTTTAGGAAGTTATAAGGGAAAAAAGAATTTTTACAAATTTTAAAACAAATTTTGAAAAAAAAAGGTGTAAAAAAAATTAAAAATAATGGCTAGCTGACGTCAGCAGCTAGTCGTTGCAAATTTGAATTGGAGCCTGGCCCCGAGGTCAGCTAACTGGCTCTTTTGGGCCGGCCGGTTGGCCCTTTGGACCTTTTTTGTCCAGTGAGGCCCACAAGCCCTCTATTGATGACCGTTTTCGAGCTATTTTCGACCCTCTGAACTCTTCGGTTGGAAATGGCCTTAAATGACTTGGAGTAAGAATTTTGTTGACTACAACTCGTCTTTGAAGAAGCAAAAGATGCATCTCACGAGCTTTAGTCAATTGAATTCATATAAAAGAAATCTTAAAAAAATAAAAAATAAAATAAAATAAAAAAGAGATCACGTGCATTGCAAATGAAAATTTTAATTGATAAGTAATGGAGATGGTACATTCACACTAAAACACGAGTTTGGATAGTATTTGTGCACACCTCAAACCTCAAATAGTGTAGATATGTTTATGCAATTCTCTTTAGAGATCACAATAGAAGCAATTATTTAGTGTGATTGTCATATTGTCACATAACATTATCAATTCACTTACATTATTGTTAGAAAGTATTAGTATTTTACTTTATTTGAATATCTGGTTTTATGGGCTTAGCCCGTTAGAATTAGGTTTTGTTAGAGATTAGGGTTAGTTTATTATAAATAGGGTGTTTTGTTATTCATTAGAAAGCAAGTTATTCACAATGTAGTCTTTTAGGGTTTATGTAGCCGTTCTGGCATTCTCTTTGGTTTAATAATATTCTTATTATTTTGTAATCTCGTTCGTTGCACACTCTGATATTCAACTTGGTATCAGAGCAGGTTCGATTCTTCGGAATTTAATCTGTTCTAGATGGGTATCAATTTGTTCATCCGTTTGTCCGCTGCGTATCAGTTTGTTCAGAAGTTTGCAATTGGCACTGGCATCGGAATCTGCATCGGCATCGGCATCGGAATCTGCATTGGCATCGGCATCGAAATTTGGAGGCCTGCATCCACATCTGCTTGTTTGCAAACCCATGACGTATACCGCCATGAGTTTGATGAGGTGTTGGAAAGCATTAGTATTTTACTTTATTTGAATATCTGGTTTTATGGGCTTAGCCCGTTAGAATTAGGTTTTGTTAGATATTAGGGTTAGTTTATTATAAATAGGGTGTTTTGTTATTCATTAGAAAGCAAGTTATTCATAATGTAGTCTTTTAGGGTTTATGTAGCCGTTCTGGCATTCTCTTTGGTTTAATAATATTCTTATTATTTTGTAATCTCGTTCGTTGCACACTCTGATATTCAACTATATCATGTGAATTTATTTATGAATATTATATCTTAAATTCATGATGCATCACCTTATTTTCATCTACACCAAAGGCTCATCAGTTTAAGAATGAGGCTCTGCTCTCAGAGAGGCCGTGATGGGTGTTCTTGAGGGTGGTTGCCGCCCTCTCTGAATGGCGGTGGAGCCGATGATTTCCACACACCCGACCTTATGTTACTCGCACCCAAACAACTCTCTCTTCTCCTCCCTCCACTTCACCATCGACATCCACACCAAATAGCGGTGTGACAAGACAACCTATTAAAAAACATGTTTAGGTTACACAACCAAGCCAATTTTTTAACCTTAAAGTCCTTGAATCCCAAAACATCCTTATTAAATACCTTAAAAAGAAGATAAGGCATTAAAACTTAAAGAGTGGTGGTGGTGGTAGATGAAACAAATTATATTTGTTGGTTTTGGAAAAAAAATAGAGATGGAAAGGGATGAGACACATACATTCCTATACATTAGCAAATGGGAAAAGACTACTTCTTAGTCTGTAGCCGACGTCAGAAAATATTATACTAACAACGTCTCTATATGAATTGTGAAATTCCTAAATCCATTTTGTATCAGGTCGTTTAAATTAGATCTCTATTTCGGTACAGCGAGAGGGAGTTTACTATGGTCAGTGCAGGCAGCCTCAAGGATAAGCGGTTGAGCAACCAAGAAGTCGACTTCCTTTTCTTGGACTATATATCCAGTCAGGTTCATATTCATTTATAAGCAAGATACTTTCTATACTGGTTCTATTGGTTGTCGAAAAAAGAAGGAAATTCCAAATATTTAGTCAAAGTCACCCAATACCTTTTTTAAACGAAACTTTTTATCTGAATCGAATCTTTCTATTGGCTTTCCCAATTCATTCGTGAATGGCTTCTTCCACTAATTATGATGGTTCGCCAGGGCCTCTTTCCTCCTCCCTTTTCTACTCACTCGTAGGGGGTAGAAGTGGTAGAATTATTGCAAGTATTTCGGCTAGAACTGGCTGGACGGTTTTAAGCCTATCTTATACCGACTAAAATACAATAGTCGCAACCTACTTTGATTCAAAAGAAAGGCGAAGGGTTTATCACCTATTGGCTTATTTCATAGGGTCCACAAAATCAACACCATCAATAATAGTTGAAAAAATAAATAAGACAATCCCTTTTGTGCCTTTAAATTATGGGACCATTATTATTTAGGTTGCTTAGACCTCAGTAATTTTGGATTGAGATCCATTCTGATTGAGAGATTTAGACTACTCAATTTCAACTCTACAGTTCCTATTAGCTCATCTCAGTGACTTACTTCACAAAAACTCAAATTTAAACAAACCCAAATCTCTAGGTCCGAAGGAGATCCAAAGCAGAACTCATTCCAGTCATTGTAATCTAATCCAATAAGAAATCTCGTCCTCTTTCCAAAGGGAATGAGAGATTGAAATCAAAACCCTTCTTCCTAGTTCACATGAGCAGACTCACCCTCACTGCATTCAAGTCTCGGGTCACCATTTTTCTCCCCCCCCAACCCCCCTTAGCAAATTGTGGTCCTATTTTTCTAGCCATGAAAACCTCTCAATATTCTAGCAATAAAGGACATGGTCCTTCTTCCCAATAGAGGAAAAATGACTTTATAATCAATAAGAATTTAAGATGCGTGACAGAAAATGGTTTCCATGATGTTTATTTGTTCACGGCTTTTGTTGTGTCATTGAAATTGATTAGTGGAAATTCAATTTCTTATAAAGAATCAATACGATAAACCAATCGAGACTTTTAATTCTTAATCAGGATAAAAATCTCTCTTATCACATGACTCACGAAAGAGTAAATTGCAAAAACGGATGGTTAAGAGTAGAAGTGTAATAGCAATGACTAGCCTACGTCATGAGAGAGAGGTTACATGAACCTGTGACAAGTGAATTTTTCTATTTAATAAGAACATATTGTGACGCTGCAGCAACTAGCACGCCCCTAAAGTCTGCACAGCTCTGTGAATTAAAAAAGCCCAGCTGTCACTCCTTTCAATGCTTCAAAGTGTTCCTTTCCAGTTCAGGTCCGTTTGCATCACCCCAAGCTACACGACAGATAGCCCACCAAAAGACACTCAAAACCACCAAGATATAGGCTCCATGCGTGTCCTTGAAAAACCAACCGGCTTTGGGTCCTTCCAACCCTCGTCGTCCGGTTAACTGGTCAATTGATTTTGAGTTAGATGATCACGTATTGATAGAAACATTCTTAATTCAACTCAATCAGCCGAAATCAATCCAAGTTTGAATGATTTCCTCGTGAAAAATCCATTACAAAACATCCAAGCAAACGTTTGGTGAAATTTACACACTTTACCAAATGAAAAATAAAAAATTTACATTCACAAATCACAAATACAACACACAACAAATTTCAATGTCACCAATCATTTCAGATTTACATGCTATTTAGTATTTACATTAAGAAAAAGGAGAGAGTAAAAGAAAAATGGAGGTAATTAGACATAGCAAATAGAAAAACGGCAGATTAAAAAGGAAAAAGAATTGAAATAAAAGCTTACTGTTGAATACCATACTCATAAATCATAAAGCAAAGTATTACCGGCAACCACGTATTACCGGCCAAATCCACCACTTTCCGGCTGTTCTCCATTGTTCATCAGCTTATCCAGCACAAGATTGACGTCCACCGACTGCCCATTCTCAGTCATTTTCCTCACTGTTGCTCTGACCATGTCCCTTCGGAATCCCATCGCTACAACCTTATCAATGACATTATCAATTGGTATTCTGTTTCCAGTCCCACTGGAACTCGATTCCTTATCCACACTAGCAGCCATGGGTATTGCGTGTGGCAATACCTTGGCAGTTGGCAGTTTTGAAAAGCTGCTTCCACCAGAACGGTCTAATGAGGCTGGCAAGACTTGCGAGTGTTTCATGTTTGGACTGCTGTTGTGAGACTGAGATCCACTGTGGGAACGAAAATCATCAAAATATGAATGTTGAACTGGCTGCATATAGCCAGGGGAAAACTCAGGGTTCTGATTGCTTGCGGTTTGACTGTGCGTATACTGAATGGAACCTGCATATTGCTGTTGTTGGGTTGGGAGAGCAAAGCCAGATGCATTAGAGGTGTTGTGGAAGCTTGGAGGATATCTTTGAGATGGCATGGAGGTTTCTCCGGGATTATGAACCAAAGAAAACTGGGCTTGTGGGTCAACAGCATTGAAAGGAGGGTGCTGTTGAGGCAGCTGCTGTAATTGTGAGGTTAGTGAAGGATGTGGTGCTGGAGGAGAAAGATGATACGGTGCAGTGGGCGGCGGTTGTGACTGCTGTACTTGAAAGCTGTAGTACATCTGAGGTGTGGGTTGTGGATTTTGCACAGGTGGTGAGTACTTAGAATCTGCATATTGAATAGAGGGGATTTGACTCTGAGGTGACTGGGTGGGGACCTGTGCTGGTGGAAAATTTTGATGGGGTAGAGTGTGGGGATCATCAGTAGGAAGCGAAGGAACTTGTTGGGTGGGAGCCTGAACTGAATGCGGTTGGTAGCTTTGCTGAGGCACCGAGGACAGTACTCCTGGAGCTGAAACTGTTTGTACATTGTTCGTTTGGTTTTCCGATTGCTGGTAATCCTTTAACATTTGAAGCTTTGCAAGCTCCAACTGAGCCTCTGTTATCTCTTGTTTATCTCTCAAATCCTGCATACCATTGTCAACCTGCAGTTTATTTAAAAGCAACACAAACCATGTCAAGAAGCTGTTGGCAGGTATTACAGAATCTCCTGACTACTATTCTTCGTTTTTTTGTTCATCAACCTAGTTCCTACTGCCTTCAACATGATTTTAATCATTAACATCTCACAGTTCAAACAAAAAATCCGACGACTACTTGAAAACTATTGTCAAAGTTGGTGCTCCAGTAAATACAATCATGGTCACTTAAGTACACTGTGCCTCGTGTTACCAAAGTCGAGCTTATCACATGCACATTTGAAATCATCTAATTTCCATTATCTGGCTATGAACCTGCTAAATACGAACTTCGACATAATAAATTTGCCATCAATATCAATTCTGTGTCCCTAGGATCCATTTGTAGCACCCAAGTTATCCATCCACTAGTTTGACTCATACAACAATGCAACCTAACTGCCCGGATAAACGACCAAACGGATAATTCCACAATACCTCTCTTAGCATATTCTCTAGTTGCCTCAGTTTCCCATCAGCCTTCCCATGGTTGATTTCAGTAGAATCCTTCAAGTCGCCAACAGAATTCTCCAGCTGGCGTAATCGAGTCTCCAGCTGAGAAATTCGCGCACTGAGACCCTCCACCCTGTGCAACAGATTGCCAAAATGCTCGTCCATCTTTCGCTCTATCACCGAAATCAATGCCGAATCCTCAGAAGCCCTGTCAACATGCTTGCTTCCAGATTTTGCAAGGTTGAGGTGGTCCACAGAACTGCCACGCTGTGATTCATAACAGAAGCAAGCTGAAACTCCACAACAATCACGAACACGAATCGAAACAGAAAACTTACAAAATTCAACCACATCTCACTTCAAATTGCAATTTTTACATCGAACAGAATTTAAAATTGCATCAATGTACAATTTTACATCGAACTGAATTTAACTTGATTAACTAATTCAAAATTAAACTAATCAATTCTATTCAAAACCCACAAAGAATTTAATTAAGAACAACTAATTCCAGTTAAAATTCAAATATTCCAAGTTTCCAGCAGAAAGGTTCAAGCTTTAGCTGAAACTTGAAATGCATATACCTCGAGAGCGGAAATCCGCGGCTCCTGCGAGACGACACGTCGTCCGGGGCGGAACTGAAAGCTGGAAACGAAGTCTTCGTCGTCCTTGTCGTCGTTATCGAATTGTTGAGGGTACGAAAGCTGATAGATATCCTCGGAGTGGGATCGAGAGAGTTCCATGATCTGCTTGTCCATGAACTCCGTCGTCTTCATCGTGCTCGGATTTTTCTCTGCGATTTTCCTGTGCTTTCCGTCATGTTTTCTGAGCTTCCAAACAGCTGACTGTGTTGGGGTTAGCGGCGCGACCGAGCCTCAGAGGCTGATTCCTCCACTCCACTGTTCTTGATATGTTTCCTTTTTCTTTGTGGGTTGGATTGCGGGTGGGAAAAAGCCCAAATAGTTAAGATTTTTTTTTTGGAAAACTAACTAAAAGTCCCTGAATAGTGACAGTTTTAATGAAAAGTCATTTTTGAAGGTATAATGAATAGTGACAGTTAAAGGTAAAAAAGTGGTTTTTCGTTAAAAGTAAACAGTGTCAGGGGTGTTTTATTAAAACTCCTTTTTTTTGGGGGGGGGGGAGGGAAAGCTCAATAGTAACGGTTGATGTTCCCTTGTTTTTATAAACAAGAGAATTGTGAGCAAGTGGTGGATTTTGTCTACCTATTACATTTTGTGTCAAACTCTTGTTTTTGTTTTAATGTTAATTAGTGTAGAATACGACATTTAAATACGAAAATAATTGAGAAAAAATATTCAAAATTCCACTAAAAGTTTAGTTAATTATGGCGGGCTTGAAATTCAGGTAATTAGAGCATTGATTGTTAGGCATGAGATCAAGTGTTTGCATTTGGAGAATAGAGTCTCAACATTAGAAATTTCACAACGTAAAGTATAACTTATATTAAATCGTTCTAATCTTATGTTGAAGGTCTGAGTTCGATGCTCTGAGCTAGTGAGTTTGTTTAGTCGTGAAATTCCCCATAACCTTTCCGGACCCAAAAGAGGTGAATAATCATGGCTTGTCACTCGCTGTCCCCTTTTTTAGAAAAAAAAAATTGTTTTAATCCTAAATGCAACTAAACTTTTTGTGGTAAAATACAACACATGCTTAGCACCTTGATGTTATCTTAGTTGTTCATCTTATGCCTTTTATTAATTAATTTTTTTAATTTTCTTCCGGTTTTTTTATACCACGACTTGCAAATCTATTTTAAATTTTTTATAAACATACTTCACAATGTGTTTAATTTTTATTTGCCCATATTGGTCGTTAGTTATTTTCTTTGTGTGCAAATGGATGAAGAAAAATATAGCACCAAGCAAAGAAAGAAACAACCGCCCACACTTGTAAAATTTCATGGTTCTTTCATGAAAATTGAAAATGGAAAATTTATGAAGTGATATAGAAATGAATATTTTATGAAGTCCTACATAAAATATCATTTTTGTTGCAATCCGATTTAGAATAGGAATGTGATTGTGTAAATCTTAGTAGATTAGGAATGTATCTTATATTCCTATTAGGAGTAGATTACTTATTAAGTATTGTAATCTTTATGGGAAAGGGTTTGCCCTTTCTACTACTATAAATAGAGGCACAATGGGGTGAATAAAACACACCTCACAATTACACATCTCTCTCATCTTCTCTCTATGTGCCGCACCTCCCTCTCTCTCTAGGCCTCCATAATTGTTCAGTAAATTATGCCTACAACACGTTATCAGCACGCTCTTGACGCTACGCTAACAAGAGAGTTTATTCTTCAATTAGGGGAGTATTACGTTTTAATTATTCTTTTTGAGATTAATTTATTATTATTTTGAATTGATCTACATGCTATTGATTCAATTTAATTTTTCTTTGTTGAACGTGATACAACGCATTGGAGACGCGATTTCGGCTTTCTAAGAAGGATCTTCTACAAATTCAAAGGCTTTTATAAGTTTTCTGCCAATCAGGTACGCTTAAAATAAAGTAAGATATTTGAAACGACCCATGAAGCATGAAAACATTCCCCATGATGCATAAACCCCCTATGTTTATATTTTCCTTCCGATATATATATATTGTATATGTTCATATATTTGTCAATATATATATTTGTTTCATGCATTACGCAATTATATTTTGCTATGTGGAATTTGTGAGTCAAAGAATCGAAAATAAATTAGAAGCATATTTAGGGTTTTTCCTAAACCCTATGGGATTTGAAAAAAAAAAGGGGAAATTAGTCATGGTGCACTGCACCATCACTGTGCACAGACACTAGGCTTCGGCTGGGGTAAATCTGGGAGGCCTGCAACCCTTCTCCCGTGTGCATGCTGACCTTGGCCTGCAGCCATTCAACCAGCCCAATTGGCTAAGCTGTCCTCCCCAATGCACGCTGCAACCCTTGTGGTTGCTAGGCTTATGCAGCCAGCCTTCTTTGGCTGGGCTCTGCTCTCCCGCGCAAATCCAAAGGCCAACAGCTTTGTTGGGCCTTGCTCCCGTGCCTACCCCCTTGGTCCACAACGCCAACCCTTTTGTGGCTGGGCCCCCGTGACCAAACCCACAGGCCAGCATACGCTGGACCTGCCCGTGCACCCCCTTGGCCCAATTTCGAAACCCAGCTTGCGGCTGGGGTTTCCTACCTCCCCGTGGCCTACAGACCCCCCAAGTGTTTGGGCCCTACCGGTTTTACTCAAGGCACCCCGTGCCTTCCCTTACCCACGGCACCCATTATTTTGGGGCATTTTTTTTAAACCCACATGCTATTATTTTAGCATTATAAAATAATTTAACCCGTATGTTAATATTATTTTTGCTTCTATGATCGACCCCGTTTGGTCTCAATCTATTGAATTAATTAAAAGTGACCTGCAGTCCATTAATCTGATAATAAATCCAAAATTATTGACCTGAAGATCACTTTTGGACATTAACGATTCAATAATTTATTTCTCTTCTTTGAACCGTTGACTCACTTTCGTAGTCCCGAAACACTCACACTTGAGTTCCCGAAGAACCTCAAAATCCACTACACTTAGTTGTATATTGCATTCTGTGTTCTTACAGGAACCTCTCTTTTATGAACTAAACGTTCATAAACTAAATCGAACCTGTAGTTTCGAATTTAGTGCCTTTGAAACCCGAAGTTTTTCATAAAACAATACACCCATGAAAACCCGACATTTTTCATGACACCATGTCTTAGAACTCGAATGTTCTAACTTTGATGCTTATGGATGATTCCTTCCCATAGCACCAATCACAATCTTGTTCCCTCCAAATTCAGTGGATTGTCGAATCGTCACAAGTTTGATTTTCCTGATTTGGACGTTTCTAATAGAAACCACTTTATGTGGGGTACAAGACGTGAATCTCCACTTGACTATCAAGAAGTTGAGCAACCATTGAAGCCAATAATGGCATGGAAGAGCTGAATAAGCCTCCGCCATGATCTTCATTCGAAGACTTATGCCCGAAGCATTACAAATGGAAATACCTCCGAACGAGGATTTCATGGCTCTTTGGCTCGCTTCTACGGACTGGTTAATCATGAAAGATATTGCCCGAAGCATACCATGATTACGTCCATGAATGAGTACAATTCTGAAGTTTATAAATCCGATTGAATTTTGACTAGAGAATACTTTTCTCGTCATTCCTTGTTTCTAACTTGCTCTTGAAGCAACAGTGTAGAAAGTGGAAGTCTACCAAATTCTCGGATCTGATTACTACCACAAACGTGAGAGAAAGGTATAGACCCAGTTCGACTGGAGTCTACCGAATGGTATAGACTCAGTTCGGCTGGAGTCTACCAAATGGCTCGACCCAGTTAGGTCAAAGACTACCAAATGGTGATGCACTGCTTCGGCAGAGATACACCGAACGGCATACCTTCTCACACTCCAATTTTGAGTTTGTTTTTACAACATATGGTAGAATCAGGGCCTGCCAAGGTGTGGCATCATGCCCGAAGCGTGATCCTTGGCACCTAAGACCTAAAACTTCAAGAATAAGGGATAGTATTCCCGAACCTTAACCCTGCAGAATCTACTTTCGTCTCGATGGAATAGATCATTGGTTATGCACCTTTTCGTGCCCCTACCAATGTTGTTAAGGCGTACCATTCTTGTAGTCAATATGTGAGATTAATTTTGCTTCACCAAACTCCGTTGGAAGAGCATAATTTTGACATGGATGGCCTTATTGGCCGAATCCCCTTAGTAAACTATTTACTTTGTGAACATTTTTCCATGTTCTTGGATTCAAGTTTGGTGTATGTTTTACTTATGGATAATCTTATTGATATTGTCCTCGAATATGAGTTAATTGAATCATGTTTCTTAGTACATGTGACTGATTCAATTAAACACGTGATTAGGTAGGAATGTGGGAAAGTTAGTTGTCTGGACGAATGTGTACTACGCACACTAACTTTACACCTAAATCACATCTTTAACAACGACTTCAGGTCTATCCAACCTGATTAAGAGCATTGGCACGCTCCTCGTTGTATGAATGGTACTGCATCACCATTTAAGGGACCTTGAATTCTCCCTGACGTTGAGTTTTTAAGGATATTCGAGATGATAATGATCATAAATGAAACCACTGAAGAAAATAGAGTGAAATATCTTTGCACCACCTCCAAAAATGAGCCTGCAGCTTTGATTTGGGGCCAATGGGTTGTCTCCCAACTGGGAACATGCCACATGTGGCCGGCCTAGAGCTTGGTGATTGAGCAGTTTCCTTGCTTTGGCATGACCTTTTGGGACACTTAAGTCGAACAATGATGCTACGACGCATCTCCTTACCCGAAGTAAGGATCTTGTGCCTACAAGCACACTTTGCCAAGCCTGCTCATTAAGGAAATTGATTTTCTATATCATTCCTCGCAAAGATACGAAATCACCTCCTGTTCACAGTGGATTCAAGGGAATATATGTGGACTAATCCAATCAAAATGCGGACCATATAAAGACTTATGGTTTTGATTGATGAATCGACAAACTGGTCACATGTTTGTCCACACACATTACTGCTAAACCTCTTGGCCGATTATGGGTTCACCACCCTACTTATCCCTTAAGGTCTTGGAGACTGGATAATGCCAGAGAGTTTATATCGACAGTTTTCGATAAAGTATTGCATGTTGTTTTGGGTTTCTAATTGAACATTGAATTCCCATGTTCACCCCAAATAGCCTCGCCTAGTGATCATAAAGCGCAAATTTAAATGATCACCCAAATTTTGGTAAAAGTACCAAGTTTTCGGTTTTTCTGCCTAGGGCTATGCAATCTTGTACGCAGTTATGTTGGTCCTCCTTGAGGCCCATTGCCACCCAACCTATATGACGTTACAGTTGGTTACTGGGTACGAACCTGACGATTTTCGTATTTACGCATTTGGGTGAGCATTCCATGTGCCCAGTTGCGCCGCCGCAACGTACCACCATGGGTCCTCAAAGAATGATGTGTATCTTTTGTCGATCATGATTCTCCTTCACACTAGCTCTCTTCGAGCCCTTGCATGCGATCTCTTTACCGCTTATTTGCGGGTTGTCACTTTAATGAGACAATCTTCCCACCGTTAGGGGGAGATAAGAACGTCAACGTTCTTGTAGAACGGCGCGAAGTTGCGTGGACGTTGCCCACTATGTCTCATCTCGATCCCCATACCGCACAAGTGTGATAAGCAAGTGCGATAAATTCTAGATTTCAGAATGTTGCTCCAGACACATTCCTCTGATCTAGCTAAAGTGGCGAGATCATATACCAACTGCAAACATGCCTGCAAGGATAGACGTACTTAACGGACGTCGAGTCAACATCCCTGAAGGGTGTGCCGCCCCTGTTGGACGGTTTGGACACCCCTGTTGGACGGTCCAGTACAACGGCGGATAGCCAATCAATCTGTCTTGGCCTGGAGCACGACAGATCAATCGGTTCGTAGGATTCACTTCCCCAAAAGAGGAAGACACGGCACAACTATGAATCTAAACTCGATCGCTGTCTCAAATCATTTCCATCTCATGAGATTAATCCGGATTACTCCCGATACATGAAGTTCTTGGTCCAGTATACTAGTTTGGATGAGAAAAATGGAATTGAAATGAGATTATCATCAATGATGTTTTCACTTATATGGTAGCTACCGACATAAATGAAAAGCGACGATATCGAACCGTGTTCCGTTGATTAAGTGACAACGTAGAACTGATTGGACAACTGAGATTACAATCTAGGTCAAATTCCTTACCAAAGTGTGTATTGGACCTGTCGTTCCTACACTGCCCAAGGTAACCCTATTGTGTTACAAGTGGGAAAGGAAACGTTATGAGATGAATGAAATAGTGCGATATGATGCACGCCTTACGACGCAAGGTTTCTCTCAAACGTCCTGTGATTGATAGCAGCATTATGAAATGTGGTTAGTGTTTTCTCCATGGGGATATAAATACGGAGATTTACATGTAAGTTCCCAAAGAATTACATGGATTGGTTCAAAAAGTTCCAAAACCACGGAACACCCTCTTAACTTGTTTTGAGGCGTTCACTTAAATTCGACGGATGTGGTATACCCGTTTAAGTGATTGTTTGATCAGTCAGGGATATGAATTATGCCCTTGCGTGTTAAACTATGAAGTTTTATTCCAAATTGCTAGAGTTACAGTTTATGTCGTTAACACGAATCTCACTAAGACTCTGGAAGAGCTTGAGAAAACTGTCTCGCACCCGAAGATGGAATTTGAGATGAAGGATCTTAGGAAAACTCGTTTATGCATTGACCTGAAGTTCAAAGCGTTGTTCTGACGGTACCTTGGTCTACCAGTCAAACTACACTTCAAATGTGTTACCTTTGAGTATACCTTTGATCGTCCATACGTTATATGCAAATGAGACCCTTAAAGAGGTTATGGAATCTGAAATTCTATATCTAAGTTCAACTTTGCGCTTCGTTGTACTTAGCTCATTGTATTTAGACAGGACATCTCCTTCGCTGTTGATCTTGGTAAAGATGCAGCACCGCGCCTACACGCAACCACTGAATTGGTATTAAAAGACGTACCCTGAAGGTATTACGAGGGCAAATCCCAAGGCATCTTAGTGGATCCGACCCCCCTGATCCTCGAAATGATGCTTGCCTTGTTGTTATGCTGACGCTGGTTACTTATCAAACCCGCACAAGGCAAAATCCCCAAATGGTTATGTCTTTACCGTTAGGGACATCGCAATATCTTGGAGGTCCATGATATGACCTTAGTTACGAAATCTTCGAATCGTTCCAAGACTCACCTCACTTCACTACGCCACAAGTGAGACATGGTTAGGAGTTCTTGTTGAGCATGTTCGTAGTACTTGCTGTGTTTTCATTCATCGTTAAGTCCCGACAACGATCCATGAAGACTATGCCGCATGTATCAACCCGACCAAGCTATGATACATCAACAAAGTCAACGCCAAGACATATTGTGTCTACATCTACATCAGCAAAGCATCAGGAGATTGAAGTCATGCAAACCGATCCCAGACAACCTTGCCGACCTCTACATGACGTCACTGCCGAAGTCAACCTTCCAAAAGCTTGTCCGAGGAATTGGTATGCCTAACTATCATATGTAATGCTTATAGTTCTCATTTGGAAGTTATGTCAAACTCAGGGGGAGTATCCAGAAGTATACTCACTTGATCTTAATGTACTATTTTTCCCTACGATTAGGAGCATTTTTCCCACTGGGTTTTTGCTACCTAACTAGGTTTTAACGAGGCACCCATCTTGGGCTGATCATACCCTTGAGAGCTTTTCTACTTGCGTCCAAAAGACGTATAGTTTTGACTTAATGCAACTTCTCACTTTTCTCCTTAGACTGTGGGTTTTCCCCACTTTGGGTTTTACTATAGCGAGGTTTTGTGAGTTTTACTTTTTATGCATTCTTCCGTTGATTTGAGACTCGCATTCGCCCATTATGCCGACGACTTCATCAATTGTACCTGCTTCATCACTGAAGACCTGATGCGCCATTTACTTGAGTATTTACACACTCAAGGGGGAGTGTTGCAGTTCTATTTAGAATAGGAATGTGATTGTGTAAATCCTAGTAGATTAGGAATGTATCTTATATTCCTATTAGGAGTAGATTACTTATTAAGTATTGTAATCTTTATGGGAAAGGGTTTGCCCTTTCTACTACTATAAATAGAGGCACAATGGGGTGAATAAAACACACCTCACAATTACACATCTCTCTCATCTTCTCTGTATGTGCCGCACCTCCCTCTCTCTCTAGGCCTCCATAATTGTTCAGTAAATTATGCCTACAACAATTTTCTAATTTTCAAGGGCAAAACCATTATTTTTTCGTACAGTCTATCTAGTAATCAATCACACATTTATCCTACGATATTGAATATGAATATTAAACGTTAGTAGTTCAATTGCTTTTAAATAATTTCGAAATAGGTGGATAATTATGGTTTGCCATCAGTTGTTTATTTTTAGAAGAAAAAAAAACCTACTTTTAAACAATAGTATAGCAAGAGACATAAGAAAATCTCACTACTCCTCCTTTATTTAGATTAAGATATTAGAAAAAACTAAAAAAAATAAAATTTAAGATCTATCCTTCTAAGTTATTTTTTGTATCCCTTCCAATTTCAATAGACTCGGTAGGTTTATTTGATTGTTTATGGACATCTTGTACACTTGTGAGACTTTGTTTTCAAAATAGAGGTAAGTGTGCCATGTCAATTATAGCTTTTCAAGAACTCATTGGTGAAGAAAGGTAAGTTACCTCGGTGTTTCCAATGAGACATTATATATAGTGATTTGAACATGCAGCTAAAGTTGAGGAATTTGATGCCATTCGGATTCATTTTGTGGGAATCATAGAGATTTCTACATCTTAGTCATTCATCGTGTATCATGTGATCAGAAATCATTTGACTTTTTTTATTTAAAATTAAACACAAATAGTATCCGGCGAAAACTACTATAAAAGGGCCTTATAATGTTGGTGGCTTGTGTCGGTTTAATATAATATAGTGGCAGATTAGACAGTTTGGACACTTACTGAACATAACGTCGGATTTACTGTCGCTTATAAGCGTCATAAAATTTTTATGTTACTTTTAAACCGACGTAAATATTTAGTGTCACTTTTAACCAACACATATTTTAATATTTTAAATACTAGTGTCGCTTTTAAACAGACGTAAAGATCTACTTAGTGACGGATTAAGCGTACAAACTAAGGTCGGGCCAGACCCATTTTTGAAGGGACCGGATCGGACCCAGAATTAAAGGAGACGGGGCGAGCCGGGACGGGCATTACAATTCTGAAAATAGGAATTGAACTTTACCCGGCCCGGTTAAAACGGGCCGGTTCCGTCCGGGTACACGGGTCCCCTTTTTTCTGTTTAAAAATGTATGTTTGCTGCACAGGTTGCAGTTTGAAAAAACTGCATAGGTTGCAGTTTTTATGTTTGCCTAAAACTGCACAGATTAAAGTTTTTTATGTTTGCCTCAAACTGCACAGATTGCAGTTTTTATGTTGCAGTTTTTTATGTTTGCCTCAAATTGCACATATTGCAGTTTTTATGTTTGCCTCAAACTGCACAGATTGCAGTTTTTATGTTTGCTGCACAGCACAGATTGCAGTTTGAAAAAACTGCACAGATTGCGGTACTGCATATATTCAATACATCCAAAATAACATTGCATCGTCCAAAATCTAAAGATCAAATCAACATACAAAACATCTGAAACTGAGAGTCCAAGACTACATCCGCAATAAATTTCAAATTAACATCCAGGACCAAAACCACATCCAACGCCCAAGTTCCAACAACAATCCTCATTGAATCTGTAAGCAAAAATAGAATATAACATGACATTTTTAAAGTCCAACATCATATTATCCTCATTGAAATTAAATCATTGAAATTTAAAGTTTATTCATTTGAGTTTAAAATATTACCGCAATTCCTTTTCCTTTACTCGTTCGAGTTGTTTGAGGAGCTTCAACTTCATGAACACTTAGTGAGATGGTTGAACTTGTAGATATAGTATTTAATCTTTTTCTTTTATATTCTACAAAAAAGAACAAATGTTAATTGTAAACCAATTAATATAAAGTTATAAACCAAACTATAAAAAACAAAATAATTACCTTCTTCACACTCTTGATAAAATTCAAGCTCCGAAAGACTTGCTTCATACTCAATGCTACCCAATGGTTAACTTCTTATCCAGTTTTGGAGGCACATCAATATCTCCACTGTTTGAGGAAGGAGACATGATCTACAAGGGCCAATTACTCTCTTTCCTCCACTAAATGCACTCTCACTGGCAACTGTTGACACTTGAATTGGCAAGACATCTTTCGCTATCAAAGTAAGTGTGGGATATGTGCTCCTCCCTTTCAACTTCCACCATTTCAAAATGTCAAATTGTGAACCATGTGGTACTTTCTCTACAGTGTCAAGAAGATACTTATCCACCTCATGTGCAAGCGCAATATCCTCGGTGTCTTATAGTTCCTTCTCCCAATCATCCATGATTTGACTAAATATCATTGGATTTTCTGTTGGCACACTAGAAGATGATTGTTTTACCCTTGAAGAAAAAGTGTCAAGAACTAAATCTTCTCTACCCTTTTGTTGTGTTTGTGAACCGAAAGCATGGTAAGCATATTCATCACACATCGCCTTCAACAATGTCTTCACTTGATTACCTTTTTGTTCAATCTCTTCTTGAGGAAGTTGTAATTGCTTTTTACACAAGTGCATGTAGTGCCTCAATTTTAACCTTAGGTCTAAGACAAGGGCAACTACAAATATTTGATTAAGGGACTCAATTGAACCAAAATACTTTTGATATTTGGCTCTCATATTGAATGCCATATCACATAGCACCAACTCTACAGGTCTTCCAGTTTGCATATATTTAGGCAAAAAAAGCTTTTCAATCTCATTTTCCACAGCAATGACATCATGAACAGCTGTATTAGATGTGGGATACTTACTTGCACTAACTTTCAAAGTTATAAGATAGAAGACCTTTAAAAATTCCACAAACACTTCTGCACTATCCCAATCTTCCTCCTTAGGTGGTCTAACCCTCCCTTTACCCGCCACTTCTTCTCCTTCATCATTAAGCACCTTTTCACTGAAATAGCTGGTATATATACTGGCTTCATCATCTTCGGTCATCCTTTCAAATGCTTTTTTAAACTTCAAGCAAGAATCTAGTATCATGTATGTGCTATTCCACCTAGTAGGCACATCCATAATAACTAGACCCCTAATATCCAACTTCTCATTCTCCACACATTTCTTGAAATAACTTAACCTTCGAGGACTTGATCTCACAAACCACACGGCATTTCTAAGAGCATCCACACTTGTATCTAATCTTTTCAACCCATGTTTCACTACCAAGTTGATAATATGAGCTAAGCACCTCACATGCATAAACTTGCCATGCATAATCATTTTACTATTAGGCCATTTTTGCATTTTACGAACAACATACTCATTTGCCACCTTATTAGCCGATGCATTGTCAACTGAGATACACATTACTTTTTCAATCCCCCACTCAACCAAACATTGCTCAATCATCTTCCCTATTTCTTTGCCTTCATGACTTGAAATCAAACAAAAGTTTAGAATCCTTTTGTGCATTTTCCAATCATCATCCACAAAATGAGCAGTTAGCACCATGTAGTTCAAATTTTGCACACTTGTCCATGTATCAGTAGTCAAGCTCACTCTATGATTGCGTATCTCTTTTTTTTAACTGATCTTTCATGCTATCATAGATATTGAATAACTCCCTCATGATAGTTCTCCGAGATGGAACATGCAATCTAGGCTGGACTTTGCACATCATCCGCCTAAACCCTTCACTCTCCACAATACTAAAAGGTACCTCCTCGAGCACAATAAACTCAATAATACCTTCCACACTTTCTTCTTGGCTCCACCCTTTAACAACAAGCATGTTTTGGACATCCTCATCCTTAGAAGGTCCAGAACTGCCTAGAACCTTTTGCAACTCATCAGTTGGTTTATATGACTTGCAGTGTTTGTTGATATGTTTAATGTAAGTACTAGTTCCACCCCCACTAGTATCACATGCAAAAAAGGATTTACAATGGTTACACTGAGCATTCAATACTTGTACCTCCGCCTTCTCTTTCTTTCAATCCTTTTCTACTTCTTGTATTTCCGAGATGGTACACTTAGTGACATGATCCCAAACCCAAGATCTCTCAGAAGAAGATCTCTCTAGTGAAGCTATTATAGTTGGTTGTTTTGTCTTTAGAATAGGTGGTGTTTTTCTTTTTCTGGAGGATGAGGGGTTTGGGGGAGGCATTGATGGGTGTGTGGGTTGTGCTTGTGTTGGTGATGTAGCCGTAAATGATGCTACATTAGTACTGCTAGGGGTACTTTGACTTTGAGATTGAGACATTATGTAAAAATCTGTAAAATTTAAATAATGGAACTATATTCATTAATCAAATAAAGTGAAATTGAAAAACAATAATTAAGCCAAGTCAACTAATGTCTCATTTGTTTTCTTGAAATTTCTTATGTATAGTTTGTTGAAAGAATAGATGATCTTAGCTAAAAAGCTTTAAAAAGTGTCCGTCAAAACAATATGAACGTTCTAAATCAAGAAATTCTAAAATTAAAAAAAAAAACCAATAATAGGAATGAGTTTTTTTGCTAAAATTAAAAATACACATAGCCAATAGACGTGACAAGTTTTTCATATCAAAATGCATGTCGATACAAAGGTTACAATTAGATAGAAGCTACACCATACCTAACAATAATGACATATACAATAATGAACAGAAAAGGTTCCAATATGCAGCCATGATAAATAATCCCCTTCAACAACAAATAATTCAACTAGAACCAATATGCAGCCATGAAAAGGTTCCAATATAATACCAATAATACCATTAATAATAAAATATGTTAGCTACCCCTTCAAATAAAAAATGTATCTAAAATTCTAAGGTTTTTTTTTTCTTTTTCAGTGAGCATTTAATCTAATTGTATCACAAGATAGAAAGAAAAAAAATAGACTACAACTATAGAGGAATATATTTATAAACAGTCACTTCATATATTTATAAAATAATACCAAATTATAAAGTAAAAAAAAATCACTCCGCCACAAAATAAAAACGACAGCTTTCGTTTTCACCAACAAAATACTTTTCATTTGCCTCTCCCTTACACATAAACATCTATTCCTAAAGCATAATCAATAAGACTGCCCTAACAGGCAAGTCAATGCATTGCATAACATATAAACCCACTGAAATTCATAGGATCCAACAGAAAAAAATATGGATTGTTCTAACACTTGTGCAGATTAACAAAAACCATACCTTTCTTAACACAAAAGGTCGGTGCAGATCAAGCTCCAAGTCTCCAAGTCCGAAGTGTGAAATGCTCCTATCCTATCTGCATTAAGAAGATGAGAAGCTTAGAGACTTAGAGCAGAACTTAAAAACTATCCCTAATAACAAATTAGCCCTAATTTCAATTGAGCCCTAATTGTATATCATTCCCCTAAATTAGAAAATTCCCTTATCCATAATCTAATTCGTGCCTACCCTTAACCCTAATCGCCCAAATTACATTCTCTAATTAATTTTCTCCTAATTAAAAACTACCCCTAATTACAGATTAAGGCCAAATTATAAAATTCTCCAAATCATGAAACCCTAATGTCGAACCCTAATCGCCAAATCGAAATCCTAATCGGCAAACCCTGATCCCTAAATCGAAATCCTAATCGGAAAACTGTAATCTCATAATCTAATAAACCTAAATGGTTAATTAAAATGAAATTGAAAAAGAAAAAAGAAAAAAAAAAGCAAGATACCTGTACCTGAGAATGGAAAACAGCGACGGTGAGAGAGGGATGGGCGCACGACGTAGGTTGCGCGGGAGATAGACAGGGAGAATGCGCGTGAGTGAGGGAGATAACAGGTGAGAGAGGGGGAGGGTGGGTGGCAGAGAGGGTGGCTGGGATGGAGGGAAAGTGCGACTGAGAAAGGGAGAGAGAGGCAGAGAGAAGGAGTGCAAGACGGTGGTGATGGGTGGTGTTGGGAGTATGGCGTCGCCGTCGAGGGAAGGGATAAAGAGGGAGAGGAAGTCGAGGGAGAGGAGGACTGAGAGAATCCGAGAGATGAGATGAGAGAGAGGCTTCTGGAACTCGGGACTCGAGAGAGGTGGAAATGGAATAATTGGCTAGGTTGAACCGACGGTTGAGATTGGATGGAGAAACGTAATCTTAAATCTCGTCCGTTCATTGTAACACAAACGGGTCGGTCCGGGTACCCGCAGGTCTTATACTACTGGAACCGGCCCGAATTGAAATCTTAAATTACTCGCCCCGACCCGCCCCGTTCTGTTTTTACAAAATTAAGACCCGCCCCGTACCCGCATTACCCGCCCCTACCCGCGGGTCCAGGACCTATTTGCCCAGCCCTAGTACAAACCGACACTGAAGCCCTTTAGTGACGCTAGCAAATGTGTCGCTATTCCAATCCGACATTACATTTTTTTATGTCGGATTTTTGCCAATTTTCCAATAGAAAATGGAATTATTGTTGGTTTTAGCTCCGCCAGTGATAGCCTGTCTTGTAGTAGTGAAAATTAGCCGCATGATGTACGATAAACGGTTAAGATGTGAGAATTCTTAAGTGAATCCGGAGAGGATCCTCTCCCAAAGTTGGAGGGCTAGTAAAGTTCGTCAGGATACAAAACAATTACAGTCAAATCGGATCTCATTTTGAAATTGATTTTCTTAAAGTTTGCTACTACACTACAACATTTGTTTATTGGCTTATTGGCTTATTCTCTACTGGCTGGTGAATCTCTTAATTGGAATGTTCATTGATATCAATTCTAAAGCTTTGAAAAGGGAAAATGTACATCTTCAAGACCGAAGGAAGACATTGATGCTTTTCTGTCAACCAACTGAAATAAAGACATTGATATTTTTCTGTTCACCAGGATTTGCCGCCGTAAGTAGGTGGTTGATATTGAAAACATTTTCAAGAGATACAAACATCATATTGTTAAAACATGTAGTTTAGCAATTGTAATTAATATTTTTTTGGCTATTATATTAGCGTAAATTTAAAACATATTCCTCTTATAAAATCCAGAGTTGCATTACCAATCTAACATATCAGATTGTTTGGTGGAAAAAAACAAAAAAAAACACATTTGAATTACACATTGAAATTGCAAATAGCAAAATCATTTTTTTCTTATTCGCTCAAAACAGGTACTCAATTAATGTTGACCTTGAAGAACTACGCCATGGCACCTGGACTTTGACCATCTTATCAACGTAATGAAACTTCACTCCCTCCCCATCGATCTTACAAGCAATTGGCTTTTCTGAAGCAAACATTCTCATTTCTCCACAACCCTTCATTCCAATTCTCACCAAACTAAGGGAATCTTCATGTTCCTCTAATTCTACTGATTCAATGGCACCGCCAGTGTTAAGCATGTTGACCAATCCAATCGGAGCAAATTGGATCAGTTTCTTCGGCAAAACCCTCACGGGCGAAACGGTGAGCAGCTCAAAAGTAAAAGGCTCAAGTGAAATCTCTATCTTCTCTGATGGCTGCAAGAGCTTCAGCTTGTTTTGCTGGAACATGTACACAGCAAATGTGTTCACTCCTTTGATTGAAATTGGATTCTTCCCTTGGTTCCATTCGACATCTTTTGGGCTAGCCAAACAGGTCACAGACTTTGAGCAGTCGGGGGCAATTTTGTTACTCCTGGATTTAGAGCACCATCCTCCGCCTTGACAATTAAAAGCACCTAAAACTCCAGTGTACTGTAAATACATGCAGGAAAACATTGAGTTGGTACTATAACTAAGAAGGGTCAAGCATTCAGGCTATAGGGAAATGATTTTCACCACTCATTTTCTTCCTATTTACATTCCTCTCAATGCCTAGCATTTGGATTGAATAAATCAAAGAATGATCAAGGAACATAAGTTAATAACATAGGTGTTCAGATGCGTTTTGTGAAATTCATTTCCCTAGGGTTATATTGCTAGTTAGCTTACGAAACATTATTACTACATTTTGAAAGGAGAAAAGCCAGTGTCAGTGGTCACAATACTCACAACTTATAACAGTTGTAAGTCACACAAGTACAAGACTTACAACCATTAACAGTTGCAAGTGTTACTCAAGTACTCACAAGTCATATGACCGACGCTAGCTTCTCTCAAGGAAATAAGTTTTAAAACATTTATTTTTTTATGTTCACACACCGATGTTTATTTCTATTCTTTAAAAAATAACACGCGTGTAAAAATGAAAAGAAAAAAAACTGTGGTGAAATGACTTCCCTTATTTTTAGAGGGTTTCTTACCTTGTTGAGGTTCCATATCTTGAGCATTGTTTTCCCATCATGCACAGGGTCTTCAAATAGGCAATCCCTAGAAGGAAGGGCATAGTGTTGGCATCGCAGTAAGGACCCATCTGGCAACACCAGGTTCTTAAGAAGCTTGAAGTTGTGCTTTCCAACAGAGTCACTAATGTAGATTGGTCCTCCAGATATGGCTCTTGATGCAGCATGGAACTCAGCGCACGGGTGTGTAGATTGAAACATGTCCCAATCTGGCTGTATGATGTTGCCTATCCAAAGGCTATTGTAGGCGCAGTGCACCGCGTGACACCCTTGCAACCAATATGTCCCACCTGCTTGCTCCATCGTCTCAGAACAGAAATCATCTCCTATACAAATAAATAATGTCGTGTAGACGTTAAGAAATTAATTAGACCTGCAAAAAACTGATGAGAAAATGCAGATTCTTCGCAAAAATTATTTTCAATATATTCTCTTAACTTGTACCACTCCATTAATTCTCACTCCCAACTTTTATTTCAGCTAATTAGAATCCTAAAATTTTACAAGTAGTCAATTATCTCTCTATTTTTTACAACCAAAATTCCATCCAAATTAGTCACTTGTTTTGCCCCATGATCACCATTCTTCCTCCATCGAGGTTAAATACGACTTTCACCTCACTAAAACCCCTCACGTGAACCCAATTCTTCTTTGTACAGGTTTGATATTGGCCTTAGTATAGCAACAAATATTTAAGAGCGGCAAAATGATGTTTTCACCCTCTTGATAGGCTCACGCTTTTTCCACGTGACAACATTTAGATGGAAATGTAAACTCTAACAACGGGAAAAGATAATTGGTTATTTATAAAAGTTCAAAAGAATAATGAACTAAAATAGAAGTTCACAATGAAAATTGACAACTTACAAGTTCGGGATGTAAATCAGCACAAACCTCAAATAAATTTCAGAGTACAAAATAACTGCTTGGAATATAAAGAATCTACATACCAACTCGTCCAAGGGCTATGGCCTCAGTTCCGAGGTACATAAAGTCATTGCTGTGCTGCATGCTAGCAATCACTCCATTGCCATTGAAATGCTTCCTCACAGAAGCAGTCAGTGCCTTGTAATATGCTTTAGCCAGCTCAACCTGACCTCCAAAGATAACATCTCAAGCAACTGCACCATGGCATGAAATGCTTCAACTAGAAATTAAATCTCACGATATAACTTCCCAATCTGATATACAAATTCATCTTTGCAATCTGACATTACCAATGATAATGATGTTTTTTTCGGCACTACAAATGGCGCACTAGTGACCCGTTAGTAATAATTGACTATTGACCCCTTATACACCTTTATTTGTGACTATTGATCCCCAATAGTCACCTTTGCTGCTGGTAACTAGTACCATTAGTCACCATTTAGTCAATGTAGAGTTAGTGACACCTAGGGTATATAGTGACTCTTTTTGTTTGTCACCAATGGAAAAGGATCCGGTGATCCTTTTCTTTGGAATCTTAGAGATCATGCGACCGTGACCGTCAATTGTACATTGTGCGGTCAGTTTTCTTTAGGTACTATTTATATTTAATTTTAAATTTTGAAATGATTTCTGACTGCACGATGTACGATAAACGATCATGATCACGGGAGGATCTAGCGAGGATCATTTTCTATCACCAACTATCGTAAACTTGGTGACAAGACAATAAATTTGAGAAAGTACCAACAGTCATAAATAAATGTGAGAAAATACCGATATACTCATGTTCTCTCTAACTGTGAAAAGGGCCTTGTTTTCTACTAATGTTCTCTCTAAGTTCATCTTGATTTGCGGAGGATAGAAATTCAGCATAATATAGTAATGACGATGTAAACTAGGTTAATTGATAAATTATTGTAATAGTTTTTGGGGTTTTTTAGATATAAGCCCATGTAATATTTATTTCCTTGACAAAAACCCATTTCATTTTAAACATCTAAATAAAACCCAAATTTGAAGTAGATTGCCATGTAAACAAATAAATACCTATTATTTTCAAACTATTAACAATTGTGCCAAAACACTGTAATTATGTTAATGAATTTAATTATACACCATAATTGTTGGAAATAAGTGCCTTAATATTATAAAATTATCTATTTTATACTTCTCTTACCATCATATGTTTCATTTCTTTTATTTGTTTGACAATCATTGTAGGTAAATTATTTTGCATGTATAAATTAGGCATATTTTGTTAAATTTATATATATGCATGCAAATAGTTTATCTATATTTTTATGTAAAATAATGTGTAATTAATTTTGAATAAATTGGCTAAAAAAATTTATTTATTTTGTAGGTAAATTATTTTTCATGTGATATTACATTTATACTAGCCACATTTTGTTATTATTATATAGAGTGTGAAATCAATCGACATTCTTTTATTGTAGGTAAATTATTTTGCATGTAGGTAAATTATTTTGTTTCTTATTATTATTATTATTATTATTTGCAAAAATTGGTATTTAATTAATTTTGAATGAACAATATTTATTTATTTTGTAGGTAAATTATTTTGCATGTATCATTACATAATTTGCTAGGAACTTATATTGTTATTATATATATGTTGTGCAAAATAATTCACCTATTTTATATTTAAAATATTGATAATTTGAATAAAATATTTTTTTTTATATTTGTAGGAAATACTAATTTACATGTTAGCATCATGTGAAAACAACTATATAAAGAACATTGGTATTATGTAAATTTTTGTTATTAAATGCATAGGAATCATGGCATTTAAATTTTTTTCCAAATCCCCATAAGGTATTTGAAGACATTTAATTGAATGAAATAATGTAAAATAAATGTAGATAATAAGTGAGAGACCCAAAGTAAATGTTATTAGGGGTAATTTAGACATCCAAAAATACAAATTTTGCCAAGTCAAACTTACTTATGGATATTGCTTAGTTGGAGTCTAGTCATTGGGTTTTTTTTAGAAAAATTTACCATGATGGGTTTTAGTTAAAGGAAATTGAATTTCAAGGGGTATACTCATATTTTCAGTAGTTTTTGCCCATGCGTGTTCAAAAGTATAGTCACTTTGTGTCCTGGTGGATAGGATGTTGGTTTTCACCCATGAGTACCTAATTCGAAACTCCACCTTTCTTAAATTATTGTTCTAGTTTTACACTCACCCTCCCTTTAGTAATAATAAATTTAAAAAAAAAGTTGCAAGAGGCAAATAAGTTATAACAATACCATAATTAATAAAATAGTATTTAAACAACAAAAGAGAGCTTACGTTTATGACATCAACCTTGACACCATCAATCCCCACCGACTGAAGATGAGAGTGAATCCCCTCATATAACTTGTGGGCCACCTCCGGCAGAACCAACCCAACTCCATTCCTCACAATCTTGTCCACCGCCGGGTCCTCCATTGTCCTCTCCAATCCCGGAGACAACTTAGGACTAACCACCCTGCACTCTTCGGGCATCCCTGGACTATTAATCCCAGGACTAATCCCACCCCAATACCCACAAAGCGCATGCCACACATACACATGCTCCACACTCCCAAATTCCTCCTTCAAATCCTTAACAAAGCCACCCAAGCCCTTGCCAAACGCCCCCTCATAGTCCTTAAATTTATAATTCTCTTTAAAACTAATCAGCCTGCATGGCATTTGTTCCCCAGCTGATATCCTGGCCATGCCCTCTTGGCCCTCCACTGAGTCCTCGTCGAGACAGATTGCTTGCCACCCGTCATCAATGAGGACTAGTCCTGGAGGGCACCCACCCTCCACCAGGCCCTTCACACCTTCCCACACCCCTCTGGGGTGCACCATAAGATAGAATGCATCCCACGTACACCACCCAAACTTGTCCACTATTTTTGGTACAGTTTTTTCCTCTAGGAGCTTGAACGTCCCCAAGTGGGCCCTCACCACCTTCATTGCCTCCTTGACCAAGCTATACGGGTCATCACCGCCAACTTGCATGTACAAGCAGCTCCTGAAGCTCGATGCGCTGACACGCGTCGAGCCGCTTTCCATGCAAATGTCCACGTAGTCATCGTTTGCATGACTCGGTTGGAGAGAGGCTCTGAAGGGTCCTTCCAGAAGTGGAAGAATCACAACGTAAGGGAGCCCGGAGTCGTTTTTGTCCAAGAGCATCATCTGGGTCTCGTGCTCCAAGTCGTTTCCGGTGGTTCCGGTCCAGCGTGTGGCCCACCAGACCTTGAACCGGAATATGCTCATGAACTTGATCTCAGTGAGTTTTCCGATGTGGACCACATGGCGGCTCCTGGGCTCGTCGGCGTCGAAGCCAAGGAAGCAGCCGGAGGGGGTCTTGTTAAAAGGTGACAGGGTAACTGTGATGTTGAGAGGGACTTCAGTGAGGATTGGGTGGCCATTAGCGAGAAGGTTGGATTCCTTGAGAGTTATTGGGAGTGGTGACGTGTCATTCACAAGGGCTACATTAATCTTAGTTATGCTTGAAGCCATGGAAAGCTAGCTAGCTTGTTTTTTCTCTGAAATCGATAAGGTTGGATTGACCAAAACAAAAAGGTTGGAGATGAAGATTGAGAGCGATTGCGGTAGGTTGGCGATAGAAGTAGTAGTGCCGGGGAGGATTATAAAGAGAGATGCTTTGTTAAGAGATTATGATAGCTTGGTTATAACACTCGTAACTATAAAGGGAGGAATGACATAGGCACATCGGGTGAACATAATATCTTATAAAATATACACGGAATTCCTCTTCTAATATCCACAGATTTTTTTTTTACGATATATATAAAACGCCACACGTAGTAACAGTGGACGAATATGTGCATTCTCTCAAGAGGAATACAATTATTCTCTTATACAATTTATGTATGTGATGCTATTCCTAATAGCACTGATACTTTTGTAATATAGTAGTTACATTGAAGACAGTAACAATGATGTTGGTGGTGGTCATGATGACTAAAATTTTAAGCTTCTTTAGATAGAGCCCTTACTCATGAATCATGATTTTTATATAAAAAGCCACCTATCTATAAATATTCAACATACACTTATAGTCACGCTTCTGTGGATGAACTCATTCTCCTAGTTGTAGATAACGTATATTCAATATAGATTTTTCATAATTAGAATCGTTCAATCTCTTAATCTTTATTTAAAGATAATAAGACAAGTTAAGGTGACTCCTTAACTTTGTCGAAGAAAGTGAGAGAAAGAGCATAGCCCAGGGATGAATCATATCGATCCGGCAATGTCAAAGAAAGAGGGAAGGTGAACTAGACCTAGACCATAGGGATCTCCTAACATCTTGGATCCGCTTACTCGCACTGCAAGACTCTAAGTCGTGTGACTCTTGTCCCACAGCCATTACGTCTATCTCAAAGCTCTTATATTAAAATAATTGTATTTCTACTCGGTGAGACCATACAGACACAAAAGGTTTAAGCTAAGCTTCAAGGCAATTTCTCTATCAAGTCATGATGCTTCAGTCTCTTTCATCCTTACAAAAAGTCATTCTAATTGGTGACCCTTTAGCTATCTAAATGTATTAAATATACAAAAATGTGGGTCAATATATTTGGATGACTAAACTGTCACTAATGTGAATAATTTTCTGCATAGATGATCTTCATAAAAATTAAGAGATTAAACAGTTTTGATTATAAAATTTCTAAATAAGATACTTTATTTGTGAGTGGAAGAATAAGCCCATCCCCTAAAAAATGGTATTGTCCAACCGAAAACCCTCCAACTTATGCCACATAATATGCAAGTATTTGCAATTTCAATCCTATACCCACATAATACGGACATTAAATTCTGATTACTCCTTACATTTTTCCTTTTTAAGCTACCTATAATTATATTGTTCGAATTATCAAATACTCGAGCGCTATAAAATTTTGGAAGGAGTTTGCCTCAAATTAACTACCACATGTATAATCCAACACATGATGGAACAAATTAAGTAGACAAAGTAGTACGTAGTGTCTATTGTCTGCTAGCTCGATGAAGACACGTGTGTGACAAAGATGTTGCTCTCAATTTCAACGACTTTATCCATGCATGGTAAACACGAGGTAATGCCACGCACAGACACATCAGCATACACATGGCATCCCAATAGCTTCTCCACACACTCTCACGTCCAAAAGCCCACCGCCCACAGCGGTGCTTAACACCTCAGCACATTGTCATGATTTGGCTATTTTTAAAACGGATAATACTGTAGAAATTAAATTTGTAAACTAAATGATAGGTTACCAATAAGAATAAGCACGTTTATCAGCGTGCAAGTAATAAACTAATCATCAATTTCAATGTCATTTAGTTTTCAAAATTTTATCTACAAATTTAGTCTCCTTAAAGCAGTTCCAGAGTGGGAGCCCTTTCCCAGGTTATTCACTATTTAATCCACCCAGTGACCAATAACTATCCTTAATGAACAATAATTGCCTTTTGCATCTCCACCTCTACACTGAATAGCCCTGGCAATAGGTAATAAAATATTAATATTTTTTATTTATAATTAATATTATATTATTTACTTTGTATAAATTAATATTATATTATATCTTTCTCCTTCTTCATTTTTCTCTGCAGATTTCCTTCTTCCTTCTTCTCTGCATATTTGGTTCTGCTTCTTCTTCAATTATGCATCTTCTTCTTCACTTCCTTCTTCTTCTTTGTTTGTTTATCAGAAAACTTCTTCTTCAATTATGCATCTTCTGCATCTTCTCCGACAACCATCTCCGAGGAAGTCACGACGCCGACTTTGGGAAAGCACGATGCCGACTCCGGGAAAGCCCATGATGTCGACTTGGCCTTTAAAGACGACGAAGCTTTCCGAGGATGACGAAGGTCGAGTAGCTGTAAGATTGAGGCCCAGAAATGCAGGGGAGATAATGTTCGACGCCCAGAACCGAGACTCCAGGCTCCTCCCGGACGGAATATCCATGCATCTTCACCCTGACGTCAGCGTGCATCGCCTCCACCTCGGGCTCTCGGGCTGGCAACTCATGCCGGACCTCTCCCTCGGGGCCGCTCAGGCTCCATCCCCAGCACACGCTGGACCTCCCCACTCGACAGGGGCGGAGCCACATGGAGACTAGGGTAGTCCAGGGCCCATCCTGGAATTAAATTTATGTCAATTGTGTAGTGATTTTTGCAATAATGTGCATGTGGTGTGTTGGTATATTAGGTTTTAGAGGTTTCATTAGGTATTGAGTTCGACGCCTGCTGATGGAAAGCTATTTTTTGGTATTTTTTTACCAATTACCATATATAACTACCAATCTGCCAACATTCTGATTTCTTTTAAATCAAATTTTTTTTTGTTAGTTCATATAAGAAAAGGTATATATATTTGAGAGGAAGATTCAATAATATTAAAAAACATCGTAATAATATCTTATTGTTTTGTTAGTTCATATAAAACAAGGTATATATATTCGAGAGGAAGATTCAATAATATTAAAAGAAAAATATCGTAATAATAGTTTGAGCTAGTTATAACGTTATTATCAATTTTGCGTTAGATGTCAACACATGTTCTATTTACTATGACATCTCTCAATACTAATTTTTTCATACAAATTTTAAAGCTTCATCACTCTTGTTTGATTCAAATTTTCCATGATATTACTATTTTTTTTTCTAATTTCTTTCATTAGTTTAAAGGCCCCTCCTGACATGAATTTCTGGCTCCGCCACTGCCACTGGAGCTCTCTGGCCCTGTTTCGCAGCCTGTCCCTCGAGCACGAGCTCCCACTGGAGCTCCGCTTAGCATTACTGTTTTAAAACACTAATGGATTGCGGGCTCGTTAAAGAAGTGTTTATAAAATAGTTAAAAGGGTTTTTGTGAAAATGTTTTATAGCTAATTCTTACTAAAATACAAGTAAAATCTGAAGAAAAAAACTTCTTAAAGAAAATATTTTAAATACTTTTTAAATTTTAAAAATATTATACTAAGAGCATTTTTAATTCTTTTAAAAGGACTTCTAAACAAAACTGAATATACCAGTATTCTAAACATAGCCTGGGTGATTAATATACTCCTTTTTAATCCATTGTGTCTCAGTTCAAAATTTTGTACTTTTTTTAGTATAGGTTAGTACCTATTAAATGCCGCTTGTATTATTTTTAACAAATAATATTATTTATACTAAGAAGATGGAAGGTGGAATAAGCCTCACAATTGACTAACAATAATATGATTCAAATTCACTTTTAATGAGAATCGATCTTAACACATATAACTTATAAGTGAGACCATTAGACCATAGGTAAATGGTCTTGTATTAAAAAACAATAACTATTCTCCAATCGGAAAAGAAAAAAGTTTAAAGGGCTTAAGGCTGGCCCAATTATAGTCAAAATGGGCCAACTTGAGCCCAAATTCATCATCTTACCCGCCTTTGGCAGGCAGTTCGTGCGAGCACACCGTCGTAGAAAGCCACCTAGGCCGCTCCGACGGGTCTCTGCTGATCTCGAAACATGCACCTATAGAACAAATCAAATGGCGAGTCCGAGTCCCTCAGAATCCGACCAGCAAGACGCCCACAACTCCTTTGTTTGGGACGAAAGCTCTCAGCTCTATTTCCATGCCGGCAGTGGATTTTACCACGACCCAACAGCCGGCTGGTACTACAGCACCCGAGATGGCCTTTACTACAAGTTCGAAGATGGAAATTACGTCCTTCTTCCCTCTCCCCAGGTACCCTCTTTCGCTTTCCGCTCTTTTAAGTCTTGGGCTGATCGAAATTTTTGAACTTGTTATTGGTGTTTTTTAAATTTATGATTTTTGTTTCTTCTTCTATCTGTCTGGTACTAGGTGGAGTGATTTCTAGTTTGGTCGGAAAATTATTTTCAGGATGGTAATTTGGAAAATCCCAATCAAGAATATCAATTTTCACATGAAAATCAACCCATACAAACTGTTCCGCAGGAGTCCAATGAAGTTGCAGGTGTGCCATTGCAATTCCTATTGCTTTCTGTTTATGTTCGTGTGTGTGTGTGTGTGTGTGTGTGTATATATATTTGTGTATGTATGAATATATATATAAAAATATATATTGATTTACTACTATTGGAGCATATTCAAAGTTTTAGACTTTTAGTCTTTTGGACATGTAATGTTGATCTTTGGTTTGGGGCAGTGAACTAGTTGTTTTGTAAACAGGGGATACAGAGTGCCGTAGTAGCAGTAACTTACCCGGAATTCCCCCTCCTGCCTCGGAATGGTATTGTTGCTCTCGTGTTGCTCTCCCTTCTTAGTTTGATTGATTGGTTAAATGTTTTCCTAACTCGTGTTTTATACTTTTTTTCTAGGTTGGAAGATACGCTCATTGATCTTTTCTTGTCGGGTTATTCCAATTTAAAACCCAATGCTGCTGATGATATGACAGTGTTTCCTGAAACAGATGTTGAGTTGCAAGCAGACGGTTTGTCCTGAATTCTGCTATGCATTTTTTGGGTAAAGATTGCTGTGGTTGGCGCAGGATTTAAATGGTTTTGTTTGGTGTAGTTGCAGGGAACAATGATAGTCACGAGCTCAATGAACGTGAATTGACTCCCGAGGACCTTGATGCTGCAATTAAGTCAAAAGAAAACGTCTCTGATGAAGGTATTGCAACAATGTTGCGGCTCGTTACTGATGACTTGATATCCACTTTCATTTCAATAAGTAGCAAGTACGTAATCTGTAGGACTTTTGGTCTGTCTGCCTTACACTGCTATATAAATATATGTAAGTGATCATACCCCAACAATATTGAAACATATAAGCATATCTGGCACAGGTGCTTCATGGGACGAAGAGAACTGGCGAGCACAGTATGGTCAGGTCATTCAATCTGAAGAAGTGTCTATCCCAGAGTCTTCCCTCGTGAGTTTATGGGATTGGGAAATGATCACAAAGCCCAGAAAGGATGGAAAAGGTGAGGAAGCGAGGCTTGTTGGGAGATTAGTGAGACAGTCTGCTAAGCTTCATCCTTCTATGCCTTCTGGCGGTGGCCGTCTAAAAACTGCTCCAATATGTGAAGTACATCTTGACCTGGTACGAGTTATAACAGGTTTGCATTTTCCTCTAACATAAGACCTACTTGTGTTTTGTTCTGTGCTGTCTTCTGCCTGCAGTTACCACTTGCAAAATTTGATTGTTACTTGCAACAACCTTCTTGTGATTCTTTCAGGACAAATCTATAAGTTGCGGAGTCCCAGTAGACGATACCTATCTTCCTTGGCAACTTATGATTCTTCAAATCCAACAAAGGATTGGGGCTTCCCTGAATTATCAGTCGACAAACAAATTATCCCCAACTCAAAATCCAGTGTAAACTGTGAATCAGAAACTTTAGATGGAATGGCAGTTAGCAAGGAATCATCTCTGTTGCATGGCCAAACATATGAAAAGGTAACTTACGCTGGTTCAATTGCTGAATTTACCCTAGTTAAATATCATTTGATAACTAGTCCAAGTAAAGCTTTGAAGTTTTGCCCGGGACATGAGCAGTACCATTACGTCCATAAGTAACTTTCAACATTTGAGGAAGATGGTTTTAGACTGTCTCTTGTATACTTGTTTCTTATGTAATTACTATTCAGGTGCTAGAGGCTCGTACCTGAGTTTGGACTGAGTGGTTTAAGCATCATTTGTCTATTCTCGTCTAAATATATCTAAGATGTTAAGATGTTAAGGAGAACCTGTATTTCTATATATATCTGTGTCCCTGATAATTCATCTCGCGTCAATTTGACAGCGTGAGAGCTATGCATACAAGGATAGGGCTGCTGATAGAAGAGCCTTGCACGGTGGTTTCGGCGTGGGTCCAGGACAAAAGAATTCAATAGTTGGTGATAGTGATCTACCAGACGTCTCTACGGAGGAAGCTGCGGCAGAGGCCTTGAACATGTCATTTGGAGAGGGTAGTTATGCAAGAAAAATTCTAGAAAGCATGGGCTGGAAAGAGGTATTTGAATTTCTTAGTAGTATAGAGCTGCCCATTAAACTATGGTTATAAACTTAGAAATGGCATAGAGCTGTCCAGTGAATAGAAGACCCGTTTACTTGTTTTAAACTCGTATAGCAACGTATCTCCTGGTTCGCTCGGTGTCTTAATTCGGTGATAGCCATGTTTGTTCGCCATTTACTTTGTTCATCGCCGTTTTTAAGCCTTGCTCACCTTTTGCCCCTCACATTGAATGTGTGCAGGGAGAAACGCTTGGCAAAACTACAAATGGTTTGGCGGAACCTATTCAGGCACACGGCAACATTGGTAGTGCTGGATTAGGGTGGCCTCGGGGAAGATTTATGCACCATGATAGCAAGTCCTTGTAAATTTAGTGAATTATGAATGTTTTGTATTTGGTTCCGACGGTTGCTTAAATAACAGAGGTTCAATCCCAATCAACGAAGAACTGTGCTGTTTCTTGGTGCATTTGTGACAAAAGACCATTTATTTGAATGTCTGTCTAATTAGCGTTGTAAGGTCATTCTACACGTTCATTGACGAATATAACCTTGCGTTTTTATCAAATTAGAGTGTCGATAACAGCTCTTAGAAAAATCACTCGTTTTACTTTAGCACTAAGAGATAGTTTCATTGTTATCCAGTGCTTGGTCACGTTGGCAGCTTCTGACCTGTCCGAGTCCCGGCGCACACTGAAACCGGGGTGGTATACAAAGACGCAATAGCTGTTCATCGGTGATTTTTCCGGCGGAGTGCTCAGGCTTAAAAGTCTGGAATGGTGAACGTGACTCGAAGTTGAGTCAACACATCCAGTCGGAAAAAAGAACGTGACTCAACGGGTGCAACGGCATTGGACGAACTCTTAAATTTCGTCCAATAATCTTCGATATTTGTTCACTATTAGTGCTTCGAGTTTGAACTGAGGTTAGTATGCTCACTTTTGAGCCATTTTTGTAAATGGGTTGGTTTTACGAGTTTGGGTCGATTTCAATCCCACCTATTAAGTCAAAGGGTTATTCAAATCCAACTGCTTATGCTAACAGGTCACTCAAATTCAATCTATTATGATAATGGGCCACCTATTCTACCCTAGAACACTCATTAACAATTCTTTTTGAAATTTAAAGCTTCATCCATTCGTATCATGATCCTCATCATCAATATCCATTTGCATTAGGCATAAACAAATACCATTTGTTTACTATAATCATGCAAACACACAGACTCACCATTAAATTCATTAATAATCAAAGCAAAGATATACTTAGACACATAATTTTAGAACCAAATAAATAAAAACCCTACTTGGAGCAGAAAAAAAAAATCGAGGGAGACGCACACCTAGCAAAAAAGAAAAGCTCCAAAGGCCTAACACTGTACATCACCTGAAGACCGCAAAGACACAAAAATTCTCCTCAACAAAGCGAGAGAGTGGCGCCTACTAAAAACTGGAAAGAAAGAGAAGATCAAGAAGGATGGCCGACCTTATAGAAAACTACCAGGCTCATATCGCTGCTGCCGGATTTTCTTTTAACTTCTGCTCCGTAAATTTTGGCCACGCCCTCATCAAGCACCTCCAATCTTAATTGTTGAGTGAAATATTCAAAGGAGCTCCGGTCAAAAGCAGCAACAACTCTCACAAGATGCAGGTCGGCATTCTTTTCCTTGTTAATCTCATCCACGGCGAAATGGGCAGGAACCATGATCAGGTGATGATCCACAGGATATGGAGAAGGACGGGGACGAGGAAGTAAGAAACCGTAAGTTGGCAGTTTCTATAACACAAGTCCGTAGTGTTACAACCATACACAATTAGACAATCCTTGGCAAAAAAAAAGAAAAAGAAAAGAAGCAATACCTCGATGTATCGGGCCAACATATAATCAGGGTCACACATTAAAGTTGAACCTGTATCAGAAGCAGCGGTACTTCAATTGTAGAATATGCTACAAAGTATGCATCTGCTCTTAGAAAACATAATACAACAACAACAACCAGGTCTTATCCCACTAAGTGAGTTCAGCCATATGAATCCTAGAACGCCAATAAGTGGGTTGACTTTATTGATTCACTTGTGTCGAATGGAGAATTATTTCATATGCGTTGTTTTGCTTGCATGCTTAATTTGATAGTTAAGGATGAATTGGATCTGAATAGGAATAGTATTAATTTGATAGTTAAGGATGAACTCGACGTAAATAGGGACGTTATTGAGACTATTTGGAATAGTGTTGCAATATTGGTTTGGGATAGCAAAAAGAGAGGAAAAATCTGTTGAGATAACAAATGTGAAATTAGGAAGTTAGTCCTTGACTGCAAAACTAGACTAGGTGGTATATAAGGACGTATTTCCTCGTTTAAAGCAGCTTGAGCCCCATAAAAATGTTCCAAGTAAAGAAAATTGGGTGAAGACCTAATATTTTGGACAGCAAGAAGTTTAGTCGTGTGTTTGTTGTTATAGTCAAAACTGAATTTGTAAGGATAAATTAACAAGCAATTTAACATATATAGCATAAAAGAGTTACCTTCCCGGGGGCTCCACTCTGATGACACCGATATTGTTTCCAACTTTACCACCTACCAAATCCGTCAGGTATGAAACCTCGGTATTAGTTATTAGAGTGGAATAATCCTATTTAAAGCCATTACTTCTCTTTACCCCCACTGATGTGGGATTCCAACACTAATATGGTGGTGGACGGCAAGAAGTTTGGATGTGTGCTTGTTGTTATAGTCAAAACTAAATTTGTAATAAAATAACAAGCTAATTTAACATATATATAGCATAAAACAGTTACCTTCCACTTCCAGAAAGTTTACCAGCCTCATACCGTTGCTGCCGGATTTGGTTTCAACAACTGCTTCGTAAAATTTGGCCACGCCCTCATCAAGCACCTCCAATGTTAGTAGTTGACGGAAATAACCACACCTGAGCTCCTCCAAAGCAGCAACAACTCTCACAATATGCAGTTTGGCATTCGTGTCCTTGTTAAACTCATCCACGGCGAAACAGGCAGGAGTCACATTCACGGGATGATACACAGGATAAAGAGAACCAGGGGGACGAGGAGGGTAGACACCGTAAGTTGGCGGGGTTCTGTAACAAAACTCCGTAGTGTTACAACCACACACAATTAGACAATCCTTATTGCCGAAAGAGAAGAAAAAAAATGGTAGTACCTCGCCGGCGCCGGCGGAGACATATTCAGTACCTGCAATTCCAGAATCTACAACAAAGTTTGGAACTGCTCTTGGAAAACATAATGATCTAGTTTTCCCCATATTTCCAGCAACCAGAACCGGGGGGGGGCGGGGGCCGTAATATTTGTTGCCCTAATAATATTCATGTCTCTGGTATACGATATTACTACATACAGGATTTCTTTTTTGGTGAAACAGCGGGGAAGGGGATATACATATTAGATTTTGGCTCATCGTCATCATCATATTAATGATATGATAGTTGAAGAAATCAACCAAACAAATCGAATCGGTTAAACCCTAAACCCCCGAAAGAAACCTACTCAATTTTTTGGATGAACAAACCAAGCAAACAGACAATACAAATAACGATTAAAAAACACCCAACTCAATCGGTGAATTAAAATTACAAACTCATCCAGAGAGACGACGAGATCCGAAACTGCTTTGAAAATTTTCTCCCTATTTCTTCAAGCACTTGTGTCGTCTGCACTGTTTTGCCTGCTACATATCCATCTTTTGTGGCTTGTTTTTGCATTTATTGTTGTCGGTTGGGCTTGCTAACGCCATTAGATTTTTTTGGGGGTGGTGGGGGGGGAAGAGCGGCTGTCGCATGCGCGCGGTTCCACACTTTGACTGCCTTTAGACCGGGCCCAGATTATGACAGAGGCCGGTTAAAAAACTATAGCCCATTTTACTGAAAGGATCCATTAGTTTTTAACCAATAACTAGGTCCTTTTTTTTTTTTTTTGTCATAAAACATATTAAACGGAAAGAGAGGGTTTGAACCCGAGACACATCACGTTGAAGAAAAAAATCCCTATCCACCAGTAAAATTCATAACTTTGCAGCACACCCGACGCCTTGGTGGATAGCACACGAAACACCTTACCAACTGAACCTTGGTGGGAATCAAACCTCAATTGGTAAGGTCCCTGTTTTAGTTGTCGTCCCACTAAGGCTCTGGTCCTGCAGCTAGCATTCTTCGTTGGTCTGTGATTGGTAAATTTTTACATAAATCAATACTTGTGGTAGCTAGCAGTTAGGTGCAACGCATAAGTCCTTTCTGCTCAAGGTTGTGGGTATGCTCTGGCACTGATAGTGTGAGTAATCAATCTCACCCTAAACTTTTTTGTTACCAAAAAAAAAAAAAAAAAAAAAAAAAACTCAAGATGAAGATTGGTTTCACTTTTAATTGATGTTTATGGAAGAGCCATCTACAAGATCAAACTCAAAAGTGTATATAATCATTTCCCTGCAGAAAATATGTCTTGAATTTGCTCCATCTTAGTTCCTACATAGTAAAATCCACTCAGCAAAGAATGGCAAACACAATGTATTATGCATGTCTTTGGATTTTGATTGGTCTTGTTTCATGTCTCCTTTCCCACCACCCCTAGTATTAACAACCAATTAATGTGATTCATCAGTGCTAATCACATATTAAAGTATGTCTGCAGTGAATTTTTTTAATTAGTGTTGGTGGGAAGGAGGTATGTCCATGTCTTCAATCAAACCCTCATGCTAGATAGCTGTGTTTTAGGCTTCCATTTTAAAACAATCCCACGTCGTTGGTCAGATTTGGTTCACTTATATGTGGAAGACGAAGACAAACTACCTTTTCTCCAAATCTTGCATAGATCGGCCCGGCAAGAAAAATATTTAGGAATACAGAGTAATTAATTAGTAAATTAACTTTTAAATATAGGTGATAGATCATAACTAATAATTACTGCTACTAATCTAGCTTATAATACAATTATCCCGTGATTTGTGAGGAGAAATTTGTGAGAAATTTTTGTAGGTACTCGAAACACAAGTTACGTAACGCACTTTTTATATGTTAGAACAAAGATGGATAACATAATTGATTTATTACACATTAGTGTATATTAATAAAAAGTGAATTTACGTATTGTTACATAAATGAAATAATAACGTCGTGTGATTGTGTCCCAAGCAAACAAAATTTCTGAATTGTGAGGGTCCCTTAAATTTGTAACCCTATGGTTGGCTTGTGAACTCGTGCGGGTGGCACTCATCAAGATGAAATATACATTTTTTTTTTTACAAGTAAACCTTTTTCCCCTAATCTTCATGGATGACAAAAAGGTTAGGTTGATATGATTGATATGAGGAAAAACTAGGGTTTGTCGGCAATGGGAATTTACAGATTTAAAGAACGAATCAATTCAGGCATGGAATTTTTGTGGAGGGAGGAGATACCTTTTCAACATTTGGGCCCTTAGGCTTAGGTTTCTTTGGAGTCATTTCAATTTTCTTCCCTAGCAAGAAAATGTGGTTCAAATAGTTTAAGTAAATTATGGGTTGTTGAAATAATAATAGAAAATCATTTTCTTAGGTTAGGTGGAGGTTGTGCTTAAGCTCTCATAGACTTCTTTTACAATATTAGTAATCGTGGAGTTGTTGGCCATTTATTTGGAATCGTAATTAAGTTGACCAAAGAAATAAAAAGATGATTAGGAACTAAGTTATAACACTAATAATCTTATTTTTATAGATTTTCATCTACTAAATCTATTTTTTAACGTATAACGTGTGCCACATTCCCTTCACTTCTCTTAATTAATCTATCACATGAATCACATTAAGTAGGTTACGTATCCATCTCCCAAAATCAGAAAGAAAATAATATATCTAGTTGTGTTCTCCTTTATTTATTTCATAATTTTGTGCTTACCATAAATAAGAATGGGAAAAGAATAAGTCCAAATTTTCAACAAACCGACTAGGTATTTAAAAAAAGAAAAAAAGACTCTACAAGCTTATAATATTAGTTAGAATATAGAAGTTTAGTGATCAACAAAAATTAGTCAAAATTTGATATTTGTATTTTAATAAAACGAGTTCACATGATCTTGCATTAATCTAGTTTTATACATATACAGATGTATCGTGTGAAACTAATATGTTTATGGTTTAGATTTTGAGGTCGATTTAGCATTAAGATATAATTAAGTACGTGCTCTACCATTACAACTAGAATCCATGTTGCTAAAACTAAATTTGTATACTTGTATTAAAATAACCTCTCTTGTTATATCATTCCACCATAAATCTCAACGCTTAACTAATCAAGTAGTTCTTAATTATTACTAACTCATTGTGAGGCTAGTTCACCCCTCTTTCTTAGTGTAAGTAATATCGTTGATTAAAAAAAACACCAATATAATTATATATCTTAGTAAGATATTATAAAATTATCTTGTACATATAGAGAGTAAAAGGTGATTCTTTTCCAGCAATTATATATAACATGGTATAGTAGTATAAATGGCTCTAAAAAGTATTGTTCTCATAGGTCAAGGCCACGACAAAACTACATGCAAATAGTTCAAATTCGAAAACAAGTTTAAACCATTCACATTCACTCATCCTAATTTCTTTTGGTACGAGTAAGCTTTTCCTTATTTACCTTTTATGCCCAACAAGCTGCAAGAGTGCATGTATGCACATATATACGTACAAAAAACAAATGGCTTTTTTACTCCAATATATCGACTCTAGTTTAATTTCATACTTTTCAGCATATATACCATGCCATGAATATGAAGCAAATAAAGCTAGGGCAACAATCCTTGGACATAAAAGTACATGTGATTTATTCGCAAACACAAAACTAACACACTTGCTAACATATTTTTTAATACAGGTGAATCTTACATATAATTATAAGGCTCACATTTATTGAACATTGTGTTAGTAAGTGTATTGATTTTGTGCATTCGAACATTGTGTTAATAAGTGTATCGATTTTGTGTATTTGAGTAGCTTTGTTGTAAAAGTATATGAATATTAGATGTGAATGGATAAAGTGAGAGAGAAGTGCTTCTTCTGTGTGGCATGTCATGAGAGATGATGCAAGTTTGGAAACATAATGGGACCCTTGTGCAATAGCCAGTTCACACTCCATTGTTGAGGAGTCAACCTCATTGCTGTCTTTTAGTCCATCAAAGATCCAACACCATCCATCATAATTATTTCTCAACACAAAAGGTTGGAAAAAAATGAAATGGCTATGGGGACAAAAAGGGGGGACAAAAAGGACTAAAGAAGAGACGTGAGAGACATATGGCACGCAACAAAGCATTGTTGTCTATGCCACTGATACATATCTGTGGCCTATACATGCAAAAGTCTACTTGTAAAGTGGTAAATTTCCTCTTGTCTCATAACATTCAAATTCTCAACGATTGGTTGTAGTGTAATTATCATCTATAAGATGTTATTACATGTGCACGTGTATAGGGCTTTATAATTCACACCATTTTTCCCAAATTTCTTAATTAGGTGCATTAGTGTGAGTATTATATACCAAGGTTCACGATATACTCAAAATTATTGTCAACAAGCGAGATCATATCAAAATCATCGCTAACAAGCGAAGCCACATCATTCACCGTGCGAGATATATATCAACTGCTAACGGTGGTATATATGGACAAAAAAACTTACCCTAACCATGGGCCAGGCCAGCAATATATACGGATGATGCATCGGTGACATGACATGGGTATACCAAATGCTGTCATGTTTTACTGTGTGTATTTGTGACATGGGTATGCCAAATGCTGCAATGTTTTACACTTTTACTCATGCACAGTAAGATTAGACTTCTTAAGTTGACATGCATGCATGGTTGATTAATCTTAATTTTTACTTAAACAAGCAATCAAACACCTAATAATATAAACACAACATCATTATTATTACTTTTCTTTTGCTTTGGCCGGCATTAGAGGACATTGGTTTCTCCGGAGATGATTGATAAGAAGAAATTATCTAATACGCAAAGGTTAATTGTGGCCATCGAAATCGATCAGATCCAAGTTTAAAAGATACAAAAAATGCCGGCAACAGTCAACCACCATTTTACTTAAGAATATGCTACATTGATACTTTTTCTTCTTGTGAATTGTGATGGATATGATGATGATTAATTATACATAATGGTAACTTTAACTCATTAATTAAGCAATAAAAATCACTTGAAATCGCAAATCATGCCACTAGAAAGAGTAATGCTAGAGAGATTAAATTTGTAGACAAAATTTTAAAAACTAAAAGACATGGAAGTTGATGATTGGCTGATTGATTTATTACTTAAATATTGATAAACGTGCTTATTCCCATTGGCAACACGTCGTTTAATTTACAATTTAGTCTCCAAATTTAGTCACCCTAATATTACCCCACTAAATAAAGACAAACTCACATCCTATCCATCACAAAATATAATGCAAATGAAAGCCACTGAGCGTGAGGGGCAGAGACAGTAACAATTAGATGAAACAAAGACAAAAAGCAGTGGGTGCATTTTTTTTTGTTTATTGGGTTTCCTCAAGAACCTAAAGTTGTAAATACTCAAAAGCACTTAGCCCACCTCAATCAATCATTTTCATTTGACTGGTATTATAAAATTCAACAAATTAAGTTCATTGGTTGACAAATTGTGTTTATTGGTTGAGACCACCCTAACTAAGGTGGTCCATTTAGTACCCTAGAAATACTCAATTCTTCTGTATATATATGCTATATAAATTTATGTGATTTTCCACTTTCCACCAAAAGTAGCTCTATCTTTGCAGAATTGCAAGTTCTAGATAGGATTATTTGTTTTTGAGAGCCCCATGAAGGAGACACTAAGGTACTTGGCAGGAATTGCAGGCCCGAGTGGTTTTGGCTCAAATTCAACTGCTGAGCAAGTCACTCAAGATTGTTCTTCCTCAGCCCCTTCTCAACTCACTGCCATAATCACTGGTAAGTTTATCAGAACCATCCAGTTTCTCTCATAAAACCAAAGAGATTTCTGATCAGAAAAACATTGGAACACATGAATATATAGTATAGTTGATTTCAGATTTCTCAGGTTCTCTCTCTCTCTCTTTGTTTACCGGCTTTTACTAAGTACGGTTACATGAAAATTGGTTTTTACTGTTCTCTATTGCTTTTTCTTGCTTTTTCAGTCTCATGAAATTAAGTGATTGTGTACTATTTCTAACCATTTTTCTCTTCTTGCTCTCATTTGTTGTAATCCCATAGATATGATGAAGTTTCTGTTATGTTTTTATCAGTTTTCAGTGGCATAATTCAAAGATTTCTTCTTTTGCCAACCCTCTATATCTCTCTCTTTAACCGATTATTTTTCTTCCCGATCTCATTTGTTTCGCTTCATCTTGACATGAAAAATGAAGGGTTTGCAGAAGAACTCTTCTACCCATGCTTTCTTGGATGGAAACATAAAGTTCATCGCCTGGAAAATATATTAAAACATTTATCAATCCCACCAAATTTTGATACGCTAGAATATTTTATGGCAAGTGTTATTGACACTTCAAAAATCTCATTCTACATTCTTCACAAGTGTATTTTTCGTCTCAAATATAAAAAAATTAAAGTGTAGAATGAGATTTTTAAATTGCCAATAATAATTTTTTATTTTATAGTCCCCTTATCACAACTGCTTTCTGACCATTTAATTATGCACTATTTACCCTAAGGTTTGACCTAATTCTATTACCTGGGAATTACAGGAGCAACGTCAGGGATCGGAGCTGAAACGGCAAGAGTGCTGGCAAAGAGAGGAGTGAGGGTCGTGATTCCGGCGAGAGATTTATCGAAGGCGGCAGAAGTGAAGGATGGGATTCAAAGGGAGAGTCCACAGGCTGAGGTTATACTCTTAGAGATTGACCTGAGCTCGCTCGCTTCTGTTGATAAATTTTGTTCTGAGTTCTTAGCTCTAAGACTTCCCCTCAACATCCTCATGTAAGTTTCTTCAAAGTTAACATGTTCTATTAAATATATATATATATATATATATATGTTTATATGTATATATGTATACAGTCCGTGTATTTGTGTTTGTGTTTGGTACTAATGCATGAAATCTTCACAATTTGCAGAAACAATGGTGGGATGTTTTCTCAGGCTTTGGAATATTCTGAAGACAAAATTGAGATGACATTTGCTACAAATTACTTGGGTAACTTTCTATTTCACTATCCATGAGAAACTTTTGTGTTTGACCATCACAGATCCACCTGGTATTACAAGCTTATTGTTGTTATAACACGAGATTCAGTTATTAATATCAAGTTACAAGTTCAGGGACGACTAATTATGTCATTTTGTTACCCAAAATATTACAGCTCAATATTATTTTCTGAAATTTGTAAGGAAAAAACGTATATTATCTACTCACATTAAAACATGTGAATTAGTAATATCACGTGACTATAACAAAAAACTATTCTACAAAAAGAACTAGGATTATCTCCCTTCTTTTTTTTCCTCTCTTTCCCTCCCCTCTTATTTGGGTCATGTCAACATTTTATATTAATTTTATATAAAAAGAGAAAGATAAAATAGAGAATGTTAGAGGAAAGAATTAGAGGAGATGGAAAAAGGAGAGGAGGGAGAAAAAAAAAACCCTAGTTTGGGACATGAATGAAGTGTTCACATGCGAGCAATGACAAGAAAAACTGGGCCATGCTCGTGCCCTATAGTTTGTGTGCAATGGACCACAAGACACGTTTTTGGATTTTCCACAAGAACACCCTTGTGATTCTTGTCAAAAAGCCCATTTGGGAAATCGCATGACCGTTCGGTCCTTTTCTCTGGCTGGCAGGACATCATTTTTTGACAGAAAAGCTGCTGGAAAAAATGGTGGGAACAGCATCTCAGACCGGCATCCGAGGGAGAATAATCAACGTTTCTTCTGCGATCCACAGCTGGGTTAAGAGAGATGAATTCTGCTTCAACCAATTGCTTAACCCTAAGAAGTAAATTAATCACACATTTAATCCTAATTAACCATTACTAAACCATGATTAGTAATATTTGTACAAGCACTAATCATATTTGTTCTTGCAGTTATAATGGTACAAAAGCATACGCACAGTCCAAACTGTCAAACGTATTGCATGCCAAGGAACTGGCAAGGCAGCTTAAGGTAGCTAGTCTTATATATTTTGTTTCACCATTTTTCCAAAGAATTTTTTTTGTATGCGCCGGTTATACATAACAATCTCTAACCAAAGCATTTCTTGGACGTACAGGCAAGAAATGCAAGAGTAACGATCAATGCAGTACACCCGGGAGTTGTAAAGACCGGAATTATAAGAGCTCATAAGGGCTTCATCACAGGCACGGATTTGTCCCTTTGATCTACGTTTAAATGTGAATTAACGTCGCAGTACTGCAAAACGAAATCTAATTTTCTGGAACTTTTCTTCTCATGCAGATTCTGTGTTCTTCATCGCGTCCAAGTTACTAAAATCGACATCTCAAGGTGCTTCAACAGCTTGCTATGTTGCTTTAAGCCCGGAACTGGAAGGAGTGAGTGGGAAATACTTTGCAGACTGCAACGAGAGCGACTGCTCGAAACTAGCAAATGATGAATCTGAAGCTCATAAGTTATGGAAGCAGACTCGTCTGCTAATCCATAGGCGCCTTTCCCAACCAGCAGCTTAATAAAAGCGAAAATGTGTAGTCCATCCCTCTGCCATTCAGCGATGCATATAAGGGGATTTATATAAGCAAATGATAGAGAGGCCTAGTATATCAGGACTACATAATAAACAGACTCCGGAACCAAATAATCATGATGCGGGCATTGTAGTAACAATATGTAGCAGTGTGACCACGACACTGAAATTTTTTCCCACCAAAAATTAAGAATGGTTGTATAAATTCCAAGGTGATTTAATAACGGAAAGAACTTAAATACTGTATGTTGGCACTGTTTTTGTACAATAGACTCGATATTTACATGACAAGATTGGAAATTCGACTGCTTGTATTTGCCGAAAACATGATAGATTCAGTCCATAAAACAATGCATGTTTGTGGAAGCATATACAATAAGAGAACTTCCACCCCTAAAAGCCCTCTTGAGCTATAAGCAACTTAATCCTCCAAGTGAACCGTAACTACATAAGTGCATCTCTCTCCCTCTAAATTGAATAATCTAGACTATTAGTATTAAAATATTATCATTTTTTAATAAAATAATAAAAGTGTTGTAGGCCTAATTGATTGAGCGATCTAGGGCTAGAGAGAGGGAGAGGCCGGCTATTGTAGAGAGAAAGGAGAGAGATTTAATTGTTGGGTGATATGATATTCATCCCATTGTGCCTCTATTTATAGTGATAGAAAGACAAAACCTTTCCCATAAGGATTACAACATAGAATAGGTAACTAACTCCTAATAGGACTATAAGATACATTCCTATATCTCATAGGATTTACACAATCATATTCCTATCCTAATTAGTACTACAACACTCCCCCTTGAGTGTGTAAATACTCAAAGCACCATCGCATCAGATCTTCAGCAGATAAGGTTGAATAGTTGATGAAGTCGTCGGCACAACGGGTAATCGCGAGTCTCATATTTACGTTGAAGTATGCATTTGTAAAAACTCACAAAAACCTTGCTATGGTAAAACCTATGATAGGCAAAACCCATAGACTAAGGAGAAAAGTAAGAAAGTATGCATAATGTCTAAACACTCGTCAAACTGGACGAAGGTAGTGAACTCAACGGAGTATGATCATCCCAGGATGGGTGCCTCGTTAAAACCTAGTTAGGTAGCAAAAATCCAGTGGGAAAAATGCTCCTAATCGTAGGGAAAAAGAGTACATTAAGATCATGTGAGTATACTTCTAGATACTCCCCCTGAGCTAGACATAACTTCTAAATAAGAGGACTACAAGCGATTTAACTCAGATAGTTTACGCATACCGATTCCTTGGACAAGCTTCTGGAAAGTAGACTTGGGCAATGACTTGGTGAAGAGATCGGCCAAGTTGTCTTGGGAACGGATTTGCTTGACTTCAATGTTCTGATGCTGCTGTTGCTGGTGTGAGTAAAAGAACTTCGGCGCTATGTGCTTGGTGTGGTCTCCCTTGATGTATCCCTTCTTTAACTGCTCGATACATGCGGCATTGTCTTCAAAGATCGTCGTAGGAAGGTCAACGACTGATGTAAGACCACTAGTACTTCGGATATGTTCCATAACTTCTCTCAGCCAAAAGCATTCACGCGTTGCTTCATGTAGGGCGAGAATCTCAGCATGGTTCGACGAAGTAGCCACTAGTGTTTGCTTGGTAGACCTCCAAGATATAGCGGTGTCTCCAACGGTAAAGACATAACCCGTTTGAGAACGTGCTCTATGTGGGTCAGACAGATATCCAGCATCTGCATAACCAACAAGGCGAGAACCATCCCGAGGACCAATAGGGGCGGCAACACTCGGTGATTCTTGGGTATAGAACAAGCCTAAATCCGTTGTACCCTTAAGGTAGCGGAAAATGTCTTTAACACCATTCCAGTGTCTGCGTGTAGGCGCATTGCTGTATCTTGCCAAAAGATTAACAGCGAAGGAGATGTCGGGTCTAGTGCATTGAGCCAAGTACAATAAAGCCCCAATTGCACTTAGGTAAGGAACTTCGGGTTCCAAAATCTCTTCCTCATCCTCCTTTGGACGGAAGGGATCTCGTTTAGCATCTAGAGTCCGAACGACCATTGGTGTACTCGAAGGCTTCGCTTTATCCTCATTAAAACGACGCAACACCTTCTGGGTGTAGTTCGATTGATGTACTAGGATTCCATCCGAACAGTGCTCGATCTCCAGGCCGAGACAGTATCGAGTTTTTCCAAGATCCTTCATCTCAAATTCCGATTTCAAGTGTGCAGCAATTCCCTCAAGCTCTGCAGGAGTACCAATGAGGTTCATGTCGTCGACATAAACTGCAACGATTGCAAATCCGGAATGTGACTTCTTTATGAACACGCATGGGCATAGTTCATTGTTCACATAACCCTGACTTGTCAAATATTCACTCAGACGGTTATACCACATCCGCCCGGATTGTTTCAATCCGTAGAGTGACCTCCTCAACCTAATTGAGAGAGTGTTCCGTGGTCTAGAACTATTTGAGCCAGTCAATGGAAGTCCTTCTGGAACTTTCATATATATTTCCGTATCTAGATCCCCATAGAGATACGCGGTTACCACGTCCATAAGCTGCATATTCAGTTTTTCGGAAACTACCAAACTGATTAGGTAGCGGAACGTTATAACGTCCATTACGGGAGAATACGTCTCCTCGTAATCAATTCCAGGGCGTTGAGAGAAGCCTTGCGCTACGAGGCGTGCCTTGTATCGCACTATTTCATTCTTCTCATTACGCTTCCTCACGAAAACCCACTTGTAGCCAACGGGCTTCACACGTGGTGGTGTAGGAGCGACGGGTCCAAACACCTTACGTTTCGCGAGTGAATCGAGTTCGACCTGGATTGCTTGTTTCCAGTTTGACCAATCGGTTCTACGTCGGCATTCATCGACGGAACGTGGTTCAATGCCATCGCTAAGCATGATGTCAGTAGCTACTGAATACGAGAATGCGTCGTCGACGATCATCTCATTCCTATTCCAAACCTCATCCAATACTGTGTAATGGACCGAAATCTCGCGATTCTCGGGAGGCCGGCATGTTTCATCTGAAGCATCACCGTAATCTAGAATAACCTCATGCGTTGGAACGGATGAGTGAGTGATGGTCGGATTCAAACTAGGGTCACTAGTTGGTGCCATTTTCCTCTTCGGGGGTTGTGAATCCTTTGAACCAGGTGGTCTGCCACGCTTCAGGGTCGGAGCAGATGATTGGCTAGCCGCTAATGTACCGTGCCGCGTGGAAGTTGCGGCCTCCCCTCCTTCGGGGACGGTCCGGCCTTCCCAGGCGGGTTGTTGACGTACACGGGGTACATCTATCCTTGCAGGTGTGTTTGCAGCGGGTATATGTGATCTTGTCACTTTAGCTAGATCATTAAAAGCATCTGGCATGCTTTGAGCAATGCTCTGAAGATCTATAATTCGACGCACTTCAGTTTCAGACTGAGTAGTGCGGGGATCTAAATGAGACATAGTGGGAGCATACCACGATAATTCGCGGCGTTCTACAGGAACGTTAGCATGCTTATCTCCCCCTAACGCCGGGAAGACTATCTCATCAAAGTGACAATCCGCAAAACGTGCGGTAAAAAGATCTCCTGTCAAGGGTTCTAAGTATCGAACAATTGATGGCGAATCATAACCGACATAGATTCCCATTTTTCTCTGAGGACCCATTTTGGTACGTAGCGGCGGCGCTATTGGCACATAAATGGCGCACCCAAACACCCGTAAATGCGAGACGTCAGGCTCGTATCCAGTGACCAACTGTAACGGTGAATGTGGTTGGGTAGCGGTGGGCCTCAGACGGACCAACATGGCTGCGTGCAATATTGCATAGCCCCAGGTAGATACCGGCAGTTTGGTTCGCATAACCAAAGTCCGAGCTATCATTTGAAGGCGCTTTATGAAAGCTTCTGCCAGGCCGTTTTGGGTGTGAACATGGGGTACAGGATGTTCCACATCAATCCCTACGGACATGCAATAATCGTCAAAGGTCTGTGACGTAAACTCTCCAGCGTTATCCAATCGAATCGACTTGATTGGATAATCAGGGTGGTGAGCCCTTAGCTTAATAATTTGAGCTAGGAGTTTAGCAAACGCGGCGTTGCGTGTGGACAACAAGCAAACATGTGACCATCGTGTCGATGCGTCAACCAACACCATAAAATATTTAAATGGTCCGCAGGTTGGTTGGATTGGTCCACAAATGTCCCCTTGAATCCTCTGAAGAAATTTAGGGGGGTTGTGAATAATCTTTGTATATGAGGGTTGAGTATTCAACTTCCCCAAAGAACACGCTTTGCATGGTGGGAGTCCAACATGAGGATGTAACTTGTGCCCGTGTGATGATTTGAGGATACGACGCATCATGTCACGTCCAGGATGTCCCAAACGGTCATGCCAAAGCAACAAAGTGTCCTGGAACACAAGCATAGGGCCGGCCACACTGTGGGCTTCTATGCCCCGAATGGTTGTGATGTACAACCCATTCGGCATACGTTCCAACTTCTCATGAATACACTTCTGGCCATATTCGTATGAAGTGATACAAAGAAATTCAGAACCATGATCTTCAGTGGTTTCAATATGATATTTATTATCTCGAATATCTCTAAAACTCAGCAACGTTCTTCCGGAACGTGGAGAATAGAGTGCCTCCTTAATGGTCAAGATAGTACCATTAGACAACATGATACGTGCCTTTCCGTATCCTTCAACCAGGTCGGATGAACTGGCGAGGGTTGTCAAAGGAGATTTCTGGGGTATTAAGTTAGTAAAATAGTGTTTTTCACGCAAGATGGTGTGCGTGGTGGCACTATCTGCCAGACAACTAACTTCCCCACTAGACATACCTAGAAATAAATTGATTGAATCGGTCACATGCATAAATATAAGTCCATTCATTCAATTAAGCAATTCGAGAAAATAATATCCATTCAAATAATAATCCATAATTCAAAACAAATCAAAACCAAACAAATTATTCCAAATACTTAGAAAAATTGTTCAAAAATTTAAACCATAAACCTAGATAAATAGGAGATAGGGCCGGCCATTCCTAGTGGGTTCGGCCACTAGGGGTAAACACCCTAAAATCATGTCTAAAATTTATTCGTCCATAGGGGCTGACGCCTCCTGGAAATCTGATATCTCCATGGATGTGGTTGCATCTTCTGGATGGTCCACAGCTGCAAAGTTAGACTCACGACGTGAATGATATTTTGCAATAGCCTCAGGGGAAGCTCGGCATACGCGTGACCAATGATCCTTTGATCCACAACGATAGCACATGTCCAGTTCAGTAGAAGCAGACTGACTGGGAGCTTTGCCCTTGTTCTTGAAGTTTGGGACCTTAGGGGCGAGTGGTGGACGCTGCTGGGTCGCAATTCTTCCCTTAGGTGCGGCACTCTGTTGACCTTGGGCTCGTGGTGGAGCTTGTTGCCTATTACCACGACCACGACGATTCTTACGTCGTTTATGGCTGCTAGAATATATGGCATGTGCTTCAGGCACAGCATTCGAGCCAGTCGGTCGAGCTTGATGATTTCTCATCAAAAGCTGGTTCTGCTTTTCAGCGAGAAGTAAAACAGAGATTAGATCCGAAAACTTGGTGAATTTCTGTGCCCTATATTGTTGGTGCAGGACAATATTGGTGGCATGGAAGGTCGAATAGGTCTTCTCCAGGAGATCTGATTCGGTGAGTTCCACTTTGCAGAATTTCAGCAATGAACGGATTCTACAAACTTCAGAGTTGTATTCATTCACGGACTTAAAGTCCTGGAAGCGAAGATGCTGCCAATCGTGTCTTGCTTCAGGCAAGTAGATGTCTTTCTGGTGATCGAAACGGTCGGCCAGAGCAAGCCAGAGGGTGCGTGGGTCCTCCTCAGCGAGGTACTCGGTCTGCAGTGCATCATGGATGTGTCTTCGAATGAAGATCATTGCAGTAGCCTTCTGAGCTTCGTCAACAGGTTTGTCAGTGACGGGTGCCTCGATGGTGGCTCTAATACCCTTTGCAGTTAGATGGAGCTTCACGTCTTGAACCCACTTTAGATAGTTTCTTCCAGAGACTTCTAGAGCGGAGAAATCGAGCTTGTTCAAGTTCGACATGTCCCTAAAACAGAGGGAGAAAACGTGAGTAGTCATATGGTAAGCCATAGACATATATCGTAGAACATACAGGTTCTTTAGACATGTAGTGGTTTAAATAATGCATGAAAACTTCAGGTTTCATGTGGTATGTTTTGAATGAAAACTTCAGGTTTCAAAGGCACTAAATTTGAAACGACAGGTTCAATTTAGTTTTATGAACAATTAGTTCATAATGAGAGGTTCCTGCAAGAAACACAGAATGCAATATACAAATATACATATAGTGAATTTGAGGTTCTTCGGGAACTCAAGTGTGAGAGCTTCGTTACTACGAAAGTATGTGACGGTTCAAAGTATAAAAATAAATTATTGAATCGTTAATGTCCAAAAAATGAGCTTCAGGTCGATAATTTTGGATTCATAATCAGATTAATGAACTGCAGGTCAATTTTAATTAATTCAATAAATCGGGCCATACAGGGTCGATTATAGAAGCAAAATATTAAAATAATATTTATTGGGTCGAAAAAATAAGCCCAAAATAATTTTTGGGTGTCTTAATCATAAGACAAGGTCCAAAAAAGGACCACTTGGGGTGGCTGCAGGCCACGGGTGTGACAAGCAAACCTCCAGCCGAGCTGGGTTTGGGTTGGACGGTGGAAGGCCCAGCAAAAAGCTGGCCTTCAATTTTTTTCGCGGGAAAAACCAAGCCTCCCAGGCTTGCGTTATGCGGGCCGTAGGGCGAAAGCCCAGGCCGTGACACGGGGGAAGGCCCAGCGACAGCTGGGTTGGCGTGCTGGGGCCGAGGGGATGAGGGCTGCAGGCCCGTGTGGTATCCCTCAGGCAAAAGCCTGGTGTCATTGCATAAGGATGGTGCGGCACCCGCACCAAATCCTGCCCAATTCCGGTTTTTTTTTTTTTTTCAAAACCTTTAGGGTTTAGGAACCCTAATTTGCTTCTAATTTTAATTTTATAATTTGACTCACAAATTCCACATGGCAATTTTAATTTTGCGATGCATGAAACAAATATATATATTGACAAATATATGAACATATACAATATATATATCGAAAGGAAAATATAAATATAGAGGGGTTCATGCATCATGGGGAATGTTTTCATGCTTCGTGGACGTTTCAAATATCTTCTTTTATTTTAAGCGTACCTGATTAGCAGAAAACGATTAAGCCTTTGAATATTTGGTGGATGAAAACCTCCTCCAACGATCGTCAATTCCTTAGCTTCTGGCAAGAGCGTGCTGATAACGTGTTGTAGGCCTAATTGATTGAGCGATCTAGGGCTAGAGAGAGAGGGAGAGGCCGGCTATTGTAGAGAGAAAGGAGAGAGATTTAATTGTTGGGTGATATGATATTCATCCCATTGTGCCTCTATTTATAGTGATAGAAAGACAAAACATTTCCCATAAGGATTACAACATAGAATAGGTAACTAACTCCTAATAGGACTATAAGATACATTCCTATATCTCATAGGATTTACACAATCATATTCCTATCCTAATTAGTACTACAACAAAAAGATAATTTTATTTTTAATTTTGAGTATAATTTTCAACCAAAAGTGAAAAAGCATGGTTATGGTTAGGGTTTTTTTTCTGTATTTTTAATATTTAGCCAATATCACGTTGATGTCAACCTTGCGTCACATAGCCTATGCGCTAGGCCGTGTATTCCTGTCTGGTGGAAGAATCGAGCTCCCCTGGCCTGGTGTGTGCTGGAGGGGTTTTTTTTTTTTTTTTTTTTTTTCCGGGGGGAGGGAATTTGAAAGGGCTGGAGATGCTCAAACAGATTTGAATCAAGGACTTTGCACATTGAACCATCTGAAGTTGAGAAATTTCGTAACCAAAATCTTTAGATCCTACTATAGTAGCATATAATATATAATTCTTGCAAACCCCTGAGGGGACATATCAAGCTACAAATGAACAAATTGTGAAGGAGATACATCCGATAGCCGATGCCTCTACTACAAAGAGTAAAAACACACATCAAAATCTAGGATACGATCAAAATACAAGTGAAATCCACGCATTCACATCAGCAAAACAGTTTTAGGGATTACAAGCCTTACATATTCATTATCCATTAGCAGTTCAGTTCAATGAAGACGCTGAAGAGTACACAAGTGAAACAAACCCAGCAACAAGGTGGTGCTGTCACGTTGGGCTGTTTCTGTCTACTTAAGTTATATGAACACAGAAATCAAGTTTCTTGTCTTACACGTCAAGCATTTGCGGTTGCCAATTATGAACATCAACCTCAACAAGTGTCTCCTTCGTCTTCATTTCTTAACCTGCCATAGTTTTCAATATATTTTATCAAAAGAATTTTGCACCAACAGTTTTCTTTTACAGAGTAAATAAAAACTTATTAAGAGCATTCAAGCACCGTGAGTCATGAAAACAAATAACAAGCCGAAACTTGGAAGAGAAGGAAGACTATAAATGTAAAATCAGAAAATACCCTTACACGAGGAGACCGACGCATAGATAATGCAGAGGCAGGAGATTGAATTGCTGCTTTACTCCCCTTCCCATGGTTGGGTTTCTTGAAATGTCTATTTTCTTCTCCATATTGAACTTGGTGGTCATAAATCTCGGCCAGAGATTCACTTCTCCCAGTTGAGACTGACAAAACTGGAGCAGACCCAGAAATTATGGAAGAATCTTGAGGAAGAACAGTTGGTAATCCTGTTGAACCATAATGAACACAAAAATCAACAACATACATCAATAGGTGCACTAGAGTCAGGAACTATGACAGCTTTTAGAATAATATACAAGGCCACTATTTGAGGATGTTCCCTTTCCAGCACAGAAGATTTTAGGTGAAATACAAGAGAGAAGGCCTACCTTGAGCCGCAGCTTCTTGAAACCTCACTCTGATATCTCTGACAAATTTAAATAACTCATTGGTTCTGTTCAATTCATGAATCATCTCTTTGGTCTTGTTCAAATACGGATCACAATCTACCACTAGACATTCAAAGAAACGGAATATTAGAAAGTTTGAAATACACAATATAAGATGTATATTCAAGATTAAACTAAACCCTACAAATAAGAGGTACAATACTTACAGGTGTAATTATCATTTGCATGGCGAACAGTGAAACGGAATTCCTGATCTGGATTCTTCAAACTAATGTTCTTAAATGTGAATTTTACACCTAGTCACAGAAGGATGTATGTCATTCCCCATAATAGACATATGAGAAATGTTGCACAATCAAATAATTTCAATTACCATGTCCGCCTTCAATGTAGAAACCAAGAACCCTATTATACCACGAGATGGCCTCTTTTATTTCATCCTTTCTGTCTCCAATACAATTTTCTTCAGACTCTGCCAAAGTTTGAACATTACTAAAATTTAAATAAACAAATAAAAAGGTAACAAAATTTGGAATCACAATCATATACGATGTCCTTTGAAAAACCGAGCCTGCCTCCAATAAAAAGCCAGAATGCAATCACACAAAGAGCAAAAGTTTAACTATTAATGAGTCCATAAAATGATAGAAAGGTATAACCACAAATCAGCAATGGTGCCAATAACTCAAATAATCAGAGGAAATTACCAAAAGATTGCTGAGAAAGGATTACAGCAAATTCATCCCTCTTAGCCCTTTGATCTTGCACTGTTCTCTTAAGTACTTCAATTCTAGCTTTCCTAGCTTCAATGGCCTCCATCAATGCCATTCGCTTGGCCTCTTTACGGGTCTTCACTACAAAGAACAACAAGAAATATATACTAACACAGATTAATTTGAAGAAGGAAAAATATATCTTAAAAGAAAAAAGATTTCAGCTAATCACAGCAAAAGCAGCAATTAAATTGATTAGCTTTCAGGGATATTACTATTAAACAATAAAATTTGTGTAATTTCTTTGCAATTTTAACTTCAAATTTTCCAAGTAATTTCTAATTTCCACCCAAATTATAAATACAAAATGCAGAGTATATACCTGCTAGGGCTTTAAACAAATCATCCTCAGATTCCCTCAATTTAGTTTTAGCCTCTCCTAACTTACCTGCAATTATTTGAAAGAAAACAAACTTCAGCCAAATGAGAATTACAAAAATTTAAATCCGAAACCCTAATTTCGCACGAACCACGCATCCTCACTCAGCTCAAGAACCCAAATTTATGCACGAATTACAAGAAAACGCAGATATAAACCCTAAATCGAAGTAAATTTATGAAAAAAAATCAAGTAAATCAAAGAGTTCAATGAGAAGCTGGACCGTGGGACTGGAGGGTTTCGTGTGCAGTGGCGCGGACGGAAGCCAGGGAGTCCCGAAACGACGCCGCGAAGGCATCCAAATCCCGCTGGTGGATCGGAATCTCACTCTCGCAGGCCATCCGTAGCGACTCCATCTTCGTTCGTACGGACTCCTCTTGTTTGGCGTCCATTTGCTGAAGACCGAGGAGTGAGTGAGCGAGGAAGAGGAAGAGTCGGTGACTCAGTCGGAACTATTTTTTGAAAAATGAAAGTTTGCGCCACTTTTTTGTTTTTTTTGTTTTTTTGTTTTTTTTTTTCAGTGGGTCGATTTAGGCAGTGACTCAGTGGGAAAAAGATGTGGGCCGTATTGGATCTGGGTGCAGATATGTTGGGCCCTTAGACCATCTCCAACCCTGGGCTATTTGCCAAATTTTTCTCCAAAATTTCCCTCCAAATTCACTCTAACACAAGGGAAAAATTCGGGTTAAATGCTAAATACTAAACCAAGACCAAATTCCCCCCAGAATTTAGCCCAGAAATCGGTGTGGGCTCCACCAAACCGAATGAAAATATTTATCGAAATTTAAATTTTTTTTGATAAAAATGTTCATAAAATTAATTTACGATAGTCTACATATTTATTTTATTATTTTTAATTTAATTTAAGAAAAAAAATAGCCTAAGTTTATTCTTTAATAATTCTGGGCTAAAATTTTAGGCTAGAAATGGTTGGACCAGAAAAATTGTTTCTGGGCTAAAAGCTAAATTTTTCGGGCTAAAAAATTTGGCTTTTAGCCCAAGAATTGGAGATGGTCTTAGGGTAATGGCCTTCTTTATTTTATTTTTATTTTTCTCTTTGTTTTTGGTTATTGGACTGATCAAATTTTTACAAGTGTTTTTCTGACAGTTAAAAGCACTTACTGCGTAGTTGAAAGCCTTAAAAAGTGTTTTTAATGCAGATTGCACGTCTTCGTTCTAAAAGGTAAAGAACAAGCCTCCTGCACACAATTTTTGTAATCCATTAATGTATGACAATGAGAGAGAAAGAGAGGGAAGGGGGACAACAAAACTAATATTGCTTGAATGTGAAGTTATTTTCCAAATTTCTTTCTCAAAAAAGGAGAGGTGATGTGTGTTTACCCAAAAAAAAAAAAAAAAGGGAGAGGGGATGTGTTGATGGATGCCGTATGCAGTGTGGAAACTAAAAATGGATGATGATATTTGTACACACTTTGTTTTATCTTTTTTTACATTTTTTTTCAATTTTGGTCGACAAATTAAATAAACTAAAGAATATTAAAGAAAACAATTAACAAAGGTTGTGTGGAAAGTAAAAATGGGAGTGTTAATAGAACCACCGTAAATAATTTCGAACTCTTTATCCAATCATAGTTGTAACTACATTGCTTAGAGCAGTTGTACTTGTTAAGATATCAAAGAGGGGATCAAAGGTTCACTACTAATGTGTCAAGCACTGGTGTATATTCCCTCAACTTAATTATTTGTTAGCTTAGTAGTATGAGTTTTTATCAAAAGACCTAACTGTAATTAGAAGTGAAACTACTAATTATAAGCTATGTTTTATTCCGTCATGTTTTCGACACATAATGTTTCAACAGTGCTCCCTTCTATTTACATACATCCAAGTTCGAATATCCTCCTTATGCAATTTAGGTTTAAAAAAGCAGTATTATAAGAGTATTTATTCTGCATTTTAACTCTATTGAATTTAGCATTATCTTCCATATTTGTGCAGAAAGGTAGATAGCAAAGAAGAAGAAAAAAGCCACCTCTCTGGTGAGCCTTTTGTTCTTGGTGTTAATATACTTTTCTTTTTATAGTACACATGAAAGATTCTCAGTGTAGATCATGAGGGACGGACTTGTATAGTTGTATATACAGCAGACCCTAAAATATAAAGATTTAAAGGTTAAAACATTCAGAGTATCAGATACTTCGGAGCACTCAAGTGCCCAAACAAGGCAGGCAAGCATGATACGTTTGTTCTTTGTCATTCACATTGTATGGAAATGGAAATGCCAGGAATAGTTGTGAAATAGCAAGCGTTAATTCTAGGAAGGGTCATCTTTTGAATTCTCGCCATTCATGCTTGTGGGACGCACAAAACATGGACGCATGGGCATTTCCGTCCCAAGTGCGAGCGTGCACGACTAATCATGTAGCACAATTTGATTTGGGCAACACTTGCACTTCAGCTACAAGGTAATTAGTTGGCCAACTTAGGGTTTTGCGATCATACTTGTCTGCAAATGTCTAAGAAAAGAAGTGACTCCATCTACAAGTAATAGTGCTACCTCAATTTGATTTGTGAATTTCAATTTGTTGGGAGAAAATTTACGTCTGAAAATTAAAGTTACTTTTACTTTACCCAATTCACTAGTACAAAAATTGAAGTCTGTTTTACTTTTCATCCAAAAATTTATAGCATAAGAAAATATAATCTCAAATTCAAATATTTAATTACCTTGAAATTTACAGTTCTTCAACATCAAAATATAACCTCAAAGCTAAAACATTTACCTAAATTATCTGAAAGGCATTGGTTGTAGTTCTCAATCATAGAGATCAGCTTCCTCTCCAGCAACTGCTGCTGAAGAAAATGGGGACAGAGCATCTTCTCCTGCATTGTTCTCTGTCTGTTGAGCAGGAAATCGAAATTCGGATCCAAACCCGCGAGATTGCTGCAAAGTCTGAGCAAATAGCTGGTACTTCTTGATGTCTGCATCACTCACACTTCTTCGGGCATATTTCATCGATTCCTCAAAGTGTGCTGGCTTGATCTCGGCTACCTCATCAATTTCATCTTCTTCCATGGCTTCGGGGTTAGCATTCTTTCTTCTTTCCTTCTCAATATCCTATAAATGTTTGGAAGGAGGAAAAGATTAGAACAATTTTCAGGAATGTGATACAGAAATGTTATTAAAAAAAATTAAGAATAAATTTCAACAAGCATCTATGAATCATGTTAATGCTGCAATTAGGTTTCTTGTATGTCAAGGAATGTTAAGGGAATTTCATCTTAGAAAACGGAAAAAAAAAATATTTAACGAGCATAAATTTTCTTTTGCAATTAGGCTTCTTGCTTGTGCTGCAAGTAATTTAATTCAAGTAGGAGAAAACCTCTTACCTTTTCAATGTCTTCTCTGATGGCATATTTGCAGGCACGTTGACATATCTCAGTGATATCTGCACCACTAAAACCGTGCGTATAACGGGCAAGAGCTGCTAGGTCAATATCCTTAGAGATGGGGGACTTGCGCAAACATGCTTTAAAAATCTGAAGGCGCGAAGCCTCATCTGGGAGTGGGATGTAGATAAGTTGGTCAAGACGTCCAGGCCTGCGCAATGCCGGGTCAATAATATCTGGCCTGTTTGTTGCCCCAATGATAAAGACGGTTTTCTTTGCATTCATGCCATCCATTTCAGTTAGAAGTTGGTTCAAGACCCTGTCTCCAGCACCACCGGCATCTCCCACAGAATTTCCACGCTGATAGAGGAGGGGGGTTCGCGAGTTAGTTCAAAGCGAAAAATAGTTACTCTCAAAATAAACAAGTAAATTAACCAGTAAACATAAATTTGAATGTGATTGAAAGGAAAATATAAAAAAATATAATCTCAAGTACCTGAGTTGCAATTGAGTCTAGCTCATCAAAGAAGAGAACACAAGGAGCAGATTGGCGAGCCTTGTCAAATATCTCGCGCACATTTGCCTCGCTTTCTCCGAACCACATTGTTAGCAACTCGGGTCCTTTGATACTGATGAAGTTGGCCTGACATTCGCTGGCAATTGCCTTGGCGAGAAGAGTTTTCCCACAGCCAGGTGGTCCATAGAAGAGAACGCCTTTAGAAGGCGACATGCCAAATTTCTCAAACATTTCTGGATGCTCCACGGGCATTGAAACAGTCTGCAAGAGGTAAAGGAATTAGTAAAAATTTTGGTCCATAGATATTATGTATAGAAGAGGATAAAATCGAATCACAAACCTCTTGAAGTTCTCTTTTGACGTTGTCCAACCCACCAATGGCGTCCCACGAAACATTTGGTACCTCCACAACCTGTAAACCAAGAAAACAAGTTTGTCATTCTCAAGTCCATAGATTTTCTGAGTAGCAACTTCTACACAAGTAAAGCTTGCTACTCCTAAACTTAAAATTAAAAAAAAAAATTGAAATAAATAAATAAAACTTACAGTTTCGCGCAAGGCAGAAGGATTTGTAGAGGACAACGAGGTCTGGAAGTGTTCATTCGTCACAGCCATCGAATTCAACACCTCAGCATCAATCGTTTCGTCTTCCAAATCAATAACATCCATTTTTTCGCGGATGCACTGGAGTGCGGCCTCTGTGCAGAGAGCAGCAAGGTCTGCACCAACAAAACCATGGGTATCTTTTGCAACTCTTTCGAGATCAACCTGTTATAGTAACAAAACACCATGTTAGTTATCACGATTTATTGCAATGCAAGACAAAACAATATGATATATCAAAATTCGAGGATAGAAAATCTTACATCATCTGCAAGTTTCATCCTCTTTGTATGGATTCGTAAAACTTCCAATCTTCCAACTTCATCCGGCACACCAATGTCAATCTCTCTATCGAATCTTCCAAACCTCCTCAGAGCAGGGTCGATGCTGTTTGGCCTATTCGTTGCTCCCATGACAATGACATGGGCACGGGACTTAAGGCCGTCCATTAAAGTCAGGAGCTGGGAAACTATACGCCTTTCCACTTCACCATGGGTCTTTTCTCTCTTTGGAGCAATAGAATCTATCTCATCAATAAAAATGATTGAGGGTGCATTCTTTTCGGCTTCCTCAAACGCCTTCCTCAAGTTGCTTTCACTTTCACCTGCCATCTTGGACATTATTTCAGGTCCATTAATCAAAAAGAAGAACGCTCCAGTCTCATTCGCTACAGCCCTTGCAATCAAAGTTTTTCCAGTCCCGGGTGGCCCATAGAGTAAAATGCCCTTAGGGGGTTTTACTCCAATCGATTTGAAGAGCTGCGGATGTCTAAGAGGCAGTTCTACTAACTCGCGTATCTGGGCCATTTGCTTTCTAACACCTCCAACATCATCATATCCCACACTCTCTAGTCTTTCCTCGTCCTCACGTTTGACAGGCTCTCCCTCACAGAAAATCTCAGTATCCGGCGCAACAATGCAGTACTCAGCAGGGTCTGTCTCCATGACCTTGAACTCAACGCTTCGCATCATGCCCCGAACCAGGAAAAGATCACCCTTCCTCATAGGCCGGTAAGATTCAACGAAGTATGCTGTGAACCGAGTAAGAATGTAAAGAAACATGTCACAGAAGCACAAAGTGTAATTGTAACAAAATATAAATAATGTGTGACACAAACAATTAATAAGGAAATAAATTTCGGAGAGAATACTCACGCTTCAAATATGCATCGAATAAGCTTCCTGTCACTCCTTCAATTGTATCGTCGATTGGAAGGATGTGAACCTTCTTTCCATACTTGACATCAGGGCAGGGATGAACAGACACAACATCTCCGAGGCGAACCCTAAGATTAGCTCTCACGACTTTGTTCATTCTGATTTTCGATTCCTCGCATTCATCATCAGCAATAATAATGCAAATTGTGTCTCTCCTTTTCTTGCCCTGTACACCCCCCAAAAAATAGTGAGATTTAATCTGTAGGCATTTAGACTCTTGAGTTCGACGCATTCAGAAACATCTAAGAGCAAAATATACCTTAATTAAAACAGTGTCTCCGCGGAAAAACTGAAGCTTCTCCATTGCAGCAGGGTGCAAGGAAATCACAGAATTCTCATCATTGACAGCTTCATCGACAACAAGTCGATTAGGAGACTTCTTTCGTTCCAAAATAGCAGTCGTAAAATCTTTCTTGTTACTTATCCTGTATTTGAAAATAAATACTTTAGTTTCTCGTAACGAAGTACTCATCAAAACCAACAAATAATCAAATTTAAAATTTTTAATAAAAAAATAAAACGAAAAACACAACGGTCAACATAGCATCGACATATGTACACTGCCGGAAACCCTAGTCACTACTTAGTTTGATGAAAGTTTTAAAAGTTGAGTTATTTTTAGAAAACAATATTTTTCCCAGAAAACAAACAGATGCTAATGCATAACTGCGATAGCTAGAGGACTACGTACGGGTCAGAAGACGAAGAGGGCTGAGAACGATCAGGAGCAGATGGACTCGGGGGCGCCATTGTTGTTGCTTCTTTGGTTTCCGATTTTGGTGGTTTCGTCGATCGTCAACTACGGTTTTGGGAGTTTCAAACTTTGTGAAGAGTGAACTTTGACACAATGCTAGGGGCTTTGGTATTTTATAGGCAACTAGAGAGACGGACCTATTCCGTTTAGGAGTAGGACTGTGAGTTTTTTTTCGGTTACGTGCGGGAAAAGATACATATCTGCCGACATGGAAAAGGACTTATCAGTTGGAGTTTGCACGATGCACTAAGCCAATTACGCACAACCACTTCAAAAAATTAATTTTAAATTTCGCCACAACGGGGTACTCGTAGGAGCCCCTTTTTGTCATTCACTTGGAATTTTGGAGAACAATGAGTTATTATAATTTGGTCCTTGTAGTTTGCCAAAGTTTCACTTTGATTTGTATAGTTTCAATAGATGCAAATAAAGTTCTTGTAATCTACTAATTGTTACGTAAAGAACAGTGCTTAATTAGTTTTTTTTTTTATTACAAATTAAGACATGTGAGACATAGGTGAGGGAACGTTTTTATTTCAAAAGAAGTTATGACCTTTAAAAAAATAGACTGCTTTGGCAAAACCATCAACTAGTTCTCTTTTTAAAAAGAAAAGACAAGAGATGTAATAGTATCGCATTACGTCTCTCAATTCCTAATTTCATAAGAAAAAAATTTGAATCAAGTCATTGCCATTGAATTGAGAAAATTATTAAATTACAAATTCTTAAATTTATATGTGGCAACTTCACACGAAACAATACATGACTCGAAATTAGGATGAATTATGTGTTGAACATTTTATGAGCAATATAAATAGAGATTCGAACTCACTATTTACATTTGAACCTAAGATCATCTTCAAATGATATGTCAAATATGCCAAATAAGATTAAAGACATTCAGATGTTCTCCAATGTATATGTCAAATATGATGTGGCAGTTGAGTCATTTGACTCCTTGTTTTCTAACTGTCTTTTTTTTATAGCAAACAAAGAATGAGTCAAATATTTTTAATTTAATTTTTTAATTCATGGGTCCCATTAACAACCAATAGAATAAAAACTAAAATTAATTTTGATTAATATTTAATAGTTAATGTAACACTGAGCCCAATAAAATAATAAAATACATATTTCACACATCCATTGAAAAAAAAAAGAAAAAAAAAAGAAGATTTAGCACTTGTATTCAATTTGCCACATTAGCCATCAAATATAATTTTGACATATTATTTTCGACATATCCTTTAGAGATGTTCTAAGGCTTCTACTTATGAGTGAAAAATAATACCATTACACCTTAGTACTAAATAACAACCTGATCTCAGCCGTTGTTTTTTTTTTTTTTTTGGGAAATAGATCACAACCGTTGTTACCCCTAGTAAAATCATTATTCGGCCAAATTTGGGCCCTTTAAAATCAATTTGGTCCTCCCCGGCCCGGCCTGGCCCAACTCAAGTCGTCTTCCCCAGATCAAAGAGGGCGCGCAGGGAAACCGAACGTACGAAGTCCGAATTAACTCGCTGGAGTAGCATAAGCTGGGAGAAGAAAACATGGGTATTCAAATTGGGGGGCAAATAGAGAAGGTGAGCGGGAAAAAACTGGGGTACAATGAGTTCGTGGAGAGGTACATGGAGAAAAACCAGCCTGTGGTGCTCACAGGTCTCATGGACGATTGGAGGGCTTGCAGAGATTGGGTCACCGACAACGGCCAGCCAAATCTTCAATTTTTCGCTAACCATTTCGGAAAATCCCAAGTTCAGGTACTAAGTTTCTTGCAGAAATCTGATTTAGTGGGATTAAATATGAATTATGAAGTGTGTTTAGAAGGAATTATTCACAATTAAGAAGCTTGGCTATGTGGTAATTAGATATTAGCTAACCTATCAGCCCTGTTTTGGTTTCTGTTGCTAAAGATTCAAGCTTTGAATTTTTGGTGTAGTATTTCAATGCTAAGTAGTTTATAGGTGATGTGTGATTGTCATGATTAAGAAGTTAATCCTAATTAAGAAGATGAATTTTATGTTTATTAGATATTAGGCTTATTAGCTAACCCACCACCCCTTTTATTTTGTTTTGTTTTCTATAATTTTGTAGTAGAATTAATGCTTAAAGTTTCAGGCTTTGTATGTTTCTTCTTTTTAAGGGGAGGTGATATTTTGTCACTTACAGGTTGCAGATTGTGGTACTAGAGAATTCACAGATCAGAAGAGAATGGAAATGACCGTTGCGGAATTTGTTGATCAATGGCTCGGGGACCCCGTTCAGGAGCATAGTAATGCTTCAAGTCATGAAGCTATGAGCAAGGAGTTGCTATATTTGAAGGACTGGCATTTTGTTAAGGTACTAGTTAGAAACTTTGAATTCACCCTTTATTTGAGGGGAATTATGGGATGGTTGAGGAGTTAGTTTCCTGGTGATTTTATGCTTTGGCATCCTTGTTACTGTCTGCCTCGGGTGTACATGGGCTTTGCATATTTACTTGGGACATATCAGCTTTGAGAGTCTATCACTTTGCCCGTATCAGTGCCTATTCTAGGGTAACATCTCAAAATTTTCTTGCTTTGCCGCCTGACTTGTTCTATCATCCTTTGGTATTCTGATCTCCAGGAGTACCCAGAATACGAAGCATACACAACTCCGGCACTCTTTTGTGATGATTGGCTCAACATGTATCTTGACAATTATCACATGCATAATGATCCCAATATTTACTCAGAAAATAACGAAATAAGTTGCTCTGATTATCGTTTTGTTTACATGGGAGCTAAAGGTTTGAGAATATTTGTGATACATTCATTCGGTCTCTCTCACTTTCTAGTCATAGATATGATCTAAGTCAAAATTTAAAAGGAGATTTGGATCCCTTTCTGTGGTTTACGCAGGCACTTGGACTCCTCTTCATGCTGATGTTTTCAGGTCATATAGCTGGTCAGCGAATGTGTGTGGCAAAAAACAGTGGCTTTTCCTCTCTCCCTCTCAAAGTCATCTTATGTTTGGCAGGCAAGTTTACAATTTCCTGCACTAATAAGAATCAGAGATATCTCTATTGGGAGTCTGGGACACGGGATTCTGTATTGCTTTGATAAATGAAGCATATATAGAACTCAATCTCTTTCTTTCCCTCCTTCAGGAATATGAAAAGCTGTGTATATAATATCTTTGATGATGTCAGTGAAACAAATGTTCCTGGTTTTGCAAAGGTAAACCATCAATCTATATCTTCAAGTTTTCTTTTGTCTAGTTGTATTTTTGCAGTTTTTCTTGTGTTGAAACCGTATATTCTTCTGTTGAGCAGGCTATCTGGTTGGAGTGCATTCAAGAACCAAATGAGATTATCTTTGTGCCTAGTGGATGGTATCATCAAGTTCATAATTTGGTATTTCTTCTATTTCTTCAAGTTTGTTTCGCCCTCTCATAAAATAGAAGTCTGAAAGCATGTAACACTTATAAGAGGTTTTTTAAGTAAATCACTCTACGTATGCAGTGTGACCTTTCTTGCCAGTGTAATGGAAAACTGATAGCAGTATGTGCCTTCTGTTTAGCATTTTACATTTGCCTTTGGCCTATTGGAATGGAGTTGGCCCTGCTTATTTCTTGATCTCAATATCCAGGATCATGTTTTAACCCAAAGCTTCATGAAGTATAAATCAAGTTGTCATTACGGCCTCTTGCAACCCTTTCTTTTATAATATACAAGAAGCTTTCCGTACACAACTTTTCTATTTTTAGGAAGACACTACAGTCTGCACTTCAATCAAAATAAAAACTATCTTTGTGTTTGATGGACAGATTTTTCATCTTATTTGTGTTCATAATGCTTTCAGGAAGATACAATTTCCATAAACCACAACTGGTTCAATGCTTATAATATTCGTTGGGTGGTAAGTGGAACGCTACTGCCAAAGTATCTCGTGTATTAAATTTTTAGCATTCCATGTAAAACTAACGATGCTAATGTTCTAGTGTCACTAATTTATACCTATTGAATTATAGTGGGATTTGCTTTTGAGGGACTACTACGAGGCTAAGGAGTACATAGAAGACATCAAGGATATATGTGATGATTTCGAAGGTCTCTGCCAGCGGAACCTTGCCGCTAATACAGGTAAAGTGCAAACTTTTGAAGAAAGCTTAAACTCATTAGATGGCAGTGTATCCTAATATTCTAGTAGCTGAACATACAATAATGTAAAGCTTGTTTAAATTTCCCCATTGACTAGTCTGAAGCACTTGGAAATAATCATAATTACTGAATAAACTTAGCGTCAGGAAGAGAGGGGGGGAGGGGGTGGAACTAGGGGTTGTAGAAAAAGAAAAAGGAAAAATCCTAATCTGCGTGCTAATTTTTTCTTTCTAATGCAGGCATGAACTTTAGTGATTTCTTAATCTTCCTAGCACGGTTCTCTCTGGCCAACTTGATCCAACTTCGTTATCATGCTAGAAAGAATGGAAATCACACTTGGAATTCATCCCCAATAGCTCAGAATTTCACTTTTAACCTTGCATCAATTCAAAAAATTGCATCAAATATAAAATCTATTGAAAATCTGACAGGAAATCGTGGATTTCATTTGGATTTCCGGGAAACCGTGAATGATCCTGAGTTCTTTAAACTTTGTACTGTTTTGGGAAGAACATATGGGATGGTACACATGGACCCAGACTGGGATTGCTATACAAAGAAAGCTTGGTTAGATGATATGGGGTACATGGACATTCTAGGAACTTGTAGCTCTGAGGTCTGTACTGCCAGTGGTCTTGTTAAATTTGTAGAGCATGCTGTTGCAGAATTCATGGGTGTTTAAACTGAAAGATGTTTTGCCGTCCAATTGAACAATGAAAACAGTTCAATGAGAATTGATATCCCGCTACAAGATGTCCATGGTGAACTACTGGACAACGTCAAGATATAGATCTGCCTGCAGCACTGCCTATTTTCCATATGAAGGTTTGATAATCTTCCTGCAGCATCGCCTATTCGGTTTATGAAGGTTTGATTTTCGGTTGCGGGATCTGAATAGCAAGAACGGTGGTTGGAAAACCCCGTGCGTGGCATTTGCCTTTCAAGTTGCTGATTCTTATTGTCTTCATGCAAACTCAATGAAGTTTGAACAACGCTACCGAGTCGGTGAATTCACTGGTATCATTCTATGAATCTATATTTTCTTTTCCTCCTTGCACCTCTGTATATATGTTCTACTCGACTGAAAGTATGATGATTAAGCAGTTCAGCTTGCTTTACTTCGAATCTTGCATTAGACTTTAATGATGTTTAAATGTGGTAAATCTTATTAACGCGTTTCATTACTTGCTTTCACGTTAACCGTCTTCTGGTGTTTTTACTTTTGCATGTATATTGTAGGCCAAACATTGATTTTGTTGTCTGTAGTTTGTCAAAATTCCACTTTGCCCTTGTAGTAGTTTACTAATGGTTGTAATTTAGGGATACTAGCTTAATCCCGTCAGGTTTTTTGACAATAACATGTATGAATATGTGAGGGTAAATGTGTAAATAAACATGCACGCGCCGTGGCTCTTATTGAATTGCAACAATTAGTACACTGTGGCTACTTTTGATAGAGAGGTTTAGGTTGATAAGATGACTCATTCGAATGGATGACCTGAATTGGTTTGGATTATTGCTTTTATTGTGGTCCCGTGATCTAGACTATCGAATACTCGTAGCGTTGAAGTGGAACTCTCGATTTTCTTTCATTCAATATGCCTTGAATCTAATGAGTTATTTTACTCAAGCTAATGTTCTCTATCAAACTTAGCGTACAAAACTTAAATCGCGACAAATGAAACTCCGGTGATCGAAGTACAACTTTGTCCAAACCACATGGACCAAAATCATGGTTTGCCCTACAATATATGGATGGTTTTATTCACGCACTTATTTTTACTTCTCACACACTCCTCTCAATTTTTTGCCGTCAGATCGAATAAATTGAAAAAGGCCAACGACAAAAAATTAATAAGAGTGTGTAGGAGATAAAGGAGGTGTGTGGATAGATCTGCCATGTTTACATGTTATGTCCTTGTTCCCATGCTTAAGCATAAACAGATGGTGACGTGTCACTAAGCATTTGTTAAGAAGTATGGACTAGGTAGGTTTTCCATCCACACAACTGTACACCAGTCCTCAAGTGGGTACATCATTCTGTGGTCATTTCCAACCAATAAAAAAAGGACCACAAAATAAATAAAGGACCACAACAACAAAAAGGAAAAGGAAAAAAATGTTGTTAGGAGGCAAAAGCTTGAATGGGAATGCAAACTTATACTATTTAAGTAGTTCTTGGGGTTGACAACTAGGACTGAGCACGGTTCGGTACTAGAGTGGTACCGAAATCGAACATGTAGTAAAATTTCGGTACGGTTCGGTTCGGTCCAAGTGTAGGTTCGGTTCGGTTTTCAGTTCGGTTCAAGTGTAGGTTTGGTTCGGTTTTCGGTTCGGTAAGGAATAAGACCTATTTTTCAATTTTTGTAAAAAAAAAACCCCAAATTAGTTCTTTATCCAAAACTGATTTGGTACGATTCGGTACCGAACATATAACCGAAACCGAACCGACTAAGTACCAAACCGAACCAATTTTGTACCGATGCTGAATGAACCGAAAAAAAGAACCGAACTGACCGGGTTCGGTATGGGTACGGGTTCGGTTCGGTCTCTCGGTATTTTTTGCCCAGGCCTATTGACAACTATATGTTAATGTCAAGAGAAATTTTTCAGTGTACCAAGAATATGGTTTTATACATTAAGTGTTATAGTATAATTAGTTGGATTTTTTTTTTCAAGTTTCCAATTTATTACATTTGCTGTATTGGACAATTTTCCGTACATTGAAAAATCTCTCTAATGTCACCATAATGGTAGAAAAGAAGTTCCAAGTAGTTGTTAAGTGGTTGTCATGTGTGCTGGATTTGTTTACACTTTGCTTCCTTGTTGCTACCCATCTGCTTTGGCCTTGGATTACGGATTTGCTTTACCTATAAAATGCATCAATTTTGCTTGGGAGCAAGAAAGTTTTGACACAAAAGCAGTGTGGTTTTTTTAAGAGAAGTAATTTTTGCACACGCTTTTTTTAGACACGTTCTTGTTTAGTTTTTTTGTTTGTTACTCTTTCGATTTACTCAATTTAAATGTTGGAATAAACAATAATGTGCAAAGTGAGAGAATAAGTGTGAGAAATCACTTCTCGTTTTTTAAGAGGCTGTTTGATAATCATTTCATTTCTAGTTTTTATAATTTTCACTTTTTGGCTTTCAATTTCCATTTTCTTGAAAACGGAAAATAGTTATCAAACGTGCCAAATCAAATCTTTGAGGTTTTTAGTTTTTAATTTTATTTTAAAAAAAATGAAGACTAAAAGTTAAAAATTAAAAACTAAAAACAAAATGATTATCAAACGGCCCTTAGATTTTTAAGTCGCGCTCTCCTTTTATTTTGGGGTGTTCATAACCTATGCTTATGTACTCTCCTTTCTCGTGGAAAAAAAAAATTGAAGAAAGAAACAGAGAAGCACTATGGAGCCCATGCAATACTATCGACACTTTTTTTGATAGGAAAACTGGAAAATACAACAAAAATCCTGTTCAGGATAAACTTTTAGGTGTGAACAGCCAAACTACACGCACAAAGCACCCCGCACTCCTTATATTTTGGTCCTACCCATCCCCTTGTGTCTGGTGCCCGATACAGACGAACACAAAAATCTCCCCCTTTTATGAACTAGAAAGAAAAAAATAACCAATACCTAAACACAAAAAACAAGAAAAATAAACAAAAATGACTACGCTGTTATTATATTCATGGACACCTCACATTTCTTCCAGGACCACCATAGTAAAAGTAAGTTCCCCACACATTATTTCTTCCCTGTCTTATGTCATAACAATTAGGGTGATCAGCCAGGAGGTGGAGATTTGTAAGTGGGAGCAAATTGTTATCCCAGTCTACAACCTGCAAGTTTCTGAAATAAGATGCTTTTCCAAACCCTGCTTCTGCAAATTGTCCACTCCCCATTTGTGTAGATGTGTGGTACCCTCTAGATCTGCTATTTACAATTTCGCCCCCAAATTGTACCATGCTTGCATGGCTCCTTAGGTGACTGAACAAGAATGCCGGCCAGTATCCAACTAGGAGGCCATTTCCAAATTCTAGCCACCAGTGTCCATGCTTTGGATCCTGTAAAATTTAAATCAAAGCATAATTACATGTTGATTAACTTTGTTTTAGAACAAAATGATTGTGATCAATCAATTGTTTTCGTCTTGCAATGTTTTCTTTGACTGAATAATGATGGGTTTAACTTTTTGTCACCCTTTTGGGGGTTCGTATCATGAGTTTTTGTCCTTTACATAAAAGATTTTGTCACATTTTTTTCGTCTTTTGATTCTTTTTTAATTTATTCAATTTAAAAAAATATATTAGAACATATTGCATACGGAGATAATAGAGGTGTGAGTGCAAGCGGAAAGAGAAAAACTTATGTAGGACAAAACTGTAACTTTAGGTGATAAAGTTCCAAAGCCAATTGCAGAAGACAAACCAACATATTGATAGAAAGGCCCCTATTTGACAAGAAATGATAAAATAGTATTTCGTTCATCAACACAAACAATGACCATAGTCAATTTGGTATATTGCTCCAGTGATCAGACCAGTAAATTGATCGGGAGTGAATTTTTAAAGACACACGAATTGAGTAAAACCTCTGCATATAGAAAAGCCCTTCTAAGGAAGCAAAGTTGATACAAGTAGGGTGGCCTTGGGGAAGTGAAAGAATCCGAGTCTATAAATAAAAATAATAATCGAGGAAAATAAGAAAGAAATTGATGTCAATTGAACGGTATGTTTGGCTTAGTTGGTTATTACAAGTGGATTAGATGACGAAAGTTCTAAAAGGAGTTTTTTTTTTCCAAATCAGGCAAAAAAACCTTTTCTTTTTTTGGCCACCTTAAATCTGAAGATAACAAAAGGATCGAACTTGAGTGTTAAAAAAATAAAAAATAAAAAAATAAAAAAAAACCGCTTTGGCCAATTTAACTAATCTTATACTTGTATTTTCATCATATATTGATTAATTGTAAGGGAGATTATATTCACACACCCCAAATTACTTCTCCCACACTTTTTTAATTTTTTAATATTTTTCTATCAAGTGTTAGTGGTGTGTAGAAAATATTAAAAAATTAAAAAGGTGTAAGAGAAGTAATTTGGGGTGTGTGAATATAATCTCTCTAATTGTAATCTTGTTGTTTTTGGATTTAAATATTAAATAATTATTATTTGAATTTTTGACTTTGAAAGACTCACCTTCCAAACCATCAAACCGATGTCAAATTGTCTGCTACCATAAGAGGACCTTGGGGAGATTGCTGCTCCAATTGCAATCTTGTTATTTGTTTGGACAAATCCAGAGCAAAGCAAGTTGTAGCATCCAGTTGCTTGATATGCATCTGTCTGTAAATATATAATCAAGCATCAAATTAGTACTAATTGTACTTATTTCCTCATAATTTATGTCTTAATTCTCCATGCAGAAGAGAAAAAGAAGAATCTAATGAATAAAAAATATCAATAGAACTTACCGTCCAGTATGTAAAAAATCTTGGGTAGTTATCTCCATATAACTCTGGACTAACCTGAAGGAAAAAACAAAGGAAAATCTTAATTAAATTTTGCAATTAATAAACTCGAAATCATAAGTTTTTATACAAGTGATATTTTTTAAAAATAATTTTAAAATAGAAAACTTTAATTAAAAGTTCTCGGTACTATTCACTTTAACGAAAAACTACATTTTTATGTTAAAAAGTAAATCATGTCACTATTCACTTTACCATTTATTTTGCAATTATGATAAAACTCAAAGTTTTTAAGTTATTTTTATTAGTTTTCATTTTAAAATATACAAGCGACATTAAGAAAAAAAGTGTGAACACGATGATATCTGCTTAAAAATACAAACCTGCCATCCAGCTTCAATGGTGTTTAGATCATTGCCAAAAGAACCAGAAATGACCCAAATCTGTGACAAGCTAAATTCATACTGATCAGTGACACGTGGCACCCACACATTGATGCTGGCCCTTGCTCCATAGTATTGATCTCCATTAACAAACACAACTGCATGCTGTAAAATTCAACCCAATATAAAGTAAACATATTATTGCGTAGTTTTACTCGCCTAATCCTTTATTATCCTCATTATTTTCGACTGAAAAAAATCACTAACCTCATGGCCGCTGCTTGAGGAGTCTCTCCTCACATGTCTCCTAGGCTTTCTTCCGAATCTTTGGATGGAGCTTGCTCGTAAAATGTCTTTCTCTCCGGTCCGCCGGATCGGAACTGTTCCTTGTGGACATGATTCACCTGAGTCTGCCCATAGCTGATAGCTCTCTCCCACTTTGCCTGTGCTGTTGTACCTTTTGGGCCTGTCTGGTTCCTCCTGTAAAAGTAAAATCACCGTCGTAATTAGTCCCCTAATTATAAATTTTCAAGTTAATTATCACAAAGTTGAAAAGGGTTATTGACATATTGTTCTTGAAAATTACCAATGGCTTCTTTCCTTTGAGCTCAGGATGATCAAAAGCTGGTTGGAGATGAGATAAAACACAATCTATCACATCACCATCTGGACTCTGCATGAGAAATAACAAAAATCCAAATCATTAAATCTCAAAAAAAACCAAGAAAATGTCAATGACTATTTACATTAACGACACATTGTTTTCAAATATCATAAAAGACAATTATTTATTATTATATACTGGCTTTCGAATTCAACCTCTTAGTTTCTCCTTATGCACTATAATCTGCTTGTCTTTAAATTAGACACGGAGAAACGAGTGCATAAGGATAAAAGAGGAGTGCGAAAATTAGTTCCCAACGAAAAACTGAAGACAAGAAGAAAATCGACATTTGCATAGAATTCATTATCAAGGACAAAATGTCGTGCCTGAATAGTCTTGACAGCAGGCTTGTTGATCTTCCTTAAATATGATTGGACTTGGACCCCCCTCAACTTGTCGATAGAGCCGGTCCGAAAAGTCTGATTGGCCGGAGAGGGGCGGCGTAGGCCAGAATCCGAGACAACTGGGTGGGACAATGCAGGAGTAAAGAGAGAAGAAGAAGCAACAAGAAGTAAGAGAACAAGAAGCATGGAGACGAATGAGAAGGAGTTGGAGGTGTGAGAGTAAGTAGGAAGAGCCAGTTTAGAGGAATGTTTGGGCTCGAGTGGTGGAGTAGGTTGTCTCTGTCTTGTGTTTGGTACAAAAACAGAACCAGAAGTTTGTGTTTGGTTGCATTGGACTGGGTGTCTTGTTGTTGTTGTGTAGTGGGATTTCACATTCTTCTGTTTTGTCCATGGGAGTTGTGGTGGATTAGGATTATAGTCTTCTTCTCCTACACCCTTCATGTCCTTACAAAACAGAAGCAACCATCAAAGATGTGAGACAGTCTTCTGCTGCCACTGCCTGCACAGCTAAGTTGTTCACTTGACTCACTGACTCTGCATTTCCAACATATAAACAACTCTCTCTCTAGAACTTCTGAGGAGAGAGTGATTCTTGGGTTTTTCTTGGTTTTTGGTGTTCTGAAACCTAAGAAAAAATTTGGGCATGAAAATTTTCAATGCGACCAGTATACAGGTGGTACTCACGTGTTACTAAACAAATGGTGAAAAGTGTGTGTTAAAAAGTTAATAACTTAAAAAATAAAATCTCCTACCATTCCTATTAAAATACATGGTGTACCACTTATGTTTCCATTACAACTAAAATTTTCTGTCTCCAGGCATGAGGGGATATTAAAGGAGAAACGCGAAGGGCACTCTCTCAAAGCAAACGAGGCTTTTATGAACTCTCTGTTACCTTATTGTTTGACGTTAGCTTTCGAGCAAATATTATAAAATATTTTGCTAAAAACATGATATGTCAAGAGAGTCCATAGATAATCATTTATTAAAAAAAAAAAGTCTATTAGCATTTCACATACTAAAATAGGGACCCGGATCCCCTCTTGACCTTAAAAAACTAAGTCTACTGAGCAAACAATCGTGGCCTTTGAATTTTGATCAAACTGCTACAAATATGGGGTCCTCTAAAAGCTATAATAATTGTAGCCGTTGAATCAAATTTCAACGGCCAAGATTGCCTGCTCAATAGGCTCAGTTTTTAAAGGTCAGGAGGGAATCCTGATCCTTAAAATAGGGGTGATAGGTGGGGCTATACTTCCCTAAGTTTTAATTCTTTTCACAAAGAGGGACAAGAAAGAGATGGGTGATTCAAAGTTCAGGTTGATATACAATTCTACACAATAGTGAAATATGCGACAGCTTGAGACTTGAGAGCTAAGCCAAGTATACCTAACAAGCGACAGCCTCTGATTTCTTTGCCTTTCCTTTTGTCTAAAAGAACTTCGTTGCTTCGTAAATAAGCTTCTCAAAACTTCATTCCATAATCGGAGTCCGAACCTTTTGAATTTCTATTTTGAAGAAACGGATCTAACTATTAGTGTACCCGATTGTTATTTCACCTAATTACTGAGTATTTCTAATGACAACTTTACTTTGAATGCTTATTTTTTAATTTTCACGTGTTCAATAAAATATGGGTATTGAATATTCCAATTTCTGACTTCTCACTAACATATATGAAATCAAAAAATTGCGTTTCGTACTAAATTTTTTAATTCAATATCTATAAAATCAAGAATCTAATCAACTGAATGACCAATTGATATCGTAACAGTCTTATTTTTTCTCTCTCTCCAATTCGTAACATACCGGAGTTCCCTCATTCTAAGTAAACATGACATAATATTATCAATGGTTTAGAGGAACACACTAATTACAAATGAAGTAAAAGAGTCTCTTTTCTTTTAGGGGAATGCTAGTTAGCTTCCTCACTTGCCTTTTTTCATTTGCTTTTCTCACTCAATAAATGACATGTGAACTTATCTTACACCTAAATCTATGTAATAATTGTGATAAATCATTAAATTATCCAACTATATCTTTCCACTAGTACCCGTAGTTAAATCCCCAACTAAATCATTAAATTTTCCACCAAAATTTGACATATAATTAAGAACATCAGTGAAAAGAAAATAAAGAAGTTTTAAATACAATTAATACATGGTTTTAGATGTAAGATAAATTCGCATAACATTCATTGAGTGAGAAAGATAAATAAGAGGAAGCGGAAAAAATAGCTAGCATTCCTCTTTGTTTTTATAATTCTGAAAGCTCATTCCATATTTGGCCCTTGCAGCATCTTTCCTTTCTCATTATTTCACTTCTTTTGATCTAACTATAATAATGTTCCGAATATTAATTATGCCGTTGTCAACAGTTGCCACTAGGAGGAAGTGGAACAGTTGGAATGCATAAACAACCTTACATTCTGTAGTGTCTTGTATATTCATCATTTCAAATTGGACCATGAAACTTAATTAAAAAAAAAATAGATAACTTCTTTTGACTAAACAGACTTATTGGTTTCTAAAGATTCCTGAATTACTTATTAGTTATGACAGAAAAGAGAAGAAAAACATGTTATTGTAATTGGTGTGAATTCAGATAAGATTAAATGGAAATTTGAGAAATAATTCTGCAGCATGTGGTTCTTGTGCTCTTTCAACACTCAACTTGCTGAATTTGGTTTGTTTATTAAAGGGTCAATGCTTTGGAATTCATCCAAAAATGGACAAAGCCAATGATGTGGTTTTAAGTTTTTAACTAGCTACAGTCTTTTTGTTACAAACTATATATTTACTCTAAATTATATTAATAAAAGTAAGAACGAACTGATCCAAAATGCAATAAATTGAAGAGAAAGATCTTGTACGCCGGACGAATCACCAGTTCAATATCTATTTCACCCAGAACAGATCAAATTTATGACAATATTTACTAAGGAAAACGATGCATATTGATTAGATGGGTCCAATCCTGCAATCCATATATGAATGTCACGATCATGGATTCATGGGTAGCTGACGCCTAAGGTCAAGCATGTCAAAGACTCCTATGCCGACGATTTGTCATATTGCTAAATCCATTGGCCTCCAAGAGACAAATGGTAACATGTAATAACTGTTGGATTTGATAGTCTAACTAACAGCACCCTCAATCCTTATGATTAACCCTAATTCTCAGAGGGAGATGTTAGGATTAATTACGGATGTAGACCTGAGTTTATTTTGATCATTTATATCTGTGAAACACGCGAAATGTGACATAATGATCTACCCATTTGCATGTACAATAGTAACGATATGCATCTATAGCTAATGTAAACACATGTGCGAAGGTTGTTTCTTACCATTCCTGTTAGTTTAATCTAAACACTATATAATATGAGTTATACAAGTACTTAAGGGCCACATGTATACACCAGTCTAATGTGTAATCATATTAGGCTCAAAGTCTCTGAAGTTTGTGTGTGATTGTAACAAAGTTACATAGTGTTACTAATTAGTTTATGCATTAACTATACTAGAAATAATAAATTGGGTTATACTTCAAAATATGACATTAATATATACGTGTTATAACATGAGTGAATTCAGTAACCTCACCTAATGATATTAGAGGTATTCTGAAAAATTGCCATTACCAGACTTTCTTTTAAAGTGGGATTACCAATCATAATTAAAGTTAGAAGATTCCTATCTACACCTAGTAATTTTGAAATTAACCATGAAGATATGAATTTTTAGGGCACTAGATTGTGGGATGCAGAAAGGTATGGGACCTTTACCCTGGTGCTTTGGTTCTCTTTCTAGGGAAGCAATGATGCTTGTCACTTTCAAATGGCCCTGCCAACTCCTTATCACTGTTTTCCTATTATACTGTATTCTTTGAATTCTCTCTTCTTTTCACAAATGACCCTCCACTCACTCACACTCCCAACAACATCTGCAGCAACAAGTTGAGACTTGAGAATATATATATTGGTCCATCTAAGCCACGCTCATTAAAAAGCAACACCTCCACATTCTACATTATAATTAAGTTGTTCCCATGCCCCCCTCCTTTTGTAAAGCTGGCCTCTCAGAATAGATTCCAGACGCACAATAATATTGAGATATATATATATATATACACACACACATATGTGAAAAGAATACAGTTTTTAATTTTTACATGGTTGAATATTTTGAAGTAATCGAAAAGGTTATAAGATCTCTTAGCATGGATTATATTCTATAATTTTAGGGTTTGTGATTTGTGCCGATAATTCATAAAGTTATTGTCATTTCATTTCATAAATTATATAAAACTGTAACTTTTTTTTTCAGGTGCGTAATACCATGTCACTTGACTTGGAGTGAAAGGCTGCCTTGCGACGCTTTACGAAAGAGAGCACCGACTCGCAAAAGGAAAAGATTAATCACCATGTAATTTTTGGTAGAGCTAGCTAAGCTCGGATATTATGCTGGGATTTGCTCTAAATCTTCAAGCCTGGTGTGATTGGGATGATGTAAAGTTGCATTCATCATCTGCTGTTTGTACAGATTATAGCAGAAGGCACGCACCAGCGTAGATTCTCTTGTGAATTGTGAACATGTCGTTTTTAAAGAATGAAAGAACAATATAATATAATCATAATTATTCTATGATTAAGAATGCAGGTTAAGAGAAGGGAATCTTATATTTTGCACCATTTTGGGTTCAGTTTGAGTATCCCTATTTTTCTAAATATTGGCAAATATGTAGAACTCTAAAGTTACAAATTCTTATATCTTGACCTCTTCATCTGTCTGGTTGTCAAGTTAACTTTTATTTTGTTGTCATAGCACTTGGTAAGTTCATTGTTTGTTTAAATAGATGCCCCATTGATAAATGAATCATAAGAAAATCCTAACCTTCTAAATATGAAAAATCACCACTTAACATGCATCAACGTAGCATTCATGTTAGCAAAAGATATATTGATTTTGAGATTTAGAAGTGCATTTGGGGCAATAGCATATCAATTTGTACCTTGAATATTGCCTTTTGATCAGTGTAACTTGAATGGTGTGTGTTCAAAGTTTGTTCTTTTGAAAAATATGAACCAAAACTTTACAAACCGAAAAAAACCCCATTACCAAATTCACCAAATTTCTTGAGCTAACCCATCATAAGACAGTCCATTTTAGCTCAGGAGACATTTATAGTGCATATGGTACAAGCACTAGCTAGGGTAGGAATACTGAATGCGAGGCCTGCTTAGCAAGCGTGAGTATCTTGTCTTAAAACAGTGGTGCCTGCATAATATAATGCAGGTGTAAGCGATAGTCCCACTATAGATATACCTTTGTACTATCTTGAAGGTTGAAGATGGTGATAGGTCATACAATTCATAATCTAATAATATCAACGTGGAGAGTCTGGAGACCAAGTGATGTTTATATTGTATGGAAGCTATTACTATTCTACACTATATATGCATATATATATATATATATATATATATATATATATATATATATATATATATATATATAAATATGTGTTGTGTGTGTGAAAGAAAAAGCTGAAATTATTTGCCTTTTTTCAAAAGCAAAACACTTTAAACCTTCAAAGGTATGATGGAATGGAATTCTACAATGTAGGGACTTTTACAGTCACATGGGTAGCCACCATCCCACAAAATGCTCGAATTTATTTGATTTTTATTTTTTATTGTATTAGAATTTTGAAAAAAATGTGGGTTTGTCGTTTGGAGGTCAAAAAGTTTTCTTGTCATCATGATTTTCCCAGAAAGAAATGAAAGACCTAATTTGAATTCTTCAGAGAAAAGTGGTCTGGAAGACTGGAAGGTGCTCAAGCAACTCAAGTACTAAAACAACTATCAGTTGCTAAACTTGACATTTTGAATATAGGTACAATTTCTCAGTTGTGCTTTATTGACAAACTAAAAGGGATGTTATGTAAGGGACTTGTAGTTCAAAGTAGTTAAAAGCTTTGCTCATGCACTCTAATCGGGTGTTTGAATCTCCTCCCCCAAAATCTCTTGCATTAAAAGAAAAAATGGATGCTCGAAGATATGTGAAAATCAAATTGTTACACATAATATTCACTTTAACTTTTATCTCTGTTCATTAACGTATTTGAACAGTGGCGGAGCCAAGATTCTGAATGAGGAGGGGCCGTTCACAAATATATAACATGTTGACATATACAATTTGTGTAATTCTCACAAAACTGAAAAAAATTCTCTTAGATTCAATACTAAGAAGAAAAAAATGTAAAAACCTAGACAACCAAGTAAGAGGTAGGTTGTGGAAGGCTAAAGAAAATACAAAGAAGTAGAAAAAGAAGAAAAAGGGGGAGAGGTCTGCAAATAAGGAAGGTGGGTTGCTTTAGAAAATTATAGGGTGTATATTACTGTTAGATGAGAGAATCGAACCAGAAGTGAGGTTGCTTTTTCCATTTAAAATTGCGAAGTGGGGTTGCTTTTTCCATTTAAAATTGCACATCTCTTTTAAAAACTTCCTTGCCAAACTTATCGTTTCATTAAACTGCCGAAAAGATATAAAATCTAACAACTTAACGACGTCGTTTGCTTCATCTTCTTCCATGAGGTTCACACATCGGCTGAAGTCAGGATGGGCCTGGGACTACCCTAGTCCCTTGGTGGCTCCGCCTCTGTATTTGAAGCTCAAGTGATTAAGAACTTTTACCTCTACATCTAAATTCTTGTCGCTGCACATAAGATTATTCACTCCAACTTTTATCTTTGTTCCGAAATTCCGGCCCTTCATTTCACATTATGGAAGAACATATTCTGAAGACTGATCAATTTGTATAGTCATTGTAAGTGGGTATTAAGGAGGGAAATATGTTTCTCTCAGAAAAAAAAAAAAAAAAAAAAAAGGAAGGAAATATGCATATGTGCAAAAGTGCATATGAATTATTGATCGATCGAAAAATGATGGATCAATCTGTTTCAACCTAGATGCTCACGAATTTCTTCCTCATTTAACGGTGGATTGTTTCACAAGCAAAGCACAATCCTCTCCTTTCATATTTCTGGAGGCTAAAAAGAAGAATCATCTTCACATTCTCCCATAATTCTCGTTTTATCTCCACAATTAAACTTTAATCTATTAAAGCAACAATGAAACTGATTGATTGTTTGTACTACTTTGAACAACCATATATCTCAATTCGCTCCGCTCTCATGTTCGTAATGGCTTCCCTAGAGGCTTCTCATTGTAATTAACTGTTTTTCGCATAAAAGGAATTAACCCTTATCTCAATTGATCTTATTACAAAAAGAAACTTTCGATTGTTGATGGCAATGAGGGAAGGCATAAGATCAGCTGCAGAGGGATCTTGCAATGGGATTGTTCGCCGGATGGTAAGCCTTCCCAGAAGCCTTATGGGAGGATTTTCAAGAGCAATGGGGCACGGCAGACACCTTATAGGAATAGGATCAGGAAGAAGAACTCAAACCCTACCATCAAACTTTCCAATGCATTATCCAGAAGAGCCTCTGATCCTTCCAGAAGTACCGGTGTCATTTCTAACTACCTTCGAGCAGCAGTATGGCACCATGCATCCATTCTTTTACGCATGCCGGTTTATGGAAGCCCTAAAGCTTGCTGAGGATGAGCACAAGTTCTTGTTCTTGTATCTCCACTCACCAGAACACCCTTTCACACCTTCTTTCTGTAGAGAGACGCTATCTTCGGAGGTGGTGGTGCAGTTTCTTGATGCTAACTTTGTTTCCTGGGGAGCAATTGCAGATAGAGAGGAAGGTCTACAAATGACTGCAACTCTTCGCCCGTCTTGCTTTCCATTCTGTGCTGTTATAGCTCCTGTTGCTGGTGATAACATGGCAGTGATGCAGCAGGTTAGCTGAAACCTAAACTAGAAGGATTTTAATTAGCAACTTCATTAATTAGTCATCCATTAGTTCTAAATTTATTGTTGAATGCCAAAAATTTCATCCATCAATGATTGTATTAACAAAACTTTTTTGCATGAGATGTTATTGTGACAGTATTCCAAGCCAATCACTCACTATCATGTAAATAAAGTTAAAACATATCGTGTATAGTGCACGATTGAATTGAGAACAGTGGCCTTCGTAGGTGAGTCTCTCTTAAGCAACAACAACAATTTCAGCTTCCAATACTAACGATAAGGATGCTAGTTTAAACTTTCTTTAGTCTCTTATTTATTTCTTTGTCCATTTTTAGATGGAAGGGCCAATTTCCCCAACTGAGCTCGTGGGGGTTCTGCAGCGGACGCTGGAGGAACAAGGGCTGGCGTTTCGTAGTTCGAAGGCCAAGAAGGCAGAAATATTAATAGCAGACCGCCGTCTGAGGGAAGAACAAGATGCAGCATATCTTGCAGCTCTACAAATAGACAAGGTTTGTTTACACCTCGTTTTGTAATAAAGAAATTTAAGGCCTTATTTGATTTTCGACTTGAACTTTCCCTATAATGTTTTAAAAGTATCAATTTGTCCCCTACTGTCAAATCCATCAAAATTTCCGTCCAAGTGCGGATTATTTTTGTCCATTCAAGCGGGGAAACTAATAGGAAAATGTGATACATTTAACGACATAAGGAAAATTGACACGTTTAAAAATTTAACGGAGCTCAAAACCAAATAGAAAGTCGAGAGGCACTCATATTCTTACCTACTTGCAGGAAAAGGAGAGACTAAAGAATGCAACTCCACCTGTTGGACCTCAAAAACCAGCACAAAACAAAGCAAATCATGAGAGGCTTCAAAACCATTCTGCCCAAAAACATGGAAAAACTAGAGAGGCTTCTATTGATCCTCAAGATTCTCAGGCTGCCCGGATATTGATCAGATTTCCGAATGGCGAAAGACAAGAGCAATGCTTCTTGTGCACAGACAAACTGCAGGCAGTTTACAGATACATTGATTCATTGGGTGTTCCTGGTATAGGAGGAAACTACAGACTGGTGTCAAGCTTCCCAAGGAAAGTGTATGGAGTTGATCAGATGGGGATCACACTCAAGGATGCTGGCCTGCATCCAAGAGCAAGCCTATTTCTTGAACTTGTGTGACATCAAATTAAATTAATTAATTAATTGTATCAAAAACTTAGGCAAATTGTTATGAGCTAGCAATTTCAAATTGGTCCCAACATTTTAAAATATTCTACAAAATTACTTAACATTTTGAAAATTAAACATATGTTAGGTCACCAATGTTAAATTGAAGAAATTTTTTAACTCTCAATTCATCTATGGAGCTTTGAATCCTCAAATCGACAACTTTTAGTTGAGAAAATTTAGGATTTAACTAGCTAGCAAGAGCCGATTTAGTCGTTTAGAGCTCCAAAAATAACAATTAGCAAAAACAACTTCAGTGTCCACGTCATCAATTAACATTTGTGACCTAATAGACGTTTAATTTTTAAAACGTTAGATTGTTATTTAGAATATTTTAAATAATTAAGGCCAATTTGAAATCACGCTTAAACACTAGATAATTATCCGTACTTAACCCTCAATATTGTGATGTCATGAATGTGTTGTTAACTATTGAAGTAAAATAAATCTCGTTTTTTCCATCCTTTAAAGAAAACATCAACTGGAGCAAGGGGGTAGGTTTTGATGGGGGTTGTGACAAAAGGGAAACCTCATTCAACTCGGTAAAATTGTTGTTTAGTAAGGGTAGAACCGACATTGTACATTTCTCGCTATTCGTAAATTACCCCTAAAGGTCGCTGTCTCTTCTCTTATATTTACCAACCAGTCCTCCTGGACAAGTTTTGTACGGCTGACGTGGCGTCACGGGGAGCTAATTAGGACAGCGGCCTCATCGTCCTCCAACCAAAACCGCTGTCGGAAATGGGGCTCCGCAGTGTCTGTAATCCTCTGCGTCATCTTCCTGTGCTCTCCAATTGTTCCCATCAAATTAAATCCTCCCGAATTCGCAGCTTCTCAGTTCGGAGCTGCCGCTTAGACCCCAATGAATCACACAAGGTAAGTCCATCTGCAACTCCCACTGACTCGGATTCTGTTTGGTTTCTGAGAAAATGTGAGAATGTGACTGAGAAAGTTGTAAACTATGGTTGTTAGATATGCCAGCTGAGTTTTGAAGTTTGTTTATTTAGTTCACATTTTGTGGAGAAGAAAGATTGGATTTTTGCATCTGTTTGGATACTCGGAAAATGTGGAAAGTGACTGGGAAAATTGTGAATTATGATTCCTAGATGTACAAGTTTGAATTTTGAAGTTTGAGTTTTTAAATTCACTTTATGAGGAGCATAAAGATTTAATTTTTTTTATGTTTCTTAATCTTCCTCAAATTGGGTTGCTTACGTTGTACCCTGGTCTCTGCAATCTGTTTGGATTCTCGGAAAGTGCGGGAAAGCGACTGGAAAAGTTGTGAATTATGATTCTTGGATGTGCAAGTTTTAATTTTGATGTTCCTCAATCTTGTTCGATTTGGTTTCTCTTACATTGTATTCTGAATTGCTGATAAAAAAAGGTCGTGGTTGTACTTATCTTGTGTGCTTTACGAAGTTGCAGCTCGTTTTGGAAGTGAAGGAGAAGCTTGAGAAAGATTATCAGAGTCTTCCTGTAGGGAAAAATGGAAGAGATGATGAAGATATGATCCTATGGTTTCTCAAGGACCGCAAGTTTTCAGTCGAAGATGCTGTCGAAAGATTGAACAAAGCAATCGTATCCTTCACTAGCTTCATCAATTGCATAATTTGCGTTAGTTGTTGCTTGAACATGTTTAGTCACTTACATTTTACGTTGGAAATTTCTTTCCTTTTAGATTCTTTCCCCCTTTAAAGCCGGAAAGGGTTAATGTAATTACGATTACAGTTTCTTTTTCGGTGTTTCCCTAATCCTGTGATAGAAATGGCGTCGAGAATTCAGAGTGTCCGAATTGTCTCAAGATTCCGTGAAGGGTATAGCCGAAACTGGAAAAGCTTATGTACACGACTTTCTTGATGTTAACGGCAGACCAGTTCTCATAGTGGATGTTTCTAAGCATCTTCCTGCTGTAAGTTTTATTCTTTTCGCCATGTCCTACTCCATACCATATAATCTTAATATTCTTGAGGTGTAACATACCAATTTAATCAACAAAATAGTGTTACACCGTTTCGAATTGTGATCAATTTTTTGCTATCTTTGGCTTAGATCAAGTTTTGTATGGTACATTGGTAACTGTACAAAAAGTGCCACAGGTGCATGATCCTGCTGAGAATGAGAAGCTCTGCGTGTTTTTGATTGAGAAGGCGTTGAGTGCCCTTCCAGAAGGGAGCGAAGAAATACTAGGAATCTTCGATCTACGAGGGTTCGGTAGAGAAAATGCAGATTTAGAATTCATAACATTTTTGGTAAGCTTTCCGATCTACCTGCTGATTGTTCCTTTGATTAATTACTATAAAGGAATTAGCGTTTTTCCTTCTTGTTGCTTCTGCTTGTCATACATAATTTCATAATTGAAGTTCTTTGGCCTGCTAATCATATTTTCTTGATTAGTTAGATATTAACTGTCAAGACGATTATATGATGGCCATTGTAAGTTGATTCCTTATCTCTTGCAGTTTGATGTTTTCTACTACTATTATCCAAAGCGATTGGGCCAAGTCCTCTTCATGGAAGCTCCATTTATATTCAAGCCAATTTGGCAGCTTGCCAAACCGTTGTTAAAATCTTATTCTTCGCTGGTATGTATTGCAATCAAAGATGAATACTAAATGCCATATTGTTCAAAAAAAAAAATCTACGTTTGTTCAATAGGAAATTTCATACTGTGTTCTGCGACATTCGAATTTGATACCTTTAGTATGTGCATATCTTGTTAGGAGGAGGAGGATATACGACAGAGTTCTTAAAATTTTTGCTTTAAGAAACTTCTCCACCTATCTGCGTAAGAGAAAAAGAAAAAGCAGAATAAGTAAAAAACCGATGTAGTATTACAAACCAGAAGCATGCTTAGCCTCAAATATCCTTACTCCGTGACCTTAGGCAAACTGTTGGAAGTTTTCTACTAGAGTTCTTAAATTTTTTCTTCAATGCAGCCTCCCTACCGTAAACTTTCTGCAGTCTCCCTGCCGGAAATTTTCTAGAGTTCTTAAGTTACAAAAGTGATTAGGTGTCTATTGTAAAGCTGATTCGTGCAGCCTCCCTACCGTAAACTTTCTGCAGTCCCGACCTTCATGCTTAAAGCTTTTTGAGAGATCTTTGGTGTTTATTTTCTTGCAAGATATTGTTACTTGTCTACCTTCATTTCATTTGAAGTCTCTGTCTTTTGAAGGTGAGGTTTTGCTCCGTGGAGACCGTCAGAAATGAGTATTTTACAGAAGCGACGGTGCCTGCTAAATTTAGAGACTGAGAAATGTTACTCTCAAGTTTTGACTTGATGCACTTTAGTACATTTTTTTTGTACAAAAATATATGGCTTTCAATATAACAAATTTCACTCGACAAGAAGTGTCGTGCTTTTGAGTTTCGGTATTTAGCAAGGGCGTCGTGCTTTTGGATATGGATATTATTTGTGAAAGGAAAAGAAAAAAAAAGTCACCTAACTTTCTTAATCTATTTGTGAAAGCATTATTCCCACTAGCCTTTTTGTATGCGCGTCACCTAACTTTCTTACTCTATTTGTGAAAGCATTATTCTCACTAGCTTTCACGCACATGCTCACGCAGCTGCAGAAGGTATTTTTTAAATCATGGCGTGCTACGAGCGATTGACACGTTTTAAATATATTTATATGCGTGAATTGACAAAAGAAAAGTCAAATATTAGAAGTAAATGAATAATCTTATATCATGTTAGAAGAAATTTTTTAAGTGTAGATAATATCGTTTGTTCAAAAAAAAAAAACAATCATTTGACAACTAATTTAATAACATTATTATGCACGTGTGAAAGACGTTTTTTTTATAACCGACACTACACGCCTATCAAGATGTTTTGAATGTGTTGAAAAATAAATAAAATAATATTTAATGAACAACTGATAAAATCACATTATTGCTAGCCTATTAGATAATGTTAGGAAAAACGCTTAGTGTAGATAATATTTTTTGTTCAAACAAACAAAAAAAAACAATCATTTGACAACTAATTTAATCACATTATGATGCGCGTGCAAAAGATCTTTTTTATTACCGACATTACACACCTATCAAGATATTTTAAACGTGTTTAAAAATAGAGAAAATAATATTTAATGAACAACTGATAGAATCACATTATTGTTAGCCCATTGTGAGGTACTAATTAAAAAAACTAGACAAAAAAATTAATTATTAAAAAATACCATTAAATGACAAAAATACCCCTACCACATTTGATGCATTATTTTGGGTTGCATTTGAAGTTTTTTGTTTGAGGGGCATTTCTGCCCAATTATTTTTTGGTGAAGCTTGTGACACCAAAAAATACTATGCATTGGGCTTCTTGGCTTTATATATTAGATGATCCTGGCCCTCCATTCAATTTCCTAAAACGAAAGCAATTAGGATAAGGACATTCTTAACCCTCCATTAGTCCTATGATCTTACACTATCTCGTTTGGCAACTGGACTGTACTGACTATTTCTATCGGATAGGATATATAGCCACCGGATAGTAGCTGACTAAATTAGTGGGGCATTTGGTGCAGTATCAGATTAATGACCGTATTATTTATCTTGTGTTTGGTATTGAACCGGATAAGAAAAAGGAAGTTACATCATTGATATAATCTCAATCAATTTAGTGTAAGTTACATAAGGATAGGCAACGGTTATGGCGGGTGGGTAACTGCGGTTATTTACCCATAACCTTTTATGTTCATACCTGCATAACCATTTACCCATTGGGTAATTGTATAAACAGTAGGGCCAATCCTGAGTTTTTGGATGCCTAATGTGAAAGCTTAAAATGTGCCATTTTTTAATAAGGAAACATATGTTAAAAAAATATTTAATGAGGGCTGGAACCCAGTCGAAGCTGGGGGGCTAGGCCCTCACATTCAAATTATATTAATTAAGAAAATATACAACGGGGGGACATAGTACCTAAACCCCAATAATAAAAAATACAATCATATACAACCACTCTTAGCAAAGCTCCTTGAAATTTCAACCTTTAAGAAATTGTCTTCTAGCATTTTTTTGAAGCAAAATCATCAATTATATCATCATACTCCAAGTCTTCAATCTTATCTTTTTCAATGCATAAGATTGCTAATCCATTTAGCCTATCTTGAGTCATAGTGGTTCGCAAGTAAGATTTTAATAATTTCAACTTTGAAAAACTTCTTTCTGCAGATGTCACAGTTACAGGTACAGTCAACAGTACACGATAAGCAATCAAGACATTATGACACATGTCAGTTTCTTTTACAAAGTTTGCTATTTCCATGGATGTCCAAGGGTTATTAGAGAGAAATGCTTCTTCAGATAACATCATTTGTAAAACCTATAATTCGGAACATAAATTGGCTTCATCTACATCTATGATATTTCCATGTTTCAAATGTGTTTCAAGATTCATACAATTTTCTTTTGGCACTTGATCATCCAATGAAATTTACTTCGGTGCATCAAGCAATAAGCCAAAAATAGATTCAAAAGCCTTTAACTTTTCAAACCTGTGTTTCAGTTGAGAAATAGCAATATCCACTATAATAAGAAAATAATATGTTCTAAATGATTCTTTAATAGACTGATGTTCCCTCTCATTATTTAGTTTGAAAAACATGGTCAATTTCTGAATCAAGTGCAATTTCTTTAGCATCACGCATGGCAGAAGCAAAACCAGTTTCTCTGTAGTTTTCAAAAAAGGTAATAAGTGATTCCAATGTCTTTACAGCAACATCAAGACGCATGTCTTCATATTATAATTTTATGCTCACCATGTTAATCTTCAACAAAATGTCATACCAAATAACCAAGCTTAATACAAAATCAAAACTGGAAAGTTCTCCTGATGCTAAACATCCTGCATCCTTACTCAATTGCTAAACATCCTGCGTCCCTAAAAATTATGATTTTTATAATTTTAATAAGTGAGTTTACAAAAATGCCCTTTGAGGCACATACTTCGATTGGTGTTGACTGCCTCGTAGTGACACCTAAGATTCATTTTCTTGGCATATTCTTATAGTATTCGTCGCTACGGACGCATGGGCGCAAACGGATTTGAATTTGGAGCTATAACGAAGAAGTTATTAACGTTTAAAGTTAAGGACTAAATTGTAAAGTTGTTAAATTATAGACTATTTCTAGATTTTTCTTTGGTGCGCCACGTGTCGGGCAGCAGGTGCTGGATTGGGCTTTGCCCAATCAGGAATTAAAGAAGAAGAGGACGGGAGGGAAGGAGGGGAGCACAGGATCAAGGGATCCCTCACCCCTTCCCGCGAGTTACATGAACCCGGAGCAAACTCCGGTGAGTTTTCATCCATTTTTCCGTTGAATTACCTCAAAACTTCACCTAGAAACCTCTCTATAACCTTCCCTCTACCTATTTCACTTCAAATTTGGGAAGATTTGGCTTGAAAATGGGTAAAACCGAAAGTGGTGCAAAACGGGTCGTGTTCAAATTCTCCCAATCCTGAAACGTTTTCATGAAATTGACACCACCATTAGACTCCTCTATAACCCAGGAACAAAGCCCAATCATTGTTTGGAGCATCGGAATCGAATTAAAGTCGAATTGGAGAACACCCCAAACTTAGGGTTCTTGGCGGGTGTAGCAAAATTGAAGGTCTTAGAGGCCAAATTGGACTTTCTCACAGGTATGAAAGTTGTTCTAATCATTGAGATCTTTAATTCTGGAGATTTTGAGAATTTTTAGTGAATGTTGAATTTTCTGGCGACTCGGGGGCGGCCAACCGCCACCCGCGGCGGCGCGTGGCCCGAGGGCCGCCAATGATGTTTTTAGATGTTATTCAATGCCTTGATATTAGTTTTGATGATGGATTGATGTAGATTGGTCGTTAGGACCTAAATTCGTTACGATTATGGAATAGGTCAAAATATGAATCGATGATCCGACCGTTGGATCGTCACCAAACTTTAGTATGTGGTAGTATGTAATATTTGAGGAATGTAGGAATTTACAGATCGGGAATCCGTCATACGGATCTTCCCAAATTGGAATTGTAAGTTTGTAATTAAAACGTTAACCGCCACTTGGTTTTGGCAATTGGTGGAGATCCAACCGTTGGATCGTAACGAAACTTTGGGATATTGTTCTAGAAGCTTAATGTGGATTATTGGAAGTGACGGATCGAAGATTCGTGATACGGATCTTCCAGATCAAATTCGTAGGGATGCGTTTTATATAAATTGCATATTCTCTCAGTACGAATTCTGAGACATGAATTGACATTTATGCTAGGCGGTGATCATTTGGGATCATTTGGGATGTCTCGAGAGTCGTGCTAGGGGGCTGTAGCGTGGACTCCAGGTGAGTGGGCTTTTGTTTTCAGTATATATATATATATATATATATATATATATATATATATATATATATATGACGTTTTCCCAGAAACGTAATTTGATCGATTTACGAATTAAATGGATTTTATAATTGAATTGCCATGTCATATGCCAATTATATTTTATAATTATGATTATGATCACATTCATTGTGCTCCAACGATGTGGACGGCCAGGTAAGTCAGGTAAGTATGATAGATAGTGTTTGAGATGATGATAGATTGTGATTAGCTCATCACCTGCACCTCGGGTGTTTGTGCTCCGCCAGAGTAGGGCCTAGCCTTCACGTGATCGTTCACCTCACGCACCGTACGCTCACCTTGGATCCAAGGCAGGTGCCTAGCCTGTCGTACAGACCACTATAGGTGGTTCCGACTCGTAGGTGACCCACGATTCGTCGCACAACCTTCACGTGATCGTAGCACTGAGCGTAATATTATACACCTAGCCTGTCGTACAGACTACTATAGGTGGTTCCGACTCGTGTGCAGGATAATGATTGATAGTGATGGATTGTGATTGATGAGCTATAGATTCAGCCGTACAGGTCACTAGAGGTGACTCCGGCTGACATGACATTAGGGACACCCCTGATTTACATTACTTGCCTGATGTTGATGATTTTCTGAGTTGGTATATCGACATGGCCTATTCTTGAGTTTGATAATGAGTTTTGATTCTTAGACGAGGTTTTCGTATATAAGTTATATATGTACTATTTTCTGGGAAAATTATACGGGTTTCACAGTGAGGGGTTACTTATGGTTTTTATAAAATGATTTTGGAAAGTATTTGTTTTTGCCCACTCACGTTTTCTGTTTTGCGCCCCTCCAGGTTAGCTGTTAAGGTTCGTATCGACGAGGATTATTGGCGAATCTCTGGTCTGGTGGCTACAGTTGAGGGGTATAATTCTTGCCCGTTTTTCTGTATTTGCTTATGCTCTGAAGTCACGTGTGAGATGGGTTCGCTCCCGCTCACGAGCACACTCTGATGTTTAGGCACTTTTAGGTTTAAATTTATTCACATTTCTCCACATCACTACACTTTATGGCTTCGTCACCTTCCAGGTGTCGGCCAGCACAACTCGACTTCAGTGTCCTAGTGGACTTTCTGGGTCGGGGTGTGTCACTAGCAATCTTTTCTAGACACCTTATCAATATCAAGATCAAGAGACTTACTACAAAAAAAGTTAGTCATTACTGACGAAGATTTTCTGAGGCCCAAAAAAAAACAATCGTAAAAAGCACATTTTGCGACCATAAAATATGAGTTGTCGGTAACATGGCATGAATTTTTTTTTTATTATCAACGCACATGATGTCCTCGGAAAAAGTCTCAAGTTTCTTCGGAATTGTACTTTTGTTTGGCAGGAAGAATTGACGCCAGTTGTATTAACGATGAGTAAAGTTCTTATTGGAAATAGAATGGTTATTTTCGAAGGTTTATTCATGTTGACGAAATTGATTTAGTATTTTTGAGGGAAAAAAAAATCCTCTCGGTAATGTTTTTTATATTTTTGAGGGAAAAAAAAGTCCTCTCGGTAATGCTTTTATATTTTTTAGGGTGATTAGTTGTTGTCGGAAGTAATCATATTTTTTCCGACAAATTTTTTTATTTGTCAGAATAAATTTTAAGGCATATGGTTTTGTTGGAATCAATTATTTATTAAAGGCCAGATGTGTTGTTTGAATATTCTTGAAATTAGATTGATGATTAATTTAAATTCGATCATATAGCTTAAAATACATATGGAGAAAATTGGACCATAAAATTAAAAATAAAACCATTGAGCAAAAAGGTGTATAACTTAATATAGTATTCTATGATAAAGAAATAATTTGCATGCCTTTGTTAAATCATAACATTTGTTATGGACATTGAACAAAGTATAACCACATCACTTTCACAACTAAATTCCAGACAAAAAAAAAAACACGAACACCATCACAATGAAAGTTTATCCCACAATTTCATCATCTTCGTCATCATTTTGGTTGGCTTGAATACCCCCATGCACCTCTTCTTCTTGGTATGGCTCATCATCATCATCATCAACATTAGGCATCTCATAAACATTTCTAGGCTTTGTTTTCACCACATAACTCCAAGCCTTATTTTTAGTCTCTCTCACATAAAAAGCTTGGGTTGTTTGGTTTGCCAGCACAAATGGCTCTTTAGTATTCAACTTGTGAGTTGTATTAATACTAATTATTCCATAACGATCTATCTTATAACCTGTTCCTTTTCGCACAATGTCATACCACTCACAATTGAACAATACAACTTTATTGCCTTCTGTGTAACGAAGCTTAACCGCGTCTTTTAGTACTCCATACTAAGGGACACTATCAATCTGGTTCTCTCCTTTAACCATAACTCCACAATTTTGTGTTTTTTTAATTTTCATCACGTTGCAATGTATGAAACCTAAACCGACTCATATAGTAACCAGGATAATATTTTACTTGCCTTTCCGGACCGGGGGCCAACAAAAGCATTTGCTTATTAACTTTGTTATCATAGTATAGTTGTTTGATATGCATATATGGAAAGAAAAATATTGAAGAAACAATATATCTAATAATCAATAGTTTTCACATAAATATTATACATACCCTCTCATGAAACCAATTTGAAAATTGAAGCCTATGTGACTCTTTCACATTTCTAACACCAGAATGCATTAGAATATTCTTATGTTCTTTGCGCATATAACAAGGAGTTAGGTAAATTAATATATTAAAATATTGTAATACTAAAACATAATAATTTGTAATAGATTCAACAAACAATTGGAGTTTATTTTATACTTTCATTAAGTACAACATAATAATTTGTGGTATCCACTAGTGAAAATATTTTAAATTGAAGATCAAATTCGTTCAACATACTCTTATGAGGTTGAGGGGTGTATTTGTAAAAAATCATTAAAATTGGAGTTAAGACCACCGTTAAATCATGAGTTTGTGTTTATAACCGTTAAAAGGTTTCGTTTCGTTACCTAATATCTGAATATCTGTTTTTTACAATTTTTTACATATGCGATCTTGAAGCATATACAAATAAGTTTGACGGTTGATCGTTGAAACTAGTTTTGTAGAATGTGCATTCCTTCAAAACGTTAGATTTAACAAACACTGGGTTTATTTTAAACTTTCATTAAGTAGAACATCATAATTTGTGGTATCCACTAGTGCAAATATTTTAAATTGAAGATCGAATTCATTCATCGTACTCTTATAGGGTTGAGGAGTATATTTGTAAAAAAATCATCAAAATCAGAGTTAAAATAACCATTAAATCATGAGTTTTCATTTATAACCGTTGAAAGGTTTCGTCCCATTACCTAAGATTCGAATGTCTTTTTTTTGCGATTTTTGCCATATGCGATCTCGAGGTATATAAAAATAAGTTTGACGGTCAGATCATTCAAATTAATTTTCCAAACTACAAATATTAATTTATGATAATGTTCAGGGTTTTGGCTCTTTTCCTCAAATGAATGGTATGGAACAATATTATTTTATATTAAAAAAATGTTTGTAGAATTTAGTGTTTTGCCGTTTTTCAGAAATAAATAAGGGTTTGGCTCCCTTCTTCTTTTTCCCCCAATTCCCAAACTCTTATTTTTATGGAATTTAAGTGGTTTTGGCTTTTTCTCCAAATTAATTAGGGTTTTGGCGTGTCCCTCCCTTTTCTCCCACAATTTCCAAAAATATTTTCTAGAATTTGTTCCGCCCACAGCCAAAAAAAAGAGAGGGAAACTACAAAGAACATTATGCTCTTGATTAGATTAGGGTTGCATCTATGTCATTCTTTATATTAATGCCTCCAACCTTCAGAGGAGGCAACAAAAACTCTCCATTATCAATATTCGGACTGCACAAACCGTGAGCATACAGGTAACCCTAAAGTCATCTTGTTTGTCTAGTTCGTCCAGTTTAGGTTTTGTGACAATGAGTTATCATTGTGCCAATTTTAAGTTTAGGGTTTATGTATACATTAAATTTCAATTTTATTCATTTTTCATAGCTGCTGGGATTTTCTAACAATTAGGGTTTATGTATATATTTTGCCTTCTTCCATTGAAACCCTAATTCTAGTCGATTTTATTTTAGCTTTCCTGGTTTCGTTTTTTCATTTTTCTATCTTTCGGTACTATTGGCATCTAATTTTCTGTATTTGTATGATTGATAGATATGGCAAAAAAGGGAAGGAACCAAAAAAATTCATCAAGCACACGCCGTCTGTCATCTAGACTCTCTTTAAACCAACATGAGACCACCATTGCACTACATGACAATGAAATACAAGAGACCCAACATGCAAATATACAAGGTAATTTTATATGTGGATTTTTAATTTATATGTATAAAAAGAAAAGCTACAATGGGATTTTGTCTTTGCCTAATCAAGTCTGGGTTCTTGGCCATCGGAAATTATTTTTTATTTTGTTTGAACTACATGTTAGTTGCACTATCATGGAAAAGAATAGTATAAGACCCATGGAATCATCCTGGATTTTTTTTTTCGACTGAAAATGCTGAGAGTAGGTTGCGGGCTACAATTTGATAGGAAAAGCTTAGGCTTGCCGTCGTTTGGTGCAAATAATTAAATTGGAATGTATTGTCTAACTTCAAAGCATACTTGAAGATAAAAGAGAGTGATATTTCATTTGCTTAATTTCATGATTCAAAGGTTGTTGGTTGTTTTATAAACATTGTCCTATGTTAAAAGAAACTAATTCTCTCATAATTATGTGTTATTTAGCTTTGTGTTTTCTTTGTAAAATTGTAGCCGCGGTAACAAGAGGAATGAGTCAAAATAGAGCACCGCACACTACTACTCATTCACCTACACCATCTTCAGACCAACTTGGTGTTACCCAACCATCACATGGTAGCGAAATACGTGAGACACAACAAACATCTATTGAGAATCAACCTTCAAGTGTCGAAGGTACCTTATTTATATCTGTTTGAAAATGTGCATTTTTGTAATTGGTTATTTATTAAACATACAAGCACATTATTGTATTTATTGATTAGGTCCTACCAAAAAGAAAGGTTGAGGGAAGGCTAAGGGTAAAGATAGGAATGTCACTCCGATTGTAATGCATGATAATAGGTAATAAGCACAAGTCACTGAAAGCATGATTATCAAATAGTTAACTATTTAGATATGTGAGTGTTTTAATTTAATTTTAATTTCATAGGATTGTAACCACAAATGCTACGAGAACTATAGGGGTGCTCTTTAATCAAGTTATTAAAGGGCCTTGGATTACATTTAAAGATTATCCAAAAGAGCAAATGGATGAATTGTATGATCGTTTTAAGGGAACTGGATACACATACACGTGTTTTGAAGAAGAGATGAGGGCTGCTTTTGAACTACATATTAAAACAAGATATGCCGATTGGATGAGCACGTTGAGGAATTCAGTTTTTCACAAGTACAGGACTACTGGGGAGAGATACATTAACTACCCATCAAATGTATCTAAAAATGTTTGGTGTAAAATGGTTGAAAAGTGGGAGAAACCTGAATGGAAGGTCAAAGTTTAATATAAGAAATATCATCTTATGATGGTTAATATATTATTTTTCGTACATGTATATGCTTACTGTGAGATGATTGGATTTTAATTTTGCTTTCTTTTTCATGCAGAAAACAAAGTGTGCAAAACGTGTGCAATAAGGAGCAGTCCACAATTGTGCACACCACAGGTTTAGTTCCAATGGCAAAGTACAGAAAAGATGAGGTAAAAATACTATGTTTATGCTTTGTTTCCATACCGTCATTCTTGCATATTTAAAATTTATTTAACAAACTTTTTTTTAATCTTAATAGCTTGATCGTAGTGGAATTGAACCTAGCTCGATTGATTGTTTCAAAAAATTTCATGTGAGTAAGCGTAAGAGTGAAGGTGAAGAAACTTGGGCAAGTGAAAAGACTAAAGAACTTTATGTATGTTATCATAATTTCAATCTTTTTTTACATGATATTGTGTGTATTACCTATGCTTACATATTACAAGTTTATTGAAGGAAAAAATGGACAACAAAAAGAATACTGCTATGGAAGAAAAAAAATGAAGTAAATGATTGGGTTATATACAAAGAGGTGATTGGTGGCCCAAGTCATGGTCGTCTTCTTGGTGTAGGTGCTGGCTTTAGTACTAAAGATGCATATCCCTCAAATAGCCAAAGTTGTAATAAACGTACGTGCTTATAACGTGAAAAAAATCATGAGCAATTGAAGGGCCAAGTCAACACTTTAACAGATAAGTTGAATTCTTTGCAAGAATTAGTTGAAAGACTGATGCCAAACAACTCAAATAATTATGCGCGTTCAAGACCATCTGCTTCTATGGTAAATTGTTTTAGAGAGATTATATTCACACACCCCAAATTACTTCTCTCACACCTTTTTAATTTTTTAATATTTTCTACACATCACTAACACTTGATAGAAAAATATTAAAAAATTAAAAATGTGTGGGAGAAGTAATTTGGGGTGTGTGAATATAATCTCCCTTGTTTTATTTCATTTTTATTGTTTGTCTTACTATTGAATAATATATTATTTCTTTACTTACTCTCTTTATTGTTTGTTTCACAGGAGAATGTTGAAAGTTGGTTAGATGCTCAACGTGAAGATTAGTAGTGCATCATACTTTCATTTTGATATTACCAAATTTATGAACTTGTTAAGTTTTATTCGTGGGGTATTGTTCTTTTTTTTTCTTTTTCCAATTTAACTATTGTCCATTTTCTTTTTTAAATAATTTTATGAATAATCTTGCTTGGATATTGAGAAATTTAATACAATGGTTTGGTTAATTTATTAGTAACGATTACATACCTATTTTTATCATATTTTAATTTCAATATATAATTTAATTATAAATAGAATAATAGCTTTTTCGATTGTAAATTCTTCTCGTTAATGTGCACATTTCTAACAAAGACGTTCCTATAGGAAAAATCCATTTTCAACCAAATATTGGTTATGAAAAAATTTGTGACGACTAAATATGGTCAATAATATTTATTTCCAATGAAGCTTCACTGTCAGAAATATATATTATCGACGAAACTTCACCATTGCAAATATATATATTCGACGAGACTTCATTGTCAAAAATATATATATTCCCGACGAAGCTTGCCATTGCAAAGATGTATTACCGACAAAGCTTCGCCATTGGAAGTACATATTTTCAACGACGCTTGATCATATATGTTCTTATGCCTATTTCTGTCAAGCCGTTATGTATTTTTGACAAACTTGTATGGTCGGTAATTGTAATTGCGATGATTGTGCACTCTCGTAAAAAAAGATGATTTTGTTGGAAAAAGATTTTTTGACACAATTGTTTGGTTGAAAAAAGTGATTGCAAAAAACATTTGTTGTCGGTTGAAAAGTAATTTCGACAACTCTATAAGTATTTGAGACCAAAATTCCATGTCGAAAATAAAATAAGTTTGCCATTTTGAACATTCATTTCCAACATAAATATAACTATTAACAACGAGTCATGTGTGTCGAAAATGCATTAATTCCAACGGTTGGTCAGAACAAAAGTATTTCCAATTGGACAATTTCCGACGCTCAGCGAGGGCTTTTTCCTGTCGGAAATAAGTATCTGCGACGGCAAAATGCCTTTTTCAACGGTATTTGACCCTCGCTAATGACACTTTGTTTTGTACTTTAGGACATCTTGCAACTCATTAAAAAGTCATTGTCCTGATGTATCTTCCACACTTAAAATCTCCATTAAATACTCTCTTATATGTATTGACCTACTTGACAAGTCAACACATCTCAAAATTAAAGTCATCTGTTGCACATGACTTGCATTAGAAGTACAATAAAAAATGACATAATTTTTTTTTGCTTCTTTTACTTTTTTAATGATTGCGGTTTTGACTTTTAAAGCTAAAGTAGCTATCAACTCATTTTGGATTTTATGGCTCAAATAGTGGTGATGAATCTCTTTATTCTCAATGAGTCGAAAATGCTTTTGCATTATTGGATCAAACTCCGCAATCATTTCAAGTAAACTTAAGAAGTTGCCATTAGAGTCTTCATAAGGTCTTTCATTTGTTCCACAAAATGCTAAATTTCGTATGGCAAGACATTTCAAAATAGCAATAATTCTAAGCATCACTTATTTCCAATGATTTGTCTCTTTCTTGATTCTCATTTGAAATTATTTGTCAATTGTCTGATTTTTTGTCAATCTACTTTTCAACTTAACCCAAGTTCTTGAATTAGTTCGATGCTCTGTACTGTTTTCATATTGGTCAAGCTTCTCACTAAGATGTCTCCAATCATTAATTCCATATTTTGCTAACTCACTTTTTGAGGAAATTGTTTTAAACAATTTACAACAAAAGCAAAAGACTTTATCCAACTCTTTGGAGTACACGAGCCATTTCCTATCATAAATTTCACCCGTTTGTAATTTTCTATCATAATAGTGTGAGGAAATTTTTCTAAAGAGTTTGTCCTTAAGATAAGTGAGATTAGTTTCTCGAATTGGTCCATTTTCTACAAGTAAGTCTCTCATTTCTGCATTAAGACCATCCCAAACTCTTGGATCATAAATGTTTAAATGGAAAATAGGTTCATGAGATTCAATATTTTCTTCTACACCAATATATATGATCATCATCAACATTTAAATCTATATCACCACCATTTTCATGATCTTAAGACTCATTACCAACATTTTCCTCTAAATCACTATCATTTTCATGGTCTTGAGACTCATCACTAACATTTTCTTCTAAATCACCACCATTTTCATTGTCATGAGACTCATCATTAACATCTTTCTCTACATAACCACCAATTTCATAATTATGAGATTCCCCAACAACATTTTGTGACTCTTCACCAACATCATTTTCTTTCAAATTTTCAACCGACTCATTCTTTGTAGAGAAAAATTTATTAAGAGATCCTCTTAAACTTTCGGCAATTTCGTTATCCTTTGCCCTTTTTTTCCTTTTCATATTACCAGAGAGTTGTTTCCAAAAAACATGGCTTCAATAATTTGTTTGCAAAAATTACCTACACATGAGATAACAAAAAATTCATATCAAAATTATCATTCTAACACATATTATATATTATAAAAACACTAATTCAAAGTCAACATATAAAAATTGATAAAATTGAACCTAAAAATTGTGTTTGAAATTAAATAGTTCAATTATTCAAGAATTCAATTCATCAACAACAACAATTCTATAGATCAATTATCATATAATTCTATGTCACTTGCAAAGTTTTATATTAAATTAGGAATTGATAATTCAAATTTTAAAAATTAGTTTACCTTAAAACTCAAAAGGGTTGGTGGTGAGTAAATGCATTTGTAGCCAAATTCCAATGCCCAATGGTAAATGGCACTGTCACGCTGAGTTGAGGAAGAGGGACTCCTGTCTGGATGCCCACAACAGCTTGCAATTGAGTCAGGGACCCATGTTGGCACTGGCACGGCAGGGCAATGGGGTGGGGGAAGTGGGGAACAAAGTGGGGTGGGGAATTGAGAAAAGGTGGACGTATTTGTTGGAAGTTAGGGTTAATTGGGGAGTGGGGACCAAGTGGTCCTTGTTATGATTTTTTTTTTATTTTTTTATTTTTTATACCGAGTGGTCCTTTTTGTCAAACTTGGGCTTTGCCCTCCAACTCTTATTTGGGCTCTAGTCATATATATATATATATTAGGGGAAACTTGAAATAGATCCAATTTTATAAGTCTCTTTTGATATGGGTCCAATTTTTTGTTACTTTTGATTTAGCTCCAATTTTTATAGCTTAACATTGTTGTACTTATTAGGTCCTACTTATAAAATTGGACCAATATCAAAAGAGACTTATAAAATTGGACCCATATCAAAAAACCTCTATGTTTTATACCTAATTAGTTAGGTTTTTGGTTCTTAGTGGCCCTCTCATTTTTGGGCATGGACAGTTGCCCTGATGGCACTGGGCTTGGGTTGGGCCTGATAAACGGTTATACTCATACCCATAACCGTTTATAAACGGTTAATCATACTCATAACCGTGTACCTATTTAACCATAGATATTTACCCATTTAACTATAACCATTTACCCGCTTATCTTCTTTTTTTATCCATTTACCCATTTTTTCACCTGTCTACATGTTATTTTTTTAACAATTTGAAAATTATAAAAGAAAAATTTGTCATAATTTTCGCTTTTTTTTACAATTAAACACCGTTATAGGTATATTTTAGTATGCATTTCCCTATTTTTATCATTTAAGTCTTCATACAATTCCAATAATTGAAATAATAGTTTATGAACAATATTTTTATGCTACAATCAAGCAAGTCTTTAATTATAATCCATATGATTACAAAGTAAAGCTTCTAAAAACTAAAAAGTAGTCAGTCTCTTGAATACTAGATGATTCAAAGCTCCAAAATATTCCGAAACTAAACAATTTCGAACACTAATGCTTTAGCATGTTCAATCACAAAGTCTTATCGACCAGTTGTCATCAAAAGAGGCCTACAAAAGAAATGTATAAATTGAATTAGTATCCCATTTAGGAACACTGATACCAATTAGCATAAATCTAACAGAGGTAAATGATTACAGAAGGTTTACATTGTACACTCAATTATTAGAAAATTAAAAATAAAAATAAAAAGCAAACGAAAGCGATCCTTAGTCCTTCTTCTCTCTAATATATATATCTTAGCACCTACAAAGGGAAAGTCATAATGATAGTCAACATCGCATCGCAGTGGTACACAATATCCTATATTTTCTTTTTGAGTGTACATAAGCACCTACAAATGGAAGGTCCTGATGATCGTCAATGTCGCATCATAGTGGGTGGTACACAATATCTTCTATTTTCTATCTGAGTGTACAATATATATATATATATATATATATATATATATATATATATATATGAGAACTTTAACGAAAAACTCACAGTACTGTTCACTTTAACGAAAAACCACATTTTTATACTAAAAAGTCAATCATGGTACTATTCATTTTATCATTTATTTTGTCTTTATCGTTAAAACTTAAAGTTTTCAAGCCATTTTCATTAGTTTTCCTTATATATATATATATAAATTAAATAGATATCCGTTATAACCACAGATAATATCTATAACCGCCCATTTAAACTTCGCGGGTAAACGGTTATACCATAACCGTTTATTTATCTAAACAATTACCCATAACCGTAACCGTGAAATTTAAATGGGCGGGTAACCGCGATTACCCATAACCGATGACTATTTTTCCATCCCTAATTATTTGGCAAGAAGAAACAAGTTCGGAAAACACATGCTAAAGAATGCAACTATTTTTCCTGGAGAAAGAGAGGATACTAGAAAAACTTTTGGGGTTTCTACATAAGAACCAGATGCATTAAACATAAGGACAAGATTTGACAGTAAACCTGTGTCCCACGCTGGAGTAATTCTCTTGCAAATGGTAAAATACCCAAAATAATATTAGAAATATTTACAGACTTACAAAAATATTTACTATAACTTAGAAATGTAACTTGCCTTTTTCCAAGATTTCTGGGTCTATTTTAATTTGAAGGCGTCCAAGTCATTGATAACCTAGTCTTCATTGCTTCCTATACTCATCAAATCCCACCTTCCATACAAACCCACTCATCGATTCACCAACCAAAATAAAAATCCCAAATTGAATATTTTTAATGGTAATAAACCAACAGGCTCTTCATCAGAGCCCAAATTCGAATTGCTATCCCTGTCATCGTCAGATCCCGACTCTCTTCCTTGTCAGAACCCAGATTGGAAAAATTCGAATAATCGTCTTCCTTTTTCAACCCATGGAAGGCGAATATGAACTTGGGATCTAGAGAAGAGAGTGCAGGCGATGTGAGAGAGTGAAATGAGAATGCTGCGAGAGAAAGAGAGGGATGAAGAAGCAAGAAAGAAGAACGGAGTAAGCGAGAACCATTCTACCCAATTAATCATCCAAATGTTTTGGTTGGGATAAACAAGCGGGCAGGAAGTGTTTAAAATAGGTTAATCTCAGTTTACTACCCTTAAGTTTCGTGGTTTTCAACATTTAGTACATAAAGTTTTTTTCGTCCCAGAGTCATACCTAAAGTGTTAATTTTGGGACAATATCATACATCTGTTAAGTTTTCTATTAGAACTTCTGTTAATTGATGACGTGTTGGTGTATTTCAGTAATATATATATACACACACACACATGATGTTGCATGAAAGATTGGCTGCATTCCAAGCATGGTTGCTGTGACGTGTCTTTTGGATTGAAGAAGCATGGCTGCAGTTCCTTGTCTATTGGATTAAAGGATATGTCCTATGCTATGAAATCAGAAAGTTATGACTTCTTACAGTTCCATGTCACTAGCAATATGATTGCATCTTTTTAGAAAATGAAAGGATGCAGCAGGGTGCGACTTCGATTAAAAGATGCCTCCATTCGGTGGTAATGATGCAAAAAGAACATGACTTTTTATGCACACTTTGATCCATCTTCAAAGGGTTCCATAGTATCTATATATAGCCCATGTTGGCTACATATTTAAATACACAATTCTTTAAATAATAGTTTGTTATCGTCTTTATCTCCATCCAAATCATACAGTTTCCTTGTAGAAGATTTTAAGGGAATTCCAGTTCTTGCTAAACTAAAATTCCAAACTTTGTTGTATCTTGGAAGTGATATGCTTTAGACCTGTTAACAAACTCATATTAGAATGGGGGCAAGTATCACTTTGAGGAAAACATATTAACGTGCCTCAAAGTCATTTTTCTATCAAATTCTCAACCTTATTCTAACAATCTTGAAGTGATATTCGCAATGGAAAAAATGTCCAAAACTATGGCTTTGTCTGCAATAAACGAAGATGCTTTCTGGAAACTCGACAAGTTTGATGGAACCAATTTCATGCCCTGAAAATTGCCTATGTTCTTGATCCAAATCTGCAACCAATTCCTGAACATAATGATGCAGATATTGAACAAATTATTGCCAACAGAAAGAAACGTGAAGACGATGAATTGATGTGCAGAGGACATTGTAGACATCGAAATTTCGATAAATAAATATTGACCAATAAATCAAAGTTTCAACGCTCATGTATTACATAAATTTCACACGTATCGTGTGACTCAACAAAAAATTGAAATGAGTCAGAACATGCATCAAATATGACACGTGTCAACACCTGGTAGAAATGATTTATTTCACCTGAATATTATATTCTAAATTAGGCCTTGAAAATTTCTATAAATAGAGGCCATTCCACACCAATTGAAGGACTAATTTTCAAATCCACTTATCTACTCCTAAATTGAAGAGAATTCTCCAAAACCCTTGAAGTTTCAAAACTCCGAAGCTCTCAAGCATCCAGGTTCCCGAAAGATTAAGAAAGCTCTCTTCGTTCATCGTTCTTTGAGAATCAAGCCCCAACGGCCCCTTGAAGAAACGCTCATCCATCCTAAGAATCAAGCCCCGACGGCCCCTTCGGATCAACGCAACATCAACAAATCCACGCCTATGTTCATCCCAAGAATCAAGCCCCGACGGCCCTTCAGATCAACAGCCCATCAACAAATCTACACCACTGTTCATCCCAAGAATCAAGCCCCGACGACCCTTTAGATTAACAGCTCATCAACAAATCCATATCTTACGAAGATAGAATCAGAGGATAAATTATAAATAGATTGTAACCCAAATTCATTAATACAAATATATTTTGTACACGTGTTCTTGTCTTTCAGGAAAAAAATCGTGTTTACAGACATATCCTGAATACTTTGTCGGATCGGCTCTACAATTTATTTTCTACAACTCAACCTCCAAGGGAAATCTGGAATGCTCTTGAAGAGAAGTATACATCGAAGAAAAAAAGATACCGATAAATTTATCATGTTTAAGTTCTATGAATTCATTATGACTGATGGCAAATCCATTGTGGATCAAGTTCAAGATTTATTACTTTTGGTCACAAAGCTTCGTGAAGTCAAAATAATTGTTCCAGATGCATTACAAGTAAGGGCTATTATGTCCAAATTACCCCTAGTTGGAACAATTATAGAAAGAAGCTTTTGCATATGGTAGAAGATATAAGTCTCCAAGATCTCTTAAAATGGATCCAAATTGAAGAGGAAACTCGGAAACGAGAAAAACATTTTTCCTCACAAGACTTCACTAATATTAATTATGTTGAAAGGAGCAATAGTAAGTTCAAAAAGAACTTGAAAGCGAATAACCTAGGAAAGTTCAAAAAGACATCTTTTGACACCAACAGTGGCAAGAAAAATGCAACTTGCCACCATTGTGGAAAGAAAGGCCACTTTATTCGTGATTGCAGGTTCAAGAAAAATGAGGACACCAAATTAAACAAAGCAAATATGGTAGAGGAAACTCATACTGAAATATAATTGCTATGGTGTCTGAAATAAAAATTGGTATGATCACTGAATTGAACATGGCTGCAGCCATTAAATCTTCTAACTGGTGGCTTGATTTTGGTGCTACCATACATGTTTGCAACGATAGAGTACAATTCAAGATTTACAAAACCGAAGAGGATGGCCAAGAAGTACTAATGGGCAATCACAATGGTGGTAAGGTTCTTGGAAAATGGATTGTTGAACTACAATTTACTTCTAGAAAAACAATGACTCTGACAAATATTTTTCATGTCCCAGACATTAAGAAAAATCTTGTATCTGCAAATCTACTATGTAAAAGTGGTGTTGGAAGCCGACAAATTTATACTATCAATGAATGGTGTATTTGTTGGCAAGGGTTATTCATTTGATGGAATTTTCAAACTCAGTATCAATAAAGTGAATTCTTCTATTTATATTGTTGATTCTTCTTCTACTTTATGACATTCTTTTTTAGCACATTTGAATTATAGATCTTTAAAATATTTGTATAAACATGGTTTAATTTTTTATAAAGATGTTACATTTAAAAATTGTGAAATCTGCACACAATCTAAAATTACCAAGAAACCTTTTCAAAAAGTAGAAAGAAATACTGAAATATTAGATTTAGTTCATTCTGATATATGTGAGTCTAATGGTGTTTTAACTAGAGGAGGAAACCGCTATTTTATTACTTTTATTGATGGCTGTTCTAGATTTACTTATGTTTATTTAATGTCTAATAATGATGAGGCCTTTGAGTTTTTCAAACGATATAAGGTAGAGGTTGAAAACAAAAAAGAAAGGAAAATTAAAATCCTTCGAAGTGATAGAAGTGGTGAATATTTTTCAAATGAATTTTCTTTGTTTTGTGAAGAACATGGAATCATTCATCAGAAAACTGCACCTTACACTCCACATCAAAATGGCTTAGCAGAAAGAAATAATAGGACACTCACTGATATGATTAATTCAGTGATCATAAGTGCAAATGTTCCTACACATTTATGGGGTGAAGCTCTTCTTGCAGCATGCCATATACAAAACAGAATTACCTCGAAGAAAACTCATGTGTCACCATATGAAGTATGGAAGAGCAGAAAGTCAAATTTGGAATATTTAAGAGTTTGGGGGTGTTTGTCCTTTTATAGGTCTTACGACCCTAAAAGATTCAAATTAGGTCTTAGAGGCATAAAAAGTATTTTTGTGGGATATGCCCAGAACTCTAAAGCATACAGATTGCTTGATGTGAACTCAAATGTCATTGTTAAGTCAAGAGATGTAGAGTTCTTTGAGGATAAATTCTATAATGACCCTAGTCCTAGTTCAGTTGAAGAACATAATCAATAATCAGTGTCGAAAGAAAATCCCAGTTCGATTTTTGGCACCAAAAAGAGAAAGGAACCAGAAGAGGTTCTAGAATGTAGGAAAAGTCAAAGGGTCAGAAAAAAAGAGAATTTAGGTCCTGATTTTATATCTTTAGAAGTCATTTTATTTTTGGTGGAAGGAAATAGAGAAAATTTTCTACATAAAGTACCCTTCGTTTTAAATGTAGAAGGAGATCCTGTAACTTTAAAAGAAGTAATGACTTCTGGAGATGCTGCTTTTTGGAAAGAATCTATAGATAATGAGATGAACTTATTGTTATCCAACCAAACATGGACTTTTGTTGACTTACCACATGGATCTAAACCAATTGGTTGTAAGCGGGTGTTTAGAAGGAAATATAATATTGATGGTTCTCTACAAACCTTCAAAGCCTTATTGGTAGCCAAATGTTTTAAACAGAAAAAACAAGTTGACCACTTTGACACCTATGCACCAGTTGCAAGAATCACCTCCATTAGAGTTTTGTTTGCTTTGGCATTCGTATATAATCTATATGTACATCAAATGGACATGAAAATAGCCTTTTTAAATGGAGATTTAGATGAAGAGGTATATATGGAGCAGCCATGAGGATTTGATCTTCCTAGTAATGAAAAGAAGGTTTGTAAATTAATAAAATCACTATATGGTCTAAAACAAGCGCCAAACAATGGCATGAAAAATTTGACTTTGTCATTTTGTCAAATGGTTTTAGACATAACAATGCCGATAAATGTATTTATTCTAAATTCACTAATGAATATGGTGTTGTCATATGCTTATATGTAGATGATTTACTAATATTTGAGACCAACATGAAAGCTATATCCGAAACTAAGAAGTATCTAAATTCAAATTTCAAAATGAAAGATTTGAATGAAGTGGATACTATCTTAGGGATAAAAGTAAAGAGACATGATAGGGATTTTGCATTGTGTTAGTCACACCATATTGAAAAAATATTGCAGAAGCATAATCATTACAAATAAAAAAAGCACCAACCCCTTATGACTCTAAGATCAACATGCTAGTAAATTCTGGCAGATCAGTTGCTCAACTTAAGTATGCTAGTGCAATTAGAGGATTGATGTATGCTTCGCATGGCACAAGGTCAGATATATCATTTGCTGTTTGTAAGCTTTCAAGATTTACTAGCAACCCTAACACTTTACATTGGAAAGCAATTTGTAGAGTTTTGGTTATCTTAAAAAGACTACTAATTTTGGTCTAGTTTATTCAAGATTTCCAGTGGTACTAGAAGGGTACTCAGATGCTAGTTGGATTACTAGCGCAAACAATCATAAATCCACAACATGATAAATATTCACTATTGGGGGAGGTGCTGCTTCTTGGGTATCAAAGAAACAAACTGTTATATCACACTCCACTATGAAATCTGAGTTTATAGCATTAGCAACCGCATGCAAAGAAACAAAATAGTTGAGAGATTTATTGTTCGACATAGAGTTGTGGCCACAACCAATGCCATCTATTTCTTTGTATTGCAATAGTGAAGCTACATTGTCTAGAGCTTGTAGCAAAGTATATAATGGCAAATCTAGACATATAAGCTTTAGACATGAATTTGTCAAACAATTAATAACACAAGGAGTAAGGTCAAATAAAAATTTGGTAGATCCTTTTACAAAAGGACTCTCAAGAGATATGGTACAAAATACATCTAGTGGAATGACGCTGAAACCCTTTACTATAAATCACCAATAATGGTAACCCAACTTTGCCTAGAACATTGAAGGAAAATTCGTCAAAAATAAGTTCATTTGAGCAACATCAACAACATGCAATTAACAATTAAAGGTGGAATCATGTTTATATGCACTCAAAAACAAAACTTAACCCATGAAATTCAAAGCCTAGTAGATAGGTGAACCAAGACTCAACTCAAGAACAAAGTGAGTTGAGAAATCTTATACCTTTGTTGATTCCTCTTTGCATAAGCAAAGGCTAATCGCCCAAGGAGAGGGTCTTCATTCCTTGCTTCTTAGCTTCATGGATTTCTTGGAGGAGGATGGTAGAATGGATTATCCAAGTTCCCAAGAAAGGGAACCTCTAAGCATCCACACCAAGGAGAGCATTGATGAGGAGATGGTGGCCTAGGAAGATTTAGATGCTAGTAAAATCTTCCTAGGGTGGCCGGCCTCTTAGAGAGCAAAGAGAGGTTTGTGTTCTCATCTTTTCTCCAAAAGAAACCATAAAGATGAAATGGCTATAAAGTTGCCTTTATACCAATTCACAATGGAGTGGCAAACTTGTAATTAAGCCAAGTTCACTACCCTTCTCTTATATGGCCGGCCATGATTGGGTTCTTTGGGCTTTGAGGCCCTTTGTCATTCAAGTTGTCATACAACTTGAGTTATTGGGCTTGACATTCAAATCCCATTGGGCCTTGAGGCCCAAAACTAACCCGAGGTCTATAACGAACTTATTCGTTTGATTAATTAACATATTAATTAATCCTAGCCATAAATAATTAAACCATTTAATTATCCTTACTCATCTTTGTTGTTTCTTCAATCTCTACCTTACACGGTGTACGATCCATTAGGTTCCTTTTAGCGAGGCAGTAGGCGATTAAAACTCTTTCAAATTGATTGTGAATTGAAACTTACTTTCAATTCTCCCTTTAGTGATTACTCACCTTTAGGGCTTCCACAAAACATGAGTGACACCTATCAGTATGTCATGGCTACCCAAGTTAATCAGAAGAGGTGGAGAACCACATTGCAACACTCTTTGACCACATTATTTGGTTTGATAGTTTATTCATGTCTACTATCCAATGTGATTCATTTACTTATATGATTACTTTGATTGTGATTTGGAACGGCTTCCTAAATCTCATTCGTACTCTGGCCAGAGATTCTTAATCATATCATAGAGTATTCTCCCTTAAACTGTTTGAAGGTTAGAGATCCCTTGTTGCGCATTCACTTGCCTCCATGGCTAAGTGACTTAACCCCAACTACGCCGTGGACACCCTCTGATAGAGTGACATTGACATAGTCAAAAATCAAGGACCTAACCACAAGACAACTATGATGCCTCAGGTCAAAGGACTAATTTGCATTATCCCAACCATGAGTTCTCATGTGACATGAGTATGAGAACTCCTCGTTGATCGTGTTCAGTGGACTCATTCTCTATTGAGCACCTACATCTTGTCTTGATGTCAGTCACACCAATGACTCGAGACCAATCACTCTCCCTAAGACAAGACATAGCACATACTGATCTTAACGGACTGTCAATGCCCAATTGGCAATCCTATGATCAGGAACGTTTATGATATGTATACGAAAGAGAATGGTCTTATGAATCTAACTTCTTTAGATCACATTCTCCCAATTGCATATTCCTTGGACTTATTGTTCAAGCATATAACATTTATATGAGACAGCTTAAAACAATAATTTTTGCCCTTTATATTAAACCAAATTAGTTTAACATGTGAAATGTCCATAAAGTATCATCATATGATTGGTTTTAGGGCACATTTCCAACAAACATCACTAGACCAAAGTTCAATGAGAAATAACAAGTTACTGATAAGTGGTTTGAATAAGCACTGAATAATGTATATAGCCTACTCCAGAATGTCAGTGCATACTACTACGATATATAGGATGAAATTTATATTCTTAATGAGGCATAATAATATAAGATGTTCGAATAGCAGGAACATATACAAGTAACCTCAAGTATATAAACATAAGGAGTGGTGCCGCTTCTACCAAGGGTTTTTTGCGTTTTCTCTCGTAAATGTTTATGAAACCAGGATGTAGCATATGGCCATAATAGTGCTAACTAGATACAAAAATTTCTCCTATAATATGATCATGTGTGTAGTATTTTCCGGTTTTAACTGATGAATACATAGTTTAAGGTATGGAAAGGCCACTATAGTATTTGTAAGAACCTTGAGATACTTACACTAATTGAAGGTTAAAATTGAAAGATACCATTTTGTATGCATGTATATATGTGTATGCTTAAAATTACTGATAGAAAGATTAATTCATTATAATATTTCTAGTTTTATATATTTTGAGATAGAGAATTGTTAGATGTTTCCAATTATATGAGCATATATATATATATATATATATATATTATAGAAATAGGGAAGGATTATTGGTGTATTTCATTAATATATATATATATACACACACACATGATGTTGCGTGAAAGATTGGCTGCATTCCCTTATTTCTTGGATTGAAGAAGCATGGCTGTTGTGACATGTCTTTTGGATTGAAGAAGCATGGCTGCAGTTCCTTGTCTCTTGGATTAAGGGATATGTCCCTTGCTATGAAATTAGAAAGTTATGACTTCTTGTAGTTCCGTGTCACTAGCAATATGATTGCATCTTTTCAGAAAATGAAAGGATGCAACAAGGTGTGACTTTGATTAAAAGATGCATCCATTAAGTGGTAATGATGCAGGAAAGAACATGACTTTTTATGCACACTTTGATCCATCTTCAAAGGGTTCCATAGTATTTATACATAGCCCATGTTGGGTGCATATTTAAATACACAATTCTTCAAATAATAGTTTCTTATCCTCTTTATCTCCATCAAAATCATACAGTTTCCTTGTAGAAGATTTTAAGGGAATTTCAGTTCTTACTAAACTAAAATTCCAAACTTTGTTGTATCCTGGAAGTAATTTGCTTTAGACCCGTTAGCAAACTCATATTAGAGTGGGGCCAAATATCACTTTAAGGAAAACGTATTAACGTGCCTCAAAGTCATTTTTCTATCAAATTCTCAATCTTATTCTAACATGACGTGGCGCCCACGTGGACAATTTCATAAGCGCCATGTGTCAATATGGGCCTACTTCAATATTAAAAAAAAAAAGAAAACAACAAACAAACAGCCGTACCCATTTTCTAGACCTGGCATTCGTGTCGTGTTTCTCGTGTTCGTGTTGTTTTCGTGTCATACCCGATAGCTTAACGGGTCGTGTCGTGTAACACCCGTTAAAATAAACGGGTAATATGACCCAACCCGAAATCGACCCGTTAATATTATCAGGTAATATGACCCGACCCGTTACCCGTTAAGAAAAATATTTTTTAAATCAATAAATAATGAAAATGAAAAACATAATTTGACCCTAACAAATGTAAAACATAATACTAAATTATTATATACATACCATATTGTCACATAAATACTAATTCAAAACATTAATAAATAAATAAATAAAACATTTTTCTTTCAAGTTTACATACCCCAAAATAAGAGTCTAATGAAAAAACATTAGTGCATACTACAAAATACAAATGTTCAAAGATATGCAAAATGAAGAGAGTTATACTTAATGAAAGTATAAATAAACTCTTAAGTGTTAGTCAATCTATCGTTTTGATGGGATACGAATTCTCTGAAACTAATTTCAACGATCACAACCGTCAAACTTGTTTGTATATGTTTCGAGATCACATCAGCAAAAAATCACAAAAAACAAACATTCAGAGATCAAGTAACAGGACAAAACTTTTCGACGGTTATAAACAAAAAATCACGATTTAACAGTAATTTTAACTCTGATTTTGATGTTTTTATACAGCTACACTCCTTGACCCTATATGAATACAATGAATGAATTCGATCTTTAATTTAAAATATTTACACAAGTGGATACCACAAAATCTTATGTTATACTTAATGAAAGTATAAATAAACTCTTAAGTGTTAGTTAATCTATTGTTTTGATGGGATACGAATTCTCCGAAACTAATTTCAACGATCACAACCGTCAAACTTGTTTGTATATGTTTCAAGATCAAATCAGCAAAAAATACAAAAAACAAACATTCAGAGATCAAGTAACGGGACAAAGCTTTTCGACGGTTATAAACAAAAAATCACGATTTAACGGTTATTTTAACTCCGATTTTGATGATTTTTTACAGATACACTCCTTGACCCTATATGAATACAATGAATAAATTTGATCTTCAATTTAAAATATTTACACAAGTGGATACCACAAAATCTTATGTTATACTTAATGAAAGTATAAATAAGCTCTTAAGTGTTAGTCAATCTATTGTTTTGATGGGATACGAATTCTCCGAAACTAATTTCAACGATCACAACCGTCAAACTTGTTTGTATATGTTTCAAGATCACAGCAGCAAAAAATCACAAAAAACAAACATTCAGATATCAAGTAAAGGGACAAAGTTTTTCGACGATTATAAACAAAAAATCACGATTTAACGGTTATTTTAACTCCGATTTTGATGATTTTTTACAGATACACTCATTGACCCTATATGAATACAATGAATAAATTCGATCTTCAATTTAAAATGTTTACACAAGTAGATACCACAAAATCTTATGTTATACTTAATGAAAGTATAAATAAACTCTCAAGTGTTAGTCAATCTATCGTTTTGATGGGATGTGAATTATCCGAAACTAATTTCAACGATCACAACCGTCAAACTTGTTTGTATATGTTTCGAGATCACATCAGCAAAAAATCACAAAAAACAAACATTCAGAGATCAAGTAACGGGACAAAGCTTTTCGACGGTTGTAAACAAAAAATCACGATTTAACGGTTATTTTGACTCCGATTTTGATAATTTTTTTACAGATACACTCCTTGACCCTATATGAATACAATGAATGAATTCGATCTTCAATTTAAAATATTTACACAAGTGGATACCACAAAATCTTATGTTATACTTAATGAAAGTAAAAATAAACTCTTAAGTGTTAGTCAATCTATCGTTTTGATGGGATACGAATTATCTGAAACTAATTTCAACGATCACAACCGTCAAACTTGTTCGTATATGTTTCGAGATCACATCAGCAAAAAATCACAAAAAACAAACATTCAGAGATCAAGTAACGGGACAAAGCTTTTCGACGGTTATAAACAAAAAATCATGATTTAACGGTTATTTTAACTCCGATTTTGATGATTTTTTATAGATACACTCCTTGACCCTATATGAATACAATAAATGAATTCGATCTTCAATTTAAAATATTTACACTAGTGGATGTGGATATCACAAAATTTTATGTTATATACTTAATAAAAGTATTATTTTCGGGTGTAGATGTAATACTTAAACGACAAATGTTTTAATGTTTTGAAGTAATATTTATGTGGCAATGTGTGGTATGTGCAATTTTTTTTAAAAATCTTATTAATTTTTCACTTCTACAATATTATTAATTTTTCACTAAAAAAAACATTATTCATGAGATTTGGAGGGTTTTAAAAATCTAAACGACCATGTAACGATTGTCTAAGGGTAGAGGATGCAATCATGAGCATTTATATAGGGGTGTGCTATCCACACACCCCATTTTACTTCTTACACACCCCTTGTTAATTTTTATTTGTTGATTTTCTTCAATTCATCCGATCAGACGGTCGAAAATTAGAAGGGTGTGTGTGAAAAGTATTTTTCAGACTTATACATTAATGATTATGAATTTTATTTATTTTGCACTACCTTAAAAATACTTGAGGGTTTGTATAGTTTTAAAAATTCATGTACGCACCTTTAAAGCGTAGAGGATGCGATTAAGAGTGCTTGCATATTTTTTTCACATTTTTTGCACTTGTAAATTAATTATTTTAAATATTTAAATTTATTTGGTATTTTTAAAATTACTTGATATTTTTATTTTTAATGTGTTTTATAATTTTTAATCTCACTCTTTGCTCATAATATTTTATAAAATAAATAAATAAAACTTAAATTTTTAAAATTTATTTAGAATAATAATACAATAATAATTAATGAACAATATATATATATATATATATATATATCCACTATATTTATTGTATTTTATAGTAAGTTTTTTTTAGTAATTAAAAAAAATTAAAATCATCAAAATAACTTTTTCCTTTTCGTGTCAAAATAGGTTACCCGCGTGTCACTCTCGTGTAAACCTGTTAAGGACCCGTTATTAATGGGTTCTTAACGGGTTACCCGATAATGACCCGATTAGTTATCGTGTCGACCCGAAACCCGTTATTTTCGTGTCGTTTTCGTGTCGTGTCGTGTCAGAAACTGCCAGGTCTACCATTTTCTCCCCTCGCACCCTATACTTCTCTTCTCTCTTTTGTAACCTGCATTATTTCCCTCCCTTATCTCTACACCTGCACCACCCTCTCTTCTCTCTTCTGCAACCCGTACCCACCCTACCCGCACACCCAACTCAACAAAATCCCATCCAAAGGAATTCCAATTAAAAAACCCATCCAATTTCTAAAATTTATAAAAACCCAATTGACTAAAAAAATTCCAAATTTGTTAGACAGATTGAGATGGGAGAGCTGCACCCCCTACCTTGTCGCCATGGTCTAGAAGTTTCAAAGTCATGAGTGTATATGACCTTATAGGTTACCAGCCTTCCCCAACCCATAAATTTAACCCTAACGGAGTCCTATCTCTCCTCTATCTCTAACTTCTCCATTCTTCATCCATCTCTACTTTGTACTTCCATTCCTGACACGAAAACCTTCTTGTTTCTAGATTTGTTCAAAGTGATTTGCTTTTGGTTTCATATTTCGATTCAGATTCTTCTGTTAATAACCCAGAAAAGATTTTTCGATTCAGATTCCTGGCACGAGGTAGGAATGCTCAAGAATCAGTTAGGATTTGGGAATTCATCCAAATTAGAGATTTGGATCAACTGGGTTTTATGATAAATTTCAGAAATTGGATGGGTTTCTTGTTGAATTGGAATTCCTTTGGGTGGGATTTTGTTGGGTTGGGTGAACATGAAGGGTGGGTACGGGTTGAAGATGAGAGAAGGGAAGGTGGTGCAGGTGCAGAAGAGAGAAGAGAGGGAATGGGTGTGGGTTGCAGAAAAGAGAAGGGAGGGAGAGGGTGAGGGGGAGAAGATGGGTACGGTTGTTTTTTGTTATTTGTTTTTTTTTGTGTGCTTATTTTATTTTATTTTAAATATTGACACGTGGCGCCCAGTATTGTCTATGTGAGTGCCACGTCTTCAGTTAACATAAGTTCTAATGGAATACTTAACATATGTATGAGACTGTCCCAAAATTAACACTTTAGGTATGACTCTGGGACGAAAAAAACTTCATGTACTAAATGTTGAAAACCACGAAACTTAAGAGTAATAAACTGAGATTAACCTTTTAAATTAAGTGGGTTCAGATTAAATAATCTAGTGCTTATTTAATACGAAACTCACCAAACATCCGTTTTGTACTATTAATACTATCCGATAATCTTATATGGCGTGGCAAACGAGGCATTCTCACCATTATAAACTTAGAATGAAATTCTTACTCCTCCCATATATGATCTCAAACAAAAATACAAGAACTTGCCCTTTTTCAACAAAAAATTAAATTAAAGGTTAAAAAAAGCACAAATCCAAAAATTTCTTAAAAACCTTAATTTTGAATTTAAGAGTTTGTTTGGAAATGTTTTTAAAATAATTAAAAGTATTTTTGGTGAAATTTATTTTTTATTCCAAAAAATACTTTAAATATTTTTTTTAAAAAAAGCACGAGATTAGTGTTGCATGTTTTCGTTTAGAAATGTTTTTTCAAAATTTTCAATTTTACTAAAAATTAATTTAAAATATATTTTCATAAAAATATTTTCAAGGCCTGTATATTTACAAATTTACATCGGATTACCACTCGTACATCCTCGAAGTCCTCTCTCTTCTTCTCTCTCTCTCTCTCCTCTTCTTCTCTCTCTCTCTCTCTCTCCTTCGCCCTTTAGCCTTCCTGTGATCTGAAACCAATCACACTCAGATTCTCTCTTCTAACTCACAGAGATCTCTGTTTCTCCGAACCTTCCTCGCGATCTCCCAAACCCTTATACGCTGCGTTTCGATCGTTTCTCTCCCGAAACCCACATCAACTTTGCTAGGGTTTCCAGGAACCCCCTAAAACCTTTTTTTTTTTACCAGGCAAGTCATTATTTTTTAATTTTCCCGACAATTTTATGCTAATTTAGTCTGTTTGTTTCCCGAAAAAAATAAAAGGAATAGAATTATGTAAAAAGAGTGAACGAGGATGAAATAAATTAGAATTTGCTTTTGAAAGCTGTAATTTGCACGCTAAATCTGTTCTGGGATGTTCTTATTGTTTCACATGCTTTATTGCCCAACTAAGCGAATGCATTCGTCTGGTGGGATTCAGTGCTTTGTTGTTATATGTGTATATATATGTTTGTATATAGTTATTTGTTATACAATCTTTTCAGGTTTTGTTTCATCGGGTATTGAAGGATTTTTCGGATGTTACCATGGTTGTATAGATTCTTATTAATAGTGCAGTATGTCTTTTGGAATGGAGAACTTGATACATTTAGTTTAGCGGTTGAAGCTATATAAAATGCTTAAACTCTAGTCGTGCTCTATTGTAAAAAGAGTCAAGATAAGAGAGTAACAAATTTTGTGACCTAGCATTGATCATACCGCTGAGCTTTACTTAAGAATGATGAAGTTTGCGTCTTTTTGCTATGTTGGAGCAAACTTATGCACCTTAAGTTGCCATGTTGTACTTATTGGTTGTAATGCTAAATCAGCAGTCTCGTTCTGCAAATAAAAAAATGTTTCCAGTAAGCATGTAACATGAACTATAAAAGATTCATAGAAGATATGTAAATTGGGTTCTTTGTGGCGTATTATGCCATCCGCTAACCCTACTAAAACTATGCTTTATTTGTTTACCTGGTTCAATGACTACAATGTCATGCTGATGGAATCTTCAATTGTCTCCTATTTTTCCAGGCTTTGAAAAATTGGCTTGAATGATCTTGTGGCAACGATTGAAACATGACATCAAGTATGTTGTTTGGGGACCGGAGGTATGAAAATCTGGCAACATTCACAATGTTTCAGCAATTGAAAATTGTTGGTTTAATTTTTCTGAATAGTCTGATATTGGTTGATTTAAAGAAAAACCATTGGGACTTTCGAGGAAAAACTGATTTACATACGGAGACAGACAAGCACATAGATATCAACATGCTTAGGTGGGTTTTTATTTCTGTCACTACTGTTGCAGGATGGCTTCCTCCAGAAGAAGTGGAATGATTGTTTTAGGGAAGGTTCCAAAGCCTATAAACTTACCCAGTCAGAGGTATATTCTTCCTGCTAAACTGTCCTTAAGTCAGTTTATTGTGCTCCATTTTCTTTTGGCTAAAATTCTTTACCTGTCTTGGCTGTTCAAGGTTAGAAAATCATGGTGTGGACCCAAGTGTGGAAATCGTTCCCAAGTGAGTTCTCTCTCTCTCTCTCTCTCTCTCTCTCTCTCTCTCTCTCTCTCTCTCTCTCTCTCTTTCCAATTCAATTTTTGTTGGAGTCGGTGTATAATATTTCATTGCTACTAGTACTAGTTCATCACCTAGGTGTTTCTTGATTTGAACTATTGTAGGGGTACCCCCGGTTGGGGCAGTAGATCATCTTCTGCATCAAATGCATGGGGTTCATCATCATTGTCCCCAAAAGCTGATGGTGGCACTTCACCAAGCTATCTCAGTGGTCACCTTTCATCTGGAAGTGGTACTCGACCATCAACTGCTGGTAGCGACAAAGGGCATGAACCTTCTTCTAATGCATGGGGTTCAAACTCTAGGCCATCGTCGGCTTCTGGGGCCTTGACATCAAATCAGACAACACTGACCTCATTGCGTCCCCGCAGTGCAGACACAAGACCTGGTAGTTCACAGTTGTCAAGATTTGCTGAACACTCTGACCATCCAGTGGCATGGAGTGCTCCTGAGACGGCAGAAAAATTGGTATGGTCCTTCATTCATAACTTTGTGTTTGAATATGTATTACCAACGATTACTTGGTTGATAAAGCTTCTGACCAGAGAGTGATCACCCTGGAAACCTCTCATTCCAATTTAGATGGTTCAGTTGGAAACCTTTATAATGTTGATCTCAATAGAAAGTTCAACAGAGATATATTCAACAATAGAAATGCTGATAAAACGATGAGATGTCAGAAAAAAAAAGAAAGACCATAGCTAAAACATACAAGACTCACGTAACATCTGATTTGATGAAGATTGTATTCTTTTTAGCCTTTAGGCGTGTTTTTGCTAGCTAGATAGGTGGTAGGTGAGTCTTGGATGTTTTGACTATGGTCTTCATCAGTTACGGTGTTATCTGGGGTGGTGGGGTTTTTGATAAAAAAGCCCAGAAAATGTCCTATATGCTATAAAGCATTGGAAATTCCATATGTCGACAATATGCTGACTAGTATCTTTTGTTCTCTTCCCTTCCATCTCCAATAATGAATGTTTATATATTTTGGCAACCCTTTGTATTGAAATAAATGTAATGATCATCCTGGTAATCCCCCAAACCAGAATTTACTACCATATATCGCTTCGATAATATTAATGTTGCAATCCTTGATCTAGCCTTATGTTTGATTGTGTGGATTAAATTTTCATCATAGAACATGCTCATTCTTAACAGTATACAAATGCCAAGGTCACAGTTTACTGAAAATTTCACCCTGGCTCTAGATTCGGTGTGAATCATGTTAACCATGTAGTTTCCAGTTTGTGCTACTATGGTCTTTCTAGTCTTAATTAAACCATGTTAACTTGTATTTTCCAATTTATGTCAACTTGGTCCCTTCATCGAATTCCGTTAGGCTTGTTGGACAACATGTCTTAACTCTTAAGTCTTAAGCATGATACTGGCTTTTCGTCCAAATCACACACAATCCAATCTGACCTTGTAAGCTATATGTGGGTACTATCCCACCTCTTTATGCTGCTTCCACAAAACTCTTACACGTTGGAAAAATATGGTCATCTTGATGAGTACTTCAGGATTTATTTTGCAGTTAAATATTTCAGGACTAAATAGCTACATTCTATATGTATTATTGCCAATTATTATTATTTATTGGAAGCTTTACACCCTTTAAAGAATATATGGGTTGTTATTAACTTGTTATGTGAAAAATTTATATATGGTGAGTGTTTTTTCCATCCACTCTGGCTAATGAAATTAGGCGCAGGGGAAAAATTGACTAAAAAAGAAGTGCAGGTTGACATTTTTTAAGTTCACTTTTAGTGAGCAACATCGTAAGGAAAAATAATTTGAATTGTTAGGGGAGTTGAATTAAGGTAAAATAGGGTTAGGATTGAGGTTTTGCCCCTTATGCTTCACCCAATTCATTCCTGGGGGAACACTGCCCCTGCTATTTTTATTCTCTTGCAGGGGTGTCTGTGCTATTTATCTGAACTTCTGAAGTAGGGGTGTTTTTTCAGAAGGATCAGATCAGAAACATTCCAATTTCCGTTTCAAAATTTTGGGATCACATCAAATCACAATTTTCAAATTCAGAATTTTTAGCATATTCGGAAATATCGGAATCTGAATAATCTTTAGAAATTTCAGAACATAGTTTGGAAATTTATATTTTTTTATATGTTTTTACTATTCTCTAACTTTTTCGTACATGCAGTTTATTGTTATTTGGTATACGCTTATGTATAAATTCAATTAATATTGTGATCTACTAGTTTGCGTATCCTTTTTAATACGTGTATGTTTAATATAAAAACAATGAACAAAATTTATCCAAAACTAACAATAAAATACAAATATCCCATTACGAAATTTATCTTTGAGTAAATAACTAGGGTGAAGTGCCCATTTAGTCCTTGAACTATCACCTCAGTGAAAATTAGGTCCCTGAATTATTTTTTCGGTAAAATAAGTCTCTAAATTTATTAGAAATTGCTAATTTCATCCCTACTATTATATTCAAAGCTATTTTATCCAATTTTTCGTCAACTTAAGTCACTTGACACACTTTAGAGTGTAATATCATCATTTTCTTGTTTATAAGCCCTTAACATTTTATATAGGTTGCGAATTTAATGTCTAATTTACCCTCAAAAGTTAACTTACACTATTTCTTTATGAAAAACGACCAATTTCTCTTCCAAAATTAACTCAATACACTATTTTTTTTAATGAAAAACTACTAATCTACCCTATAATTTGTATCACATGCAAGTAACGTGACTTAAATTGATGAAAAATTGAATATAGTAGCTTCGAATATAACATTAGGGATGCAATTGGCAGATTTTTATAGTTCAGGGACAAATTTTTCTGAAATAATAGTTTAGGGACCTAATTTTTCCTAAGGTGAGAATTCAAGGACTAAATTGGCAATTTACCCAAATAACTATAGAAAATCAGAATTTTTTTTTTATCGAATTAAGATTGGAACACTTAGGAAAAATTCAGAATCTCTAATTTCATTCCAATTTCTGTTCCAATTTTTCGGAAAATATTAGAATTCGAAATTGGGTTGCGCTATCCGCACACCCATTTGTACTTCTTCTCACACACCCCTCTCAATTTTCGGCTGTCGGATTGAATGAATTGAAGAAGATCAATGGCTAAAAATTAACAAGGGTGTGGGAGGTAAAAATGGGTAAATACACTTGCCTTTGGAATTTTCGATTCGGATTTGGAAATTTACTATCGGAATAGGAAGCACCATTCCAACTTGCAGCCCCAATCTGAAATCTATCTTTATTATCCAATGTTATACGTGCAGGGAGTGATGTCATCGAAGAATGATGGGTTTTCACTTACTTCTGGAGATTTTCCAACACTTGGTTCAGAAAAAGATAATCCTGGAAAGAGTGCCGAGCAGCAAGGTCTTATGCCTAAATTTCACTTATATAATTTAAAAGTTGAAGACACTGTGCAATTTTTTTTTCAAATTTCAGATGATAGTTAAGTTGGCATGCCACACATTGCATTACCTCATCTGACTGTTTTTGGCAGTGCCATCAGATTTTCATTAATTGATGTGGCACTGATGTATAAACTGCCATCTCATGTTTACAAAATATTTTGCAAAACTTTACACCTAGCTTCGATTTTGTTATTTTATTGTTTTTTCCAGCACGTCCGGAATAGCTGCCAATTTTTGTTATTCAAGTGTTTAAATACATTTTCCTTGTTGCCAAAATAGAAAAAAAAAATGACTACGCATATTTTCTTGAGTTCAAGTTTGTGTTTCCCTCAAGCAACTGTTTTACAGGATATGATATCATTAATGAGTACACGTATGTTGTAGTGAACTTGATGTTCCATTTCGGTTTACTGAATGTTTTTGATCAATCATTATGACAGATCAGAGTTCTCACAGTCGTCCTGGCTCTTCTATTGGTAGAGCGGCAAAAGAGACAACTGGGACTTCTGTAGTTGGTTTGTGCACATGCTCTTAATGCTAATGTGTTTGATTAGAATGTTGCAATATTGATCCTTTTATTGGTTAATGTCCGTGGTTTCTCATTTGCTCATGTATACAAGTATGTGCTTGGTTTCCATATTTAGGCGAAGTTTCTGAAAATGCAAATGTGAAGAGTGGAACCACTAGTTCATGGAAAAGAGAAAATCCCTCGTACATTGAAGATGGAGGTAGACATGGTATGGAGAAGTGGCAGGGAAATCCCCACCCTTACCCTAGTGCTAATGTTCCTCCCCAACACTATGATGGATGGCACGGTGGTCCAGTAAATAATCCACAAGGTGGTGTTTGGTACAGAGGACCTCCTGGAGCTCCCTATGGAGCTCCGGTCCCTCCTGGGGGCTTTCCAATGGAACCATTTCCATATTATCCTCCAGGACCTCCACAGATTCCACCTGCTGCTCTTGGCAATCAGCAATCCGTTCCTCCACCTGGAGCAGGACCAAGAGGACACCATCCTAAAAATGGAGATATGTACAGACCTCATATGCAGGATACATATATTCGCCCTGTTATGCCAATTAGACCTGGCTTTTACCCTGGTCCGGTGGCCTTTGAGGGCTTTTACAATTCTCCAATGGGTTACTGCAATCCAAATGAAAGAGATGTTCCATTTGTGGGAATGACAGCTGGTCCCCCTGTTTATAATAACTACCCTAGCCAAAGCGCTCATGGGCCTGCCAATTCTCATGGTAGACCCAGTGGATATGGTCCTCCCAACCCAAAGGTGATGTCCGAGCAATTGGAACCTGGCCATCCACCTGATTCTCGCGGACCTTACAAAGTTCTTTTGAAGCAGCATGATGGTTGGGATAGAAGAAATGAGGAGCAAAGGAATGAGGGTATTGTCACAAGCCTTTCAACTGATGCATCATCTCTTGTGAGGGAGGACCAACCAAGAACTTTGGCAGCAGAGAATGATTGGAGATCCGACCACAGAAAGGAGGGGGTGAGGGATCAAAGGAAAATTGTCAGTGAAGAAGCTGCTTCAAGGAAGTTTGACAACCAAGGAGCCTCTTCTGTTCCTAAGAAAGTGAAGTCTCCTGAAAGTTTGGAACAGATAAACACAGTTGATGTCATTTCAGTGAATAAATCAGGAACTGAAGCCTCTGGCATGCCAGAAGTTGCACAACCGCTCCTGGCTGCTGTGAAAGACTCGAGTCTGATTCAGAGAATAGAGGGATTAAATGCAAAGGCACGTGCTTCTGATGGACGAAATGATACATCATCTGTTTCCAGTAGGGAGGAGCAGAAGAACAGATTCGAAGTCGATGCTAAACCTAACATTTCAGTTAATGAACCTGTTGGTGGTGGTAGTGTAAATCTGGAAAGATCTCATGTCCCTGAGAGCGTAAATCCTTCTCATGAAGTGGGCAGCACAATTTCCATCTCCAGGTTTGTTGGCAACGTTTTAGTTTTCTCTGAGAATGTACATGTTATTCGAAATTATTGGAACATGCTGATTTTCTGATGTACAGGCGACCCAATCATGCCATGCATGGTGGTAGATCAGATCATCGTGGTAGAGGAAGGTTCAATAATCAAGAAGGTGAAGGGTGGGCAAAGAAATCCTTGGTCGAACCAACAACTGTGGTATCAACTGCACATTTGGAAATGCCTTCTAATGTTCATGTGCATGACCACCCTGTTTCAACGGAAGCAACTGAAAATTCAGGGTCTTATCCACAAGGCAGACGTGAGGAGGAATCTGCCACACCAATGGTTGATCCAAATGATTCTGAGGCACAGGTATACATTTTATTCGTATTCTTGTTAGATTTTGTGTCAGAATTTTGCAGCTAACATCTCTTCTTACCAGCGTGCTAAGATGAAGGAATTAGCCAAGCAGCGTACCAAACAGTTACAGGAGGAAGAGGAGGAACGGACAAGAAGGCAGATGGCCAAGGCTCGTGCAAAATTGGAAGAGTTGAATAGACGTGCTCAAGTGGAGAGTTCAGATCAGAAGATTGAAAGTCACTCAAGTGGTGCCATCCAGATTAAGCAAGAAGTGTCTCAAACCTCGGGTGAACCACTAATTGGTGGCAGGAAATCAGCTTTAGGATTTAATCTGGATGGCCCTTCACAGATTAGCGAGGGTAACGCTAGAAAAGCTGAAAAGTCAACTGTTCCATCAAGTGAGCTCCCTTCAGATACGCTAAAGAGTGTCTGCAAGGAACCTGTTCTAATGCATGATGAATCTGTACCCAAGCCGAAGGAGTTTATTGTTGCTAATGTCGTTCATCATAACAATGCTCCCCAGGCTCATGAAAGCAATACCACTAGGGCGAAGCAGGCCCCTAAACAAAGACATAACAATCAGTTAGAAAAGAAGCCTACTGGAAAGTTTACTTCCAGCAGCACAGCTGATGCGACAAATTGTCAGACAGATCCTTTGGTTAATGTTCCCACATCGCTTGGAGTTGTACCAAATGAAACAGCCTCGAGCAGTGAGTCAAGCCTGACTGCTAATCCCAGTGCCATACTTGAGTCATCTTCTCATCTGGGAAAGAAAAACAATAGAAATGGCAAGAATAAGCACAAAACAGAGAGTACATCGACAGCGGCTGCTCTGACATCATCTACATCAAAAGAAAGAAATATTGCAAATGCCAATGTTGAAAGTGGAATTCCAAAGGTATCTGAGTTGGAGTTCGATCCTACCTCAGTTCAGTCCCAGACCATTCTTAGAGATGCATACCAGTCTTCTGAGCAACATTTGTCTCTATCAAATGAAGAATCTCAAGGTAGAGGAAATAGCCAGTGGAAACTTCAGCATCCTCGCAGGGTGTCAAGGAATTCGCAAGCTATTAAGCATTCAGAAAAGTTTCACAGCACTGATGCTGTTGTCTGGGCACCTGTGCGGTCACAGAACAAAGCTGATGTACCTGATGAAGCCATCCCCAAAAATGAAGTTGAGGCAGTTAGTGCTGTAAAAGCTGAACGTAAAGTGCAAAATAATTCAAAAAATAAGAGGGCAGAAATGGAGAGGTATGTTCCTAAGCCTGTAGCTAAAGAGATGGCGCATCAAGGAAGCACACAACAGCAAGTGGCCTCTGTAAACAATCAAACTGCAATAAACGAGACCATTGAGCGATCAGATTCTGGTTCCCAAGTTGCTGAAAGTTCTCAACCTATTACTCTAACTATTGGAGAAGTGGGGATTGCGATAGAGTTGAAGCATGGGCGTAGCAGGGAGAGTAAGCCCGGAAAAGCACATGGATCATGGAAGCAACGGGGGTCAACAGAATCAACTACCATGCATGGCTCGGAAGATGGACCATCATATACTTCAAATGTTGGTCAGAATGATAAAAATTCAGTCCAGCATCATCAACCCCAGAAGCCTGATGTTGTCTCAGAGAGAGAGCAACCAAAGAGTTACGATTGGAATGATTCTGATGGATGGAACATGCCTGAAGAGCCTGTTGCTGTTGCACCAGTCTCTGTTTCTGCAAAAGACCAGGGAATTACCAGAAGAGGAAGACAGCACCAATCTAAGGGACGCAAAACCATGGGAAATAATCATGATATGATAGAAAAGAAAAATAGCAGAGGGGGGGATACCTACAAAAATAACAATCAATTTTCAGCCCCTGAAACGAGTCAAACAGACTTAGCTGCTGCTTCCAAAGAGAATCCAGCTGTTGGGGAACGTGCAGCGCCTCATTGGCAACCCAAATCTCAGGCACTTTCAGGCAATAATCAAGAAGGAAATAGGGCCAATGGTGGTCAAAACATTGTTGTGGAAGTTGGTCGGACTTTCAAAAAGGAGACCAGTCCCCGGGGTGGGGTGCCACGTCCGGCAACACCTAACAAGGATAATACCGAATATGTGGCCCAGCTTCAACATGATCAGGTGATATCTGAGAGAAACAATGCAGGGGAAGGACATAATAAGAGAGAGAGGAAAGCCTCATTCAGGGGACGCCCCCGGTCTCCGAACCAGGGTCATGTTACCCCCGTTGAGACAGCTCCTGTTAGTATGGATGCTAGACAAGAGCAGCATTTTGACTCAGGGTTCCGCAAGAATGGAAACCAAAACAGCCGTTTTGGGAGAGGTCAAGAGTCTCGTGGGGATTGGAATTACTCAGGGCATGATAGTAGGCAGCACAACCCCCCTGCAAACCGGGAGAGACAGAGGCACAGTTCTCATTTTGAGTACCAGCCAGTTGGGCCATACAACAACAATAACAAATTTAACTATTCCGAGGAACCGGGAGATGGTTCTTACAATACAGGTGGAAGAGTCAAGGAAAGAGGTCAGAGCCATCCACGACGTGGTGGGGGTAACTTCCATGGACGGCAAAGTGGCGCAGTCCGAGTAGATGCAGATATTGAGTAGTAGCTAGAAGGATTAAAGATTCTGAAGATAAGGTTTTTATCGAGTGAAACCCACTCTTTACCACTCACGCGTCGTTAGCACTGACCGATAGCACTCTCAGGTATTCCATAAATTGGTCAAATTTACAACTGTGTTCGTACATGTTAATTAGACAACTGACTGCTTCTGTCCACCGAGCAGGGCTTGCGGCAAAGTAGACGGTGCTGAAGTAGTTAGCTGCAGTTGGAGGTAGTCGAACGCGTCGTATTTCTTAATTTTTTTTGTTCATGTTTCAATTGAATCGGATGTGAAACATTGTGATTTGGTCACCCCTTGTTTCCTATGGAACGCTTTGACATTTGTTTCCTGCTTGTTCTGGCCTTTGTATTTACTATTTTAGAGCGACTCCTCGACGAATATCTCATCTTTTGCTGCTGCAATGCATTTGTCACTCGATTCTTTGTGTCTAAAATGGGGCTTCCATGTTGATCGAAGTTGAAAGGTATTTAGGGTTTAACAACGTTTACCGCGATACAAACTTTTGAGACCGGACTCCAACAACGGTATATGCATTTACTTGATAGATTCACCATCTGACGGTTATATATGATTAAACACGATATTCTCATTTATCAAAATGCAAAATTATATTTGAAAATCGCCAATTAAGTGAATGCGAAAAGCAAATTGTGAAAGTGAAGCTTCCAATATTCCAAAAATACCCATTCTTCATTAGGATTCTAAAAATAAAACAACTTAATTTAACTGTTATTATTCACTGTACCTTTAAAAGTGGCTTTTCATTAAAAGAGAAATTTTCAAATCCTTTTCGTTAGTTTTTCTAAAAATAAATTGTCCAACATTTGAGCGTATGGTAAGAGGCTAATATCTTCTGCTCAAAGAAGCTAACCGAAACGGCCCAAGTCCAAACTAAGACGACCCGGTCCAAAGTTTTATTAGATTTTCATCTGCTTCCCTCTCCTCGCTCCGGCTTCAGTTTCACCTTACCCTCCTCCGGTGTTTCGTGCTTCATTACCCTCCACATTCCGCTGTTAAAAAATAAATTGAAAAATAAATAAATTAAAAATCCATATAAAACCCCTAAATTTCACCACAAAGGGTCGAAGACCTTCTTCATTCTTTTTCTTCTGTCTATCTCTTTCTTCTATCCACTCTCTATTTTTAGCATAATTCAAGTCGGAGAGCGCGACAAAGATAAAAGCAACACTCTTCGCTATTTTTCCCCAAATTTCAACAATTTTTGTCAAGGGAGGGGAGTTCATGGCAGGTTAGTTTGAATTTACTCGTCAATTCTTCCGTTCTGAATTTCAATTCTTGCAATTTAATTGTTTTGGTTTAGTTAGGGTTTGGTTTCTGAGCTTGGGATTATTGGGTTGTTTGGTTCTTTGTAAATGGAGGAAATGGGAAGGAAACCGAGTATAAAGCTGTGAACTTTGCGTTGTTTTGGTGAAAATTGAGCTTCTTTTTACTTTCTTTGCGTGGTTTAGTGGGTTTGGGAATCATTTGTTTGTTGGGTTGCTGAGAATTTTGAGGAAAAGGGAAAGGGCAAAGAGTTTTCAAGCTATTGCTCAATTTTGTTTCTGGGTTCCCTTGAATGTTTGTGTTTCTTTTGTTTGAAATCTTCGTGTAGTACGCTAGCGCGAGAGGAATTGGTGTTCTTGCTTTTGAATTTTAACTGTGTGTGATATATGATTTCTTTTTATTGGTGTTGAATTCTTCCTTCTGGTTTGCTTGCTGCAAGAGTTGGTGCTTATGTGTGGTTGTTTATGAAATTAGGCCCTGCTGAGTAAATGATTTGGTCGTTGAGGTGGAGACGATGGCTTTGGTTATCCATCAAATGCAGGTAATTTGATATTAAGAGTACCCTGAATTGCATATTACATTGTATCCGTTTAACGTATGAGAGAGATGATCTATGTTGAGGTTATGCCCCTTCACATGTTTTGAGATTACTGGTTTTCAGTTTACCCCGCCAAGTTCTTGAATTTGGGATTTTATCTTTCTGTTACTAGCTTTCTCTTTTTATGCTCATGTTTCTTCTTTTTTTTTTTTTTTTTTTTTTTAAATGTTGCATTTCAGGGTTCTTATGTGACTTATCCCTCTAGGCCTTTGTCATGGAGCAAAGGGATGAAGTTGAAGCAGTGTGTAACAAAACATCAAATGGTCGGGAGGACTGAGAAGTGCTTTATGCTAAAGCGCAACCTTTGTTTAAGGTGGGAGTTTTTCCTCTATAAGTTTGTTATCTTTTTCTTTGTTCTATTTACTTTTCTTTAGGTCTCCTACCAGCTGAACTTTGTGGTTGTCACTTTGCTTGAAATTCTTCTACTTGCACTTGCGGGAGCACATATGCACTATGAGGGAATGGACACGCACACCCACATCCAGACCAAATACACATTTTTTTTTTTATCGTGTCCATTTAAATTCAGAGAACTTGTTTCACAGTGTAGGGGCTTCTCTCATGCGGGGACCAAAAGTTAAACCTTTCAGAGTTTCAGCCTTCAAGGGCAGTGCTCAGAATGATAAATCTGGAGGTAGAACAAATGGATCAAAGCTTCCCAAGAATTCGGTCAAACTAAAAGAGAATGAGGATACTATCACGGGATCTCCTCAGGCAAATGATATTCCTCTTTCTTATGCCTCTGAAGCAAATGAGAGAATTGCATCTTCCCCCGTCATTCATAATTTATTTAAGAAATGGTTGAGAATGCTTCAAACACAATCACCAAGTGAAGTAGAAGATGGGCTTTTGGGGGAAGAACCACCTCCAATGGAGACATCAGAAACTAAGCATGAGATTCAAAACAAGGAAAATGATGGGATTCTACGGACGGTTTGGTTCAATTTTCTGGGTCTAAATGCTACAGTAAAGATACCCTTACTTATATTGTAAGTATAATGTGTGCTCTGTCTCTCCATCTGCTTGTCTGTTTTTTCAAGTCTGCGATTATTCTATTTAAACGAACTTCTGGTTTTATGTGGTTAACATAAGACGTCTTAGATTTATTTGCTTTTATCTTACAACATCATTTTAATTGTTCACTTAATATGCAGCATCCCCATGTACCTGGCAGTTAATATGATTCATGGGGCCGAAGTTTCAAAGGAGTTGACGCCTTTGTGGGTTTTAGGACCCCTCATTGTAGCACTCTACATCAAGATGCTTCAGTGGTTGTGTGCACTCTATGTTTTCAGCTTCAAGCAGACTGTTAAAGTAATCAAGAATTTACCCACTTACTACATGGTGGCCTATACACACATTGCACATGGGAAGCTTAAAGAGGAAACACGGGCTCGTTTCTGGCAACCTTTACTGAACGTTAAGAACTTAGACTACAAGAAATTATCCAGAAGAAAGCTGAAAGCACTGCAAGAGTTGATAATCGAGAGATACCTTGATTTCGTGGAATCAATATGGCCTTATTACTGCAGAACAATCAGATTCCTAAAGAGGGCTAATCTCATTTAGATGCATCTGAGGAATGTCTTGTGTGGGAGCAATGGCTGAAATCCGGAGTTGCTCCTGATGATGGTTTAGAAGTTTGAGTTTCTTTCGAGGAGCCAGCCGACACCATTTTAGATCGGGGTTCTTCTTGATGTCTAGCTAGCCGAGGATCATGACAAGCGGATTTGTCCGGTTTCTGTAATTTTTTCAAGGCAGCATTCTTAATTTTTGGATGAGGTCCCAATTATTTTGTATCTGTATTGTATTCAGCTGCCGCGAATGCTTTTTCTTGGGGTTCCAAATTGAGAAAGTATTTTCTACTTCTGTAGCAAGTCACTTGCTTTCTGGGGTTTGGATGTTATCGAACTTATTCGTTTCTTTTAGTGCTCTGAGAATCATCATGCATCTCACTTTAAATCTTCTGCAGTCTTCCCCCTATCCTCTCTTCCTCTTCTTCGTCGGAAAATCGATTAGCGTTAGGGCTGGATCGAGTCCTACAACTCCGTTGTTGGAAGAGATAAAAGTATGGTCGGGATTGATACTCGGATGAGAATGAATCATAGTATGTGATTGTCAGTTGTCACGCTAAAAAAAAAAATTCAATACCATATTAGGCTTGGAAATTTGACCTAAAGAGATTGCAAGAACATAAATAAAGGTTTCTCTTGGGGTATCTTGTGTAGAAACACTTATAAGCACTTTTTTCAGAAGTGATTTTATTATGTACAAGTTAAAATTTTTAATAAAAAATCATGTGTTTTCTAAATAAAATATTATTAATTTTTTTGCCAAAGGCAACCTAAAACATTTAATTATCACATTGCTTTCAGTTTTTCCAGAAACAATTTGATAGATGCTCGAAAGAGAGAAAAATGGAAAAAGATAAAACAAATAAGAAAAAAAATCTCGTGAGAAACAAAGAGAGGGAAATGAAACAAAACAAAATCCGCATAAACTATAGGCGCCCGCTTCGCCCCCACCGAATTACACACGACAAACGGGAGCCGCTCTCTTCCGCAATAACTCCAAAACTACTCCTCAGTTTCTCCGGATTCCTCCACTTTCCCACCCTTTCCTTCATTTTCCCGGAAAATTTTCTTTATGGGTGCCCTTTGATATTCCTCGAATCAAATGGGTTTGCGTTAGAATCCCGCAGCATGCAGCCGTTGAGTCTTTGACAGGCTCGGCCTCTTGTTATTGCTTCACAGATATGGCGCTTAAATGTGGTACTTCGTTTTCTTGCCAGGCAACTTCTCCTGCTTCCCATTGCCAAACCAGAAGGGGTTCCCAGGTGCGTTACAGGGCTGTTTGGTTACTGAGAAAAAGTCTTGATACCCCCAAATTTTTGTTATTTTGTTATTTTTTTTTTGTTTGCATGTGAACTTGTGAGAATGTATGCTGGGTTTGTTTCTGGTAGCTAAAAGGTGGGGAATTGGTGTTTGTTTTTTGGTCAAAAGGTGTGGAGTTATTTGGCGTTTTTATACGATATCCGCGATTCCTCTCGATTTGTAATTCAATACACAAATTAATTGGTTCTGTTAGGTGTTTTTGTTTTTTGGTCAAAAGGTGTGGAATTGGTAGGTGAATTTGATTCTACAAATAGAAAATAAAAGTGGGATATTGTTTAAGCTCGTTGATGTGCAAAAGAGGGTGTTATGATGTTAAAGAACCTAGCTTTGGAGAGATTTTAGTTGCACTGGTGGTGTTAGTATTCGAAATCTTACGGTTTAGACATGGCTTTGTGGAAGTTAGAGGTATCGCTTTGGGTTATTATGTTTAGTTCATAGCCTCTAATGTCTTGTACATGAATTAGGTATATTTGTTACTTATGATGCTACTACTACTGAGCTTAAGCTTCTAGGGGTGATTCACGTTAACACATTTGAATGCACCTTGTGCGGTGGATTTTACCGTTATTGACTAATTGGAGTCATTTTGCTATGCTGAAGTAAATTATGCTCGAATTCACTTCTAATTGGAGTCATTTCTCAGTATGATTTTGTAAATCCACTTGTAATTGTCTCGTATTAGTCTGGTCTGATAATGTCAAATGACTGCCACCTTTTAGAAGAACTTTATCGACTTTTCAGCTTATAAATTGATTCCTTTGATGTGCAGTTGAGCTTATTGCTTGTACCGTACTGCAGCCAACACTGTGATGCTCAACAGTTGAGATATGCTAAAGGTAGCTTTTCATATTTGTTGCAGAATTACTGAAGTCTTCAAATTTTCCTTATGTGCAATATAGCCAGCATAAGATTTGTTTTTTCCCCGAGGTACTGAGCATAGTATATTTGTAGAAGGGAACCTATGGATTTCATTTTATTGAAGCTACTTTTTCTAATTTGACCATTATTAACCTTTTTACCAAATAGTTTATGAACTGTAATGCCATTTCTTTAAAAAGTGCGAGATTGTTTTGTATTGCTCTAAATATGTTTGGTCTATTTCTTCTGCTGCTGTAAGCAGGTAATTCATGCATATTCAGACATCGAGTAGGGCAGTCAAGCAAAAGGATCCCAAACAGTGGCAGTGTTCTCTTTGCTGTTGCTGAAGATCAGTCACAATATAGTGAGATAAAAACAAATGCTATAGAGCAAGAAAATCACCTTCCTAATTCTGAAGATATATTTCCTTCTAACAGTTCATATATCCATTTTGATGGTACTGGTGGAAAACCGGGTTTAATCTCATTTTATAACCGTCCGTATAAAAGGGAAGAAGAAGTTTCTACAAATAACCCAGAAAGGAACCAAAACAGCCTCTTATGGTTCATTGGTCCAGCTGTTCTCCTAGCTTCTTTCATTTTCCCCTCGCTTTATCTGCGCAAAATACTATCTACTATATTTGAGGATTCTTTGTTGACAGGTGAGGATGCATATATATATGTCGTGATTTTATGTTTATTAAATTCCGGTATTTTTCATCACTTGTTTGTAACTAAAACTATGATTGTAGTAGATAGGATAGGCACAGAAAATTTCGCCAGCTTGAGATTTTGTCTCCTTACATATATCTGTACACACCTTTCTGTGTATCACTTTCTATACACTACAACTTGCATTGTTTTTATTTTGGGTATGACTATCTTGGGGTGTTTGAGTGACTCTACTAGGGTGATTATACTAGGATGAAAGTTAGTGCAGCCCACTCAAATGGATGAGGGTTAAGGACTCTAGATAGTTGTTGGTGAAGGAATGATCCTAGGAAACTTTAAGGGCTTCTAATGAAGAGTGAAGACAGAGGAAAGGGTTAGTGACTGGAAGTGATTTTGGGCAACTTGTGACGTAGGTTGGATAATTTTAACATGAATATGATAGCAATAGACGACTAGAGGGTTGTGGTACAGAGAAATATCTACAAGTGAAGGGCAATAATCAATGGAACATGGATGAAAATAGTGAATAATGACTTGAAGTTCTAAAAAGTAACATTAGATGTGGCTCAATGGACTGGCAAAGTAATGTCTGTTGTTGGTTCAACTCTTGGGAACTAAATGAACGTTGGCATTATGTAAAAAGTTGTCACGTTCATAGAGTCTATAGCGTATCACAACTTTTGGCTCATATCCTTCTTAACATATACATTCTATTTTTCTTTATAAACTAATCTAATTCTTTCAGTTTAGAAAGTAAATCTTTTTCTCCCGTCTAAACCATGATATGTTTCTTCTCAGATTTTCTCATCTTGTTCTTCACGGAAGCTCTCTTCTACAGTGGTGTTGCAGTGTTTCTTCGTCTGATTGACCGTTCAAGGAGGACAGCTAAACCAGAATTGGTTGTCCCCAGTAACAGAACCCCAGCCCCTCAGTTAGGACAGCGAATCTCATCTGTTGCTTCCTTGGTACTCAGTCTTATAATTCCTATGGTGACTATGGGTTATGTCTGGCCATGGACTGGCCCTGCAGCTTCTGCTACTCTTGCTCCATATCTGGTTGGTATAGTGGTCCAATTTGCATTCGAGCAGTATGCAAGATATAAGAAGTCGCCTTCATGGCCTGTAATCCCGGTCATCTTTCAAGTAAGCCATTACTTTCCTTTTCATTATGGTTATTGCATAAAAAATTGAATTTGATTGTATGAAACATCTTGTTTCTCTTGTTGTCTAGTAGGTTGTCGGATTACTACCGGATGATAGTTCTTAAATTCTAGCCTGTCTAATTAGATATGCATCCATCAATCTCTGTCATTAAACTCTTTGTGATTTCATAATCTCAGTTGAGTTCAACTTGGAAAACGATGAAATGATAAGAATGCCCTCCTGTATATAATTTATAATTGTGTACACACGCTGGTCTAGGAATCAAAATTTTTTATTTCCATTATGATTGGCAGGTCTATAGATTGCATCAACTGAATAGAGCAGCGCAACTGGTGACTGCTCTGTCCTTTACAGTCAGAGGCGCTGAGACGACACCGCACAACTTAGCAATAAACAGTTCCTTGGGTACACTGTTGAATGTCCTTCAATGCCTTGGAGTTATCTGCATTTGGTCTCTCTCAAGTTTCCTTATGAGGTTTTTCTCTTCCACCAGTACTAATCCACCTTAAAGCCCGCGACATCATGTACGGATCATGTAACTCAGCAGCAATGCCATCGGGCTTCTTTCGAGAAAATTAAATGAATCTCAGTTGGGTCCAATTTCCTTTTTTCCGTGGTTCAGTTCTGCTCGGGCGGAGTTTGACGGCAAATGGCCATTGAAGTTTTGACTGGTCTCGAGCAAAGTTGGAAGGTAGTTGCAGGATTTTGTAAATGAGATTCTTAAAATGCAAGAGAGAGAGAGAGAGAGAGAGAGAGCAAAGTTGATGAGAATTTTGTGCTTCTATTTCCATATGATTCGGTTTACTAAATTTTCCTTGCACATAAGATTATTTTTGTTTCACTAAATCCTGTTTGTTTAGAATTCAACAGAGAACCCAGTTGCACGCTTATCTGATTTCTTTATGAAAATTGAAACCCCATCAAAGTTTAGCTAACTATATACTTATCCTAACAGAGGAAGGACTTTGCTACGGTCAGGCGCTCACCCACGAGCGCCCATGCGATTTATAACCGTTGATCGGGTGTGGGCCCCATGTTGACCTTAACACTCCCCAACTGCTCAAGCGGAATCAATCTTGTCACAAGTCTCACATCTAATGGAACCCTAGCGGTCCAAGTTTAACATTTTTTGCACTAAATAATGGGGATTTGCTATTATGTTCCAGAGTATCCTATGCTTAGGAATTTTTGGTTGTTGAAACCTTAACTAAGAATATAACGGCCACAAATCCTAGAGTTTAGGATACCTCGAAACATAATAGAATTTCGTGAGTACCCTACAAGCGATTTTTTTGTTCTTTAGAGAATTAAATCAGTCTCTTCCTGATTTACTTTCGGTGGTCCAGCTTTGAAGAGCCTGTACAAAATTACAAATAGAGTTGGCCACCAAACTAAACTAAGAAAAATAAAATTTATAGAAAAAAGCAAACTAAAGTCAACATGCCCCGAAAGATCAAGGAAAATATATAAACTAAAAAATAAAAGGTTTAGAAAGATATTAATACTTGACTTTTCATTTCTCAAAGATAAAAGAGCCCATGTTCTTGAGAGTATTATATGTCATCAAAAATTGTAATCCGGGATTAATTATTAATAAGTTAATTTTTTTAATTAATATATTTACTAAAAAGTAAAAAAGTACACTATTTGGAGGATTTTTTTTTTAATTTTAGAAATAATTAAAATTGTTTGCTTGGTGTTGATATAATTAATAAATATTTCTTTGAAATGACTTTAATGATGTACCTTCTCTTTTGTCTGTGTTGCTTAATTATTTGAGTGATATGATATATAATTTAAACTTAATTGTCTTCTGGTTTGGTGGAAATTAACATTTTTTTACCTCTTATTTCTTGTATTAAAATAATAAGGTGATAGAATGTATAATATGCAGTCAGAAAGAAAACTACAAAAGAATATATATTAGGTGTTTAACAAACCGAATAAATCTATAATATATAAGAAGGTTTAATAAAACACCTTCAGTACTGTTTACTTTTAACAAAAAATTGCTTTTTTTACCTTTAACTGTCACTATTCACTATACCTTTAAAAGTGGCTTTTCGTTAAAAGAAAAGTTTTCAAGCCGTTTTCGTTAGTTTTCTTTAATATATAAAGGAGAATATAATACTATATATATATTTATGAAACCACTAAGACATTTAGTTGGAGTTAAAATTAAATGAACATTGTTGTTCAAGACAACAAATGGTTATAAAAAAGGTAACACCCAAGCTTTACTCTATTAAGTGAGATCGGCTGTATAAGTACTAGAATGTTACTGCATTCGATATTGCGCCAGGTCTTCCGTTAACTCCAAATACTCTATATTTTCTCTTAAAGTCTCTTTTTAAATCTTTCTAAATCTTCCGCAGCGGTTTAGATTGTTTAGATAAATTGAAATATAATTCAAAGTAAACCTTATTGAAGGACTCTCTAAATTCAAGCTCATATGTGAGCATATCTTGAGCAAGTAGATTTGCAGCCATAAAAATGTTGGTGACCTAGTACCAACTTGTTGCATGTGCAAACACTTGGTTCACTTTTAACCTTTATGTAGTCTATTTGGTAATTATATCCACTCTAGAAAATAATTGCTACTTCAAATTTTCTTGTCCAAATAATTGAAAGGAATAAATATGAAAAAACTAGAAGTGAAAAATAAGCATTTGGGCGTGATATGATCCTTCCCTTTCCTAAACAAGCATTTGGGCGTGATATGATCCTTCCCTTTCCTAAACAAGCATTTGGGGACAATTTTTCTGCGAGATTGTAACACCACTAGAAGCAGTGATTGATACTCATAACATAACACGTGTATATTTATAATACTATTAGGTTTTTTTTGGCAAAAATGTACTTTGAGATTGACATAACTCATTACTTTGGTCTCTAAGATTAGAAATAAATAGAAATGGTCCATGAGTTTATCCAGTACCAATCATTTTGGTCATTTCATGAAAATTCTGTTAAATAAAAACCAAAATAACAAAATTACCCTCAATTTAATAAATAATAGGCCAAAACAATTTGACAAAAATTAAGGGTATTTTTATTATTTCATTTTTATTTAATGGAGATTTTTCACTGGAGAATCAAACGATTGATGGTGGACAAAATCAAAGACCAATTCTATCGATTTAAAATCGCAGGGACTAAGGTGAAGAGTTATGCAAATCTCAAAAATTATTTTAGCTAAAAAGTCATACTACTACTCTAAAGTCCATTGCTACTTCATCTTATATCACCTAACTAATCACACTACGTGACGGTAATCTAGTACCACAACAAATTTTCAGACCTGATTCGTCCATATTGGTTCTCTCTTTCTTGATCCTGAAAACCAAGCAAAGGTGAAAAGATATAAAGCTAAGGCGGACACTTCTCTATCAAAAGATTTAGGAACCCACACTTTGAAGCAACCTTGTTTTGTCCGCTTGTTTTAGGGTTCACTAGTAGCAAGAATAATCCCTTCAATAATAAATTAATTATATAATTACTGAGGGAATTGTATATATTCTGATTAGATTAGACCTAATCAAATTTAATTCTGGCCAACGCAGATGTTTGAAAGTATTACACCAAACCTCACATGATATTTGGATCTTCTCTATTGCGCGTTTCACCATGATTGATCAGTCCAATGGGGTTGTTTTGGTTTGTGTTTTCTTCCTGTATTAAATTTGATATTTGGTAGTTTAGGTTACAATAGAAATATATATATAGGTTTATTTCGTAATGTATTTGTACAAGTTTTTGTAAGGTTTATTTCGCAATTTATTTTAACGATTTGATCTACCTATTTTTTAGAACATCATCAAATAAATAATGTTTTAAAAGATAGACGGTTAGATTGTTAAAATATGCAACGGAGTGGGCCCTGCAAAAAGCTGCGTTACGATCCATCCCAAAATGGATGAAAGAACTAATTTAGCCTCGAAACGACAGAGCCGGCCTGCTTCTTCTTCCTTCTTTTACGAATCCGGGAAGTGAAATCCTTTCTAGGTGGGGTAGAAAAGGTTGAGCGGAGGCAGGAAAATTCGTAAGGCAAGAGTTCCCTGGACTACTACTCCTTCGTTTTTTAAAATGACCAAAAGCATATATATACTTCAAACATAAGAAAACTTGCGAAGGGCTAGAAACTATGTTAATATAGGCATTCAATCTTGCTTCATCGAACTTCTAACTTTGAGTATTTGGTCATTTGGTCTAGTAACGTTTAGTCTTCGTTATGTTGGATCAAATATAGCGTTCTAATTTCATGAACGATAGTTCTCAATAAGAAGGAAAGCATTCAATTGTATATGCCAGCATTTATTTCCTTCTGTTCCTCATTTAGTTGTTTTTAGATCCTGGAATGTGGAAACCCTAATGCAAATTGACAGTAGAAAGATGCATGAATCTATCAATTTTTCTAAGCCCTTTTTTTCTTTCTGCGTTCTATAGCTGCAACAGCATAATGGATTTATACCTATTTAGTGGACCAATTATCCTAGAAGTTAAATTGAAAATGTCTATAAGAAAGTCCAATGCTACTCAATTCTTCTTGGAATAATTGTAATAGTATATTATTACTAAAGAAGAAAAATCTGAAGAATACTACCTAACCACGTTATCTATAGGGCACTTCTCGCAAAAGTACGAGACTCTGTATTTTACTTCCACCTAACTCTACATTGATTACACTCAGCATAAGAATTGTCCTAATCATACAAGCCACATTAACTTCAAATTTAAAGTGAGCCTAGAGTGAGGTCCACTTGTTGAATTTACTGTTAGGTTGCAAGTGGAATCCTTTTCTCATAAGCTTTTCTTCTTTTAGCCATGCTTACACTATCCTTATCTCTCCCTGCACTTCCCTTCCCCACACCCCCATAAGATTCTAAAAACATCTTTCAACATCCATAATATTCCTTGATGAGAATAAAAAGGAGAGGAAAATCATCATATCTTTTAGCAGAACTAGAAAAAAAAGGTGAGAAAGATTGCTACCTTAAAAAAAAGAAGACCTCTGTGCTTAAAGCCTAATTACTTTTCGATATAAGCGATATTGGGGAAGGAGGGGTCAAAATCAGGACTTCAAGTGCATGAGGTTAATGCTTTTAATCAGCTAATCGCTATAGTCGGGCAAACAAAAAAACCCTAATTACTTTTTATGCATGTTAGTTATCAGCTTGCTTTTCAAACTGATTAGGTAAGCCTAGTTCTACTTCAGAAGAGTATTTAAACTCCATGGCATCCATTTATCCCACCATAGTTTTAAACTTCTTGTCTTACCTCTTAATCAAATTCCCTCCTCCAGTTCTCATTCCATCTCTTGTTTCCATTTGCCTTTCTTTCAACATGAAATTTCTGAGTAGAAATACTACTAAATCTTCGAAATTGATCTCAGATAATTTGGTTTCTGCTTGATCTTGATCGTGCATTTTGTAATTGGCAGCGTTGAAATGTCTCATTTCTTGCTGTTTTTTGCAGTACTTTATGCTGTTCTTGCTGTTTCTCTCGGAGACGATTCGAGGGTTTCCTCCTCCCTCCTGAGAATCAAATCAAAACTTGTTGATCCAGCAGGAGTTTTGAGCAACTGGTCTCCAAGTGCTCGTATATGCAGTTGGAATGGCCTTTCATGTTCAGATGATCAGCTGCATATTATTGGTCTTAACCTATCGGGATCAGGATTAGCCGGTCCAATCCTTGGCGAGCTTTCACAACTCTCTTCGATCCAAACACTCGATTTCTCTTCAAATTCCCTCGCTGGTCCACTTCCTCCCGAGTTGGGACAGCTTCAAAGTCTCAAAACACTCCTCCTCTACTCGAACTTTCTCTCCGGCGAGATTCCTGCAGAAATAGGCCTTTTGAGGAACTTACAAGTTCTTCGGATAGGAGATAACTTGTTTTCAGGTGCAATTCCACCAGGCATTGGAAACCTGACTGAGCTGAGGGTGTTGGGACTTGCCTACTGCCAATTAAATGGAAGCATTCCAGTTGAAATTGGTGATTTGAAGCAGCTGACATCTCTTGATCTGCAGAACAATAGCCTCACTGGCCTCATACCAGAAGAGATTCATGGCCTCGAAGAGATTCAAAACTTTGCAGCATCCAACAACATGCTCGAAGGAGATATCCCTTCTTCGATAGGATCACTTAAATCGCTGCAAATCTTGAACCTGGCCAACAACAGCCTCTCTGGAACAATTCCTTCCGTGCTAAGCCAGCTCGCAAATTTAAACTACTTAAATTTGGTAGGGAACAGATTGAACGGTGATATCCCTTCAGGGCTTAACCAATTAGCACAGCTCGAGATTCTTGACTTGTCGCGAAACAACCTCTCAGGAAGCATAGGCCTCCTCAGCACACAACTAAAGAATCTCGAATCTTTGGTTCTGTCTGATAATGCCTTGACAGGTACAATTTCAAGCAATTTCTGCCTCAGCAACTCAAATCTTCGACAACTTCTTCTCGCTCGAAACAAGCTCACTGGAAAATTTCCTCTAGACCTACTCAGCTGCTCTTCACTCCAACAGCTAGACCTTTCGGATAACACTTTCGAAGGAGAGCTGCCAACTGCCCTGGACAAGCTACAGAATCTCACAGATCTTGTACTCAATAACAACAGCTTCACTGGATCTCTACCTCCTGAAATAGGAAACATGAGCTACCTAGAAAATCTGTATCTGTTCGGAAACATGATCACAGGTAGAATCCCGGCGGAGATTGGGAAGCTGAAAAAGTTGAAAACCCTTTACCTGTATGACAACCAGCTGTCAGGATCCATACCAGGAGAGTTAACCAATTGCACAGAGCTAATAGAAATTGATTTTTTCGGAAACCATTTCACGGGCTCCATCCCTGCAACGATTGGAAAGCTTAAGAGTCTTGTGCTGCTTCACCTGAGGCAGAACGGCTTGTCAGGACCTATCCCACCGAGCTTAGGTTACTGCAGAAGTCTCCAGTTACTGGCCTTGGCAGATAATAAACTCACTGGAACCTTGCCACCCACGTTTCGATTCATTTCTCAGCTAAGCACCATTACTCTGTACAACAACTCCTTTGAAGGCCCTCTTCCTGCATCCCTTTTTCTTCTCAAAAACCTCAAGATCATAAATTTTTCCCACAACCGGTTTAATGGAAGCATCTATCCACTGTGTGGTTCGAGTTCTCTGACCAAAGTGGACCTGACAAACAACAGCTTTTCAGGTTCAATCCCTTCTAGACTAGCCATGGCTAGAAACTTAACCCGTCTCCGCCTTGCATACAATCACCTCGCTGGCACCATCCCTTCTGAATTCGGCCAGCTCACACAGCTCAAATTTCTTGACTTGTCATTCAACAATCTCACAGGAGAAGTGCCACCTCAATTGTCTTCTGCAAAGCGTATCGAGCATTTTCTACTGAGTAACAACCGATTCGAAGGAAAAATACCTGCATGGTTAGGGAGCTTACAAGAGTTGGGAGAACTTGACTTGTCAACAAACAACTTCCAAGGAACACTACCGGCAGAGATCGGCAACTGTTCGAAGTTACTGAAACTTTCTCTGCAAGGCAACAGCCTCTCAAGCATGATCCCGGAGGAGATAGGAAATCTCACTTCTCTCAATGTTCTCAACCTTCAAAGAAACAGTTTTTCGGGTTCAATCCCATCAACCATCCGGCAATGCGAGAAGCTATATGAACTGAGGCTCTCAGAAAACAACTTGACCGGTTCGATCCCATCCGAGCTAGGAGAACTCACTGAGCTACAAGTAATCCTCGATCTAAGCGAGAACTTCCTCTCCGGAAAAATCGCATCATCCCTCGGAAACCTAATGAAGTTGGAGAGATTGAATCTCTCTTCCAATCAACTCCAAGGAGAAGTTCCTTCCTCACTCGGAAAGCTGACAAGCCTGCACATGCTAAACCTATCAAATAATGACCTCCAAGGTCAAATCCCATCAACTTTTTCAGGATTCCCACTCAGCTCCTTCTCGACTAATCCAAAGCTCTGCGGCCCACCACTAGCGTCGTGTTCGGAATCCGAAAGGCAGAGGAAGAAGGGCCTTTCTGATGCAGCAGAGACTGGAATTACAGTGGCCATTGTTTTAACGTCTGCAGTAATATGCTTGGCGATGCTTTATGTCATGCTGAGGATGTGGTGCAACTGGAGAAGAGTTTCCGTCTCGAATATGGACAGCGGCGGAGGCGGGGCGCAGTGCAAGAGGGAAGAGGAGTTGTGGGGTTTTGGGAATGAGAAGAAGACGGGTGGTGGTGAGTGTTGGAATGTGGATTCTTTGGCTCTGGTTAATTCACAAGATGCAGAAATGCAGCAACAGCAGCATGCATTCTACTCTACACCACACAGTGAAAAGAAGATGCCATGGTAAATAGTAAATACCTTAGTTTGAAGCCATGGAAATTACCCAAGAGTTCGAAGCCATGGAAATTACCCAAGTCATCTTTTGCTTTCTTCTTACATTTTTAACCAAATTGTTGTACAATCTCTCTTTACTTTTAACTTTTTCAGTTTTTTTTTTAACCAGAGTGGAAATGGTTGAGTTTTTTCAGTTCTACAGTAAAGAGGCATTTTGAATTGGATTCTCTCATTGATATATGAAGTGGGTGATTCACACCAACCAATATTGAGTTGCTCCATATTTCTTGTTCTTATGCAGTGTAGAAATTCTCTGCGCTGTACGTTCGTAATTGGATTTTGTATTGATAACGATAACATCGATATCTATATCTATAGTATTGATAGTTGATAAAACTATCGATATTTGTATAAGTAATATTTATACGAGTATTAATAGGACGTTGATACATTTTAACATTGACCTATTATCCACCAATGTACTGATAACGATAACATCGATTTCTGTATCCATAGTATTGATAGTTGACAAAACTACCAATATTTGTATCTGTAATATAAATACAAGTATTAATAGGACGTCGATACATTTTGATATTGACATATTATCCACTAACGTCATACAGCTTTGCCGACACCGTAGCGACAATATTCTTTCACAAACAAAGACTTGTGTTGCCGAGTCTTCAAATGTTAGGCCGACTCTAAGCAGGCGTTTGAACTTTGGACCTGCATCATTAGAGGGCTGCACCTCCTTGTACAACTCAAACTCTACCACTCTTTTGAGGCCCTAAATCAAAGATGCCAAACTCGCAAAAGCACAAGTGGTTTTATGACAGAATCCACCCAAATATGTAATTATGTTATCTGAAAATCTTGTCCCTCCCAAGTCCCTACCGTCCCTATCAGATATACTACTGTATCAGAGATTATATACATCTCCAAATCTTGTCCCTCCTAACCATCCCTATCAAATATACTGCCGTATTCAAGTAGCGTATCGACTTACGCTGGTATTTGCCAATCTCAGTTGTGCGCTCAGCATTTTCAGTTTGAAACGAAACAAGTAGTCAAATTTGCAACGGAAACTTGGCAGAAAAACGACGACTTCTCAAGCACAATGATTCAAGTAGCTACGTTATTTTCATCAAACTATTATTACATTGTTCATGTATGTCTGTTTCTTCAACCCAGATGTAGGAATATGGGTGTGTTTAGTTTCACCTCTTCATTCGCGGGACGAAGTCGTTACTTGGAGGCAAGGGCACCGGCTTCAGTGAGAAGGGGCACAAGCTGACCCGCGTTGTGCTTCTCCAAAACAGCTGTATGATCCAAAAAAGTAAATGACTATTTGACAAAACAACTAAATTGAGATGAATTGAGGGGTCTTTTTTTGATATCATATTGCAGTAAACATGGAATAAGCAAGAATATATGCACTTACAGTCACAACCACCGACATGTTTTCCCCCGATAAACACGTTAGGTACAGTCGTTTGCCCAGTCCACTGAGCTAGGGCTGCTTGCATTTCACCTCCATCAACTTCAAAAATCAAACACATGACTTCCTTAGTAATTTGGTATTACGAGTTTAGGGGTAGCTTAGCATTAGAAACTTCTTATAACAACAATCAGAAGAGGATTCTCAGTTTACTTGTCATGACACTGAATTAGCATTTGCCCGTTTCGGGTTTCAATTTCTTAGGAATGGACTAGGCACTATAACAATAACTAGTTGAAGAAAGTTGAGGTTCCACGGTGTAGCCCAACTACTTATAAGCACATGCAAAGTCCCTCCTTTTCCGATGTGGGATTGATACTCTCAACACTAGCGTTGTAAAAAACAGCTCAGTTGGAGAAAGAAACCCGTCAACTATCGACTTATCATGTTCTAATTGATTCTTAGTTGCAAAATTCCTTTGATGCACTTGTCCCATTGCAAAGTACGAAGGGTGCTTTTAGTATTGGGTTTGAAGCTTTTTCTATAAATTGTATTCTTATAAAGGGCTTCTATATGAAAACCCTTTCACTGCTTTAGGACTCGAAATTTACGTTGCTGGAATGTTCTGCAAAGTCATCAAAATTTGTTCTAAATGGTGATGACTTGTTTGGACTTTTGATTCCTTTGTCATATCATTAATCCTTATTCCTCTAAGAATAAAGACTTCAACAACAACAACAACAACAACAACAAAGCATTTTCCCACTAAATGGGGTCTCGGTTTTGTGTCCCGTCTTCCGTTAGATCCAAGTACTCTTAAGTCTTTTCTTAGAGTCTATTCCAAAGTCCTTCTAAGTCTTCCTCTACCCCTTCGGCCCTGAACCCCTGTCCGGTAATCCCATATTCTCACCAGAGGATCAGTAGGCCTTTGTTTCACAGGAATAAAGACTTCAAATTCATATTTTTTATGAGTTACTAACTCAGTTAGGATTATAATTTGAATTTCTTAAAGTTGATGGTCCAGTAATGAAATTGGAAATTCGATTCTACCAAATCACAAACAAAAACTATCAAAAAGGATAAAGGGGAGACTTACTTCCCTCATCCAATTCAATGACCTTGAAAGTTGCTCCAAGCTGAGTGAGCAGCTGCTTCACCCTCTTGCAATAACCACAGTATGTTTTACTGCCAGCACAAACAAAGAAGACAACACATCAAATTATTAAGCAAAGCCAATGAATTTTTTTTTAAGAACAAAGTGGATTAATCACCTAATTAATTGGCACAAAAAACACGTTTAATTCCACAATTTAGTTGTAAGAAAAAAGAAAGAAATACGTGAAATTGGTGAATTGGGTGATGAGAAATTAAAAGAAAAACAAACCTGAAAACCACAACTGGGTTGGAGTTAACGATGGTCTTGACCTTGGTGAGCGCCATTTCGAGCTGTTCCTCGCTGATACTCTTGGTGAACAGTGAACCCATTTGCCCCCTTTTTATATGCGATGAGAGAGAGAGAGAGAGAGAGCGAGCGAGAGAGATGTGTTTGCTTGGTGTCGAGAAATTACAAGAACAGAGAGGGGGGGAAGAGCACAGGTGTTGCAATCAGATTCTGCATGCAGTTGTGATTTTATCAGCTTCGCCGATCAACGAGACAGAGAGACGAACTCGATTCGGTAATTGCAATTTGGATGTCGCCTTTGTCTCTGTCGTTTTCTTTTTCCTGTAGCGACACCGTAATCGGTGATGCTCTTAACTCTGTCGTTTTCACCAATATATTTATATTATCCTAATTTGAAAAGAGTTTAAACGGAACGAAATGGGTTAGAGCATCTGATAGGCAATGAAATTAATCTTATTATTCACTTTAAATAGTAATGGTATTTGTGCAGGTTCACTCGTTTAAAAAGAGAAAGGGCAAAGACGATTACTATTCATATATATGTTTTATATTTTATTTGTAACAAGAGGATTTGGAAGGTAGAAATTTATAGGGGCGTTTTGATATAGGCGCCTCGTTTTTTAATTTTTTTTTTTTACTAAACATATACTCCTTTTAAAAATTTGATCAAACATTTTCCTAAAAATTTGGTTATTAATTTTATTTTTCACGTAAGTTCAATTGTGTTTAAAATTTTAGTTTTTCACAACTTCTCATGGGCATTTCGTTTTTTTCTCCTATTATCCCTATATTTATGCATTTATTATCAATCTCTATGCATTTTTTTTATTGTTTGTCATAATTTTTATTTTTTTGTGTGAATATAGTAGAATATTTATATATAAAAAATATTCAGATTTGATTATTTAGAAGAAGCAGCACATAATAAAGATTTGTTTGATTATATAGCTACATCTAGTTATCTATAATATGGACACATTTGGTTTTATAGTGGATTTGATATTTTGTATTTCTCAGTACATTTGGAATGTAAATGTACCAAAAGGGTTATCTAATAGAGACATTTGGTTTTGTGGTACATTTGGAATTTTTTGTTCATTTGGTCTTTTGGTACATTTGGAATCTAAACGTACCAAAAGGGTTACCTAACAATGGGCATATTTGATTTTATGGTACATTTAGTTTCTCGATACATTTGAAATCTAAACATACCAAAAGGGTTACACAATTATGGGTACATTTGATTTTATGGTACATTTGAAATATAAACGTACCAAAAGTCGATACTTTTGTTCTCAAATGTACCATAAGTTTTAAATATATTTTTTTATATATCTATACGTGAAAAAATATGTATTGAAGCCTTTTTATTGAGACAATTTTAATAGAAAGAGAACTTTTTTTTAAATACTGATAATAAGGAAATGAGAAATTAGTTAATTAATTTTTTTATTTTATTAAAAAAAGTCATTTAATGCGTAGAAGGGGGGATTGACGAAATTAAATTCATATATTATAGGCAATTAGTTGCTAAGCTACCATATGCCTCTATATAAATGCATTTAAATTAATGACATGGAAATTAAATAAATAGAAAGTTATTGAGGTGGCAATTGATCAAAGCACATTAATCAAATCTTTAAAAGGAATGAAAGTTTAATCTAACAACTATAGAAAAGATGTAGGGCATTCTAATTTTCCTAAATCTATATAAGAGATTGTAGCAAAAATAATATTGAGTTGTGGTGTGGAAAATGATGAATATGGTAGGGTATTTATAGAAAAAAATTTGGTTATTTTTTGTTTTTTCTAAAATTTTATTTTTTTTATGTTTTATCGTTAGAATAATCTTGACAGTTGATGTTCAAAATTATTATGGTTGGATGGCAGAATCTTGCCATGTGACAGTTGTAGAAGAAAGGACACTTTCTTTTAACCTTTTGAAATACAACAGCTCGGATTGAAAAGCAAAGAATCATTTGGCTCTGTGCAGCACCATGCAGGGGTTGGGGGTGGGGTGGGGGGCTCTGTTTCTAGACATTAGTCAATCCAATTAAGACTGGGTTCGGTTGGCAAACTGTGCCCAATTCATTGTGCTACAAACCAGTCATATATACACAATTACTGAAAATCATCTATCGCCAACCAACCGTTCTCTTGCGATTGCCTAAAATCGGTTTAGCCGAAACCGTTAGTTGGTTTGGTTGATAAATGGCACAACCGACAGTAGCAACTGATATAATACAAATTATATAATAGTTCACAAACTTTGTAAGCATATATAGAATGTCATAGTTTCATAAGGCAAGCAGCAACTAATATCGTACATACTTGCAATTTTAATAAGGCAGCAAGCACAAGGTAACAAGCAGAAACTGATATCATATTGTTGACTACAAAAACTACCTAGCCTACACGGCGCGCAGACCGAGTAATTAACAAGCTAACTATGTCCTTCAAATATGTGCGTGGCGTGCCAACTCGTCGACCGAGCTCGGTCGGGGAGTAAAAATGCTGATGTGCTGTGTTGATGAGCACCGCTAACTCATGTGTCCTGCGACTGCGGCCGAGAAAGGAACACGTCTCGGCCTCTGGGTCCTCAAGCCTGAAGACAAGGCTACCAATTACAAAGTTCACAACTTGTCATCGTCCGATTCAGCCACAGTAACTGTATTTGTGAAGGTGAATTCACGCCGAATCGATACTAGAGTATAGGGCACAGATACTCAAAGCGGATGAAGGTTTTGACGGTGAATGTGGTTCGGCCATCCAAGTGTCGAACTCTGAAACCCACTCGTGAGTATGTGATCATAAAACAACTCGGCATTTGAGGCGCCGAGCCCAACAATTAGTAACACCTCACTTCGCCGAAGAGGCTGATAAGATGACCTATGTCAACCGGGATCCGAAAATCCTTGTCGACCGAGACTTGGATAGATAACCAGTCGACCTTGTCGTAGTGCTATTTATCCAAACTGAAGGTGTTGTTTATCTATTAGGACTTTGAACCTAACCCCAATTCCGGCCATGTTCTTACTCGTCTTTGTATCCTAGACTCGCCGAGACTCCCTATTGCACTAGGATTCTTCGTCCGTTTCACAAATAGACTTTGCTTCCTTTATGTCCATCTGGACAACTTCTTTTCCTAGCAGGACTTGGACGACCTAATTTAGTCGGCCCACAACTGAATATCTCATAGCACCTTGGTCGAGCCTTAGCCTTGAAGAAGCGAAACCATTTTCCTCACCTCGAAACACTTAATCATACGCATTTACAAAGCACGACCGATGGTCTTTATCTTCATTAACTTCCTGGCACGTGGCAACACCCTAGTGCTTTCAGCAGCCCTAATGATGTTTCTCGAAACACACGGCTACTGAAACGTTTCTCCATTATTGTTCGCCGCCACACGCAATCCTGTGTTTTCAATTTGCGAGATGTTCGGTCTTTTCACCTAGATTCCCTCAAATATTCGTAATGATTGGTGCTTTTCTCGGTCGATTCTATCTCAATTTTGAAAATCAACTGTCTGATCTTCCCACCAAAACGCCTATAAATTCCCAAATTTTCCTTCACTTGGGGTGAGTCTGGTGTCACGGCAACGGTGGTCTGTGCCTGTGACAGACCTTCAAGACTTGTATTATGGGTCGTCGTTGTGGTAGTAGACTTTCTCATTCCTATTTTCTTCTTCACCGAACCTGTTTCAATTGGCATGAACTTCGTAGTTTTAACACTAGGTCCCACCAAGCGTGCCAAAATGTTGACTACAAAAACTACCTAGCCTACAGGCCCGCAGACCGAGTAATTAACAAGCTGACTATGTTCTTCAAATATGTGCGAGGGGTGCCAACACGTCGGTCGAGCTCGGCCGAGGAGTAAAAATGCTGATGTGCTATGTTGATGCGAGCGGCTGACTCCTGTGTCCTGCGACTGCGGCCGAGAAAGGAACACGTCTCGGCCTCTAGGTCCTCAAGCCTGAAGACAAGGCTACCAATTACAAAGTTCATAGCTCATCGTCGTCCGATTCGGCCACAGTAATTGTATTTGTGAAGGTGAATTCACGCCGAATCAATACTAGAGTATAGGGGCACAGATACTCAAAGAGGATGAAGGTTTTGACGGTGAATGTGGTTCGGCCGTCTGAGTGCCGAACTCTGAAACCCACTTGTGAGTATGCAATCATAAAACAACCCGGCATTTAAGGCGTCGAGCCCAACAATTAGTAACACCTCACTTCGCCGAAAAGGTTGATGAAATGACATCTGTTGACAGGGATTCGAAAATCCTTGTCGACCGAGACTTGGATAGATAACTAGTCGACCTTCTTGTAGTGCTTTTTATCCAAACTGAAAGTGCTTCACGGACGGCTGATTCTACGACAATAGTGTTGTTTATCCAAACTGAAGATGTCACCGGTTGCCTTCACAGTGCTGTTTATCCAAACTAAAGATGTGAAGGTGGAAAAAGAAATTAAAAATCTCAAAGGTGTTAAGAGGTTTCGCGTAAAGTGAGAAATTACACAAGGCAGATTTGTGTGTTGAATTGGAGGTCCACATCCCGTTGCCATTGCTTCTGTATTTATAGTAGTTGAACCTCCTTCGACCGAATCATAACTCTACTAGGACTAGGACTCCCTACCCCGATCAAACTTTATCTCGGCCACTCCTTCCTCTATTAGGACTTTGAACCTAACCCCTATTCCGGCCATGTTCTTACTCGCATCTGTATCCTAGACTCGCCGAGACAATTCCTTTTTCTCCGAGGATTCTTTGTCCGTTTCACGAATGGACTTCGCTTCCTTTATCTCCATCTGGACAACTCCTTTTTCTTAGCAGGACTTTGTCGACCCAATTTAGCTGGCCGACAACTGAATATCCCATAACACATTTCCAACTAAGCCTCTGGGCCGAGAAACACTTCTCGCTCAGCCCAAACCATTATTTTGGGCCCAAATATATATATAGACAAACTATTATAATTTAATTGTAATCAAATCACATTAATTCGAACCTTGTAATCATCATTCATATGATATTACATCATAAGACAGCAAAAAGCAACTAAACTAACTTAAAAATATAGAATGGAAATCAAATCATTTGTGCAATCTGTTAGGCTTCAAATAGAGATGCTCTTACAGAGAAAATATATGGGTTTTACATACCTCTTTTTACCTTCCACATATTTTCATTAATTTTTGTCTCTTAATTTTCTTCAGTTCATTTGGTCTGTGGCAAAAAATTAAAAGAAGGTGTGAAATATAAAAATAATTGCATGAGTAGCACTACCCAACACGAGTTCTTAACTACCAGAATAATTTACCATTCGCAAAGTCACATGATTTCTCACTTGGTAGACGAAACAACCCTTTAACTTGACAGGAAAAAAATAACAAAAACTTGACACCTTTCAAACAATTAACTAACTCAGGACCAAATTAAAAGTTCAAAAGGCAAATTGTAATAAGACAGGCATTACTAAAGTTTTTCTTCTAGATGGCATCAAATTTTTTTAATTTTTTTTTCAAGTCTTGTGTGTACATAGTGACACTGTTTGTATGTTGATATTATGCTTAATGTGTGAAACGATGTCGTAAGATTATCAATGTGACGACTCGTTCCTAATTTTCTATGTAATTTATCCTTGAGTATATGAAATGACTATTATACCCTTATTGGCAAGTGACGTGAACTTATTTATTTCTCTCTTAATTTATTTTCTCGCTTCCGTAATTAAATTGTACACATTGTCACAAGTTACGAGTGTACGTGAATTTTTATCAATGTAGAAACACTTTTACGGATAGGTTTCGACCTTCTTTTACTGTAGAAAATCTAAAACCCTATCCCTAGTTTCCTATTTAGCTACCCGTGCCTTTCCTTTTATGTCATGCAACCAATCAACTTTTTACAAGCCATCTCATCCATTCATTTTGTCGGTTTTCCTCCTTACCACTCAATTATGTCTTTTCCTTTTTTTTTCAAAGGTCACCAATCCCATCATTTCCCTCTACATAGCACCCAATCAGAAATCAGAAAAGAAAAAAAAAAGTTTTTTCTCTCTTTCATCTTTCTCTCCCTCGCCGAGCTCTTTCACCCTGCAACCCCCTCAAACTCACATCAAACTTCACCATCGTAACCCAAAAACACCACCATCGTGTTCATCTCGACTCTACAAATACAACCATACCAATCAAATTCAGAATGGACGAGTTTTGATTAGCAAACTCTAAAGGTTTGAATCAGCTGAGTTTTAGATCGACGTATTTTTGACCGAGTTACAAGTTTCTAGGACTTGGGAAGGATTCTACACAACTTTATAAGGGTCCTAGACCTAGTTTTGGAAGAATTTTGACGTGAAACAATCGAGTTTCGATGAGCTCAGTTTTGGCTGGATCTTTTAAGGCATTTTCCGATCACCTACATCCACTTTTTGGACTCCAAAGAGGTATAACGCGATTCTATTCATTATAAGCTTCAAATCCATATAAAGTAGGTCGAAAATGGTTGAGAAATGAAGAAGTTATGCAAGTTTGAAAAATTTCCAGAAAACCGGCAAGATTCGAGTTGCAGACAGCGGCGACCGGCGAGGCTTGCTGAAGAATGAGACGGAATATTCAGTCAAAGTTAAAGGAATATTCTGACAGTATCAGGTAACGGCGTCAACTCCGTTAATTAAGTTAACAGAATATTTTGTCAAACTGACGGAATATTCCTGACAGACGTCAAGCATTTGGCCGCGCGTTGGGGAACGTATAGCCGTGCCTTGGCCAGCGCGTGAGGCTCGTGCGGTGTCCAAAATTATTTCTAAAAATTTGGGGATGTTCGTGACGTCGTGTAGGTCACGTTCGTATATTTAAACCCTAGGTTTGAGCAAACTATAAGGGTTTTATTTAGATTTCCGTATATGTGCTTTAATTAATTCAAAAATAGTTATTTCACATATAGGGGAAATGTATCCTAAGGACGTATGAGGCCAGGCTAGGATCGGGGGCTACGAACCGATGACGTACTTGTGAGTGGGCAGTTTATTTTATAATCTATACATATTTATAGTTTCCATAAATGCGTATTTGCTTCATTTTACGCTTATATTGCCAAATATTTTGATATTGTGATAAATGTTGATGTATGGTTGGGATATTACTGTCATGACATTCATACATATTGTATATGTTCATCTTGATGCACCCTAGTGTTGGTAACCCACCCAGGGCCAGGGCCAGTCTTTCACGTGTATGTTCAGAACTACACTATTCGCTCACCTTGGATCCAAGTTTAAGTGCCAGTCTTGTCATACATATTGCATTAGGCAGTTCTGACTCGTATGTGACTATGCTTTGGCACTAGTCTTCACGTGATTGTAGTACTATAGCGCATTATTACACCCAGTCCTGTCGTACAGACTGCATTAGGCAATTCTAACTCGTGTGCTAGCTTAGATGATGAGCAAATTGTTTATATTTGATTATCACATGATTATATTACTGTAATGACTTGGCATATTCTCTTATATTATGGTTATAGAATTGTGGATACATACTTATGTTGTATGTTTTTTTTAAGGAAACTATACTTGTTTTACGGCAAGTGGCTAATATATTTAAAAATAAAGATTTTCGTATAAGCATTGTTTTGCTGACCCACTCAACTTTATTTTTCACCCCTCCAGGACCTAGATAGTTAATTTCTTCGTGGCATTTAAGGAACCTTTGGCAGTCCTGACATTATCTTCGATTTAGACATACGAACTTATCATTGTTGTATAATAAGTGTACTTTAGATGCTTGACTACTCTTTGGTAGTCATACTGTCTTTTAAGCTCTGAATAATTGTAGTAGGTTACTTTCACGATTGCGCACTTTTTCACTGTTTAATTTTAATTAGTTCTAGTTTAGTTTTAATTTATTCACTTTGCACATCACTTACCCCTATGGTTACATCACCTCACGGTGATGGCCAGCATGCTTCAACCTTCATAGGTCAGGGTGTGTCAATCAATCATTCATACAAAAAAATAGAAAGCTGAGAGAGAGAGAGAGAGAGAGAGAGAGAGAGAGAGAGAACCCACCAATCCTTGTTAGAGTCACGAACTATGTGATTTCTGTCAACTATACATTATTTGTTGAGACTTGAGATACAAGCAATTGCAAAACAATATGGAACATATTTTGCAGTTGGGAAAACTTTTCTCTTTTGTCTCTCACTTAGATGTAAAAATAGCCTCTAAATCATTGTACAACCCTCATGGTTTTGATTTGTAATCAACAGAAGAATTCGGAGTTGAGGAGCTCCCGCTCCCTTTCGCACCCCAAAACCCGCTCCATCTGGTTCGAGTGTGACTGCTCGAAGGATCATTCGTGACTCCGCTTCCTTTTTTACTGAAGCTAGATTTTGCCATCTCTCTAAGTTATTTTAGCCATGGTTTACCTGCTGCAGCTGAACTCAGGTACCCTCCGGTAGAGGAAGTAGGATCCCTCGTTGCTTCCTCGGCGTGTTGACTCACTTGGAACAGGATGCATCCTACTGAAGCTAATTTCAGACCAGTTAAGAAGTTCGCAGCAGGATCTAGCAGCAACATTTGTTTGTACATTGCATACTATTCATTAATCATATGTGCAACAAATTTGACTAGGAACAGAAATAACATGAAAATTCCAAGTTTAGTCTTGTAGCCGGCTGAAAAATCCTTCTCCAAGAAAACCAAGCAAGTTGCATATAATCTGTTAGAAAATTTAATAATATTATTATTATATTAAATTTATTAATTGAATGAAAACTAGAAATTGAGCCTTTTGGTAGAGAGATATGTCTATTTAAATGAAGTCTTGTAACTTTTGACTCTTCATGAATAATTACATGTTTTCCAAAAAGGTATCTCACATTCTATAAATAGGGAAGCCCCCTATAATCATTTAACAAACTTTTCATTTGTTTACATAATCATACATAGAGTGCACTAAATATTAAATAGTCTTATTAAGTCCATATGAGAGAGTTTTCAACACAATCATGGTTCATGGAGCCTTGTGATTTGGAGTGCTATTATTACAAAGACGTGTGCTGATCAACCATGAGTACTGTAGTGGGGCGTAAACTTGTCTTAAGGACAAAGTGTCCAACACTTGCCTTGACTGTATTTTCTAGATTTTTGTAATTCATTATATCATGTTCATTTAACATTGGTTATTCATGTGCATGCATTACTTTGATATATAAGTGCATGAACTATTTTTTTATTTTTCATGTGATTTAATATAGCAATTAGACCTCAATTTTTCCAACATAATCTGACTTCACTGAAAACTGAGATGATCTTCACCAGCTGAACCTTTTTCTTAATGAAAGGCTTCTTGAGAACAATGAAGAAGAGTTGGAAAGAAGTTATGCAAAGTAAGGAGATCGAAGGTGTTTTTTAGGACCATTTGTCCATGTAGACACCAGTCATGATCCCAACAAAAACCCATTTTCAAGCATTCGAGCAATGTGTTGTATATTCGCAGTATTCCAAACACCTTTTGGATAAAAGGTGCTTTTGCATCTTTTGTTTCATCATCGGAGGCAATAATGCAGTCCCCATGCTTGCCAGCATTGCCCTCAGAAATTTGAGAGAGCATGTACTTAGGAATGCCTCTTAGATCTTCAAAGGGAAGGGCGAAAATGATAAAATAAAATAGTGTTCTGTTAACCTTTCTATTAGACGAAGTCAAGGTCAAGTTGTACTCACCGAGATTTGAGGAGTTGTGATTCTGATCAAACTCTTATCCTTTCTGATACTCCTAGTTTTTAGGGTTTGTATTTCAAACGTTTGTTGTATGCAAAGCTGAGTTTGTAATCTTTATGCTTCTGTTTGTATTTTGAAAAATTCTTGTATTCAGGGTTTTCAAACTCATATTGTAATCCTAAAGTTATTATAAATGCATGCAGCCCATTGTTGATTATGGATGCGATTGAAGTGAAACCCTAAGAGTGTTAAAGTTTTACATGGTACTGAGCCTCTTATAGTCTAACGACTAGATCCTTTTTTTTCATGCTTAAATGGCTGAAACCAAAGTCAATTCTTCCAACCCCACCTCCCCCAACCCACCTACCACCAATCCATTTCATCTGTTTTCCACTGTTGTCAATATCAAGCTTGACAGAACCAACTACCCACTGTGGTTGGCTCAAATTTTCCCAATTCTCAAGAGTAGAGATCGGATGGGGTACATGGATGGTACATTGGTGTGCCCTCCCAAAAACCTACTTGGTGCTACCACTGTGAATCCTGCGTATAGTGCATGGATTCAACAAGATCAAATGACCTTGAGTTAGATAAATGGCTTATTGACTGCTTCTGTTTTGTCGACTGTGGCAAGCAAGAGGACTGCGCGTGCCACTTGGGAAACTTTGGAGCAACGGTATGCCTCCATTTCTTAGAACAAAATTTTGTTCTTGCAGAATGAGTTACTGTAAACCAAGAAGGGTAATCTTTCTGTTGCGGATTACCTTGATTGCATGAATGTGATTGCTGACAATCTTGCCCTCGCCTGGCAACCTATAAATGATAATGAACTTGTGCATATTGTGTTGAACAATCTAGGAGATGCATTTGAGATAACAGTAAGTGCTGGTTAAGTCAGGATACTCCCATCACATATCTCACCCTTGAGGCACTTTTGTTGACTACCGAGAGAAGAATGACGGATCAAAATGTTTTATTGGCTGAACATGCACCTATCAACGTCTTTGTTGCCACTCGAGAACGTGGCGGTAGACACGCTCATGGGACTGGAAGAGGTACGTCTCCATTCAATCGTGGTTCTCTGTCCAATCAGCGAGGAAACAATCCTCGCAACAATAACAACTAGTCGGCTAATGGTGAGAGATCTTCTTGTTCTTAAACGTATCATTTGCCAAATATGTGGCAAACCAGGTGATCATGCCCTTGATTGCTACCAAATGATGAATGTTGCTTATGAAGGTAGGATTCCTGCTGCGAATGCACATGTCACTCTTGAACTTCAAAACTTGGTTAATCCTAAATAATACAATGGTAATGAAACTATTAAGGGTGTAGGTAATGATTCTAGTATCACTATTTCTCATTTTGGTTCCAATCAACTACATACTAAAGCTTGTTCATTTGATTTGAATAATGTCCTTCATTGCCCAACTGCCTCTTAAAACATCATATATGCCCATAGATTTACCTTAGACAACAATTGCTATCTGTTAATATTTCCATATTTTTTTCTTATTAAGGACCTCAAGACACGAAAGATGATTTTCCGAGGGAGATGTAAGAATGGGTTATACCCATTTCCAAGTTGCAGTGGACGATTCAAGTCTTTAATTTCAGCCTTGGTAAGGGTATGGTGTTCAATGTAAAAATGGCATCCTCGGCTTGGTCATCCTGCCAATTCAATAATTAAGTTTATAATTTCCAATAAACAGGTACCAATTCATGGTACTTCTGATGTAAGCTTTTGTGAGTCATGTCCCTTAGGAAAGAGTACTAGGTTACCTTTCAATGTGTCTGAGTCTGTTTCTACATTTCCCTTGCACTTTTGCACTCTAATGTGTGGTCTTCCCCAGTTGTTTCTAATGAAGCTTTTCATTACTATGTGTTGTTTGTGGATGACTACTCTATATACTCTTGGATTTTTCCTATGAAAAACAAAAGTGAAGTTTTTGAGATATTTGTAAAATTTAAAGCCACTGTCGAGAACATGTTTAATTTTACAATTAAAACCCTTTAATGTGATGAAGAGGGGAAATATAAAAGTCGTGCTTTTCAGAAGTTTCTTACTGATAGTGGGATTTCACAACGTTTTTCATGCCCTAACCATCCTGAACAAAATGGAATTGCAGAAAGAAAACATCGACATATTGTTGAAACAAGTATAGTTATGCTTTCTCAGTCTCACGTTCCCAATAAGTTTTGGTTTGATGCCTGTTCTACAGCTACATACTTGATAAATTGCATGCCAACAAAACTTTAGTCCAACATGTCACCCTATGCGAAGTTGTTTAAAAAAAATTCAAAGTATGACATGTTAAAAGTGTTTAGATGTCGATGTTTTCTGTGGTTAGTCCCCTATACACAACATAAACTGCAACCAAAATCAGAAACCTGTGTTTTCTTAGGCTATTCACTGAATCACCAAGGCTACAAATGTTTAGATTTGTTTACAATATGAGTTTACTTGTCTCACCATGTCCTATTCGATGATGACTCTTTCCCTTTTAAGGAACTCACATCTACCTCAGAAAACATCAACGAATCAGGTAACTCTCAATCTCCCGTGTTATTATTTAATTTTGATTTGCCTAGCCCTTCTACTATATCTCAACCACCTAACCTACCCAAGATTCTTGTTAACCAACATACTCATTCCAGTGAGCTCATTTCCATACCAACCACTAAACAGTTTCAACCTGCCCCAAACACTGCTCCGTTTCAACCTGCTACAAACACTTATGTTGACACCTATAGTCCTAATTCTACTACACTAGTGTCGACCTCTTCTGTGTCATCAACCATACCTTCAAATGACCAAGTTGCAAAATCCACAGAATCAGTACCAGTGTTGTCAGATAATCCAGGTCATCGTATAACCCCTCGATCAAAGTCTGGCATCCACAAACCAAATGCCAAATATGCCATACATGTGACTGTTGACAATTTTCCTATTGAACCAACTTGTTTCAGTCAAGCTGTCAAATCTTAGGAATGGAAGAATGCCATGGTACAGGAATTTAATGCACTGCAAATGTGTGGAACTTGGAGTTTGGTTCTGTGTCATCCAAAAATGAATTTGCTACCAAATAAATAGGTGTTCAAATTGAAGAGATGTGCAGATGGTACAATTGAGCACTATAAAGCTCGGCTTGTCGCCAATAGTTTTCATCAAAAAACTGGTGCAACATCCCACATCGCCCAGGGGAGATGATTCTATAAGCCTTATATGTATATTCTCATCTCTACCTAGCACGAGGCTTTTTGGGAGCTCACTGGTTTTGGGTTCCATCAGAACTTTGAAGTTAAGCGAGTTCACGCGAGAGCAATCCCAGGATGGGTGACCCACTGGGAAGTTCTTGTGAGAGTTTCCAGAAACAAAACCGTGAGGGCGTGGTCGGGGCCCAAAGCGGACAATATCGTGCTACGGCGGAGTCAAGCCCGGGTTGTGGTAGAGGCCTGGGGTTTGGATGTGACAGCTGGTGTGGATTATAACGAGACCTTTAGTCTAGTGGTTAAACACAATACAATTAGGCTTGTTTTAAGTCTTGCAATTTCAAAAGGTTGGCATGTTAGGCAGCTTGACGTCCAAAATATGTTTCTGTATGGCTTTTTGAACGAAGAGGTGTACATGCGCCAACCTTTGGGATTTGTAGATCAGCAGTTGCTTGTAAACTTCTACGCAGCATCTATGGTCTTAAACAGGCCCTTAGGGCATAGTTTCAGAGATTCTCAAATTTCCTGCTTCAACTTGGTTTTTAGGAATCAACTTGTGATTATAATCTGTTTGTGATCAACCACAAAGGGGTGTATCTTATCCTTTTCATCTACGTAGATGATATTTTGATTACTGGCAACAGTCCTCGTCACATGTCCAGGTTAATTACGAAGTTAGGTACTTTGTTCTCCATGAAGGATTTGGGACTGCTGAATTATTTCTTGGGTATGAAGGTCAAGTATGATGGAAATAGAATGCATTTGTGTCAGTCTAAATATGCTCTGGACATATTGTCACGCACCAAATTCACTGAGGCCAAACCGATTTCTACACCAATATCTTATGGTCAAAAACTAAGTGCCTATGTTGGAGAACCATTTGATAAACCAGAAATGTGTCGTAGTGTTATAGGCGCCCTACAATACTTGACGATAACTCGTCCTGATTTATCTCATGCAGTTAACCAAGTGTGTCAGTTTATGCATGCTCTAACAACTAATCACTGGATGGCAGTCAAACAGATTCTACGTTACTTGAAGGCTACGCATAGCCATGGTCTTCTCTATAAGCTTGGTACTGGACATCTTTCTGCTTTCTCTGATGCGGACTATGTCGAGAATCCAGATACTCGGCATTCCACTGGTGGATTTTGTATCTATCTTGGAGTTCAAAAAAAAAAAAAAAAAAAAAAAAAAAAAACTATTTCTTGGTCGAGCGCTGAGGCCGAGTATAGGCAACTAGCCTACACAGCAGCTGAGCTTTCGTGGTTGACATCTTTATTCTGAGACCTACATTTACGTCTTATGTGACCCCAAATATGGTGTGACAATGTCTTCAATAGCTCTTGCTTCGAATCTTGTGAACTAAGGATTTGGAAGTTGATTATCACTATGTCAGGGAGAAAATAGTTTGTTGTGAACTATTGGTTAATTACATTTGTTCCCAAGATCAGCTTGCAGATATATTTACCAAAGGCCTGTCTTCGTCTCGATTCAAGTCGTTGGTGTCCAAGCTTCCAGTTGTTCCACAACCCGTTAGCTTGCGAGGGGGTTAGACGAAGTCAAGGTCAAGCCATACTCACCGAGATTTGAGAAGTTGTGATTCTGATCAAACTCTTATCCTTTATGATACTCCTAGTTTTTAGGGTTTGTATTTCAAATGTTTGTTGTACGCAAAGCTGAGTTTGTAATCTTTATGCTTCTGTTTGTATTTTGAAAACTCCTTGTATTCAGGGTTTTCAAACTCATATTATAATCCTGAAGTTGTTATAAATACATGCAGCCCATTGTTGATTGGGGATGTGATTGAAGTGAAACCCTAAAAGTGTTAAAGTTTTGCACTTTCTATGTCCACTGACCTCTTTTGCATGGACCTAGGGTCATCGGGACTAGCTCTTGATACCAATGAAATTTCAAGCCTTTGCGATGCACTTCCTTGTACTGAGGTAGCTTTCCGAATGTAATGCCAACTGAGAGGAACAAAAACAAGGCGAGCAGCAGAAAAGATGTGACAACCAGCAACAGACTGCCAACTATAACGCCAGACGAAACTCCTCCTAAAACAGCCAAATTAAGGATTGTTTACTTTCCGAAAGTCATGAATGAGACAACAAACAACAAAAATGCATGTTGATTGGGATTCTAGTTTAAGGAAATAAACGGGTTATGACTCGATGCTGATATCCAATTACTCGTCTGTATATACGAGAACATGAAATAGAAAATCTAAGCAAATCTAAAGATGTTTCGACTCCTGCCAATGGTAAAACTTAGAGAAACGAGAGAGCCAAAGAAACAGTTTCAGAGTAAAAAGTACCTCTAACTAGAGCAGCAGAGGCCTCGTTAATGCAAGGCAATGCAAGTATTACAAGAAATATCTCAAATCTGGGGAAAGTGAGTGCTCCATAGCATCCCCGTTTCTCAGAATCCTTCCCCATTTTCGGGATAAAAAAGGACTAAAAGACGTAACAGAATTAAACTTCCACAAATCACAGCTAACCAGAACATCGTTCTATCAAAATTCCTCCACCTACACAGGAAACGAAATCTTTAAAAAGATAACTCGTTCTTTCGTACTTCAACCTGAGGTTTAACACAAGAACTACAGATTTTCTGTTTATTACTCCCACTTTGAAGTATATATGTTTTAGTAACATATGTACATAATGACTACCGTTAACTTACCTGTTAGCATTATAAGGATTGGAGAGATATTCAGCTTCAGGTTTAATATTTAGGGGTTTTGAACATTAGTCCTTACAAAAGATTAAATTTAAAAAAAAACCCGGTGCTAGATTAAATATTCAATTTAATCCCTTGAATGTACTTTTATCAAAATTTGCATTCAATTTTTTTTATTTAATGTGTATTTTTATTTAATCTCTCCACATTAAATTTTAATTTTATTAATATGCACATATTTAGTTTTTTTCAATTATAAATGAACGTAAATGAGAAAATATTAAAGAAATTTGTGATACAAAATATATAAATACATAAGTGCATAGAAATGATTGTGCCGAAATATATAAAATTGATTTTTTTTGTACCGAAATATTTGTACCTACATAATTGTACCGAAATATTTGTACATACATGATTGTACCGAAATATATTATAATGAACCTAAATGTATGTACCAAAATGTATTATATTGAATTAATGTACGTAAATGTCAATACTGAAATGCATGTACCAAAATGTACGTACTGAAATGTTAATACCGAAATATATGTACCAAAATGTACGTACCTAAATGTCAATACTGAAATGCATGTACCAAAATGTACGTACTGAAATGTTAATACCGAAATATATGTACCAAAATGTACGTACCTAAATGTCAATACCGAAATATATGTACCAAAATGTATATACCTAAATGTCAATACCGAAATGTATGTACTTAAATGTCAATACCGAAATGTATGTACCAAAATGTATGTACCTGAATGTCAATACCAAAATGTACGTACCTAAATGTATGAACCGAAATATAATATATTGAATCAATGTACCTAAAAGTTCATACTCAAATATGTATACCAAAATGTACTTAACTGTGACATCCCACATCGCCCAGGGGAGTGATCCTTAAATGTATATTCCCATCCATACCTAGCACGAGGCCTTTTGGGAACTCACTGGCTTCGGGTTCCGTAGGAACTCTGAAGTTAAGCGAGAAAGGTGCCAGAGCAATCCCAGGATGGGTGACCTCCTGGGAAATTGCTCGTGAGTTCCCAAAAACAAAACCGTGAGGGCGTGGTCGGGGCCCAAAGCGGACAATATCGTGCTACGGTGGTGGAGCGGGCCTAGGAAGTGGTCCGCCCCAGGCCGGGATGTGACAATTGGTATCAGAGCCTATCCTTGGCCGGAAATGTGCCGATGAGGACGTCGGCCCCCTAAGGGGGTGGATTGTGACATCCCACATCGCCCAGGGGAGTGATCCTTAAATGTATATTCTCATCCCTACCTAGCACGAGGTCTTTTGGGAGCTCACTGGCTTCGGGTTCTGTAGGAACTCCGAAGTTAAGCGAGAAAGGTGCTAGAGCAATCCCAGGATGGGTGACCTCCTGGGAAATTGCTCGTGAGTTCCCAAAAACAAAACCGTGAGGGCGTGGTCGGGGCCCAAAGTGGACAATATCGTGCTACGGTGGTGGAGCGGGCCTGGGAAGTGGTCCGCCCCGGGCCGGGATGTGACATTAACGACATGCATTATATTAAATCAATGTACATATATGTTTGTACCGATGGATATATCTAAATATTCAAATGTATTAATGTATCTAAATGAAGAACATACAAAATTGTTATCGGAATATATATTATAAAAAATTAATTGCCTAAATGTAGACACTAAAATATATTATGATGAATGAAATAAAAATTAAATTTAAATGTAATTAATACATTAAAATAAAAATAAAAATAAAACATCAAAATATAACTAATAAATGATATGATTAAATGCACTATGGACTAAAATTGGATTTTAATCTTACATAAGATTATAGTCTAAAACTCATATTTTTTAAGAATTAAAATGAAGTTTTCTATTAATATTTTCACTGTCCAACTGCACAATGCAATTGTCGTAATTATATCCACTGTATACTAATAGAAATCGCTATTTACTGGAAAGGCCAACGTTTATCACCTCAAAAAACAAGAGAACTGCGGCATCACTTAAAGGAAAACATTCATGTAAATTTATCATCTGAAAACTTGAATACATTAGTTTATTGTTCCATTTTTTTTTGTTTATATTTCTAACTGCGCCTCCTCCTTGTTTCAAGGTTGCTGTCCAATCTTGGCAATTATTAAAGTGTAACTAGAACCTGAAGTAATTAATAGAAAAACAAAATGATTAATTCAAACTCCACTGAGAACAATCGTAGAAGCAAAAGCAGACCATGTTTCATGGGTTCCTGTCTTAGCTTTAGTTAAGAAAGTAGTAACCATGTTCATTGTTTAATCTTAACATAGCCAGAACTTGATTCTCGTATTAACTTAATCGAAAAAAGATAGATGGGTTCCATCACTAATCCGTACCGAATGAGGTGCGAATGCAGAATCCCCGAAAGTGACACCATTTGGATCGTTCCCAGCTCAACTAAAATGATGTACTCAAATGGCAAAACCCTGCAAATTGCTTTCCTGTGTCCATGTCCGAAGAAACGGGTCATAAAACGAGCAAGTAGAAACTAAAGTGCTAATCCTTTTGCCTTCATGGAGTGATTTGTCTCTGTGCCAGTCAGCTCCATATGCAAGTGACTCATGCTTGCTGTATGTTTCAATCACTTCGGTTTTATCCCCATTAATGTTGACAATCGAAAGTCCGTTGTGCATACAAGCTGTCAAGAAGAGACCGGCTACAAAAGGATCTTGATTCTCCAAACTCCTCGTCCTAAGCAAATAGAGGTTTCATTAACAGGTTTTTTATATTGATCTTACATCCCACACCCTCAGGTACTCATCATAGCTACCCGTAACTATGCTATTCGTGTCGTTGGGATTTTTGGCTATGCAGCAAACTCCCATTGTGCGGGCCTTCGTGTTCTGAAATGCCAAGTTGGAAGGACCGTCTCGCAAATCCCAGCATTTGAATTTGCAGTTATCTGAACCAGTTTACCAACTGGGGCTGGTGGATATCAAATGAAGTTGTCCAAACCTTAAAATGGTGCGCATTCCAAATTTCGTTTATCTCAAGTTGGGATTCCCGGATTGAACCATCCGAAAGCCCCACGGTAAGGGTTCCAATCGAGGAAAAGGCACATGGAAGAACTGATCTTTTCATCAGTTATCTCTTTCAAAGAAAACCCTGCACCAAAATTTCACAACACTTCAGCATATAACAACATTGATCATATTGAAAACCCTAAAATATTTTCATCGCTTACTAGTCAAGGAACACATAAGCATTCCATTCCTTGAGCTTCATCCGAGCACGACTCTAGAACGTGAATTCTCAAGTAACCATCAGCGTGGGCTTGAGCAAGAAGAGGACTCACACTGTCTCCAACTGGGTTCCACTTAATATCGAAAATCCCCGCTGTTTCAATCCGCTGAAACAAATCAAGCCGACCCAATTCAGCACCAACGTTGAAAAGCGATATACTTCCAGCTTGCCTCCGCCGATCACCTTCTTGCAGTGTGTACGTTGAAGCTGCCAGACCATGGCGGCACCCGTCGTGGGGACAAAACTCTACAGCATCGGCATTGCCCTCCAAATTACAACGTGCCACATCCATTCCTGGATTACTTTCGAACAAATTAGATACTCATTCGTCGATTCAGAACTACTTAGGCATTTTGTCAAACAAACACCTTACAGGCATAACTTGAAGTGATTATAATTCGTGTAAAGGTGTGACCTTTGATCAAAATTAGATTCACAATTTAAATAGAAGAAGATGTTACCGTTGTTCGTTGGCGGGTTTTTCTTAACTGCAAAAGCGGGTGAGTACTTGAATCAACGAGGTTTGGGTTGTGTTTGGTGTGTGTGTTTTGTTACGTGGAGAGTGCGGACACAACTTAAGGACAAAACCGGTAACCCCGAACACAGCTCCAAAAAAAAAAAAAACTATAGTACCTTTGGATTTTCAAATCAAATAGTATTTATCAAATATAGTCAAATATTAGTCCTTAATTTCAAAAATGTCAGTTTTTATAAAAACTTTCAAATATATCTAAAATACCATTTAAATAGACACAAATATCTTTAAACTTTAAACCTAATAAATTTAAAAAATATATATATCGTTGTATTAAATAAATTTAAAAATAATAAAAATAATTATTAAAAATTTAAAAAAAAACCAAAACCAAAACCCTATTAGATGAATGAATTATCACGACAAAACCTAAAAATGATGTTTTCTCTTATAGTAACCAAATAACTTTTCCTTTGAAAATCTAGTAGTTGACAGGGAAGATGGAACAATACATCAAGCAATGGTAAAGATAATCAGGAATAGATGAAGAAGTTGATGAAGAAGGCAATGTACCATAGTGAACAAATAATAATAAATTAACTTTTACTTGTCTCAAATTTAAAGGATTGTACAACCAATATAAATTGACACACCCCGACCCGATATGTCTATTAGGACTCCGAATCGAGCTATGCTGGCCGACACCTGGAAAGTGACGAAGCCATAAAGTGTAGTGATGTGGAATTGTGAATAAATTTAAACCTAAAAGTGTCTAAATATAAGAGTGCGCTGTGAGCGGGAATGAACTCATTTCACATGTAATATCAGAGCATAAGAAAAGTACAGTAGAGCAGATAGGAAATTATACCATGGATAATAAAGTTTTATAAAAACATTTGAAAACGTTATAACCCTTCACCGTAAAACATGTATAGTTTCCAAAATATTCATACTACTTATAGTATAAAATATTTACTGTAGCCTGCAAAACATAAATAAGACATGACATCCCAAAATCTCAATAGTAATATAAGTAAAATCAGGTGCTCAACAACTTATGCTAGCACAACAGTCGAAGTCGCCTAATGAGACTTGTACGATAGTACCTATTGCTCATCAATCTATGCTAGCACACGAGTTGGAGTCACCTAATGCGACCTGTACTACAGGATTGGGTGTATAATATATGCTCTAGTGATACGATCGTGTGAAGACTGGCGCTATGCGCGATCACCTACGAGTCAGAGTCGCCTAATGTGACCTGTACGACAAGATTGACACCTACTTATATCCAAGGCGAGCGTGTGATGCGGGAGGTGAACATACACGTGAAGGACTGGCCTTGACCCGGGACGAGCACTAACACCAGGGTACAACAATGATGAGTAGGCTTCATGAATATAAGCATGCCATAACAATTCAATTATTTTAATTAACATCATAAACTTACATGCGCATCCCCTAGGATCATTTTGGCATAACAGTGCAACATTTCTTATAAAATCATTTAATCATGGCATGATATGCATAAATTAATTCAAAAACATTTGTGGAAACTATTATATATATATATATATATATATATATATATGTATGTATGTATATGCAGTGGCGAAGCCAGGATTTCTCGGGGGGAGGGGCGAACTTAAAAGAATGCAAAGTTAAAGAAAAATGGCAACAACTAAATCTTTTGATATAGTAATGTCTTTCATAATTAATCAATACAAACAAATTACAATTGTTGCCGACGAGGTTTCATGTCATGAAAACGTCGCATAATAGGCTCATTATCAATAAACGCAAATACACCTTTCTCAGTGAAGACATCACTTCCAGTGCTACCCATTTGATCAAAATCACATTTGAAAAGATAGCAATAACGACAAAATGCAGCATCTTTTGATATACTATACTCCAACCACTTAAACCTATCAAACCAACCGGTGATAAAACATCTTTTGTTGCTAACTTTTCTTGGCATGATGTGATCTCTAGGTTGACAAGGATCATTTTGGAGATAGTGTCTACGAATTGCTTCACGATAATTAGGTGGATAATCAAGCATTCGACATCTATATCCAGGGTCTGCATGAAGATTAGCCAATATTTCATCCAACTCAGTGGGCTCACTTTGTTGTGAACTACTCGGAATATTCGAAGGAGGAAGTCTTGGAATATTTGAAGGAGGAGGAGGAGGACTACTTGGAATATTTGAAGGAGAATGACTACTCGAAATGTTTGAATGAGGATTTAAACATTGTTTCTTATAGTATCGTTCCATTACGTAACTGTAAAACGGAAAGAAAAAAATTCTTAGACTCTTAATCCTAGAGTAGATTATACTAATATGCATAATAACCCAACCAACAATTCAATTAATCAATACTAATAAAAAATTCAAATTTTAATTTTCACCCTAAACAATAATTTCATAATTTCATATCAATAATCATAGAATCATATCAATAATCAATAATCAATAACCATATTGTGTTGCATTACTATATGATTCTATACTAATTAAACGAAATTAGGATTATGAATTATAAATTTAAGAATTAAAAAATTTACCTTTGAAATTGAAGGCTAGAAGTCGGCTTAACGGCTGGAGTGGCTGGTGTTGGCAGCAAAAAGCCAACATAAATCAGCCAATGGGGAATTGTTTTCCGTTCCGTTGGGGTTGGGCGTTGGCTGTATAGGCTCAGGCTCTGGGATTTTGGGAGCAGGTTTGCTCTCTCTCTGTCTCTGATTGGCGAAGGGAGAAATTTGGAATGGTAAAGCACACACGGACTGACTGAGTGAAGGAAAAGGGGACACGCCACGCGGTCCCCCCAATGCATATATATATTTTTTGTTTTTTTCAAACATTGAATCAGACATGGAGATGGAGGGGCTTGACACGCAGGCCTAACTTTAAATTTTTTTAATTTTTTTTTTGACTGGAGGATCATGACAAGCCTTACTTTAATTTTTTTTTTGTTTTTTTCAAACATTGAATCATGACATGGATGGAGGGGCTGAGCCTGACACGCAGGCCTTACTTTAAATTTTTTTTTTTTTACCGGATGGGCCTGACACACAGCTACATGCATGACTTTAAATTTTTAAAAAAGAAAAAAAGAACCCAGTTTGCTGCTCCACGCAGCAGAACTAGTTCGCCGGAGCCAGAACAAACATGGAAGGGCTGGGTTTTCCGGTAAGGGGAGGGGCGAAACCTTCGCTCCAACTGTGTTTTCCGGCGAGGGGAGGGGCGACCGCCACTCCTCGTCCTCACGTGGCTTCGCCACTGTGTATATGTATACTATAAAAAGAAAAAGACCCACTCACATGAAGTCCGCGCTACAACTCCCTAGCACGATTATTAAGGCGTCACGAACGATCGTCGCTTAGAACAAATATCAAATAATGTCTCAGAATTTGTATGTGTAGAACACATAACTTACATAAAACACATCCCCAAAGACGTTCTAGAATGATTTGAAAACCATTGACCAAAAGTCAACCTTCGGTCAAAGGTCGACGGTAGGGTCTATAACCCTACGTAACTCAATTCAAAAAATCCGGATCTCAGATTTTCAATCTGTAACTTCCAAAGATACACACCATGCTTCTAGAACATCATAGTAAAGTTTTGTTACAATCCAATGGTTGGATCTCCACCAATTGAAAATTTAAGTGGCAGTCAATATTTTATTTTATGAGATTACAAGTCCAATTCGGGAAGATCCGTAAGTCCGATTCCCAATCTAAAAGTTTCTAATATCCTCAAATATTATGTACTATAACGTACTAAAGTTTAATGATGATCTAACGGTTGGATCGTCGATTGCTATAATATTCAAGTGGCGGACTTTAACGAAATTATACTCAAACAATGGAATTCCATCAATCAGATGTCAAATATAGAATTAGGGCATCTAAATTAGCCTAGGATGGGCAGGTAGGGTCTCGGTCCACACGCCGCCGCCTAAGTTCTAAAAATCGCTAGGCGCTAGTCAGGCGGCGGGCAGGAGTCTAGGCGGATTTATGTAAATTTATCATATATCTTGTAAATAAGTGCCTATTTACACCTTAAAAAAAATCATACTTGTATGGATAATAAAATAATTATAAAATAAAAATTAGGTGCACCATTTCCATAAGTATTGGATGAACTTGTAGTAAATCAATCATTTACAAATTAGGTACACCATTTCTATAAGTATAACACCATGAACCAAAAAAAGAAAAAGAGCACACAATTAATATATATATATATATATATATATATATATATATATATATAATCGCCTATGACTACCTAGGACCGCCTAGGTGTCGCCTAGCTCTCCGCCTAGGAGCCGCCTAGGGCCGCTTAGGCGGTCACCTAGCTTCCAGCCAATTTTTCCAAATGCCTTTCCCAAAATCGGGGCGGGGCTTTAGCGCTTAGGCCGATTTTTAGAACAATGGCTGAAGCACGAGGTGGCTGGCCGCCCTGACTCGCCGAAAAATTCAACTATTCTAAAAATTCCCAAATTTTACCTAAATGAAAATCTCAATGAGTAGATCAAGATTTATATATGTGGCCAAGTCCAATTTGGCCGCTAAAAGCTTCAAATTGCCACGAACCCGTCAGAACCCTAGAATTTGGTGTGCTTCGATTCATCGAATTCGAAGCTCTGCCGCCTCATCCAATGTTTAGGCCTTGTTGCTGGGGTTTTGGGAAGTCTAATAGGGGTGGTGATTAACAAAGTTTGCTTCAAAAATGGCGGATTTCGCCGTGGCACCCTTGGGAACCCCCACGGGTTTGATGGCTCCGTTCTCCTCAAACCGGAGATTAAAATATTTAGGTTTTGTCTGGAAATGGAAGAGGGAATGATGATGATTCGTTTTTAGATGTTGGCAACGTTAGAGTCGCCGAAAAATTGACGAAAAATGGTTGGAAAAACCCGCTAGGTCGCACGGTCCGGTGGAAGAAAAACGGGTCGAGGGGATCCAGCGCATCTCCTCTCCTTCATTTTCCCTCCTTGCTCTTTTCTCCCATTGGTCAGACTCTCCTACCTCTTCTCCTGATTCATTCCTCATCTCCCTATCTTCTCCTCCGATTGGGTAGCTATGCCCAATCATTTCTCCTCTGTTTTTCCTATTCCCCGATTCCTTTCTTCACCTATCTCAGCCACACACATGTGGCATAATTTTTTAGTAGTATAAAATAGTATAATATAAATAAAATAGTGATTTCTTAAAAAAATACTTTCGGATTCGTAGCTCTGTAAAACTTTAACCGTAGCTCTGATTTCGATTCCGCTTGCGCCTACGCATTTGTATCGTTTAGTATTTCAAGAATACTCTAAAAGAATATTTTGTACGTCTCACTATACGTTGGTCAACAAAAGTCAATACCTTTGCCTTTAGGGTATTTTCGTAAATTCACATTTTAAAAATTTATAAAATCGTAGAACTAGGGACATGTTGTCACATAAATAATAAAACAATAGAAAGAAAATTGTATTCATTAAACTATAAATTTAAAAGGGTTCTACAAAGTAGGATGAAGTTGAATGGGATTCCTACAAGTTTGCTTATAATGGCCATTTGAATCATGTTACAATCATCATAAAACCTCATGTTTTGTTTCTTCAAGTTGAAGGGGAAAATTAAATACGAAGGAAAAAACTACAAAAGCAAAGAGAAAACGTAGACAAGGAAAAATGCAAGAAATTAATCATCTATACTCACCTTCATTTAGGGGTGCACAAGTCTCCACCAACCGTCGATGCCTTCACTAGGTCTCCACCATTTTTTAGGTTTTGTCGTGAGAATTCTTAATCTAATAGGGTTTTTATTTTTTTAATTTATTAGGTTTAAAAGCTTAAGGGTATTTGTGTCTATTTAAATGATATTTTGGATACATTTGAAAGTTTTTATAAAAATTTACATTTTTGAAATTAGGGGCTAATATTTGGCTATATTTGATAAATATTCTTTGTTGACAAAGGATTCATAATTATGCCATTTTTTTAGTATTTAAAGCTGATGCTTTCGTATTATAAACCCATTTCATCAAAATAATTTCTTGAGCAAAGATACAAATGAGAAATAAAGGATAATATAATTCATCAATTGTTATTGCTTTCCTTGTTCCCATTAGAATGTGTTAGGAATCTAGGATTAGATACTCTATCGTTGCTTGTTTTACTAATATTTTATCACGCTGAGGACCATCTCTAACTAGTGATGGATCTAAAATTTTATCAGGTGGTCCCAATCTAAAAGCTTTAAAAAAATTAGACAAAAATAATATTGAAAAATTAAACGATAAACTACAATATTTTCATTCATAATCTTTGTACAAACAACATTACAAGCTACAAAGACTAAATGCATTTTACGCCTGTGTCAAAAAAAATGCAGTTTACGCGCTACATACTACAGTTTGGGACATTTTCAAAATGAAACACAAGGTTTTAACTTTAGCATTTTATATGTAAATGTTTTTATTTTAGTTTTTATGACTGTTTTAAAATGAAGCAAAACACAAGTAGTGGATTGTCCTAGTGATTAAGGCTTTCTCTTCAACTCATTGTGTCCAAGTTCAAACTTTTCCCACTCTCTTATTGTAAATCAAGTGTAGAATTATCGTCTTTAATTAAAAAAACAAAGCAAACAAATGAAAATAAAAACACAAAAACAAAAGGAACGAAAGAGAAGAACATACACACTATCAAGATGAATATGATAGCAATGAAAAAATATACTAGAAAAAGGAAGGATGAATGTAGCGGTAAAGAACCAAAAGGAAATAATTTCAACAAAACTAAAAGGAAACTGTTATTAGCACTTCAAAAATCTTATTCTACATTCTTCACAGATGTATTTTATTTTCTAATTATAAAAAGTTTGGAGTGCTAATAATAATTCTCAAACAAAAATATAATGACATTAAAGTAAAGTGATGTGGCCTAATTTTCTAAAAGCTAGAAAACTATCTTGGCCCAAAATCAAAGGCCTAATTTTCTAAACGGTCTTGGCCCAAAAACAAACATGTTGCAAATACTTATTAAACGACTAGGTGAAACAACACCGTTCAGCCGAGGGTTTAAAAAAAAAAAACGTAGTTTTCTCCTTCCTCGGGCTGCCTGCTAGTTCTTTCTTTGGTCGCCGCTGCTACCACCACATGCCCAGACTTGGGTAGTTTTCGAAGGTTCTCACAACCACTTATTTCGACTTCCAGATAGTCATGGGACCACCCAAGTCCCTTTATAGATCCTCATTAAATTTTTGCTAGTTTAGCTGGTGAATAATGTCAAAAATAAATTTTAGCTAGTTTCTGTAACTTTTTGTCTCCAACAACACTTTCTATTTTAACAGACATTTAATATTTTATTGTCATGATAATAAAAAATTAAAAAAAAATCAACCCACTCATTTTTTAGAACCACCTTCTCTCTTTCTTTTCTCTTTGACTCATGGGTCCACCTAGGGTGGAAAAAAAATACCAAAGTTCCAGAACCGAACAAAAAAAGTTCGGAAATCGAATCGAAAATGTCCTAAACTAAAAATCTCAAACTGTTCTGTACTCGATCCCAAAGAGTTTGGTATGAGATTGAGATCACATATATCTTCGTTCAGTAATCCCAAACTGAACCGAAACAATTTTATGTTTTATAAAATATATATATATATATATATATATATATATATTTAGGTTTAAGAATTATTTGGACTGTTGGATAGTTGAGATTTAATCTCAACCCTCCAATCCAATTTAGATTTTTCTCAATCCTTTTTGTCTCTCATTCTGATTTTATCCCACACATTCTCGAACCCTCTCGAACTCACCTCACTCAGATCACTTTGCTTCTCTCGACTCCTCCGCCCAACTTTGAACGTCAAATCCTAGAGCTCTTATCCTCTTTAACTTCTTCGAAACTCCTCTCTTAGCCTCTAACGCCTCACTTATCCGCCAGGCTCAATCCTCAGCACTAAGCAGGCACGATTCATAACCCACAACAAAACATCCATTTCATGATCATTGAAGCTTGAAGAAAAACATTGGATTTTTGCATGTGTGTTCTGAAAAATTTATGCATAAATGGCATAAGAAGATGTGATTGTGGAGATGAGTGGGTGTAGGGTTGGAAGCGAGGTGGACTCGGAATCGCTGCCATGCTCGAAGAAAAAGATTGGATTTTTGCATTTGGGTTCTGAAAGATTTGTGTAGAAATGGCATAAGAAGATGTGATTGTGGAAAGGATTGGGTGTGGGGTTGGGAGCGAGGTGGACTCGGAGTCGCCACCGTGGTCGTTGCTTTCTGAGAATGGTGGAGCCGATGGAGGATAAGGGTTTTAAGATCTCTCAGGAGGAGCTTGTGAAGAAGCCAAGAGAGTTGATTCTCTTGATGTGGAAGCTGTGGAGATTGCTGGTGGTGGTGGCATCCCGACTTGTACCAAAAAAACATTCGGGAATACAGAAATTCGGGAAAGCTGAAATTTCGGATCGGTTTCGGTAGCCGAATTCTCATCCTAAACTTTTTCGGTTCGGTATTTGATACATGGTTTTCAGTTCGGTATCCCATACCGAACTATCCTTAGGTCCATCCATGAATTTTATTAATTTTTTAACATTTAGTTGATGAATAATTGCTCTATAAACTTAATGGGTAACTATTCATTTTGCTATAATAGAGACACTTTTATAGAGGTTGTTGGAGATGAGATTTTTAGATTTAAAACTTTTAAATAGAGTTTTAGTGATTTTACAATTTCTATTAAATATGCTCTTATACTAGCCCTTAAGTTTGGCATCCGTGTTATTGTGTCAGGTCCTGGATTAGATCCAAATCCTCCGGGGCACTGAGTGTCATGTACAATTCATAGGCCTCATATGGCAGATTGTATAAAGGATTGGATAGGACTAGTTATGTGGACTCGATAGTTTGGCGTTCACTCGTATTAAATAAGCACCAGATTAATTTAACACGGCATACACCTGCTTAATAAAACCAGCCAAAAGCTTGGATTATTAATCTGTTTTGCTCTCCTCTCTCGTGAACTCGACCGTCTCTCTCTTGCCTTCTCTCGCGTCGTCGTCCTTCCCGTCACCTTCTCTCACCATCGTCGTCTTCACCATTGCTTTCGCTCACCATCTTTGCTCTCCTCGTCCTCGTCGCCTTCCTCATCGTCCTCTCCTTATGGCCTTCCTCGTCGCTTACTCTCCATCTGATAATTAGAGATACTCACAAATTCTCTCACCAGCTGTCTAACTCACTCGGACCAACCACCTCACAAAGAGAGTTTCATTCTCCTTTCACAACAGTCAATTCGAATTAGGTTTTTTTTAGTACTGCAGTGGGTTTCAGATTTTAATTGTGGTATTTGGGAGATCTGATAATTTGGCTGTTTGAATTTAAGTGGGATTTGGGTTTATCATTTTGCTGCTGTGATCTAATCTGGGTTTTCTTAAATTGGGTTGGCTGAATCTTGTTGAAAATTGATGATGGAATTTGAAAATTAGGAAAACTTTACATGGGCAATTATTTTATTTTATTTTTTATAAAGATTTTGCTCTTATTTGGGGCTTTTTTGTATTGAAGATTAGGAATTGAAATGTATTTGGGTTTTTAGATAATTACATTGAACTTATATCCAGTCACTACAAATAACACGGTCATTAGTCTGATGTTATACCAAATACCTGATGTTATACAAAACACTCAGATATCATTTTAAAGTTGCCATATGGGATTTCTAAGTTGCATGTGATCCCTAATCCAACCTTAAACCCCAAACATACAGTCTCATATGGGCTAGCCATCCCATTTATTTATTTACCATTAACCCCTCCAATTAGTAATCTTCAAACTTTTGTGAAATGAAAATGATCTATTTCTACCATATGTAAGATAGGTTTTTTTTTTATTATAGCCAAAATGGTATTTGAGATTGGTACACTCCTCACTTTGGTTCCTGAGATTTAATATCGATAGAAGTGGTAATTGAGTTTGTCCACCGTCAATTATTTGATCATTCCAAGAAAAATCTTTGTTAACTAAGAACCAAAATTACAAAACTACCCTCAATTTAATAAACAGTTTGCCAAATTGATTTGACAAATTTTGAGGGTATTTTTGTCGTTTTCTCCTTATTTAACAGAGATTTTTTCACAAAATGACAAAATTGTTGATGGTTGACAAACTCAGGGACTAAAGTGAGGAATTATGTCAATTTTAGGAATCTTTTTTGCTATAAAGCCATGTAGATATTAACCATTTCAAGTTATGGTACCCAGACCTACATTTATATCATATAAATTAGATGAGGAGCAAGGTGTCTAAATCAATAATTTACTTCTATGGTTTATTCAAAAGCAATATTTCTGGACCGGCCGGTTTCTAAAATGAAATTGATACTGGGTGGAATAACCTGCAATTTAAAATTTATATACGTGCTTGTCTGACTAGTCAGCAACACTCAACAACTAAGCTCATATATGTTAGTTTACTCACAGCAGAAGAAGTCAAATTAAAGTTCAATTTACTAAAAAGTTCCTAAATAACTAAGATCCAGCTTAATGCACATTTTAACTCTGACAAACTTAGTTGCAAAGACTTATCTGTTTGTGGATTATAATAAGCATATATCAAAAGCAAAACGAAGATAAGTAAACTAATAAAGCAATAAATTGCACGAGATTTTTTTTTGCCAGAAAACCCCACCTCTAGTTAAAAAACCAAGGACTCTTCACTGAGTCTAATCCACTAATGAAAAACAAGGTTCTTACAAAGACCACATAATCTCAATTCCTAGATCCCTATCTACGGAGCATCTTTACCTTTGTGCAACCTTACTTTGGATTCGATTGTCTAGTCAGTTTCATTAATCAAACACTTGAAAGATGAAACTGACGTGTAACGCCCCATAAAATTCTATATGGATACTATTCACGGTGATAGGCCCAAATATGTTGTAATTAATCTTTATGAGCACTCTAAAAAAGTTGCACTTAAACCATACTCCTTAAAAGGAAAAAACACACTTTAGTAGAAAGAAATAACTGCGACAACTGAATTGAGAAACTAAAACGGAAAAAGAAAAGAAAAAGAAAAAATGGGTGTGCCTTCTAAAGCCTTTATATGTCCCGTCTTATGAGATTGATATCTAAGTGTTTTGTCCATTATATAGGATGTACTTATTCACCAAAACAAACGGCACACATTAAGAATTCATTGCCTAGAAAACAAAAGCCACAAATCAAGGTTATCACCCAAGTGGAAGACCTTCAAGATCACTCCAAACTCTATGGATGCTTCCTTGTATTTTGGATTTTCTACCCATGAAACATTGCTCCTTTACTTGATGAGGATTTCACGAAAAAGATCTCCAAAACTTCCAAAGTTGAAAACCTCTAAGTCTTCACACCAAGGATGAGGTGTGAAGAAAAGATGGATGACATAGAAGAAGAGAGATTACTAGTTATTGTTCTTCTAGATGGCTGGCCTCCTCAGAGACAAAAGAGAGAAGAGGTTTCAATTTTTTGCTCAAGGAACCTTAATGAAGAATTGGCTATAAAGACACTTTTATACACTCATAAGTGAGTGACATGTAATCCAATCGATCCCTTAGCATGGCCGACCTTCTATTGTTAGTGTCACACCCGCCCCTCGATTATATTGAAATTTTAGAAATTTATCCCCAAACCCTTTTTCAATTATTCGTTTTAATCCCGAAGATTTTGCAAATGTTCATATTAGTCCCTAAACCTTATCCTCCTCTTCCTTTTAATTTTAAATTGTTTGTTCCGTAATTTGGGGAGCCAAGGGGCCTACCCCTGTGTTTGTTTCCTTCCCCGAATCTCTCAAACTCTCGAACTCTCTGTCTCTCTCTGCACTCTCTCACTTCTCTCTCCCGTAACCAAAACCCTCTCGTCTGCACTCACGATCGCACGCCAGCGCACCACCAGCATCATCACCATCACCCTTGTGTTCTAAAAAAACGAAGAACGAACACCCAAAAACCAAGCTCCGACAACTCCGGCGACTTTCGAGCCAATTTCCGGCCAAACCACGGTGAGTTGGCCGGCGTGCAAGGTATCAATCTCTTCGTCTTGTCGAGTACTACGATTTTCCTTTTTGTTTCACCCAATTTCGTTGAGTATTGAAGAAGTTATACTCATTTGAATCTTACCCAGTTTCCGGCGAGTCCGACAGCTTTCGAGGCGATTTCCGGCCAAACCACGGCGAGTTAGACGTCGTGCGAGGTACCATTCTCTTCGTCTCTTCGAGAACTACAACTTTCGTTTTTCTTTCACTTGATTTCGTCGAGTATTGGTAAAGTTATGGACGTTTGAAGATGGTGTGGTATTCCGGCCGAAATTCCGGCCTTCTTCTCCGTTCAACCCAGGCCTTTAGGCCATTTCAGAAACCCACGGGCCTTAGGCCCGTTTCAAACCCCAGCCCAGTTTTATATTTCATTTTCTGTTTTAGTTTAATGTTAAGGCCTTGGGCCTTTGTTTATTTAGGGCCTTTGGCCCGTGACTATTGAAACCCAAAACCCTATTGGGCTAACCCATGTTATAAACCCAATAACCCAAACCCTTTAACCCGGATCCAACCCTGATCCGTGGACCCTGACCCAGGTTTGACCCGACCCGCGGACTCTGACCCGACCCGGTTGACTGACCCGTTGACTTGGTCAACGGTCAACGTTGACTTTGACTTTGACCGGTCAACGGTCAACGTTGACTTTTCGGTTGACTTTTTCGAATTTTGTCCGGGACCCCTCCTAGGCTAATTTCGACGTCCTGGACCCGTTTTTGAAGTCCGTTTTCCCAAATAAATTCGTTTGAATAGAGTTTGACTATATTGAACCTTTTATGTGCTAGGTGCATATATTGTAGCTTTACAAGATTCGCTAGCAGCGCCGCGTGGGATGACTAAGTACGGTGAGTGGGCAGTTTTATTTTGTATATATATATATACTTGACGTTTGCCTAGAAATTGAATTTAAATGAAAATATGCTTAAAATGAAATGTGTATAAGTGATGTGAAAAACGGGAATTTAAATGCCATGCGTAGATTCATATGAAATTATAATTCGAAATGCCATGCATAAAAGTATGTGAAAAGTATATAGAAATGTGAATCGAATTGCCATGCATGAAATGATATGAAAATAGGAATTGATATATGATGCATATATATGAATTGGTGCGGTGGACGCATAGGTGAGTATCAGGTGAGTATATATTACTGTTATGATGATGTTGAGATATGTTGAGCTCATAACCTGCACTATGGTATTAGTGCTTATATTATTCACCGCATCGCACGCTCGCCTTGGATCCAAGTAGATGCTAGTCGTACAGACCACAAGGGGTGGTTCCGACAGGCCAGTCGTACAAACCTTTAGGGAGGTTCCGGCTGGTGGGTGACCTTAGATTATGTGTACAGATGATTGATGAGAAAAGCACTAGAGCGTAATATTAACCATTAAGTCGTACAGACTACATTAGGTGGTTCCGACTTACGTGCAGAAGGTCGTATAGGTCACAGATGGTGACTCCGGCAAGATGAGATTTTGAACAAGATGGGATTTTGAGCTCTAGATTCAACCGTACAGGGCCATTAGAGGGTCTCCGGTTGATTAGTTTCTTCCACCTGATTTATGTTAATGCATTCATACTATACTGTTGAATTTAGACATGGCATGGCATATTGTATTGAAAATAATGTTGAGATAGTGATTTAAGTTTTAAGAATATATATGTATATATATATTGATATTTTACATTTCTGGAAAAGTATACAGGTTTTACGGAGAGGGGTTACAACGTTTTGATAAATGTTTGGATTTGGAAAAGATTGGTTTTACTGACCCACTCAACTTGGTTTTGCGCCCCTCCAGGTTCAAGATAGCAGAGGTATGGTGACTACGAGGAAATTCAACGGGGTTCTGACAGAATTGACAAAATTAGGTCTCACCTACGGGTGTTTCATCTTAGAAGTGATATATTTAAAGCTTCCGTACTGTGTAAATGGTTACGTCACTCCCACGTGACGGCCAGCATGCCCTCCTTCGGGACGGGGTGTGTCAGTTGGTATCAGAGCCTAGTTGCAATCTTGGACGTCTTGAGAACTTACGAGTGAATTCTGTCAGAACTATACCGCCTCGTAGCAAGCCACGTAGTTCAGATGAACCTAGTTCCCTGATATAGTGGTTTAGGGAAAACTACTACTATGGTGATTCAGTCTATTAGTTAAAAGAACATTTTAAGACGGGTTATAAGTTGAATTTGAATCACTTTATAAAAATGATGAACCTGAGGGAGCAAAGTGACGGTTTAATCATTTGGAAAAGATGTTTCAGATTATGCAAGTTAAAGGAATCTTCCGTCTGACAAGGGGTCGAGACGACTACCTGGGTTGGGTTATGAACTTGTATCCTAGTGGAAACAGGAGTATCATTCGTTGTCACCGGAGGAAACAATCGATTTAAAATTGTTTGAGGACTTGTTAAAGAAAAGAATGGGAATCAAAAGAAGATGATAAAGTTAATGATTCGTCATATCAAGGATATAGAAAGATTCAGAGCTTCAAAAGAAGTGAAGCTAGAGCTAGTTCTTCCAGCGAAGGTTTTAGCTCCACGGGTCATGGAGGACTTGTTAGATTTCTCGGAGGTTTCAGATTCCAGAGGCAGGGGAATTCTAATAGTGGAAATTCACCTTTGTGTTGAGATTATACTTTAAGCTGACGTGATTGTTTTATGAATAACATTCAATAACAGGTGGATATTCGGAGACTTGGGATAGATTGAATCGGCTTACTCAGGAGACTTCAACCAGAGAAAAGATTCAAAGAAAGTTAGCAAAGAATACCTTAGGGTACTTAATACATTATGCTAAACGAAATAAAGTTTGTCTCCGATAAACTACACATGTGGACATACATGAAAGTCAAACAAACACAGAGGAGGGAGTCTTCACAAGGCTACTCGGGAGGAGCCTCAGAAGTCGACGGAGCTCCAGGAAGACGAAGCGCCAGAGTTGGAATCTCCGGAGCCGGAGCACTTGGTGCAACTCCAGAGGACGAAGGCAACATAAACCTCGGGAGTAACGCCATGAACCTTTCATGATCACTCTGGATCCGACCGTCCGACTCCTGCAGCTGGTCCAGCTTCCTCTTCATGTTGGTCGAGTAGCTAGTTGCGAGCATGTGCAACTCCTTGTTCTCGTGCCTGAGTCCTCTTACCTCTTGCCGAAGACTAGCCACCTCCACCATCAGTGACTCAACCTGACAAGAGCGTGCAAGAAGGCGTTGGCCCATGTTTGAAACTGAGCCTGCACTTTGGACGCTGAGAGCTAGAGATTCCTGAACAGCCAACTCGTCTGACCGCCTGGATAGCATCCTATTGTCTCTAGGAGTAAGAAGATTTCTGGCAATCACCGTAGCGGTTATTTCATTCCTCATCATTGTGTCCCCGACTGTAAGAGGACCATTGGGGGATATGAAGGACGGATTCCAAATATTGTTTGGAGAAGACGAGTCATCATCTTCTCCGACATTCAAGTTTAGGCGACGGTCGGAAGGGCAAGACATTTTTTAGAAGGTGTTGAGGAGGAAGAGTTCAGAAAGATTAAGATTGCAGAAGTGCAAGAAGAGAGCGGAAGGAGTAAGAGTGCAGAAATGCAAGAAGAGTGTTTACTGGAGAGAGTTCAAGTGTGTTGTGAAACGAAATTCATGCCTCTATATAAAAAAGAAGAGATCGATGAGGCGCTCATCTCGCAAATCAAAGAGTGACGCTCCTTTCTCAAAGGCCGGATTCTTGTCTCAAAAGAGCCGTTTCTTTTCTCAAAAGTCGGGATTGCCCAGAATCACGTGGCACTCAGCTTATTCAGTTTTGTCGTCGCTCGTCACATGCAGCTTGGAGCTTTGCGAAAACCACGAGCCGAACCCGGATTTGAACCCCGGTTTTCAAAAGATCATCATTCCAGACGTGTCGTCACTCGTCACATGCGCCGTCAGCCTTTCCGGAAATTACGGACGGCTTTGTCAGAAAGCGCGTAACTGGTACTGTTCATCCATCCACCGACTGCCGACAAATAGTGCGAGAATAGTTCCGGTTGTGAAGAAACTCCTATAAGTACCTACCTTCGTCTTCCACAGCCAGGCAAACCTGTAAGAAATGCTTAACCTTTACTCACATTTGAGAGGGCACTCCCAACAAAACCTCTTGAAATACTCAGCTTTCTTCCCTCTCGATGATACCTTTGTAAATAAGCCATACCAGAGCAAGAGTACCTCATATCATCAGGGTCGAAAGCAAGAGTATCCCATATCATGCTTTCTCCCTGTCCTTGTCTTTGTCTTTGTTTTCACCTGCAAGACAAGGAAAAAGAAGGCAATCAGTCAGAAACTTCTGATCTGGAACTGATTGTCCCGTAACCTTTGCTTGTTTGTTTCTCAAGTATTGCTCTCGAGTACTCATCTTCAACTGTCTTCAAGGTCATGAATTCCACCGACAAATAACCCATGACTGTCGATCAGATAATGGCTCTTTACACTGAAGTTGCCAAGTACAGATGAGTCGCAGAGGAGTATTGTTTCAAAGGATCATTCAAATGCAAAGGGTACACACCATTTCGGCTATGCAAAAGGTTGAAGCAGAAGGGTCAACGATAAGCTGGAATAAGTCACTACAGCATGGAGCTTCAACAACCTTTCGTTAGCACTGCCGCCGGAAAGTAACAGTATCCCATATCACTAGGATCGAATGTACTCTAGATTTGATGAGGTTGTTTTGACCCTCAAATTCTCGAGTTAGCTCGCTCCATCGGAGGAAACCAGAAAACCCTCCAACCAGTTCAAGAATAGGCCTGTGGAAAGCTACTTCTTCAAAAGCAAAAGTATCTCATATCACCCTCCTAATTTTCCTTTTCTTTGTCCTTGTTGTTGAATGAGAGACAAGTAGGAGGAGAACAATCAGCAGGAACCCGAAGTGAAACTTCCGATCTAGACCTGATTGCTTGATACTCTGATTGCTTACCTTGTCTGTCACCTCCGTCGGCAGAGCTTCTCAGTCAGAGACTTAGGGAACTCATACATTATGGTTGGTATCGCACTTGATCAAGCTTGAAACTGCAATAAGCTTTGAGTGAAGATGATACATTACCTTGTGCGTCAACATATGTTCAAGATACCACTCCTACCTAAGGAACGAAGGCAACGTAAGATGATACCATACTTCGGCACTTAAAAGTTTTCGTGATTACTCAGTGACTTAGATCTTGCAAGTCCCTAATGTCATTTGTAATAAATCCTTCACGAGAACCCACAAAGCGAGAACTTGAATTTATGTACTTGTGTAACCCTTCACTATCAATGAGAACTTTTATACTCTGTGGATGTAGCCAGTCTGGGTGAACCACATACAAATAGTGTTTGATTTCGTACCCTTACCTCTTTACATGCTTATCTACTTACGTATATACCTTTAACTTTATGTTAGTAGGTGTATGACATCAGGTCTTGAAACTCGAGCATCAAAGTGGTTATTCAAATCAGATATCTTGTACGTTAGATTTGATGGATTTGTTTTGGACCTTCAAATTCTTGAGTGTTCTTTTAGCCTTCTCGACATGGTTTCTCGCTCAATAAGTGAGAAATTGACGATTGATTGATTCGGCGGAAGTGTACGCTTAATTCATATCGTTTTGGTCAGGAACGTAAAAAGTATAATCTTTTCACAAGTTGCCAGAGCTTTTGACTTCGCTGTCAACATGGTGGCCACTTCTCTTGAATCCCAAGCTACTATTTTCAAATGGATTCATTGTCGGCTAAACACTGGAGTAGTTGGTCACATTCGGAGAAACTGATGAGGATAAAGTACTTGGTTCTGGATAGAGTTTCATAGCGACGGTTTTTGTTTTGTTCGATTGGGTATGGTGTTATTTGCGTTATGATATGAGAGATTGCTACCGGCCACTTTAGTTGACAGAGTAGTACTGTAGACTGGTATTTAGAGGAACGAATTCACAACGTGTGAAATTGTGCACCTTCGGGAAACCACTACTTGCTTACCGAGACAACAAATGTGAGGTCGATATGGCAGGCTGCAGACTGTAATATCGATAGCTCATTTGTTAGATTCATTAAGCAAGCTGGCAAGAAGACTTGTTTACGGTAGCTGATATGGATTCAGAATCGTTATCCTTGGGACTTGACCCAAAGACACCTCTGTCTTCGAAGTACGTGTCGTTACGTACGCTTGGACAAGACCTATGTCCGTTTTCAATCTTAACTTCAGCATGAACTTTCGATCTATATGTTGGTACGTAGCTATTTTGACGATTGTCGTATTTTACGAATTTACTTTTGACCCTAAGTTAATATATGTTCCCAACTCATATCTTTATAAAGTATGTTTTTACTTTTTCACTGATGGGGACGAAAGTAAGAGATTGGAGGCATGATAGAGGATTTTGCAACCCGCTCGCGACGGTGTGGCATATTCTCTTTGATGCACACCCCTCTGATTTAATTTCTCATCATATATTATTTTTAGTCTTTTTGAGTTTTTCAACTTACTTTGTGATTTTAAATTTCGGGGTCGAAATTTTTGTAAGGAGGGTAGAATTGTCACACCCGCCCCTCGATTATATTGAAATTTTAGAAATTTATCCCCAAACCCTTTTTCAATTATTCGTTTTAATCCCGAAGATTTTGCAAATGTTCATATTAGTCCCTAAACCTTATCCTCCTCTTCCTTTTAATTTTAAATTGTTTGTTCCGTAATTTGGGGAGCTAAGGGGCCTACCCCTGTGTTTGTTTCCTTCCCCGAATCTCTCAAACTCTCGAACTCTCTGTCTCTCTCTGCACTCTCTCACTTCTCTCTCCCGTAACCAAAACACTCTTGTCTGCACTCACGATCGCACGCCAGCGCACCACCAGCATCATCACCATCACCCTTGTGTTCTAAAAAACGAAGAACGAACACCCAAAAACCAAGCTCCGACAACTCCGGCGACTTTCGAGCCAATTTCCGGCCAAACCACGGCGAGTTGGCCGGCGTGCAAGGTATCAATCTCTTCGTCTTGTCGAGTACTACGATTTTCCTTTTTGTTTCACCCAATTTCGTTGAGTATTGAAGAAGTTATACTCATTTGAATCTTACCCAGTTTCCGGCGAGTCCGACAGCTTTCGAGGCGATTTCCGGCCAAACCACGGCGAGTTAGACGTCGTGCGAGGTACCATTCTCTTCGTCTCTTCGAGAACTACAACTTTCGTTTTTGTTTCACTTGATTTCGTCGAGTATTGGTAAAGTTATGGACGTTTGAAGATGGTGTGGTATTCCGGCCGAAATTCCGGCCTTCTTCTCCGTTCAACCCAGGCCTTTGGGCCATTTCAGAAACCCACGGGCCTTAGGCCCGTTTCAAACCCCAGCCCAGTTTTATATTTCATTTTCTGTTTTAGTTTAATGTTAAGGCCTTGGGCCTTTGTTTATTTAGGGCCTTTGGCCCGTGACTATTGAAACCCAAAACCCTATTGGGCTAACCCATGTTATAAACCCAATAACCCAAACCCTTTAACCCGGATCCAACCCTGATCCGTGGACCCTGACCCAGGTTTGACCCGACCCGCGGACTCTGACCCGACCCGGTTGACTGACCCGTTGACTTGGTCAATGGTCAACGTTGACTTTGACTTTGACCGGTCAACGGTCAACGTTGACTTTTCGGTTGACTTTTTCGAATTTTGTCCGGGACCCCTCCTAGGCTAATTTCGACGTCCTGGACTCGTTTTTGAAGTCCGTTTTCCCAAATAAATTCGTTTGAATAGAGTTTGACTATATTGAACCTTTTATGTGCTAGGTGCATATATTGTAGCTTTACAAGATTCGCTAGCAGCGCCGCGTGGGATGACTAAGTACGGTGAGTGGGCAGTTTTATTTTGTATATATATATATACTTGACGTTTGCCCAGAAATTGAATTTAAATGAAAATATGCTTAAAATGAAATGTGTATAAGTGATGTGAAAAACGGGAATTTAAATGCCATGCGTAGATTCATATGAAATTATAATTCGAAATGCCATGCATAGAAGTATGTGAAAAGTATATAGAAATGTGAATCGAATTGCCATGCATGAAATGATATGAAAATAGGAATTGATATATGATGCATATATATGAATTGGTGCGGTGGACGCATAGGTGAGTATCAGGTGAGTATATATTACTGTTATGATGATGTTGAGATATGTTGAGCTCATAACCTGCACTATGGTATTAGTGCTTATATTATTCACCGCATCGCACGCTCGCCTTGGATCCAAGTAGATGCTAGTCGTACAGACCACAAGGGGTGGTTCCGACAGGCCAGTCGTACAGACCTTTAGGGAGGTTCCGGCTGGTGGGTGACCTTAGATTATGTGCACAGATGATTGATGAGAAAAGCACTAGAGCGTAATATTAACCATTAAGTCGTACAGACTACATTAGGTGGTTCTGACTTACGTGCAGAAGGTCGTACAGGTCACAGGTGGTGACTCCGGCAAGATGAGATTTTGAACAAGATGGGATTTTGAGCTCTAGATTCAACCGTACAGGGCCATTAGAGGGTCTCCGGTTGATTAGTTTCTTCCACCTGATTTATGTTAATGCATTCATACTATACTGTTGAATTTAGACATGGCATGGCATATTGTATTGAAAATAATGTTGAGATAGTGATTTAAGTTTTAAGAATATATATGTATATATATATTGATATTTTACATTTCTGGAAAAGTATACAGGTTTTACGGAGAGGGGTTACAACGTTTTGATAAATGTTTGGATTTGGAAAAGATTGGTTTTACTGACCCACTCCACTTGGTTTTGCGCCCCTCCAGGTTCAAGATAGCAGAGGTATGGTGACTACGAGGAAATTCAACGGGGTTCTGACAGAATGGACAAAATTAGGTCTCACCTACGGGTGTTTCATCTTAGAAGTGATATATTTAAAGCTTCCGTACTGTGTAAATGGTTACGTCACTCCCACGTGACGGCCAGCATGCCCTCCTTCGGGACGGGGTGTGTCAGTTAGTGGGTTAATTTCTCATATTGTTTAAATTGTCATACAACTTAAGCTTAATGGGCCTTGTGAATCATAACTCATTTGGGCCAGAAAACCCAAAACTAACTTAAAGCCCAATACGAACTTGTTACTATGATTAATTAATCTTAATCATCCACATTTAAAACTATTTAATTGCTTATTCATCTTATTGGTATTTCTTCACATTCATCCTTACACGGTGTACGATCCATTAGATTCCAAATAGCGTGATAGTGGGCAATTGTAACTCTTAACAATCGGTTATCCATTAGTGATTGCTAGTCTTGAAGACTTCCATAAACTATGAGTAATACATAGCAGTATGTCATGCTTATCTAAGTAGAATTTGGAATTACAATGCAATATTGTCCTTCTCTATATCAATACTCTTGATTTTATTGTTTGATTGATAGTTTATTTATGTATACTATCCAATGTAATTCTCTTAGCTATATGATTATTTTGAATGTGATTTAGAGCATACTTCTTAAATCTTATTCAGGTATTAAAGATTAGCAGCTAGGCATATCATTTCGTCCCCTGCTTTATTTAGTTGCTTTGCAAACTCGTAATCAAAATAACCAATAGTAGCTCTAAAATCATTTGGGGAGTACTATTTCAAGAAGTTTGTGACAAAATGATCAGGACTCGAGATACATCCAAAGCCAAAGTCATTACATATATGTACTAATTCTGTTGTATAATATGGTTCAGGAACTTACGAGTGTGCCCACAAGAGAATTGCTTTTGGGGACATAAGCTTGTGGCGAATCAGTTTTATTCCATAGATGGGGTTTTATTCACGTTTCGCTGCCCTAATTCGGCTGTGCTGCCTAATTAAACTTTTACTTTATCATCATTTTCATAGCTTTATAATATATATGTCTTATTTTTTTAATGAAGACATATCCGTAACACTATTTTTTTACAAATTCATTTTGTAATGTATTTCAACGATCCGAATCGTTTATCTTTTAGATATTCATTCAAAGAATCATGTCTATCAAAAATTATCAAAATATGAAACTATATGACCGTTGAATTAAGGGTTTAAGGTAATCATATTCGACTATTTTCTTAACTAAATGAATGTCTTAATGATTTTGAGTTTTTGCAAAGATGATCTATGATTAATGTTCTAAAAGATAGACGATTCAAATCGTTAAAATATATTAAGATGTGAACTCCACAAAACATGTGTCAAATTTTGTGCAAAAAAATGTGTCACGGACTCCACCATTTTTTAATAATTTTGAAAAGTCATCGTGTTAATCTTTTGTCGCATTTGTATGATGTAAGAGAATAGGCTTCCTTAATTTCGTGCTAAAGAAAAGTTGAATATGCTTTTTGCTGCTTAAAAAATGCTGATAATCCCACGAAACCAGCTTGGCCCTGATATGATAGATAAGGCAATAGGGTGTGATATTCACATTATTTTTTATTTTTTTTATATTTTTTTGAATTTTGACTGTCAGATCAGATGAATTGAAAAAAATTTAATAAACATAAATTAACAGGAGTGTGTGAGAAGTAAAAAGGCCCTAAGACAATACCGTAGTACCTGTAGTACATGGAGAAATGTTTACTAATTAGTATAATCAGAAAATGATATACTTGTTTTGTTTCTTCTGTCTATTTAATTCACTTATAATAGGCACAGCTTAGTATTGAACTTCGCATGACCATATGTTGTTTTTACTTCTATAAAATCATGTACGGTTTGTTAACATGACACAAACATGCACAAAAAATTTTGTATTATGAACTATAGCACGGGTTGTACTGTTCTACGATGGACCCGTTTTAAAATAAGTCATGTTCCTGTTAACCAACGAAATTCATTAGTAATATGTTGATAATTTAAGTTATTGTATTCGATTATATGTTTAAGCTGTTGATATTATAACTTGGACAATTTATTTGAGTGTTTCTTTTGTGTTTTTAATCAAACTCAATGTTTCTTATGTATGATGTTTAAGTAAATAAATTATTTAGTAAAATATGCTCGTTCATTCTTGGGTCATATTTGTGTTTGGATGTTTGTTAGCTTAATGAGGTTGTTGTAGTTCGTTTTCAACCCAACTTGAAAACGAAAATAATAATTATTTGTCAGATCTTCATTTGTATAAGCTAAAAGCTTGAAATTGAGACTCCCTTCAATTAATAAGCTGAAATCAACTAATCATGTACAGTAATTATTAGTAGCTACTGAAATAACACGAAAAGAATGAAAGAGAATCTTGAGAGGTTTAATAAAACACCCCCGGTACTGTTTACTTTTAACGAAAAGTCTTTTTTTACCTTTAACTGTCACTATTCATTATACCTTCAAAAAGGGCTTTTCATTAAAACTGTCACTATTCAGGTCCTTTTCGTTAGTTTTTCAGAGAATCTTAGTAACTTTATCCAAGGAAAATCAACTTCATCTATGTTTGACACAAGGTATAAAATATCTTGTGGAGAATTATAAAAAGCGCCAGAGGCCCAGAAGATCATTACTTTTATCGAGAATATCGTGATATTATAAAAAATATTGCGATATTATCAATAATATCGCGATATATTGACGATAATTAAAAGAATAAATATAAAAATATCGTTATCTAAAAAAAATGATTATCGATATTTTGGTCCTTAGTTTGACATTCGTTTCTCTAATATAATCTCAATCTATTTTTTTAAGGGAAGAAAACTTAGAAAAGCAAACACCTCGATTAATTAATATATATGCTGCTTATTATGGTGATGAAATGGGATTGTATAAAAATAGGAGATTAATTAGATATGGATCCGATTCCGATACGCTACTCTGCATCGCCATTATCATTGGTATATCAGTTCATTCACTCAACAGTATAAACCACTGACTCTCTCTCTCTCTCTCTCTCTCGTCATACTCTGTCATATATACAAAGTCGTACCAGTCATATATGGTAAGTAGCAAAGCGTATGTAGTGGGCGACATCCTTTGTGAGATCATATGCTTATTTTATTCTTCGGCCTTTGGAGGACTTAAACCAAACAATCCATGCATAAACGCCCTTAATACGCGTGGACAACAAACAACACTCGTCGTCTCACACAATTATACTTGGCAGAACGAATATATCTATGTATGTATGTTAGGGACAGTAATTCGCGCACAACTTTAGCCGTTGTAAACAGATACGCAATTAGTTGAAAGAGGGGTTATATTCATTCACACATCATAATTTACTATTTTTACACTTTTTAATTTTTTTAATATTTTCTACACACCACTAACATTTGATAAAAAAATATTAAAAAATTAAAAAAGTATAAGAGAAATAATTTGAGGTGTGTGAATATAATTTCTTTAGTTTAAGTTTTCGATATTTTATTATAAAAATGATTAGTTTTAGTAACGATAATAATTTTGATCACATGTCAATGAAATAATGACTACATAATGATAATATAATGATGACATGATAAAAATTGATTATTTCTCCAACAAAATATTAAAAATAATTATTTCAGCTAGTGCCTTTAAAAGATTCACATGCATCACTAATGATAATTTATGAATGTTTAGAAGATGAAGCCTAGAACTCATCCTTTGATAATGGTTATAGTTTAGTCAGGTTTTATTGTTTTCAGAATATGTATGAGAGCAAAACGAGAGATGGATTCGTAAATTAATACTTGTTTGTGTTTTGAGAAGAATGTGAGTGAATTTAATTGTCACTCTGATCAATATTGGCTTGTAATTAAAAACGTGTAATGTTAAAAATAGGGTGGTGCTATCCACGTATTTATTTTTCATTTTCACATATTTTTTGTTAATTTTCGTTCTATAATTTTCTTCAATTATTTCGATTCGACTATCGAAAATTGAGAAATATGTAAAAAGTAAAAAATAATGTGCTAAAAAATATCATAATTTTGTATCACGTTTCACTATCATTTGATGTTAATTACAAGTGATGTGTACAACCAGAACTTACGTATATGTAACACCACTGACTTTATTATGGAATAATCGACATAATACACAATAACAAGCTGATTGTATTTTGCATATCGTTAATCTCAAAAGCCTCGGACACTACATGGTTCCTTATCATTAAGCAACTATTGCCCGTTATCTAAAATTAGGCATTGACACCTATGCTCAAGTGACTTCATAAAACAGAAAAATAAAAGATTGTGCCTGCATATGAAACTTTGATTTGTTTACAAAGAGAACATTCTCCTTATACATAAAGTTGTAGATAAACATACTCTTGTGGCGTGTTTACGCACCCGTAATCGAAATTAAAATAAAGAATCTAATTTTGATTATGAATCATTCTTATGTTTACTAAGATATAGAGGAATCAAGACTTTGTGGGGCCCACATAAAAATGGGATTCAACTCCTCCTTTTGGAGGAATTGGATTCCCAGGTGAGAGGTGGGAGGTGAGAAATGAATTCCAGGAGTTGTGGGCAATCAGCAATCAGGAATCAGGAATGCACGATTTTTACTCATTATACCCCCCATATTTTATGAAATTCAAGTCTGCCTAGGGAAGCAGTTTGGAGATGATGGCACAAACAAAAACAGTTAGGCAAATTAAAGTTTGCCTAGGTGTATTTATAGTAGTTTGGAGAAGCGCTTAATTAGAGAGTTAGACTGCAACAAAATAGGTCCCTTTTTTTCATTGAACGATATTATTTACACTAAGAGGAAAGGGGTGAGTTTAGCCTGACAATGTGTTAGCAATAATGTGGTTCAAACTCGCATTTGGCGAGGAGAGAATTAAACCTAAAACCTCACATTTATAAGTGAAGATGAATACCACTAGATTGTGGTACTAAATGGAAAAATGACAAAAAATAGGTATTTTTTGAATTTTAAAAAAATGTTTTAAAAGGTGGAAATGGGGTAAAAAAATTATGGTTTACATTACAAGCGGAGGTAGAAAGTTTTTATAATTTATAAGTATATGTTATTATGAAAATTAAAGTTATTACCTGGCACATAATTAACTTATTTAGAACATAGGCAGTTTAGTAATTATACTAGCTTTAATTCTGATTTATGGGTATTTGGTAAAGAGCTTTTAAGAATTAGCATCATGCATATCTTAATTCTAGATAGTTTAGTAAACAACTTTTATATGACTCTGACTCAATCCAACTCCTTCTTAATTAAGTTCCTTCTTAATTTAATTCCTCTAATCTAATTATTAATTAGTAAACGTACTGGACTCAGAAAAATTGGGAAACAATATTTATGGCCTATAAGAGTACGGAATTTGACTGGGACGCTCTATACAATGGAGATAGATTTTCTACTCTCCCACTTTCCATACACTTCTATCTTCTTCTATTTGTGCGGTTATGGTTAAGTCACGTCAACATTTTATATTAATATTACCTTTTGTTTTATTATCTATATAAAAAATTAATATAAAATTTTAATGTGGCTTAATAGTGACCGTACAAACAAAAAATGAATAAAAGTGTATGGAAAGTGAGAGAGTAGAGAATCTATCTCCATGTACAATGGCATGGACCAAGTGCTGAAATGTTTTCGGTGTGTTAAATCAAAGTCATGATCAGAGAGAGAAAAGAAGCAAAATCAAGTTGTAAACAAGGCATGGCTCCGGTTTCTCCTTTTTCGTATGCTAAATATTTACACTCCCAATATACAAGCACTTCCTAAAGTAATACTCACTATTAAAATAAGGGTAATGATAGAGAAATTAAGTTTGTAAATCAAATGATATGAAAGTTAATGATTGAATTTATTATTAAATGTTGATTAAAATACTTATTTTTTAATAGTGACACGTCATTTTAGTTTATAAATTTAATCCACCTAACATTACTCTTAATTTAGTATTGTCAAAATTTAATTTTTTATTATTATTATTATTTTAATACACAATACATTTATATTAAATAGTAAGAGATTGAATAAAGACTTGTTTGGAACTACTTTTAAAATAGCTGAAAGTATTTTTGGGATCAATTTTCAGTAAAAGACACAAGTGAATCCTGAAAATGCATTTAAAGTACTTTTTGCAATAAACACCAATTATGTACTTCTTGTAAGAAAAATTATGTGCTTCTTGTAGGAAACACTTTAAGTGCTTTAAGAACCAAAAACCACTTATCCAAAAAGAGCTTTCAGTTATTTTAATATCAAGTGACAAATCAACTAATTAATTCTTACATAAATACATGTGGATGCCAGTTGATCATATGTGTTTAGATGCATCTACATACAGTTGTTGAAGAAAATTCTACTTACATATAAGCTTACATTTTAAAATGTAAAAAAAATAATAATAAAAAAGACATAAAAATTTTGAGTTTTAAAAATAGGGAGATTATATTCACACACCCCAAATTACTTCTCCCACACCTTTTTAATTTTTTAATATTTTTCTATCAAGTGTTAGTTGTGTGTAGAAAATATTAAAAAATTAAAAAGGTGTGAGAGAAGTAATTTAGAGTGTGTAAATATAATCTCTCTTAAAAATAATGAAAAATAAAATATAAAGTAAAAAAAACTTTAAAACTTTAATTTTTAAAGATAATGACAAAATAAAAAATAAAATTAATAATATTAAAATTAATTTTTTAATATAAAAATATAATTTTTTGTTAAAACAAACGATACCAAAAAATTTTAGTTAAAATTTCCTTTTTAAAACTCACGCCAAAGAGAAAGTATTTGAGCCAGTAACCGATAGGTTTGGAAAAAAAAAAACATTTCAACCACAAGAGCAATTTACCGCTTTGTACAACCTCCGTATGTTATTTTGCTATGATTAGTGACCAACTTTAAACCTAAATTAATTTATAACGATGACTGTGCGTTCTCTCTGGCCTCACACTTCCACTTTTCATCCCTATAATTATAAGCTGGAAGCACTCTTCTTTGTGTCTTTCCCAGTTTCCCTAAGCAGACAGCTTACCCTGATCTCCTCTTGGAAACGCACCAATGATGGAGGATCTGTACGGCCTCGCCGGCTCATCGTCAACGCCTTCAGCTGGTTTCAGCTCTGATCTATACTACTCTTCGTCAATGGCTGCTATGCCTTTCTCGGCGAATCAGACGGTTCCTGATCATCAGTTGGACTACTACTGCAACTACAGGAGCAGAAGCGCCAGCTTTGAGCCTTTAGCGGCGGCTTTGGGGGAGCAGCGGATACCCGGGACGATGAGACCGGACCAGATGTTTTCAGGGTCGTCGTCCGGAGTGTCGGACGCTGCTTCGGTGGTGGCTGCTGGGATTCAAAGAGGAGGAGGAGGGGGAAGAGGTTGGGGAGAGGAGGTTTCTTGTCAAATGAATGAGATGATCGCTTCACATCCTCTATACCCTAAGCTTCTTCAAGCTTACATCGATTGCCAAAAGGTGTGGTACTATTACTATATAGTTAGTAAACCCTAAGATATCTATCCTTTTGATTGTTCAAAATGAAACGAAAAGAATACCAAGAAATAAAGATGTTATATTATATGTGCTAGTCTCGGTAGAAACGGTTAGCAAATAAGTTTTGAGTTTTCAGAAGAAAATTAAAAATAAAAACTGAAACCAAATGATAATCAAACGGTTTCTATCCTCAACAAATTTGGAGATTTTTTAAAGTATATGTGACCATTTAGTTAGTAATTAAGTGGTTTTAATTTTTTATGGATGCTCTTTAGTTTATTAATTAATTGTTTTTGTTGGTGTTTAATTTGGCTGAATTACCATATCAAATGTGTAGGTGGGGGCGCCACCAGAAATAGCAAGTGTGTTGGACGAAATCCGGCCACAAAGTGATCATCTAATTTCCAGGAGACCTACCGATTCAACTTGCATGGCTACTGCCGATCCCGACCTCGATCTCTTCATGGTATCTCTCTCTCTCTCTATTCAAACACTGTGTATGATGAAATCTCCTTTGTGTTTGCCTATCTAATTCTCTCTCTCTCTCTCTCTCTTTTATTTCTTAGGAAAGTTACTGCGATATATTGTTCAAGTACAAATCGGATCTTGCGAGACCATTCGATGAAGCAATCACCTTCTTGAACAAGATGGAGACGCAGCTCAACGCGCTCGCCAATAATACCAGTACTCTCTCTCCTTCAACTTTCTCTCATTTAATTAACCCAAATCTTTGTTTTCTGTAGGTATTGCTTTATGTGATACGTTTAGCTATAGGCGCACGTTAGTGCTGTGCACCTTATTACAAGGGGCACAAATTTACTCTAATCCATTTAGGAGAAGGAAGAGATTTGTTTACAAATTAAGCTTGTGATCAGGTAAATTAAGAAACCCTAGAATAGATAAAAGGGACCCTAAATAGATCAGATACTGTGTGATTTGAAGGTATTTGGTGACACTCGATTTCACAGATGTAGACGAGTTCTCTATGTGGCAGTGCCCTAGATTATAGCATACTACCTCAAAAAATAGAATAAAAATGTGAGCTTTAATTTTAGGCGTCTGTTGATATATATATTTTATTTTATTTTATGTGTATGCATGTATGTATATAAGTTTGAGTATTTTTAGAGTAACATTTTTGTACAAGTTTTGTTTTACCCATCCATTTCTTATCCAAACATCACCTCATGAGCACATGTAGAAGTATTTTTATAGGGCAATGTTATTTAGAGGTAGAAAACTGACCGACTCATTAGCACACTTTTTAATAGCGGTGGCAATTTAGTATGTTAAAGAAGTATTTTCACGAGATAATGTTTTTCAAGTGATTGAACCATCTTACTTGGGCAGATGGGTAGAAGGATGCCTCTATTAGAAGAACATATTATATTATTAGGGCAATACTATTTAGACTAAAAAAACTGACCCATTTTAACTCTCTTTTTAATAGAGGTGGCAGTTTAGTGTGTGTTAAAGAAGTATTTCCATAAGATAAATGTTTTGCGAGTGAGTTTGGTAGAAGTTATTTTTTCATAATTTTTAAATAATAATTAACCTTTAGAAAAATCTGGGAAGGGCGAAAATATATCTTCTCACAGTTATATATACTTTTCGATTATTTTTTCATGATATATAATCTACATAAACTGATATCTTTTTGTTAGTTTGCATATTTTTAGAACCACCTTGTTTTTATATGTAGTTTTGCTTTATTTGTAGGTAATTTGTATTGGCCTGTGATTATATAACTTGTGTTGGTATCTGCCCATATAGATATGGGTATTATTCTCTGTATACCTGTTAAAAAAAAACAAAAAAAAGGTTATTTTGCCCTCTTTTTTTTTCCTTAAATGTTTGTAACTTTTTAGTATGCGCGTGAAGTCAATTTTTTTTATCCAACTTATAGATGCTAAGAAGTGTTTAGAGGGGGGAAAATAATCTGTTGTCTTCTTGTTCCTTGCTTGCACGGTAAAGTGTATAATCTTATTGGAGACATCTAATGTAAGCGTCTAGTAGATTGGCTTAATTTTCCTTGTGTGAGTGGCTCTTGGCTTTCGTATTTATATGAAACTTTCATTTATTGGAATGGTCAGAATATTGATTGTGGGTTTCTTAACTTAAATCTTAAAGTTATTTGGATATGATCAATAGAGCATGAGTTTTTGTGCATGTCATGTAAGGGAATTAAGAACTTTACCTTGGTAAAGTAATTGTACTTGATCAAATTCTTACATATATCCAAATAAAGAGCACTTACAAGAATTATTAGGAATAACTGGTGGCGGTTTCAACTGTATAAAATTTAATCCAAGCTGAAACAAACCACTTTTCTTCTAATCATCCACATGATGAAGACAAGGAGATTCCTAGTATGGAATCCTGTGACGAACATCAGTTTTATATACATATCAGGCAGGAGAAGTACACTTAGTTACATTTCCAAAATATTGTCTGCCTTGGGGACTTACCTTGTATTCCTTCACCGTTTATCTCCAACTTTTGAGGTTGTGCATATATTTGTATAATGGCTTAATCCATGAGATTCGTACTTGCAACAGATTGATTTTCTCACTGAAATGTTATGGATTCTGTTTGGGACCATTGGTGTGGAAACCTGGTTGTTACTACTTAATTGGTTTAGGCATGCATTGAAACTATAATTTAACATTAAATTATAAAGAGTTCATCATTTTTAAGGCTCTCAGGCTACTGAGTTTGAAAGCTTCTATTACTTATTGTGCTTGCAGGGTATCCTTTTCTTTCAATGACATGCTCGAGCAGATTCTTTTTTAATTTTCAAATACTATATCACAAGGATACCTTCGATGTTATAATGGTTAAGAGCCGTTGAAGCTTTAGAGCACGTATGTTTTGGGTGTTCTCTACCTGCAGATTATACGTTTCTTAGCTGGTACATGTTTGAAATTTGAAAGTCTTAAGTTATATCTAGTAAGTTTTGTCTATATAATTTATAAATTGAAATGTTAGTAGCACTCTAAAATAATCCTCTCATTAGTCACTCCTTTGTTTTTTCAGTAAAGGTGAGTACATAGAAGAATTTCAAATTTTAGCCACTCCTTTTTCCATGAGTGTATTATTTGTTATGATTTTTAGCAGTACTTTGTGTGTGATGAGAGAGTATCTCTTATCAGCTAATTAATAAACCCTCATTTTTTTGGAGCATCTTGGAAAATTAGTCTTTGAAATAACATGTTCCTTCATTGTCACCTCTAGCTATAACATCAGGTTTGCCCTAACTGCCATTTCATTTTGGGATAGCTAAAGTTCTAGTAGTCAGATTAATTAAAATATTGATGTTACACTTGCGTGCAAATAGTAAGTGATTAAACATAGTACTTTGTTTATTGAAAATTGGTGCATGGGCATCAGGTTTTGGCGTTAATCAATGGGTATCTATGTATCTATAGGTTATACTTCCTAGCCAGTTGGAAATTTTTCTTCCAAACCTTTTGTGTTTCTGCCTACTTAAGTTTGAACTGTGAGTCTTATGTCTGCATATCCATTATCATTCTATGTTCTAAAGCAAATCAACGAAGTAAAATTTGTAATACATACGTACATATATGCATGCCGCAAACAGAAGCCCCCAAACTCCAATTTTAATATCTTAATACGCGGCACTAACCATTCGATTAGGTCAATGTTTGTCCCTGGATTGAAATGAAAGTCCAAAATTTCACATGTATCTTGTCAGGTAAAGAATGCAAGCTAGGTTTTGCTACATGTGCTCAATCACTGTGCATGCACGAGTGATTTGAAATTTCATTGCATGCTGTGCAGTAGTAAATGTGCACGGTGCACCCACTAGCTAGCTAGTGAGGGCATTGGAAACCGTGTATATTATTAGGGGACAACGAAAAGCAAAGGGCATAGAGAGGGCACAGCCAGAGGGTAGAAAGGTCAATCGATAGATTGGACAGGGGAGAGGAAGTTTAAATGTGGATGATTTGTTGACCAGAAGGACCCCCGCAGTTCCCGCTGCAGGTAGGGTTCAGCTTTTAAGCATTCAAACTTGAAGCAAGACTGGCTACTGGTGCATTTGATGCTTTTTTCGTCCCTAGGTGGTATTTTTGTTAAATGATTTTCTGTATCCATATTTCTGGCACTAAACCCAAACCGGTCTTGTAGCATCACGTAATACTCACATCTGCGTCGATAATTCTTACAAGTTTTTACTATCCTAATTAACAAATGACGAATTTCGAACTCATTTTTTGCAATTGAGGTTTGATTTTGATTAATTTCAAAAGCTTTGCTGCTACTGTTTGTCTTAACTTTATTTATTCACTGGGGCGCGGCACTGTTGCGCTGCTAGTTTGGGTTCAAATTGGGGTGTGTGAGAAACTGGTAACCAAGTAACTGAAATAAACAGGTATATCAAATGTGTGCGAAAAATTATATTTTCTTTTTTATATTTACCATTTTAGACATTGTTTTTAGAAACAAATATCATTTATATAATGTGTTACTATGTTATTTGATTAGATTGAAAAAGGGTTTTGTTTGTGCTGTTTAGATAAATAGATTGACATTTTCTATTTTGGTTATATGAAATTGGGTTGCACATCAATTTCCATAGGACTACAAGAAAAAAGGAAAAGTGAAAGCACAAAGGTATGGGTGCTTTCTGCAACCTTTCTCGGAACTGCAAGAAATTGAAAAAAAGTTGAAACCGATTTGAGAGTTAACTGAACTGATGGAGATTTGTGAGTGTAGCAGGCTGCAGGCAGGCCGTCAGGCAATGAGAGTTCTTTGGAGTCGAGTGTAAAAAGATAATACGTAGAGTGCGTGCCTTACGGGTAACCTTACCTCTCAGACTGAAAGAACAGATCGATAGATGAGCCCACTCATACTTGACTGCATACGATACGACAGAACGAACTTCTTCGGCATTTCTTTTTGGTTTTCTTTTTAAACTCAAAACTTTTGTTTTCAGGCTGTCAGTTGATGTTACCGGACCCCGCCATCCGTAATGCATCATGGCTTTGTGATGCATCACATCCCTGGAAACACGAAATCCTGCTCTCCATGTGTGCATGCAGGGTCTCTCGTAGATGATCAATGGATGGATGGTTCAATAGCTGATGTGCATGGCTGGCCCACTGCTCCATCCATTGGTCCCACAATTCTGTTCTATGCCCATTTTGGATCATGGGCATCCGTCTCCATGCTTTTACATGGTCGGTACTCAGAGTCTCAATTCTAAACGTAACAAATAAAAGATTGACAAAAAATAAAAATAAAACCCTAAAAAATAAAATGACTCGTTTAGTAAATCCATAACCATAATTGGAAGAATTAAATTGAGAGAGAATTGCTGAGTTTTTTTAAGTTTATTTTGGCATTGTCGCATTGGCTTATATAGTGACATTAAGAATGTAGAAATTAATTAATTATGTGATTACATCTTACAGATGTTAGGATTGAAAATTTGAAGCACCTGAGTGTGGGTGTGGAGCCAATTCCATAGGGTTTTCTTAAAGCAGTTTCAATTAAACATTATGGGTTGAATTGTATTCCTTCTTTTGTGACCTTTATTTGGTGAGGTGGTTAATTTATGAGCACATTTCTGCTACTTATAAACAACAGAACAAGTTATTTAAAATTTGGCATATTGGATTTCCGTTCAATTGTACAAATCAGGATTCTTTCATTGCAGACGACTCGGCTGGTTCATCAGACGAAGAAGACTGGAGTGGAGGAGAGGTAGAGGCACAAGACTCTCCGCGGACAAATGAAGATCATGAGCTAAAGGATAAACTGTTGCGTAGATACAGTGGCTATATTAGCACTCTTAAACGTGAGTTTACCAAGAAGAAGAAGAATGGAAAGCTCCCGAGAGAAGCAAGGCAAATTCTCTTTGATTGGTGGAACCTTCACTATAAATGGCCTTACCCAACGGTAACTATAAATTATAACAGCTTGATTTTATAAGTTTCACATACCCGTCTTCTCGTTGTGCACAACTATGTATACTTTTGTCCATTGATCCCTTTGGGCGAAAGTTAGAAATAAACAAAGTATGCAGAGTAGAAAAGGGAGTGTGGAAATCACTCGCATTATATAAGTATGACCTATACTATATATTTTTTTTCTTTTGAAATTTCTTGTTTTTGGCATTGTGCAGGAAGCTGATAAAATTAGTCTTGCCCAAGTGACCCGACTGGATCAGAAACAAATAAACAATTGGTTTATAAATCAAAGGAAGCGCCATTGGAAGCCAACAGAGAACATGCAATATGCTGTTATGGACAGTCTCTATGGACCATGTTCTACCAAGGATTGATTTGGCAATCTACCGTTCCATTTTTACTCCTTGTCCATGATTAATTATGAACTCGGTCCATCTTAGGCCAATGCTGGAAACAAATATGCTTATTCGCTTTGGTTACATCTTCCTTTACTAATGTTCGTTTTGTTATTAGCACGTGAAAGGACAGATTTTTTATGTTGAATAGTTACGAGATGTGAATAAACTCTGACTATAGAATATCTCGCAATATTAGCTCTTGTTGAGGAAAATTTGTGCTAATTAAGATTTACTACCAGTGAGAAAATTAGTTAATTAAGATGGGCTAAGTTCTCATTGCTAAAAGCATTGAGTGGCCATATCAGCTTTCTCTGAGGATTTCGGATCTTTTTTATGAGAATCTTGAGGATTTGTGAAATCTGTTCGTTCATTGTACATTATGTGGTAAGTTTTTTTATATTTATTTTTAAATAAAAATATTTAAAATAATTTTTGATCGTACGATGAATGAATATAATTTATAAATTTTCGAAATCCTTATAAAGAGAATTCGGCGAGAACTCCTCAGGATTTGGGCTAAGCATACAGATATAGACCGAAGAGTGGGCACAAATTAAAGTACTAAGGTTGCAAATTTCTGCCCACACCAACAAATTAAGTATTCTGTAGTTATAAGATTGCAAATTTAAGTACTAAGGTTGATGGTTTGACGATGAATTTTCTTATAAATTGATATGTTAATAAAAAAAAATTTCTTTTTCTAATACTTATTTCGGCTTTGCTCTGAGATTTTATTTTGGTAATAGGTGCACGTTATACCACTAACCTATCTAAACCTAACCAAAACATTAGTGAACCGATATATGTCGGTATTAAGTCATTGGGTTTCAGTTTTGGCATGAAATTCAAACAAAATCACAATGTGCGGTTAGACCCAAATTAGAACTAACCCAAGCCACACTCAACCCTTATATTATGTTTAATGTAATTATTGTCCAATAAAATTGTTTAATGGTATAAGATAAGGAAGAATCTGATAAACAGAAAAGGCAAGAAACCACTTGCAGATAAATATGTACAGTAAATATTCTAGTCCCTTACTTAACAAAAAATATTCTAGCCCCCAACTTGGAGTTTTGTACAAAATAAACTTCATCTTATAATAAATTATAATCTTACGAGGTCCATCTCGAAGAAATTCGCCTCTACGTAATAATAACTATCAATAAATACAAATAATATTCAAATGTCACAATACAAATTAAGACGAACTAAACTATTTCTCTAAAGTTATTTGAAATAATACTTTAGTTTTTGTTGTTAATGTTAAGTTTTTGGATTTGCAGGTACGTAATTCCTCGTCAACATGAACAAACATATATAAAATTTACTTAAAAAGCGGAAGTGGAGCACTACATACATGCATGCACTAGCTTTTAAAGGTTAGGTGTCTTCCACTAATGCAACTTAAAATTTTTCATTCTCCACTACTAATAATGCAGCTATTTGTATCCATACAACTTTCCATAAGGATAACTAAGTCAAAAAGTAATATTCTTTAAGTACACCTTTCTAGAAATATAAAATCGGTTTAGTCCCAACACTACGACTATATAAACGTCTTACTGTATATTATTTTTTAAAGTCCTATTTGCACGTTTACCACAAGTCTGAGTAGGATAAGAAATAAAAAAGAAAATGAAAGTAGCAGATAAAACAGGTTTTAATTTCTTATATATTCTTGTGATGGCTTATAATATGACAATGGGAATTTTATCAGCATCTCATATTGAAATAGCACTTATAATTATTAATTACCCTTTACGCCTGAAAATTTTAATTATTGTATCTAACAGAGTTGCTTTTGACCAAAAAAAATATATCTAAGAGTTACTGATGTTGTTTTCTTTTAAGCAGACCTCTTCTTTTTTTTTTCTCTCATCATGCCGGATATTTGTATTGAAAATAAAGAACCAAAAAATCAATATGTTTAGCAGCATGGTAACATTTGGTTCATCAAACTTCTAACTTTGATGCTGGAAGCATGCTGAAATTTCAACTTTACTTCCAGTTGAGTATTACGTTATACCAAAATGACTTTAGTTGTAGATTATAAATATTTAACTATATATTAGAAAACAAAAATTTATAATTCATAATTGATTAGATCAAATGTTCAAAGAATCACGATTCTGTGTATATTAATTTGTAATCTTTTAATTCAGGAGGAGGTGGATGAGAAGAAACTTTTGTGGCTGGTTTTGTAGTAGAGATGACTATAATTGATAAACAATCATCGACCTCATGTAGTCTCACTCAATGTGAGAATTGTCCTAGTTAGACAAACACACCAATAATAAGAGGTACCTTTTCAATGTTATACCGCGCACCTCTTAGTACTCATTCGTAAATTCCACCATGACCATTGATTAATATATAAGAACTAGTTTTTAAATACTCAATTAGAAACTTAGAATATATGTGGACGTAGGGTTTAAGCTAGTAGGTTCAAAGCTTCTGCCTTCTGGGCCCTAAAAGTGTCAATAATGGTGGCACTTAGGCGGCTCGTTCTTGGCCTTTGGCTTCCAACTGAATCTTCCATGCATGGAAAACGATAAACATGGACGCTGAGGCCTCACCAACCCCTCTCTCTTGCATAACTATTTTTCTGGAAGAAGAGTAACCCATTGACCATTTGAACGAGATGCAATTACCAATCCCAAATCCTCAAAACCTCATTTGCATATTCCTCATATTCTCCGCGTTCTTCTTCTCTCCCTCCGTCTCACACCCTCGAATCTCCGAGGCGGGTCGATTCTGTGGACATGGCAAGCATAACTCCAGCAGCAGCTTCATTCCAAACTTCGTAAACGTAATGAACTTCATCTCCAACAATGTCAATGCAAAACGCTGGGGAGAATACATTATTACCTCACCAGCACCAGAAGTGTATGCCCTTGCTCAATGCTATCATGATCTCTCACCAACCGAATGCTCCACTTGCTTTGCAGTGTCTAGAACAAAACTCCCCCTCTGCCTTCCCTCCACCTCGGCTCGTATATATCTTGACGGTTGCTTTCTTGGTTATGATGATCATGAGTTTTCTCACCAGGCAGTTGATGACGAGTACAAGAATGTTAAGTGTGGTAGCTCGCGAACCGATGCTTCGAAGTCCAGAACAAAGGAGTTTGCTAGAAAGGTGGAGGGTGTGATTCGAAATGTGACAGAATTGGCTGTAAGTCATGGAGACTTTGGTGTCTTTGGGAAGAGAGGAGGAGTGGAGAGTGTGTATGCATTGGCTCAGTGCTGGAAGACAATCAATGCAAGCGGGTGCAGAGAGTGCTTGGAAGAAGCCGGGGCTAGCCTCGTCGGATGTGTGCCTGGAGTTGAAGGCAGGGCTATGTTTGCGGGGTGTTTTTTGAGGTATTCAAATGAGAACTTCTATGGAATTGAAGATGGTTCAAATGACTCTGGTGAGCCTAATTTCAATATTCCTTTCTCTTTTCAATTTCAATAATGCTATTTCGACACAAAATCTTAACACCATTATCGATTCTTTCTAATATAGGTGGACCTAACCAGTCTATGTGAAACTCATCTACATTAGAGAGTGTCAATAATGTTGTCACGAATAGTGTCTAAATATCATTACACTTGGTATATGTCTAAATAGGATATCTCTTTAAAATTTGTATGTTACATGAGCTTTGGATCAGTGATTCTTCTTCAATATCTTAGTAGTTTCTTTTTTTTTCTTCTATAAAAGTGAGGCATACTGTAGCTACCATTCTAATTGCCATGGCCAGTTCTTTGCTTGCTCTCTTTGGAGTTTTCATGGCGTACAGGAGATTTTATAAGAGAACTGAAGGTAACACCTTGAACTTACAGTCCTAACTCAACCTCTTATTTTGAGTTAATTCTTGTTCTGCATGTTCTCATTGGATCCTTAAGTTTTTTCTGTTAGTGTACAATAATCCAATTGGGATTTCCATTTCTATACACAAGAACAATTTGAACTTCAAGTACGAAATGCTTGAAAAGGCCACCGATTTCTTTGATGCCTCAAGGAAATTGGGCCAAGGAGGAGCTGGTTCCGTATTTAAGGGAGTTCTTCCAGATGGTAGAACTGTTGCAGTTAAAAGATTGTACTTCAATACGCGCCAATGGGTGGACGAATTCTTCAATGAGGTGAATCTCATCAGCGGAATCCATCACAAGAACCTTGTTAGGCTTCTGGGTTGCAGCATTGAAGGTCCAGAAAGTCTTTTGGTGTATGAATATGTTGCCAACAAAAGCCTTGATCAAGTCCTTTTTGGTGAGTACTCCAACCTAGCTAGTTATCATCTTAATTCATCACTTCATTGTGTGTATACATAACATTAATACAAGTTTACTTATTTCGTGCAGGTCCCGACACAAGGCAAATTCTAAGTTGGCAACAAAGATTCGATATCATCTGCGGAATTGCTGAGGGTCTTGTGTATCTTCATGAAAGCTGTGGAGTAACAATTATTCACAGAGACATAAAAGCCAGCAACATTCTCCTTGATGAGAATCTTATTCCAAAGATTGCTGATTTTGGACTTGCCCGATGTGTTGGTCCGGATAAATCTCATCTTAGCACAGGAATCGCGGGGACACTGTAAGAACTAAAGAAATCACTCCCAGTAATTTTGTTCCACCTTTTGATTTTGATGCATATGTTTTACACAGAATACTTACAAGTAGTTTGATTTTTTTTGTTGCAGGGGATATATGGCTCCTGAATATCTTGTTCGAGGACAACTAACAGATAAAGCTGATGTTTATGCCTTCGGTGTGATGGTTCTTGAGATAGTTTGCGGCAAGAAGAACCGCGTTTTCGTAGAGGGTTCAAGTTCAGTTCTCTACTCTGTAAGACTCACCTCCCTTATTTGTTACACTTTGGTATATGTAGTGATATGCTCAATCAAACGACGAGATTACCATCGATTATAAGCAAAGTCTCCAACGACGAATTCTAGTATGCGTATTTCTTAACACGCAAGTAACATCTTATTTTTTTCCTTATGACATTAGGTTTGGAAGCATTACAAGGAAAAAAATATTACCGAAACTGTTGATCCGACCTTGAAAGGTGGATTCCCAGAGAGAGAGGCTTCCGATGTACTTCAGATCGGGCTTATGTGCACACAAGCTTCTCTTGCAGTGAGACCATCTATGGCAGAGGTGGTTCAGATGCTCACTGATGAAAAATATGTTATCCCTTCACCAAAGCAGCCTCCATTTTTGAATGCAAGCATACTCAACTCAGATGTGTCCAGAACTTCTATGAAGTACACTCTGTCACAAACAGGAGATGGAATAGTGTCCCCAAAGTCCAGTACTTTGTGCGAAGTTTGAATTTTGTATTTAAACAAGTAACACAGACAAAAGATGCTACAAATATTGACATCCAATGCCTTTTCAAATAGAAAATTTCGACGGTACGAGAGAAGTTTCATTGGTAACGAGAAAAATGTAACACTTAATCGGAAGAAACATAAACCTAACCACAATGCCTTTTCAACCAAAGGGCGGAGGCTTGCTTGAATTGAATAGGGCGAACGGTAGATTATTGAGAATGTATGTGACAAAATCTCTCATCCTACAAGACTAGATAGTAAAAAGAAGCAAATATACCAGAAAATGCTAAGTACACCAAATTCGTGCATCAAATAATGTGCCATCAATCAAATTTGTACTTTAATTCAAAGCGAAATTTGATTAAGAATAATGTCAGGCACACCAAATTTGTACACTGAATAATGTGATACCAATCAAATAAAAAAATTATATGATGTAGTATGTGTCACATCATTTGGTGCACAAATTTATTGTATGAATTTTGTGTATGTAACAACACCCTTTGATTAATTGTAATTATAATATTATATAGTGTAGAATATATTTTAGTTAGTGCACAAATTTAATGTGCAAATTTGATGTAGGTAACACTAGCCAAAATTTAGTGTGCAAATGTGACACCAACAAAAAAATATATATATTACATCTCACTTACCTCTATTTAATTATTGGTCGGTCCAACGGAATATTTGGTGCACGAAATTAAAATATAAATGAGAGGATAGCTCTCATCACGTAGTCCCGAAAATATAAAATAAAATTACACCCCAAAATAAGAGCCAAAACAGTAGTTGTGCTCCCTTGCCTGGCCTACTATTTAATCTAAATTAAATAAAGATAAAATGCCCAAAACACTCATAAATTTTATTAAATTATTTTGACAAATTATTTATTAAATTGAGAGTATTTTTGTTATTTTGGTCTTTATTTAATAGAATTTTTACAGAATGACCGAAATGATTGATGGTAGACAAATTTAGGAACCACTTCTATTAGATTCAAATCTCATGAACTTAAATGAGGAGTTATGCTAATTTCAATAACAATTTTGGCAAAAAAGCCTTAAAAGAATTACTAGATCGTTGGCTCGTAAACAATAAAGTATGAGATCGTTTAGATATCGAACTGCATAAAAATAAATAGTCGGACAAGATGAAAACATTACGAACCATTTATCTATTTGTTACAATTAATTGACTAAATGACCTTATTTCCAATTGAATTTTCTAAATACGGATATTGCAGAATAATTTATAATACAAACAATTTCTATTATAAACATGAAATTTTGCGATTCGGTCACAAAATATTTTGAGAAAAAACTCCTTAATCTTAAGGAGCCAAATATTCCTCCGTGAGAATAGAGCTTGTGTTTTGCAGAATATTTGATTGAACTATACTAATTATGTTAAGAGGTAAATGATAGTATTTTTGCTCACCACTCTCAAGTAGTGGTAATGCTCGCAATCATATTTATCACTGTTAAATGAGTTTAAATTTTGAAATTTGTGTCTATCTACTGCACAAATCTAAAAATATAAATTCATCTAACAATGATAAAATTAGATGACGAACAACACCATTACTTAAAGGATAATAAGCAAAAATATTTCCGGGGTAAAGGGCAGATTCGAATTGGGCACGAACACACATCAGTTGGCAATAATGTTGAGTCCGCTCAGAGAAAAATGTAATTGGGCCCGATGGACTAAACACTGAGCCCAGCCTTGAACAAACGCAAAAATTTGGCGCATATCCGGAAATATCATTTTCTGGAAAATTCGAGTGGTTGATGGAGATTGGGAATCTCAGAGACTCGGCAACGAAGACTTGTAGCTTTACCAAAACACGAAAACCAACGAAGCGGCCACCAACGCCGTCGTCTCGGAAGCCCGCAGCGGCAGCCATGACTTTGAGCTCTGACCCTCCAGCCCAGATGCCTTTAGAGTGGAAATTCTCTCAGGTCTTCGGCGAACGAACTCCCGGAGACGACCTTCACGATGGTTATACTTTCTTTCTCTATGTATGTATGTATGTATGTGTGTGTGTGTAGGTATGTATATACGTATGTATGTTGTGTTATTGATTGAAATATTCATTTTTCCTGCTTATGCTGTGTTTGGTTACTGAGAAAGTTCTGGAAAATGGAGATGAATTGCGATAATTTTACTTTTTCGCTTCTTTTGAGCTGGGAAAATGTATAAACTACTTTAAAACTATGGTTTTAATTAGTTGATTTATTGGTTTAAATGGGCATGCAGATTTCGGTTTTAATTTTCCAAAGATTCATTCTTTTTGAAACCAATCGAAGAACTTGGATTTATTTTGTTTCAAATATATTTTTATTACGTTGCTTACGTAGAGAAGTAAAGAAATGAACTCCAGAAGTGATACTTATTCGTGTAGGTGATATGATATCCGCAATTGGATTCGACAAGAGTGGTGATTTTCTTGCGATTGGAGATCGGGGTGGCCGATGTGTGATATTCGAAAGGAAGGATGGGAAACATGTGAGAATTGCCAACACGCTTTTATATCGTTCAGGAAAATTTTAAATGGCCATTTTTCAAATATGAAAACTTTTGAATTCACTTGGGGCTATCTTCCTTGTTAGGCTGGCATCTAATGTTGGATGAAATTGGGTTTACGTTCTTTTTACCCTTAATTGTTAATTGGCTTCGTAGACTTTAAATCAGCAACACCCTCGACATGAATTGGAGCAGTTGGATTTCACGTCCACCCAGTATCCTGAATTTCAGTTTAAGACTGAGTTTCAGAGTCATGAACCTGAGGTATGTTTTAAAATCTTGTATTTAATGATGCACCATGTATGATACGTGTTGATACCTAAATTGGATAATACCGGTGCATGTGTTTTGTTCTGTCGCTTCTATTTGTGCAATGGGGATGATTATGTTATCATGCTATTACGCTTTACTCAGTTTGACTACTTAAAGAGTGTGGAGATTGAAGAGAAGATCAACAAAGTAAGATGGTGTGCAACATCTAGTGGGTCCCAGTTCATGCTTTCAACAAATGACAAGACGATAAAACTGTGGAAGGTATGAACTTTTCTAATTAAATTTCTTTACTTAAAATGGTGGACACTTGCTGCTAGCCAATGGAGTTGTGTTCTTGAATGAAAAGATGCATTGGAAAACCAAAAATCAGAAAAATTAATGTGCCAAGTGATTATACATGAGAAAACAACAGTGAAGAAACAAAGATAGAGCAGTTTGTGTTGAAAAGAATGCTACTTACGTGTTTTATTGTCCAACAACAAGAAATTATCACAACCAAATTAGAGCCATATCACAGCTCTGTTAATATTGCATGTCCACTTTTGACTTGTTCGTTTTCTTGTTTCTGGGAACAGGTTAAGGAATCCAGGGTGAAGAAAATAAAAGAAATGAACCCTAATCCACTGGCATGTTCGGATAATCTGCTTCTGGCGGAAAGGAGTTTCATCAGCAGAGAAGATAAACCACCTTTTCCTAATGGCTATCGTCAGGAATGGATTGAGAAGATGGCTAAAAACATGTCATCTTCTGAAGACATGCATATGAAGGTTACTACTCGTGCGTTTTAGTAAAGTTTCTTTTTATCTGTTGGCATAGCTCTTGTGTTGTAACTTGTTAGAATCAATTTTGCACAGTGTTCAAATTTACTATTTATAACTTGTTTATGTGACTAGGTTGCTGACATTGAAGACAATGCTCATACAAGATGCCGAAAGGTGTATGCCCATGCTCATGATTTTAATATTAACTCCATCTCAAATAATAGGTAAAGTTTGTGGATAGCTTTATTTCAAAATCAGTATCTCGTCTAGCTAAAAATTTCCTCTGCCAGAAAAATTAGGATTTCAGAAGCCACTTTGTTTATCCACTATGCAGATGCACCTTTGTGTATTTTTTTTCCTTATTTGGTAGTCCTTATTGCTTTTTTAAATTGCCGAAATAACATGGATTTTATAAAGTAGATAGTTTTAAACTAAATGTATAGCATCTAGAAGATAATCTGCTTTAAACCCTTGTACAGCGATGGTGAAACATTTCTTTCTGCGGATGACCTTAGAATAAACTTATGGAATCTTGAGATCAGTGACCAGTGTTTCAATATCATTGATATGAAGCCACCCAACATGGAGGACCTTACTGGTAGTCTACCCTTTGTCTTTACATCTTATAATTTCTATGAACGCCTATATTTATATATTCAATTGAACATGCTTAATATCATCCAAAAATTTCATATTTTTTTCAGATGATTATATGTTCCATTTGTTGGAAGATACCGATCAAGATATAGGTTAAAATTGTGGGAAAGATGGTTTGGAATCAAGTTAGAATGTTTGAGATAGGAAGATTAAAATTTGTGTGTTTTCAGAGAAATGAATTTTGAGAAAATTTCAGATTCTGTAAAGTTCTAAATGGTTCTCCCTCTTTCAATTTAGCCATGGCATTAGGTTTTGCTTCCATAATTTTCGACCTTAGTTCCTTACTTATTTATGATGGGACACTAACCAACAGGGGTGTCAATGTCTGACCAACCTGTTCACTCAGTTTTGAAAAAACAATTCCTGTGCTCTACCAAGGTATCTATCAAATGAAAATATATGCTGATGATGAATTATTATCCAGAGGTCTTAACAGCGGCTGAATTCCATCCCATTCATTGTAATCTGCTTGCATACAGCAGCTCAAGAGGTTTTATTCGTTTAGTTGACATGCGGCAGTCCGCTTTATGTGATCACAGTGCAAGAATGTGAGTCTAATCACAGTTTCTGTTGGTTTTTTGTGATCGGTGTTATTAGTTTTGATATAGTGTACGGGGATGTACTGATACACATTATTTGGAATTGGAGGGATTGACAGATTACAAGATGGAGATTCCCATGTGCCAAAGTCATTTTTCACGGAAATTATTGCATCCATCTCAGATATAAAGTTTTCGAAGGATGGGCGGCACATCTTAAGTCGCGACTACATGAATCTAAAGGTGCTTTATTTTGGTTGAGGTTTACTCTTAGATTTTGGATTTTCCTTATAAAAATGTGATGCTTATAAAGTTATGTCATCGTCAAGTTATGATGGCATTTTCAAAGTTCTTCTGTTGGTTTTGATTTGATTGCTGCTTATGTTTCTGTTTTAGATCTGGGACATGCATATGGATTCTTCACCAGTTGCAATATACAAGATTCATGAACACCTGAGCCCTAAGGTAAGCTGAGAAAACCCAACGTTTTGGCTCCAAGAGATGTTCTTGGATAATTGGAGCATAAACTTCCTACATAAAAATATCACGACGTTAGTTTTTGAAACCTTTGAACTGAGTTTCAAATGAATTGAATGGGTGTCATTATGACTCAACTTGTCTTTGAACTAGGTCCCTTACCCAGTTGCCCTTGCAGCAGACATGTGGTATCGTTAGCTTTTACTCATAAGTTCAGTATTCATGACCCTATCTCCGTAGTCCCTACTGCTGACAGCCTTTTTCTCCTATGCAGTTATCTGAGTTGTATAACAATGATCACATATTTGATAAATTCGGGTGCTGTTTTAGTGGAGATGGACTTCATTTTGCAACTGGGTCTTATAGGTATGCCCTTTTGACACTCTCACATATTAAATCACAGTACCGTTGTTACCAATCAAAATTGTTGAGCTTGTATTTACTTGCTTTTGCCCAACTGTTACAAATCTCTTTTATTTTGACTTAGCAACCTAGTGCGCATTTTTTCCCATCGAGATGGAAGTGAAGGAGCTACAATAGAAGCTAGCAAAACTCCCAACAGGTCTGTCCTAATTCCCTCAAATTGTAATTTGTCGAGTTGGTGCAATGGAACCTTATAGTCAAGCGGGCACCTGGGACAACTTTTCTGCAAACTTTCTATTTTAGTTTTTGCAGTGCGAAAGGGTCACTTCTCCCTTACAAAATGGTGTACCATAAAACTTGAGAGTCCGAATTGTGAAACCATGTCAACTCTCACTTAAAAAGTGTACATAATTACTGTGTTATACAGATGCAAGTTTTGTTTTACTTATTCTATGAGCCCTGTACTTTCCTTCTAAACTCGAAAACAGGAAGCCAAGTCTCAAGACTGCTCCAAGGGCTAGGAGGTCATCCTTGAGCAACCTGGCACGAGGATTTTACCGACATGGTTGGGCTTCTGAACCTCATTATATTTCCGTGCATTTTCTTGCATAGAATGCGTCCATCTGCAGATTGAAACACATCCTTTTCTGAATTTTCAGGGCATGAAAATTCAAGCTCGGGCGGTAATGACAGTAGTTGTGACCTAAGCTCCAGGATTCTACATTTGGCATGGCATCCAGAAACAAACTTGATTGCTAGTGCCGCTGGGAATAGCTTGTTCATGTATTATGCATAGATTTGTGTACAGTACAGTACAGTACAGTACAGTGCTACATTTTACGGTTTAAAGTAAGGAAAACTAACGAAAAGTCCCTGAATAGTGACAGTTTTAATGAAAAGTCCTTTTTGAAGGTATAATGAATAGTGACAGTTAAAGGTAAAAAAGTGGTTTTTCGTTAAAAGTAAATAGTGCCAGGGGTGTTTTATTAAAGCTCCCTTTAAAGTAAGGACAGTGATATTACACTCATTTTTGCCTCGCACGCTCTTATTGAATTTAGGCCATTGATCTTCTTCAATTTATTTGGTCGGATGGCCGGAAATTGGGAGGGATGTGTTAGAAGCAAAAGTGGGTGTGTGGATAGCATTGCTTCAAAGTAATTGTATAAAAAGTTTCGGCTTTTACTATATATATATATATCGTAGACAGTAAGTTTGAAAGTTGGAAATTCCCCCAACTGTGTAATTTTGATTAAACAACACTCTTATTTTATTGTGCTAGTAACATCTCTAAGATCTTATGGAAATCAGAAACCTATATTTCCTTAATCTTTTGAAAATTCTGAGCAAAAAAGATTTTATTAGCTTTATGAGCCAATCTATTTGGTCATGCAATCGTGATTAGTCGTGGAAAATGATTTTCGCACTCATTTTTTATTCCGATGCACTTAGGCGGGCAGACGTAAGAACGTAAATGCATAAATCATTTGGCTTTAGTTGTGCTCGTGTTATGACGAGAGACGGCTAATCTAATAGATTTGTTTCCTCGCGAGGAAAGCTCTTGAGATTATCTCAAGCGACGAAGAGAATGAAATGATGATCTACAAAAGCTCTTAGAACTAGTTATATTTAGATGGGTTGTGTTTGTCGTGTTCGTGTTGTTTTTGTCATTTTTTATTATTTTAATGAGTCATTTTGTCTCAAATTCGTAATTTTAATGACTTCTTATTGAGTTATTAACAAGTAATCAGATAAATATCAAACTCATTAATAGATTCTTAATAAATAATCTAATAAACTCTAGCTCGTTAATAAGTTAATTAAAATTTATTTATTTATTTATCATTTTGTATCTAATTAACAAGCCGCGCTAGAAATTGCCAAACCTAGTGCAATGCTCAAGAAAAGTAAAACAACAAAATCGAAATTATGATAAGTTGAGAGTTCGATATTTGTCTTGCTCCACCGACTCATGACCCTAAAAAGAGAAAAACATGAGCATATTCCCTTTCACATGACCCTGAGCTATAATGTGCTTTTGACAAATGTTACTGTATATTCACACGCATATTAGTATAATATTCACTCTTTTTTACTTTTTACACGCTTTTCTAATTTTTGACCGTTGAATTAGATAAATTAAAGAAAATTAACGAACAAAAATTAACAAAGATATATAAAAAGTAAAAAGAGTTGTATAAATAGCACATCCCTTTACATATATGCATTACATGTCACACCTACTATACCAAGAGATAAGCATCCAACTTGCAGATTTGTTTATTATTTGGGCAGCTCAGACACCCCTGCCCAAAACCCTTCCTTCAATGCTACAAACCTGCCCGTTGCCCGAAACCTCCTCACCGGTTGCCCTAGAAGACCCTTGACGCTCTCAGATCCCTTATATAAAAACCAAAGCATAGCAAAGTCCTCTTCATTTCATTTGCATAGCCTCCTTCGTCTTCCTCCTCCCTCCTTTGCGCGTTTGTATGCCATTAGGGTTCATCTTTTATTTCTTCTGCAAAACATGTTTTAGCTTAATGATGTTTGATTATCGTCTATTTCTCTCATTACCGAGGCCATCAAACATATTCTTTTGATTGATCAATTTACAGCTCGTTTGATACTATTATCTTTATCAATTTTCGATCGTTGAAAATTGAAAACGAAATGGTTATCAAACGGGTCTTTTTTAGCACCTTGCTAGTTAAGTTTGTGATGTTCTTGATTTTATGTGTGTATATAAATATATATATATATATATGTGTGTGTGTATATGTATGTATATATATGTATATCTGTGTGTGTGTGTGTGTGTTATAGAAGGGTTTAGTTTACGTGCAAAAATCTTCCATCCGCATGCAACAGATGATGGGCAGAGCGGCCATGGTTTGCACAGATTGACTGAAAAAATTGAGTGCTCCTTTTATGTGTGCTTCAGTTAGCTGTTTGCTTCTTTAAGAGGTTCTATGCGGTTTATGCAGAATCTCTTTGGATGTCCCAGCATACATACCATACATGCATACATGATATATTCAGTCTCATGATACATATATATATATATATATATGCTTATCGATAATATCATACATTTGATTTACTCCATTTGGTAAAGGAAATTGTTTATGTGCTTAAATTCCAAAGGTTTACCTGAAAAGATCAGGCAATAATTTAGAAACTTTTTTTCTTTCTAAAAATAGTTGGTAAGGAATAAGGATCGCATAACAATTTCGGGGTGCTTACCAAATACGGCATATTCTGCCCTTTCCATATTGAGATTAAAGTCATGGTCCCCAGTTGACTGGAAATGCCGATAATTTGACCAATTCGCCTTTGAGAGAGTAAGACAGGCCTGTCATTTGTGGATGGACTGGTCCTGGTGAACTCGATGTCAAATTTAATATTTAAAACTTACAAATGAAGAGAAATATTACTAGCATTCTTCTTTCGAAGTTGGGGTCAGTTTGTCGAGTTCATTTGATATGGTTCTCGCAAGTGCCCTAGTATATTCTACTTGTTCACTTGTGTTGGTTTGGAGTATGGTCAGTTCACTAGGAGGATCGCCTTCCCAATTCAAAGTTTTTTCTTGGAAGTTTCAACCTTGTTGACTATTATAATAGTTGCAATAATAAACAAAAATGTCACAAGGTGATACGCTCTGCTCTCTCGCACCCTTGTAGTACTAAATGATGAGGTCATAGAACTAGAACTTAAAGATGAAAATGAAATTGAAAACTGAAAAATGTGGGACAAAATTAACAAAATAAAAGTAAATCATTTGTAGTATAAAGTTAAGTTCGTGTTACAAGCAAACTTAAGAAAAAAAGAGAATTGACTCCTCTCGTGACGTTGTAGTCAAAGTTGTTAAGCTTATGTTTTTTTCTTCGAAAAATTAGTTTTTGGTCTTTAGTTTCTAATGTTCATTGACTAAGACCTTATCAGTTTTTAGATTTTGATCAAAGTTTTTAGCATTAATATATTAATAAATTACATAACTGTTATAAATAAATAAAAGGCTTTTTTATATTAACATCCCACAAAATGTTGAATGTACCCCACATTAAAATTTAATATTAAATGACTTATTGACTCCACTATGCAATGACAATTTTGACCTTATTAGGTTTTTTTTTAAAAATTAAAATCTTCTCAACTATCAAAACTCTCACATCCTCCATTGTTGAACAAAACCCTAACCAATGAAACTACAAACATGTTGATTGAGAAAAATTATTTTTGACGAATAAAACATGAAATCGATGTTTTGGAAGCTTCACATGAGGCAAGACTTCATATTTTTCATTGTTTTAGTGATTTTGATAACATTGATAATTATTTAATTTTGCGTTAGCTCCATTATTTAAACTTCTATATTCACATTCATCTTTTCAGGTTCATATTAATATTGGATACCCAGTAACATGACTCATATTAGTGCTAGAATCATATATTACTTTTACAAATTGAGGATAGCCATTCTCCACATGAATTCCTACTCTCAATCTTTTGCCGTTTGATTGACGTACGTTTCTCATCGTGATTTTTTCTTTCTTTTTTCTTCTTCTTTTCTTGTCATTGGGATATGATCAGTGAAAAATGAGAAGAGACATGGCCTGTATTTAAAGAAATCTGAGACCGATTCAGTTTTGATTTGAAATCTTTCGACAAACTAAACGTTCAAATAGTTAGATTCAACCCCTGAAAATTAAAAATGAGTGTTATAAGATTTGAAAAATGTGGGGTGTATGTACAAAATATAAGATGTATATTGAGAATGTGGGGTGTGGGGGTATTATGGGAAAGTATGTGGAGTGTATTAAGATAATTTTTAAGTGAAAAAATAAATGTGGGGTGTATTAAGTATGTAGGGTTTATTCAACAATTTGTGGGGTGTTAATATAATTAGTAATTGATTTAGAGTTTTAATACTCAAACCCTTATTAAACTCCTAAATTGACACACCCCGACCCGAAAGTGGGGCGTGCTGTCCGTCACGTGAGCGTGACGTAACCATATGCACAGTGCGGAAACAAGATTAATTAGAAAGATACGAACCAACCAAAACCAAACCACTAGCAATCGAATAAAAGAAAGTGTGCTAGTGCGAGAGTTTATAGTGCTTATACAAATTCAGAGCATAAATGACTAGGTGCAATCAAGCAGAAAGTACTAATTGCAATTGACACCCGAAGGGGGTCCTGCATGAGTGAATTCTGTCAGAACGTCCGGGAGATCCTCGTATGCCACCAACGAACACTACTTAATTCCTGGAGGGGCAAAAAACAAAGTTGAGTGGGTCAGTAAAACAAATCTTTTTCAAAACCATTCTTTTCTCAAATCACTGTAACCCCTCTCCATAAAACCTGTATAATTTCCCAGAAATAAAATATACTCATATACATATATATCTCAAAATCATGCTAAAAATATCTGTAGGTATGCCATGCAAAAGTATCAACTAATATCTCAACTGTATGCTCATATTGTAAATCTGTGATGTGAATAGTATCTGATAATCATCTCAGCCATCGGCTGCATATTTATATAGCTCATAACATCTCAATCTCATCATATATATATATATATACTCTGCACATACATCAATATCCTTATGAGGTCACAATCATATCGCCATATCAATATAAGAATGCTTTAGTGCTACAATCACGTGAAGACTGTGCGAATGATTCGCGGGTCACCTACGAGTCGAACCCACCTATAGTGGTCTATACGACAGGACTGTGCACCTACTTGGATCCAAGGTGAGCATGCGGTGCGGGAGGTAAACAACACATGAAAGACTGTGCCCCTAACTCTGGGCGGGAGCACTAATATAAATGTGCAGGTGTATGAGCTCAAATCACATCATTTCATTCATTCGTATCACATCACATCATTTCATTCTCATCATAACTAGTATAGAATCTTACCTGATACTTACATGTGCGTCCGCAGCACCACCACAATTATATGCAAGTACTAATGCATAATTAAAATAAATAAATACTTGCATGGCATCTCAAATCATTTCATCGTTTAAATTCATTTTCTGGGAAAATAGCAATATATATAGGTATGTATGGAAAACAAACTGCCCACTCACTGATAAATAGCCGGATCGTAGCCCCCACGCCTAGCCTGGCTACGCTCGTCCTCGGGATAGCCCTCGCCTATATGAGAAGTAACTGAATAAACGTTAATTAACGTACATAAACGGAACTTTAGAAATAACTTCTCATACGTTGATCAATTTTGGCATACGAGTATACCAATGCGACCTACTCGACGTCACGGACGTCAACATATTTTTAAAACAATTTTTGGGTGTGTCACGCGCCCCCACATGCCTAGGAAGCCACGGACCCACGTGCCCCACACGCATCATTCCTAACCTTGGTTCGCCGGAAAAGTTGCCGGCGCCGGAAAACCTGCAACTTGGGTTTTCTTGGCCATTTTTGCACCATTTTGTCCCATTCTTCTTCCTACATACTCTAAATCAAATGAGGAACAAGTCTATACCTTTAAAAATCACAAAAAACCCCTAAAAACTCGTCGGAAAAAATCTCCAAAACCGGCCAAACTCGTGCAGTGCTATCCCGACGTCCAAGATGTGCAAACGATAGTCTCTGAGCCTCGTGGGGACCTTCTAAGGCTCGTGGTGATCTCAGATTTGCCTAAAATACAACCCATAAAAAGTTGATGAACAGTGACAAACTCGGAGAGTGAGTTTTCGACGTGAAAACGATGAAGTTCATACCTGAAATGGGTGTCGATGAACTCGTCTCGACTGCGGGAATCCAATGGTAGCCTTGGTTACTTCGATCTGTGAAGTGTTGGCCTCTTTTGGCCTTGGTTTGTACGAGAGAGGCGAGAGAGAGAGAGAGTTTCGAGAGGTAAGAGAGAGAGAGCCTACGGGATGGGAGAGATAAAGAAAAGTATGTGCATGTGTGGTCCATAAATCCCCCAAGCAGCTATCAAGGACCCAAAATCTGATTGGCCCCAATAATTGAGGGCAATCCCTAATTGGTCCTCATTCAACACATACATGCGTACACAACCCTGAAGGGGTATTTCGTCAAATCATAACTTAAATAATATATATCGGGACGGGTTGTCACATAAATAATTTTCAATTCAAACATTTCCCAAATATAAAAAAATAAAATTAAAATAAGTTTGTACCCGTTAAATTTTTATAAAAAAAATTCAATTTTTTAATCTTATATGTATCCATTATTAAATATACCAATTTGTTAAAAATGTACCCTTTTTAATTTAAAATGTAGCAATTTTTTATATAAAATTTCATTCAATCTTTTCTCTAATCCATTTTTTAAACTTATATGGGTACATTCTATTTCATTTATTTGAGAATGTATCCTTATCAAGTTTAATAAAAGAAATTTAATAACATTATTATGCTTAATATCATTTTTTTGTGCTTTTGAAAAATGTACCCATGCTTTGGCACAATAATTTTTTGGTTAGTTTTGATGAATGTACTCATGTACACACACGCACACACAAACATTGGAGAGTATAATTCATGTCTAATATTTTTAATCCCATAAATTATGTGTTTTATTTAAAATCTCATTAATATAAAACTACAAATTTCATTTTTAATTTAAAAATATAATAACCTACACAGAAATACATTATTACATTAATGTCTACGACTTCGATAAAAAACTAAAAACCACCAAGGTTTTAGTCAAAGAACGTTGGTAATTAGGAACCTCATCTAAAGTGTCCTCTTTTTCTTAGTTGAAAGTTAACTTTGTGTTAATGTAATGTGAGAAAGTTAAACCCTCTTAAATGAGGAAAGAGGGAATTAAACTCAACACGTGGCGAGTAAACGTTGTCAAGTCGTGCATAAACATTGTTAAGAGCGCGTTAATGAAACATAAAGTATACGTCTAGCCAAGACAAACTCAATTAATGAAAGGCTCCATAGATTAAAAGTCTCACGGTATTCAATTCATGCTTGATCCCCCATTAATGCTGTTTGAGTTTTCATGCATGTGCACACACGTGTACGTTTTGGTTATATTAGCGTAACGATTCGTGAAATCTAAGGTAGGTGGGAATTGAGATGCATAAATCTGGCAAAGGATTACGGAGGCACCTTCGATTTATTTTAGATAATTACATGTTAATTGAGACACTAATTATTAACAATTTGAAGACACTATTTACCAAATAGTACTTGCGTAGAGCCTCATCTATTACAAGAAAAACGAGGTAGAAAGTAGATGAAGAATTGAAACATGGTGTGCCAACGAGGTTGATTGAGTTGGTAATGATCGATCTCTTCGTTAGATCAAGGTTTAGGTTCGAGTCTTTTAATTTCTTTTAGCAAGTGATTTATAAAAACTAAAAAAGGTCGGGACTAAGATCTCCTCTGTCAGTTCTCAAATAAGCTTGTGATATGCCATAACCTTGAATGTGGTAGCATAAATCAAAGTTGGATGAGACTTGTTGGTCCATCTTTTTTAACATGGATCCTCTCCGGATCCATGTGTCCTAATCCACCAAATCTTGTCATCTAAGTCATTGAAATTTAATCTAACATTTAAAGTTATTTTAACTTTTAAAGTGGGCTCCTGTTTGTAGCCGTTTAATCAAATTTCAATGACTCGGATGATGAAATTTAGAGAATTAGGACACATGGAGGAGCCATGTTCCATCTTTTTAACTATCTCTCTCATATTTTCCTCCTTCACCCTTGCCCACTCCTCTCTCCTCTTTCCTCTTTCCTCTGCCACCCTTCTCAACCTCTCTTTCTCTCCCTCTATATAAATCTTAAATAACTTTTCATGAATTTTAATATGAACAACACTTAATTGTTTGTTATTTTTTTAATAATTATCTTATAAAAATAGTGTCAACATTTAAAAAAATAGTGTTGCTTTTTCTAGAATTAGTGTCATAGAAATGGTGACCATTGTTTCTAAAAATAGTGACAACTATTTATTATTTTCAATAAACAATATCTCTTAAAATTTGTTAAGTGTTGTTTTATTAAAAAAATATTAAAATTTTGTTGAATTTTGGCATGTGATAAGATAATTCGTACTAGTATATAGTGTGTGTGAACTTTTTTATTTTTGTTTTTAAAATTGAATGAGAGAGGAAGAGGGTGAGACGAAAGGTGAGAGTGAGGAGAGAAGGAGACAAGTTTTAACATAAAAATATTTAAATTCTAATAAATATTGAAAAACCACTGAACCGACAATATGAAATTCGTGAAATACTATGAAAGATATGAAATACATAAAATAATTTATTTTTAATTACTTTAGCTGTTGGATTTAAATTTAAACAATTAGATTTTTTTTTACCGTTAGTTTTGATTATATTAAATCTTGACTATTTGATTTAATGAATTTATAAATATAAAACTAAAAAAATACACTATATATGGTGGGCTAGCCCTACTAACTTAAAGGAATCCTAGGCTAAATTTGCCCCAAGAATAAATTTTAGGTTAAAACTCATATTTGCCACAAAGATTAGAGCAAGTTGAGGTAAATTTATAACTTAAAATTTCAATTTTACTCTAAAGATTGAAGTAGGTTTAAGTAAACTTTTTTTTTTCAACCCAGCCTAAGTAAATATTAAATAAATAAAAATTGCCGATGTAAAATTGATTAAAGAATCTTAACTAAATCCTAAAAAGTAACGAATGTCTAGTATAAAAAAGGTAAAAAAATTGCAGATGATTCTTATTGGAGTGTACTATCCACACACATCTTTTTACTTCTTTCACATTCCTTGTTAATTTTTGTCATTTGATATTTTTCAATTTATCCGATGCAACGGCTAAAAATTAAAAAGATATGAGAGAAGTAAAAAGAAATGTGTCTTTCTTATCTCCTCTTTAAAAGACACCTCCTTATGTTTTTTTTTTTTTTGAAGCAACCTTATGTTTTGGTCCAAGTGAAAAGCCTCCGTAAATAGAAAATGGTTTACACTTTGTGTGCATTTTAGAAGAAAATCACAAAATAAAGGAAAGAATAATTGATTTTTAACCAGCCAAAAAAATGGGAACTGATCTTCCACATAAGGGAAGGAAATAAACCACCCAGTTTTTCTCAGACCAATTACTCCAATTTCCAAAGACTCAGGCTTTGAAGAGCGAAAGTTCTCAAAGTCCCCAGATTTCGCTCAATTTTTATCTGGGCAGTTGGATTTTCATCTTGGAAATTGAAATTTATAGACATTGTAGGACTCTTCTCAGTTCCAACATCTCAGAGTTTTTGCTGCCATGGCAGTTTCAACGCAGCTCCAATCTCTGACCAGTCTTGCTTCTTTGACTCACCACACCAAGCTCGAATTCCGAAGCAGCTGCTGCATTCCTTCAGGTCCCAGAACAGAGCAGAGAAGCTCAGCTGCTGGCCGTGTCAATGCCGTGCTCTCCTCCGCGCCCAGCGTTTTCGAGAAAGCGAATTCGAAGCCGCAGATAGCTTCTTTCAGTGAGGTGACAATTGGGGTTCTTTAAATTTTAAATTTTTATGTGGATTTTATGAATTTGGGTTTTTGTTCTGGGGGGAGAAACATGAATTGGGTTTGTGAGATTTTGGTGTGGTTTGTGTAGTTGATCGAGTCTTTGATTAGTCGGGTGGATTTGACGGAGAAGGAAGCTGAAGCGTCGTTGGAGTTCTTGCTGGATGATGCCAATGAGGCTTTGATCAGTGCGTTTCTTGTGTTGTTGAGAGCCAAAGGAGAGACTTGTGAAGAAGTAAGTATTCTTTTCGAAAAAGAAAAGAAAAAAGTTTTGAATTTCGAGTAAGATCAAATTATGTGATTGTAATTCTATTTGAATGCATCCATTCTCACATGCATTGGCCTTTCTTTCACCTGTGTGTTTTCGTTGTCTACGTTTATTCGGTACTAAAGCGAATCTAGAATCTAGAACGATTTTATTTTGAATAATAATGCTACCATTAGAGAACTGTGAACTTTTGTTTGTGATTTATTCTTGCATCCACCAAGTTTGTGAACTATATAGTCTACATTGACAGTAATTGTTGGAAAGGCTACTTTTTCCTCCTTTGTGTGCATCTATCAGTTCAAATTTCGTATACCAAGTTAGCCTTCATAATGGTGAGTGAAATTTCGTTATCTAAATGGACAGACGGATTCTTTCAATGGGATTGTATAGGTCACTCTTCTTCTGTGCTCCTCGATTCTAGGAAGCAGGGACCTTCTTCCTTTTTTAGTCAGTCTATGTGAAAGACTCTGGTTTGATATTCTTACCAGAGCCGAGATCTATGATCATTAACTAATTCAGTTCACAGAATCTGATTGTTGGTGGATGGTTGCTGCTGATTGAAAAGGCTTACTTTGTTAATTTGAAAATTGCTTACAATGCATGCAGTACTTTTGTAGAATGAGTATGTTAGCAGGGAATACTGACTACACAATGGCATATTTGGAACAAAAGTAGAAATCAGTGATCTGGTGATTGAATGTGTAAATTACTACAGAGCCTCGTCTGGGAAAAATACTTTTTTCTGGTGATTGAATGTGTAAGCATCCATGTGATAAGTTGATAACTGGGAAATACTTTTTTGTGTTCCGAGGGTGCATGACAACAGCGCTAGGGTTCTTAGTTTATTGGTCTGTTGTTCTGCATTTGTGGTGGCTTGGTTTATTTCAAGGTGTTTCTATTTTTATTTTATTTTATCTGATCCTGTTGTTTCAGTAGGTCAAGCAGACCGTGATATAGCTTATTTCCGGGATAATTATTTTACTGGTTGTATTTATTAAACAGATTGTGGGATTGGCCAAGGTGATGATGAAGCATAGTTTGAAGATAGAAGGCTTAGGGGATGCGGTTGACATTGTTGGAACTGGTGGTGATGGTGCAAACACAGTAAACATTTCCACAGGGGCTGCAATACTTGCTGCAGCTTGTGGTGCAAAAGTTGCAAAGGTAACATCCATCTGTATTGATATTGTGATATTTTTGTGCTTTGTTTCTATTATCAAAGTTAATACTATCAGACAATTGTTTGTATCTCAGCAAGGAAACCGTTCGAGTTCCTCTGCATGTGGAAGTGCTGATGTATTAGAAGCTTTGGGGATAATAATTGATTTGGACCCTGAGGTTGGTGCGCTAAATATTTTAATTTTAAAATGTTCAAATAAATGCGCAGTTGTGATCTCAAATTTGACCAGACAGATGCTCATTCAGGTTGGGATTGTTCTTGAAACAGGGGGTAACTAGATGTGTGAACGAAGCAGGCATTGGCTTTATGATGGCATCCAAATATCATCCAGCAATGCATATTGTCGGCCCTGTCAGAAAGAAACTGAAAGTAAAGACCGTGTTTAACATATTGGGACCCATGTTAAATCCAGCAACAGTACCTTTTGCTGTTGTTGGTGTATACAAGGATGACTTGGTGAGTGTTTATTCTTAGAATTTTGGCATTAACGATGATAACTTGGAGAAGTTTGGACTTTACATTATAACTACTGAGCTGCATGTATCTGGATAGGTCTTAAAGATGGCCAAAGCTTTGCAAAGCTTTGGAATGAAGAGAGCATTAGTCGTTCACTCCGAAGGCTTGGATGAAATGAGTCCACTTGGTAAAATTCCTTTTTTATTTTAGATTACGTCTGAGCTAATACAATATCATCACAATTTTTTCTTCTAGTTTAACATAAAGCCTCACTTTTATGTGATTGATTTGAATATAGGACCCGGGCATATCCTTGATGTAACTCCTAATAAGATTGAGGAGTTCTCCTTTGATCCATGTGAGAATCTTATCTCTAGTTTTCAACTGTTGATTCTTGTGCTTATAGTTTGTCGGATGATTTTTCGTTCAACTCAATGTTCTCATCAATTCATAATTTTCACTGTATACAGTGGATTTTGGAATTCCTCGCTGCACCTTAGATGATTTGCGGGGTGGAGGCCCGGAGTATAATGCTGATGCACTAAAGCGTGTATTGTCAGGCGAGAAGGGTTCCATTGCAGATGCATTTGTATGTTTCCTTAATTGTTACAACAAAATATGAACTTTGTTACCTTCTTCCAATCTCTGATAAATCTACTCATTACCAAAACTATTGGCCAGATCTTAACCGCTGCAGCAGCTCTCTTGGTCAGCGGTCGGGTGAACACCTTAGCTGAAGGTATCTCTTTGGCTCGTGAAACACAAATGTCAGGGAAAGCTATTAGGATCCTCGACCAATGGGTAGCAATCTCCAATGTAAGTGGTCTGGCCATATATTCGTATCTTCATTTTGTGATTAAACGTATCAATTTCGTTAATCCGTTTTGTTTAATGACTGCAGACAATGATTAAGGATACAATTATTTACTAAGGACAACGTCTGGTACATGTTGGGATATCAGTTTCGACGATGAAGACCCGTTGTAGAGTCGACGCAGTTGAGAGAACAAAATAAGGCAAAGGGTTGTATTTTGTATAGTTTACTGTTCTCTGTGTCTTCATTCTTCCTCTGCAACTCGAAAACCAAGTGTAGTTCATGAATATGTGAAACAATGGAAGCAAATAAGTTTCAAAATTATGTTTACATCTCTCTCTCTCTCTCTCTCTCTCTCTCTCTCTCTCTCTCTCTCTCTCTCTCCATACACATGCTAAATTCTGTATCCTTTTCAATAATGTTTCTTTGTAATCCAAGCTAGTAGACACACCAGTAATCCTGCAAAAAAAAAAAAAAGTTCCCAAATAATTAGAGACCAAAGCTATATCATTCGAAACTAATTTGTGCGTTTACAAGGTCGCTAAAATGGTAAATTTGACACTAATTTGTGCGTTTACAAGGTCGCTAAAATGGTAAATTTGACACGAATCGTTGTACCATAACGATGAGCGGAAGAAATTACCTCTCAATGTATAACTCTCCACCATAGGGTATGTTCTTGTAGATGCTGATTTTACTGCACACCAGACAGAACGATCATCAATTAAGTTGTGTACTAATAAATAACTAGGTGAGCATGCTAGGATTGTATGAATACCGCTACTTGAAAATTAGAGTTGTTTAAAATATACATATCTCGTAGTTAAAGTCGTAGAAAGGAGAATCGCGATGGGGATGTCTAACCGGAATCACAATTTGATGTGGAATTCAAGCTCCCACACATACACAATTGCCTAACGTCATCAGAACCGTACCCGCACGTGCCACCGGTAGCCTCACACGCTCTACAAAACTCATCGTTTTCCTGTACAGAATACTTCACTCGGATACCATACGACCACCCGTGGGCCCCGTCGAGCTTCAGTGGGGCCAGATTGTAAGCACTGCTGTACCCTTCACACTGAAGCTTGGTGAGATTAACGGCCTTGATGGCCTCAAACGGCACTGCACAGCACTCAGGTGGGCCCGACCCAAACCAGAAGCCCACCGTCCTACGGCCCAACGAATTCCACGCTGGACAATCATAGTACTCCTCGCAACTCATGCCGGAAACGTTTCTGCACGGCAAGTGCTTCCCCGGAAAGCCTTGGAAGAGCGGCGACTGAGCCGAGCAGCCGATCAGCATGAACACGTTGTCGGCGGTCGGGTTCATGTACGGGGCCCGCCATTGCTCGACGGAGAAGCCGTTGCCCTTGGCACCTAGCACTATGTTGTCGCATGTTGACATGTGAGGGTCGTGTAACGTGAGGGCTTGGTAAGCGTAGTCTATGTCCAAGACTCTGTAAGATCCCGAGCTTATGTGAAACATGAGCACATCGTTGATGCAGTATAAGAGATCTCGAAAACCCGGGTGGCCGCAGCCGGAGTGGACGGCGAACGGGTAATCTACGGTGAGGTTTCCGCAATACGATCTGCAGGTGTTGGCCGAACTTGATGGAAGAAACGAGGAAAATATGAGACAGAGGAAGCTGGAAATTATGAGCATAGTTGTAGTAGTATTGCTACTCATGGATGCAAGTGAGAGAGAGTTTTGAGTGAGATTTGTGGTTTGTGATATGAGCGAATTTGTGGATAATGCAAATGAATGATACCTTGCTTGGATGATTTGAGAAATATTTCAGTGTGCCGAGAACATGATCTAGTACACTAAATGTTATAATATAAATAACTGAAATTATTTTTTCAAACATTCACTCACTTATATTATAACACTTAATATACCGAGTTGTATTATTGACTAACTAAAATATCTCTCTTTACTTGAATGAATTGCGTTGAGAACACCTTTTGGTGAATTGTTTATGGGTTTTGCTCCTCTTTTTGGTTGGATAATTATTTGTTTTTAAAACTTTAGTGCATGCTTTTGAAAAATTGAAATACTGGAGAAGCTTTAGTTTGCTTTTAGGTCTTGGGAGGGTAATAAAATTGCGCGAAATTATTCCGATGGGGTTGCATTATGTTCCATTGTTTTTGCTTTTCCATGACTACTCAACAAAGAAGGTGAAATAAAAGCATATGAAAACTAAAAGGTGATATTAAAGGTAATACTTGTGTCCACTTGTTCTTTATCTCACGATTAACGAATCTATATTGTCTGAACATCATAATCGAAATCGTTCATTCTTTTCATATTTGTAAAAAAATATTCAATTTGGAGACCGTTTAGTCATTCATACGTATTAAACCAAGTAACAAGTAACATTCTCATGATGTACAGTCCATTTGTTTTATGCTATGAATGATTTAAAGCTCCACACTGAATAATTTTTGTGCATATATGGTCTATAGATGATGATAAAAAGAAGGAAACTTTAACGAAAAGCTCCAAGTACTAAAAAGTCACTTTAACGAAAAACCACATTTTTACACTAAAAAGTCAATCATAGTACTATTCACTTTACCATTTATTTTGTCCTTATCGTTAAAACTCAAAGTTTTCAAGCAATTTTCATTAGTTTTCCTTAAAAAGAATGAATAGTTTTGATTAGGGTGTGCTATCCACACATCCCTTTTTACTTCTCACACACTCATGTTAATTTCTGTCCGTTAGATCTTCTTCAATTCATCTGATCCGACGGCCGAAATCCAAAAATGTGTGAGAAAAGTAAAAAGTGGTGTGTGAATATCACACCCATTTTGATTATGATATTCGAACAATAAAGATTCATTAATCGTAAGTGGAAGGACAACTAAGTTCTCTCACCAGAAACACAAGCATTATCCGAGATGAAATTACTGGCAACAATTTCTTTCGATAACGTCCTATGTGGAAACATAAATTACCACGCCCAATCAAAGTTCACCACGTGGATAATGAGCTTGATATGGCTAAAATACTCTTGATGGCGTGAACAAACCACCATCTCAAACCTAATGCCAAACGTCTGAAGAAAGAAGAAAACGACGCGTCGTTTATTGTGATACTCACTCTGCCTATTGAAGTTTCCACGTGCCACCGCACACGAGCGAGAAAATCTGGTCCGCATTGCCTCTACCTTGTGTTTGGCTGCCCTGAATAACAGTAACTCTTAACCGCTTTCAGCTTTCTATCTTCTGTTTGGCTGAAAATTTTCTCGGAAACCAAACACCATAGTGTTATAGAAGGCCCCCTTTATCTTTGTTCATGTAAAGAGCATACTGTTTGATAAATGGACTCTCCCGAAGACCCCGTCTCAAACGTAATGGATCATCCTTTGCTAACTTTACTTGCTGAAAATCCTTTCAAAAATTTAACTTTTCTGCTATTCTGATATGATAATTCTCCAAAAATGTTAAATTGATGATCATCAATATGGGGTCAAGTTTATGATCATTGATCTTAGCGTAACTTGTTTAATTGGGTACTCAAAAAGTGTTAAATTTGGAGAATTTGAAACTTTTGATTTGCTAAATCTCATTGGAACTTTGGTTTATCATTTTCGAATTGCCCACCATGTGTTTGATAAAATTCCTGTTAGAGTGACGATGGCATTGTTTTCTTTGAATTAGCATTCTCCGAAACTAGCAGGAACCGTCAACTGGGGCACGGCGACTGTCATCGGAGTGTTTGCAGGCTTGTTTTACGGTGGTAGCAAGGAAGCAGCTGCTTCAGTTGTAAGTTTGTGTCTAAATTAACGATGTTCCAAGGTGCTTGTTTAATGCTTTGTAGTTATCCGTGACAATGTTTGAATAACTGAGGTGTTTGATTAGTGTTGTAATCTTCGAAAAGATTGGATATCGACAGACATATTTGATTGGCAGAGCAAAGATGCAGAAGTAATGTTGAAGCTAGGGAGCACGCCGGACAAGCGTGAACAATATCGTCTCATGAGAGATGCAATGGAGAAGAGGTTCATTCGTGTCACTCGGGGCTCGATAGTTGGTGGAGTGCGTCTTGGATTGTTTACTGCTACTTTTTGTGGCATACAGAATCTGCTTGCCGAGAAAAGGGGCGTGCATGATGTTTTCAATGTTGTTGGAGCCGGTTCAGCCACTGCTGCTACGTTTGCTCTAATAAGTACCGAGTCATATCTCATCGTTGGGCTTCTTTTCGTTAACTGGTTGTTGTCATTGGGCATGTGCCGAAGCATCGACTTCTGAAGTGATGCTTATGGCCCTTTCAGAATGTTAAAAAGTAATTCAATGAAATGCAATGTCTTCTCATTATATAACATGCGGTTTCTACTTTAACCAGTGCCAGGATCATTGGCTTGGCGAGCAAGAAACGCGATGTTGGGTGCTGCCCTAGGGGCGGCATTTGGTTTTCCACTTGGTAACACTTTCAACCATGTCATTTTCCAAGTGTACATTTAATCGATCATATAGTCGATAACATGGGTTGATGCGTTTCGTGGCAGGGTGGGCCCATTTGAAGCTGGTAGAGAAGGCAATTGAAGGGAATGTGGCTGCACATCCTGATTCAGATCAAAGAGAAGCAAGGAGCGGTGTTGGTGCTGCAATTGACAGGCTGGAAGAAAACTTGAATAAGTAGAACAGAAAGATTCAGCAAGGCAAGACTTCCCCGCTGTCCGGCACTAAAAGAGAAGGATGGAACTCGGGAAAAAGTAGTAAGATGAGCTAAGAACTTTGCAGTATTTGTTGTTGCGTTTATTGAGGAATAACAACACTTGGTGAATATTTTGAAGGTGATTTCATTAAAAAGTTATTATTTCTTCAAGCAGAGCAACTTTTATTTTTGTTAGGAAAACAAAGAACCGTTGCTTACCACGTCAGAATTATTTTAGAAGTCGTAGTGTTGTGATAATTGCAAACACAATCATGGATTTGAATCTTTGATTTATGTTCGTTTTGGTTTACAACTATATGCTTAAGCAGAACTAATTAGGTTTGTTTGTTCTTCATGAATAATTTATAACCCGCGAAAAGATATTCATAATGAAAGGCTTAATCCTGAAACAATCAACCCTATCGTGGACAAGATTAGCTTCATAGTTAAGATTCTGCTTGACACCTGCAAATTATTATGAAAACAGATGCAAACGGTCGTAGCAGCCACTCGACAGCAGCGTCGAAGTATTGTCAAAGATGTTCATAATTTTGAATATCCACCCGGCAATTTAACGCATTGGTTGGAGATGCTCGTGTCAAAGTATTGTCTCTTAAAAGCAGCAAGTAAGATGCAGTTAGAAACAGAAGGTTTTTGAACTTAAAACTGAGATCGAGGGTCGAACGCACTTTGATATTGGGGGATCAAGAGCTTGAACACCTCAAAGATGAAGTTCAGAAAATTTGGGCAGGTATGTTTTCAGTTTACATGTTAAGTAAAGATATATACTAGTAAAAAGCTTTAATTACCTAATGCAATGTTTCTCATCACAAAATTGATTTACGTCCTGATTTCTTCGACATGGAAAGTCTAAACTACAATTTTGTATTTTGAGCTATTCCAGATCCTATGCAATCCACCCAAAAAATGAATTCGGCAACGTAGAAATTGTATAGCAGATGGGTAGTCGTTACCAAGGGACTCAAGGCGTCCTTTTTGCTCACTGCCCCTAACCCTTGTCTTCTTTCTTCTCTTCTCTAATCAATCCTCCCTTGACTGCAACATACAGAACGGTTAGAGCCGAGAAAGCAACACTCATCAAACTACGAAAGCATTTTCATTCGTTTGTTGAGAGCACCTTGCTGTATAACGGCTTATTTCACACCCTTTAGGTTGTCCCGGGGCTTCTTCATCGCCCTCTTTACTTCCCTAGCTGTAATGTTGTCCATAACTAAAGGTGAATACTGGAAATAAAAGTGGGATGAACAAGAAGATATACATTACAAGAGTAAAATAAATGCTACTACACGTCCAATTGAAAAACAATCCTAGACATATTTTCTTCAGCAAGTCAATTGACCAGATGATTATTCAGCTTGTGCGGAACATAAGCTGTCATCTGGCCGAAAGAGTCGAATGTTCCTAACCACTAGTAACCCCAGGATAAGCTTGGGCACACTAGTGGTTACGAACTACCCCTTTCGTGGGGCATGCCTAGGTTTGAGCTTCGCTTGTAAGGCCACAAGTCTTTGTCACCCAGAAGAAGAAATGAAAAGGGAAGAGGATAATCTAACTTTTTGTCGTCCAAGCTTACCTTTAAATTTCCTTTTCTTGTTAGCTCTCCTCCGCTTTCTCTCTGCCTGTGTAAGCTCTGTTTCTTCTTTGATGTCACCTTTGCCAGAAAACACTTCCTCAGGAGCTAGCATTGCTGCATCAGACACGGCCACAGGTGCAACCTGCCCAATGAAGAGATATCACACACTTTAGTTATGATTGTCAACTTTATAATAGAAAAAGTAGTATTTTCAAAGGATTCATGAGAACCCTTTTTTTTAAAGGAACTGTAGAGTTCACATTACCTCTTCCATTGCTAGAGCAGGGACATTGGCTTGTACCGACATATCCTCGATAACCTGCCAGATAGCGTACATCGAGTCCAAGAAAAAGCAATTAACAAACTACAAAAGTATACACTGCATGCATATAAACAAATAAATTTTATGACTCAGAAGCATACAGGTTTTGGACTGAAGTGGAAATGAGAGAGAGAATCCAACTTAAAGCAAAGTTTCTTGAACAGCTTGCTTGCCTGATCAAAGATGGTGACCGCAAGGTTAGTAAATTAGCACCTTTAGGAAAATAGAAGGATAGAAAATGTAGAACAAAATCTAAAAATATACTCATACAAACACATACATATATTAGTATATACACGTGTGCATACAAGGAAATTAATTTCCAACTATTACACAAATGAAACAAAAAAAGATAGAAGCATGCACCTCGTCCTTCTGTTTGTCTGTTAATGACAATGGAGCAGAAGCCAAACTTGTCTTTTGAACATACTCTTCCTGCAGAAAATTGAAGAACAAAAGATTGCTATGTTTCTCAATTAGATGTTAAGATGGACGGAAATCCAGCTTGAGGAGATCAAAACTTGGAAGCATGTTGGGCAGCTTATCAAGTGATGCATTTTGCATCAGGAGCACCATACCTCATACACGTCAGCTAGACCCTTCTTGCTCTTATTCTCGTCCTACACATTGAACAAAAAGGATCAGACAAATTGAACAAGATGCTTCATCAAGAAACAATGGATCGAAATTAGAATGCAAATATAGCAAAAAATAATGCTTACCAACTCTTTAAATTCTCTTGGTGCTTTAGAGGGTAAAGTAGGAGCCTTTTGAACATCATCAAACCGCTCCTATAAAAGACATTAACTGCAGTTTTAGAACTGGTTCTGTTCCACACACACACACACTGAGTAGAAGAAACAAGCAACAATATAAATCAAATAGTGACAGAAGAAATAAAAATTGCCTGTTGAAAAAATATGAGAATTAAATTTATTTTCCGACTTATAGGGATCAATATAAATTGTCGAAAACTTTCAAGTAGAGGTGAGTGATCAAAATGCAGTTCATAAAAAATAGCTAACTTTGAACTGAACATTTTAGATAAGAAAAAGACGGCAAGAAAACAAAGCCCCGGAATGTAATCACTCAAGATGTTGTTTACCTCCTCTATCCTTTTCTTGATCATATCCTCAATTGATGTTGTAACCTCCTCTGTGATTACTGGGGCTGGTCTAACATTGTGTTCAAAATCCAGATCAACTTCTAGCGCACTATTCTTTGGCCTTGTCGCTGCAGTTACCTGTTTCCCACAGCCACAATTGATATATGTAATTCATTTAAAGATACATGGTATCATGACAATGACATAACTAATACGACTATTACAAACAACAACAAAGCCTTTTCCCACTAAGTGGGGTCGGCTATATGAATCCTAGAACGCCATTGCGCTCGGTCCTGTGTCTTGTCGTCCGTTAAATCCAAATACTCTAGGTCTTTTCTTAGAGTCTCTTCCAAAGTCTTCCTAGGTCTTCTTCTACCCCTTCGGCCCTGAACCTCTGTCCTGTAGTCGCATCTTCTAACCGGAGCCTCAGTAAGCCTTCGTTGCACATGTCCAAACCACCGTAACCGAATTTCTCTCATATTTCCTTCAATTTCGACTACTCCTACTTTACCTCGAATATCCTCATTCCTAATCTTATCTTTTCTTGTGTGCCCACACATCCAACGAAGCATTCTCATCTCTGCTACACCCATTTTATGTACGTGTTGGTGCTTCACCGCCCAACATTCCGTACCATACAACAACGCCGGTCTTATTGCCGTCCTATAAATTTTTCCCTTGAGTTTTAGTGGCATACGGCCATCGCACAACACGCCAGATGCACTCTTCCACTTCATCCATCCAGCTTGTATTCTATGGTTGAGGTCTCCATCTAAATCTCCGTTCTTTTGCAAGATAGATCCTAGGTAGCGAAAGTGGTCGCTCTTTGGTATTTCCTGGTCTCCGATCCTCACCCATGACTCAATTGGGCCTCCAGTTGCACTAAACTTGCACTCCATATATTCTGTCTTTGACCGACAACTAATACGACTATTGTCCGGCAAAAAAAAAAAAAGAACTTTAGAAACAGAAAAATTACCTCTCCCTGCATGATCCAGCTTTTTGGCTCCAGATTTGCTTTTTCCATCTCTTCTATTTGGGATTGAAGCTTCTTAAGCTTCTTTTCGTGGGTCGAAAGGGCTGTTTGCTTCTATAGTAAAAAAATATAAAAATAAATGAGATAAAACTCCTTTTGAAAATATGGAGAATCTACAACTGCAAGACCACGCTCTCAAATTCCGTTACACTACTTGGCTTGAAAGTACCTTGTCATCTTCTTGTTCATTTTCATCTCCTTCTTCTTGATCATCTTCCTCCTCATCTTTTTCACCTTCTTCTCCGCCGTTTGTCCCCAAATCTTCTGATTCATCAACCAACTTTGATCTCCGTTTAGAAGGCTTTTCCTTTTTTCCTCCATAGAAGTCTTCATATCTGTCGCACACAAGCAACGGTTAACCTTAAGCATATACTAATAGAGACATACACGCTCACAATACATATTCACAGATGAATCACATATAATGGATGCACAGACAAAGAAATAACTAAACTGCATACGGTATACCAGAGAAACAAATGCGGATGAACCATAAATTTGCAATCAATTACTGACTGATCCATATGCATATAAACAACAATCGTACAATAAACATAGAAACGAAAAGTAAGCAATTTGGATAAATGATAAATGTAGCACCTTGCAAACTTGTCTTCGTCATCCTCATCGTCGCCAATGGCCAAATCTCCAAGCTAAATTGACAAAACAAGGTCGAGTTAGAAACCAAAAAAGACATAGCTTTCAGCGAAATTCATAGACCCAAAACCCAACAAACATAAAATTCAAGCACATCCTCACCCCCTCATCTTCTTCATCCTCCTCGTCTTCATCGTCATCGTCATCGTCATCCCCTCTCTTCTTTTTCTTCTTATCAGTCTTATCTAGCCCATATTCCATTGCTTCACTTTCCTCCAAAGACTTCTTCAAATCCTTTATCTTGAAAAACCCATCCTCTATCGCATTATTACCTTCCCCTTCGCCTTCACTTTCCTCTCTCTCCTCTTCATCCTCTCTATCTACCTCCTCATTCTCACTCCCTTCATCTTCTTCCTCCTCCTCCTCCACCTCCTCGTCGTCACCATCGTCGTCAAATCCATCCAATTCCTCGTCAAAGCCCCCGATTTCAGCCTTCAAACCCTGGCTCCGAGCCTCCAGAACCTTCTCCTCCCCTTGCACGACCACCTTCAGCGTCTTAATCTCGTCCGGGTTCTTCTCAAACCGCTTCAAATCGCGGCGGAGGGTCGAGATGAGCGGCTGCGATTGGAGGTCAATTTGCTGCCATATCTGCTCGGCGTCGAATCCATCGACCAAGAGATGATCGAACGGCGATTTGGGCGTGAAAGGCCTGATGGAGGAGAAGAGGCCTTGCAGGGCGGCTCGAGCCGTTTGAGATAGCGCCGGGCTCGGCGCCAGTAGCTGCGTCGGTTCTGTGGCCTTCAGGGAGTTCAGGGCGTCGCTTTTGATCGCCATGGATGGAACGAAAATGCGAGCTTTGGATTTGTGTTCTGTTTCTGACAGCCGGTTCGGGGTTTAGGGTTTTAGGCCATCTCCAACGATTCTCTAAGAAATTAAAATTTTAATAAAAGAGTCATATTTTTTTAGGACATATCTCATTTTTTTTACCGTAATGTTTAGTGGTTTTCAACATTTAGTACATCAATTTTTTTTCATTCCAGAGTCATACCTAAAGTGTAAATTTTGGAACAGTCTCATACATCCGTTAGTCAAACTGTTAGTTCTCTCATTAAGTGATGACGTGGCACCCTAATTAGACGCCACGTGTCATTAAAAATATTAAAATAATTATTTAAATAAAAATAAAAATAATAAAAAAATTCTTCTCTCTCCTCCCCCTCCTCCCCCTTCTCATCCTTCTTCTTCTTCTTCTTCGATTTTTCTTTTTTTTTCTTCCTCCTCCTCCTTCCCCACCCAAATCCCATCTTTTTTTTTCTTCTTCCTCCTCCTTCTCCTTCTTCCTTCTTCTTCCTCCTCCTTCTCCTTCTTCTTCCCCCTGCGCGCCCCACCCAAATCCCAAATTTTTTTTTCTTCTTCCTCCTCCTTCTCTTTCTTCTTCCTTTTTCTTCCTCCTCCCTTCTCCTTCTTCTTCCACACCCCCCTCCCGCGCGCCCCACCCAGAACCTAGATCCCAGAATTTTTTTTTCTTCTTCCTCCTCCTTCTCCTTCTTCTTCCTTCTTCTCCTCATCCTTCTTCTTCCTTCTTCTTCCTTTTCTTTTCTGGGTTCGGGTTTTTTTTTAAATATTATTTTTATTTAAATATTTTTAATGACACGTGGCGCCCAATCAGGGCACCACGTCATCACTTAACGAGAGAACTAACAGTTTGACTAACGAATGCATGAGACTCTCAAAATTTACATTTTAGGTATAACTCTGGGATAAAAAAAATTGATGTACTAAATGTTGAACACCACCAAACATGAAGGTAATAAAATGTCCTTTACCTTATTTTTTATCATCTTCAACAGAGGGTTAAAAGATTATAGGGCTGATTTTAGCACTGTCACAAAAAATCATATCCAACCGAGGGTCAAAAGGTTATAGAATCAAACATAATTTATTATTTAAATTTAAAAACTATAACAACTTAAATTATATGTAATATAATTAAGTATTTAAAATAAGGGTAAATATCAGTTTGCTACCTTCAAGTTTCGTGGTTTTCAATATTTGGTATATGAAGTTTTTTTCGTCCCAGAGTCATACCTCAAGTGTTAATTTTGGGACAGTCTCATACATCCGTTAGTCAAACCGTTAAGTCTCTCGTTAATTGATGACGTAGCACCTATGTGGACAATGACTGGGTGCCACGTGTCATTAAAGGGTCCACGTGAAAATTAAAAATTCAAAAAAAAAAAAAACCTATCTGTCGTCTACCTCCCTCTATCCCTTCTTTACTCTGCAACCCCATTCCCCTCTTTCTCCCTCTTCTGCAATCACAACCCTCATCTTCCTCCTCACAACCCTCCTGTCCACAGCTGTCATTTCACAACCCTACCCCTCCTCACCCCTGCAGAGCAAGACGCCGTCTACCCAGTTCTGGGCTCCGTTAACCCCGACATCCCCTGGTGCTCCCTCTTCCGTGACGACCTCTGCCTTTCCACCCCTCACGGCGTTGTATGCGACTTCTTCTATGACAACGTTTTGTCCCCCCATAAACCCAAATACCGAACCCCACAAAAATAAAAACCTTTTTTTTTTGCAGAAAAATCACAGTTTCAAGCAAAAAAGCTTCAATCTTTGCTCTACCCAGCTGGGTTTTTCTCAAAGTTTTCGAAAACCCATCTCAGGAACTCTAAGAACTGACATGATTTGATCCAAAAATTGAAAACAACAAATGGCTCTCAAACCCTGTTTCTATTTTCTTCCTCTATCTACTTCTATTATTTTTTTCTCATCAGTTTTGAGCTTATCCCAGTTGCTAAATCTGTCACTGACATCACCTCATTGGAAGAAGTGTGCGGGGAGGGTTTGAGGAAAGCTTTAGAACACCAACAAAGTAAAATCTTTTTTTTTCCTCAAGCAGCAGCCAATCAGATAATCAATGATGGAGGGAAAAATTTGTGCAAGCACATGAGAGGTTACCTGATTGGATGAGGTTGTTGATGGCGGTGGAGAGGGCTGGATCTAAGGAGGTGAGGAGAGGGCGCCACTAGAAATGTTGAAAACCACGAAACTTGAGGGTAGTAAACTAAGATTTACCCTTAAAATAAATTATGAAAATACTTACTTCGTTGTAGTAATTGGCGCCGCTTTCATGTTTACTTGCGGCGGTTAACAGTTGTATGTTAAATTAATTTTTTAATTTAAGTGTCCAATTACTAGTACAACTTAGTTTGAGATAGTTACATGTATAAATGCACATTTATCATCTCTAATAGGAAGCTTATAATTGAGCAAGCAAAAGCTTGCATGTGTGACACCCATTATATTTGTCCCACATTAGGTGCGGGAGAGGTTTGAGCAATCAAACATGCTTATAAAAACAACATCCCCACATAGAACCAATCACCTTTTTGGACCTTAATTAAATATTCTTTTTAAAAAAATTAGCCCAAAAAAATGTAAAAAAAATAAAAATTATTCCAATTTTTTAGCCCAGCCCGGGGTCGCCTTGCTGGCTCATTTGGGGCGCCCGGTTGGGCCTGTGGCCTAGCCCTCGGTTGGAGATGGTTTTAGGGCTATCTTCGGCCCTTTGAATCCTTCAATTGGAGATGTCCTTAGATGCAAGGGAGCAGCTATTGTGCATGTGTCAAGATTTAATTTGCTATTTACTTGAAAAATATTTGGCCACTGTAAACAGAAAATCAAAAGAAAAACTAATGAAAATAGCTTGAAAACTTTGAGTTTTAACGATAAAAACAAAATAAAGGGTAAAGTGAATAGTACTATGATTGACTTTTTAGTGTAAAAATGTGATTTTTCGTTAAAGTAAACAATAACATGTGCTTTTCGTTAAAATTCCCATAAAATCAGAAAGCAAACATTTGCCTTTGTGATCAATTTCTTTTTTATGAAATACTAAAGAAATTACAAAATAAATAAAAAATATAAACAATCTTTTAATTTAGTACTATTTCTGTTCTTAGTGTCGAAATTTTTTTTTAGAAATGTTCTTTTGAATAGTAATATGCACAATCAGTTATTTACAAACAAGTGACGGGCTTCTACAAATGCAGTGAGTTTGCATAGGCAGAGAATTTTGTCTGATATTAACTGAAAGTTGCCATGCTCGCGTGTCATCGATTTTTCTAAATAATATTGAATTAGCATCTTAAATAGTAAAAATCAATCATGTATTAATTTGACTGAACAAACAAAGATATGTGAAGAACCAACCAAAGGAAAGGTTTATGACTTAATACATTTAAGCAATTGATGAAAGAAACATGAGAATGGTAGGTGAGAAAATACGAATTATCGAGCATGTGGGTCTCATTATAAAACATTCAAGAAATCAAGATTTTAAAAATTGTAAACTACTTTACATCTCTAATGCTCATGAAACAAAAAAAACTCAAACCCGTCTTCACCTAAATTGTTTGAGTTTTTGCTCTTTTAGAAAGTAAAAAATTTAGATGAGATTGTCTTTGAGCAAAACATTCAAGTGTAGAGTAAGTTTTTCTCATGTGCAGAAGTTTTTCAGTGTGCCAGACGCACAACTCGCTACATCAAATGTAATAATACAATTTGTTAGAAACTTGAAAAGAAAATATTTCAACTAATTGTATTATTATACTTGTATTGCGATAATTTTATAAAAATAATATATGTAAATTAGATTAATGTTTTGCGATAATTTTTTAATCAAAAAGTTCGAATCTCGTTCTCTACTGTATAAATGAAAAATAAATTTGTCTACTGTATAGAGGCTGCAAGTGCATATCTAGCATTTTGTATCACAAGTTAAACCAGTCACACGCCTCCACACCTGAAACGGAAAAAACTAAAAAAACTAACTTCGTCTTCTTCTTCAGTTCTCTCTCTCCCGCCACTTATTCAATCCTCTGCAACTAAATCTCTGATGCCAAAGTCACTCCACATTCTGGGCTTCCATCAACTGCGCTAACGTCCATCGGAGCTCCACCTCCCAATCCAATCACAACAGTCGGTTCCTGTCAGGTCCACTTTCTCTCTATCCTTCTTTCTCTCTGAATTTCATAAATTTCGAACTCAAATTTACGATTCATTGACTTTCCAATGATTGATGGAGAGACGACTGCCGAGGCCGCCTCTCCCGATCCCTCAATCCCGCTCGATCCCAATTCGGACGGTGTTGGTGACGGCGGCAATTTCGATGGCGATGTTTCGCCCCGATCGCCTCCGTCGCGTTACTTCTCGTTCGGGGAGTCCGAGTACGAGCGTTATTGTAGCGCCAACTCGATGATGGGCACGCCGAGCATGTGTAGCGCAATCACGGTTTTCAATGATTTCCCGGAGCCCGAATTCGGGTCGTTGAAAAGTTCGGGACTTGGGCAGGAGAGTGGTGGTTTGGATAATTTTAGTTTGGGAGGGAGGATTGAGAGGAATCGAGAGGATCGGAGAGTTTTGATTAGTGGTAGGATTGAGTTTGGGAAGGAGGATGGTAGTATTGGAGGACGGCGGACTGCGAATTACGGGTCTAGTGGGTTGGAATTGTATGGCAATGAGGATTCTGGTGGAGCTCATGATGTGGATGGATTGATGTCTTGGAAGCTTGAGAGTGGATCGTCGGGTTTAAGGGGGGGTTTGGATGTGAAGTATGGTTCGGATAATAGTGACGAGGACAGTGAAAAAGGTATGGAAGTTTGGAGGGGAGTTGTGGTAAATGATAGTGTTGGAGTTGGTGTGGCTGCCCAAGAGACCAATGATTTGAAAGGGGTTGGAATTGGGAACCATTTTGTACCCAAAGCTGAAGAATTTGATGGAGGAGAGATGGGTAGGGAGGAAGGGACCTCTACTGAGTATTCAGAGGACGAGGGGTCCATGTACAACTATGGTTCGGATGATGGGCGCAAGAGTGGAATTAGTCAGCAGAGGAATGTCCACCATTATCAGCAAGAAAAACCCCAGAATGAAAATCCGTTTCTTATTAACACATCTGTAGCCTTTGGTTCTGATGATTGGGATGATTTCATGGAAGAGACTGGAGGAAGTAATTTAGATTCTTTCACGAACATATTTGAGGACCGGAGAGGACAGAAAGTTGAAACCAAAAGGAAAGTTTCGAATTCCACTTCCATCACTTCAGTTGGCCATCAGAATGCATGTCAAACTGAGCAAGGAAATGACTTGACAGATGTGCAGCCTGGATGCAAACAAGTTCAAGCTGATAGTGAATCGGTAGAAAATGTTAACAGTTCCACGAAGCTAGCTAGTTCTCCAAGTTTTCTTGAAACTGATAGAGTAGAAGATGTGAAGGACATTCCTGTGGCCAGAGGTGTTGCTGATTTGGTTGAGTTTACCAAAAGTTCTTTTACTACCCCGACAGGTTTTCAAAATGTTCAAGAACCAGAGCTAGAAGATTCAAGAGATATTCCTTTGACAAGTAATCAAGTTCCAGGTTCTGACGAATCAGCAAAACATAATAAAGATTCCTTGGTTGGCAATGTCTTTGAACTTCAGCCAGATCCACAAGCAAAAGAAATTCCTGACAAAAAGGGTTTGAGCATTTTGGATAATGGTGTTTCTGATGTGGAGGTCCTTGGGACTGATCATGGCCAAGATTTAGAAAAGAAAAAGTTGGGGACTTTAAAAGTTAAATTGGACCCCCTTTTGGATTTCTCAACTAATCAAATTAGCATCTATTCAACCAGAACTTCTGGAAATATGAAGACAGAGTCCCTTGAGGACCATAAGCCAAATACACTGCCATCAATTTTTGAAAATAATACTATGAAAAGTCTTGTTTCAGAAGATATCCTTGAAGAACATCCTATGCCAGTTAAGGTTAGTCATGCTTAATACACTTTTTCTTTTGGGTGGCACTAAATTATTGTAATTCAACTTAACTATTTTTTGCATTTGATTGGTCTAAGCCACGCTTGATTTCATGTCTCTGTGAATATTGAATGCATATTGTTCTTGTTGTGATACTCCAAGAAGTACCTCTATTTTTATATTCTGTCCAGTTCTTGGTACTCAGGAAACATATAGCAGTGTTTGTCTTCGAAGAATTTCAAGTCTTAACTCGGATGGTAGCTTATGTTATACTCTTATTCAATCGTGAGTGGAGCTTACAAGTGCTTGTTATCAGCAATGTGTGTATATTAGTTGTTGTACCACCTTTTGCAAGTGAATAGCTAGTTAATGACATTTGTAGTTATATGCTATGACGGCCTGATTTTATCCGTATAAGAATATTTTTGTGTCTCTCTTTTAAGTTGTCTGTATCTCATTTTCTGTATTGCTAATGCTGCAGACGGATAATTTTGAGCTTAATGAATTCTATGATGAGGTTGTTAATGAAATGGAGGAAATTCTGCTCAACTCTGCTGAGTCCCCAGGGGCAAGGTTCACTCATGGCAACAGGTTCTTACAGTCACTGCAATATCTACCAGTAAGAGATGGTGGGTCAACTGCTTCTACTTCTAGTACAGATGATGCTCATTTGTTCAATCAGCATTCGTTGAGAATTGATGGGGTCGAAGTGGTGGGTGCAAGGCAGAAGAAGGGAGATGTCTCATTTAGTGAAAGACTGGTGGGAGTTAAAGAATACACTGTGTATAAAATAAAAGTATTGAGTGGCGAGGATCAATGGGAGGTGGAACGTCGATATCGCGATTTCTTTACACTCTATCGTCGATTAAAAACATTTTTTTCTGACCACGGCTGGGATCTACCTTCTCCCTGGTCTGCTGTAGAAAAGGAATCCAGAAAGATTTTTGGAAATGCGTCTCCTGATGTTATTGCAGAGAGAAGTGTTCTCATCCAAAAATGTCTACAGTCCGTTCTCCATTACAGGTTCTTTTCCAGTCCGCCGAGTGCATTAGTATGGTTTCTCTCTCCTCAAGATTCAGTTCCTAGCTCCCTGGAATCATATACACCTGAGTCTCTAACTAGAAGAGCAGACACAGAAGATATATCCACTTTGGGAAAGACCATATCACTTATTGTTGAAATTCGACAATCCAAATCTTTGAAGCAGATGCTAGAAGCACAACATTATACTTGTGCTGGATGCCACAAGCATTTTGATGATGGAAAGACTTTGATACAGGATTTTGCGCAGACACTTGGATGGGGCAAGCCTCGACTTTGTGAATATACTGGTCAATTATTTTGCTCTTCGTGCCATACAAATGAAATTGCAATCATACCAGCAAGAGTGTTGCATAACTGGGATTTTACTCAATATCCTGTTTCGCAATATGCTAAATCTTATCTGGATTCTATACATGACCAGGTACTATGAAGACTAGCACACCTTCTTTGTGATTAAATTATATATATGTTATGTCAGTGAATTGCAACTGCATGAGTAAGCAATATACTGACATATTTTTAACATTTTACATCCAACTTAATCTTTATATGATCATTTGTTTTGCAGCCCATGCTCTGCGTCAGTGCAGTTAATCCATTCCTTTTCTCGAAGGTTCCAGCATTGCTTCATGTTATGGGTGTGAGGAAGAAAGTAGGAACCATTCTTCCTTATGTTCGTTGCCCATTCCATAGGTCAATCAACAAAGGATTTGGGTCTCGAAGATATCTTCTAGAAAGCAATGATTTTTTCGCACTGAGAGACCTCATTGATCTTTCCAAAGGAGCCTTTGCAGGTTAGATTCTAGTAACAAGCTTTATCTCATATCGTGCATGTCTGTTTCTTTCTTATAACAAAAATGAGACAGATTTTAAGAATTTACCTGTGATAGCCTGACCTGATATGTATGTGTGCGCATATATATTTTTTGATGTACTATCTTTGTGGCAGTGCTGCCTGTGATTGTGGAGACTGCCTTGAGGAAAATTCTGGACCATATAACGGAGCAGTGTCTCATATGCTGTGATGTGGGAGTCCCCTGTGGAGCACGACAAGCATGCAGTGACCCTTCATCTCTCATTTTCCCCTTTCAGGTGGGCATCAGCAGTAATATTATACAATATATGGTTCCTGTTCATGCGGATAACAAGACCTTTCGTGTTTGTCTGTATTTCGGTTTTTATGTGTTCCAAAATCTCTATTCTCTGGGCTTTTGGCCAATAATGTTAGTGGGCACCGCACGACAAACCTTTATACCACTCCTTGTTTTCCATGAACAAAATCAATCACTTAGGATCCGACATAAATATCTCCTCATTTTGCAAACCAACTGAACATTTTGTTTCCCTTACTAGGAACCCTTGAATTCCATATATTGCGTGATGAATTAGTAACTGTAGTTGTTATAATCTGACTAAAAGTTATTGGCAGGAGGATGAAATTGAAAGGTGTCCGTCTTGCGAATCAGTATTCCACAAGCCTTGCTTAAGAAAGGTCATGGACTGCACTTGCGGGGCACGCCTCAGGGAAGACGAACCAGCACAGCTTATTAAGAGGGCAACCTCTGGGGTCAGTGCTGAGATCAGTGGACTTCTGGACTTGTTTGGGGGAGGGTCAGGTTCCGGACTACTCTCAGGTCTATTTTCGAAGGTGAAGCCAGAGAAGCCAAGGGAACATAAAGACAGTGACAACGTCATTTTAATGGGTTCGTTACCAAGCACTTCTTTGTAATCACCTGCATCTGCATTGTGTTATATATGTTCATTTTGGTTTGATTTGAAATATGGAAATTTCATTGTTTGCACCTGGTATTGAATAATCAAAAGATAACGGGCCAACATTGTGTAGCTAAATCCTTAAGGTTGGACAAGAATATGTTTTTGTTGGCTGGTCCTTGTATTGTAAATTACACATTTCAATTAATTTCAGGTAAATCTAGCACGTTTGAATTTACAGCTCAACCTTTTGATTGTTGTAATGTTAGCGGTAAAACCCGCCTTTTAAATACTGTCATTTGGGTGAGATTCTTCGGTTTCACTGACCATGATGGGCCCATAACTGTATACAACTGGTAGTAGGGCATATTTTCTCTCCTATTTCATTGGGTTCCAACAACACATCGGAATTCTCATGGAACGAGAATATAAATAAAAGATTATTAGTGGGGAATTAACAAAAGTAGATTAATTGAATGGTGTTAAGGAATAAGAATGTATATGTATATATATAGTATAATTTCTTTCTGGTATGCCTAAGTATATGCAGTTGCAAGTTGCAACCTACAAGAATATGCCACTAATTAGAGTAATGCTTTGAGCATCCAAAACTTAAATCAGCAGACAAACATTTTCCTCTGTTGAAGGCATTGAATCCATAATTCTAAAATCTTATTTCTGGACTTCTGTTTGCTCTCCTTCTACAAAGAATTTCGGCAGTATATTTTCTTTCGGGATACTGTACGGTGTCTGGCTTCAGCTTGCCGCCTGAACTAACTCGCGCATTGATACGATTCAGGCCACCACGTCGAAAACAGATGGTGTTTGAGCTTCATTATCAGAGCAAAAATGCTGTAGCATGGGATGTGCAGTAGACCGACGGACAAGTACCACACCGGAGCATATGGCGATGACAAGTCTAGAAATGGATACGGCCACCTGTTTTTGAGAGGCGAAAATCGTCACTACAAGTAGAAGCTTATGGTGCAGCGAAATGATACGAAAATAGTCTGCAATATGGGAAACCAAAGAGATGATGAATTTACCAGAACTTGACACAAGCATGGAAGAGCCACTGGAAAACTACGTAAAAGACTGTCCACAGGAAGAAATACCCGATTCGGAACCAGGGAAAGGGCTGAAAATCGAAAAATTTATCGATATTAATCGTCAATGTATTCGTGATAAGAACTGGAAACCCTTAACCCTGCAGTGAATTGGAAATTTGAGCTGAGAAGGGCAACTTACCAAGCTGTTCAAAGCAGTATCGCCGAGCAAGAAAACTGCATTGATCGTGTGCATATTTATAATGAACTGTCAAAGAAAGGATTAAACATGTTCGTTTAGTATCATAATCACTGATTACGTAAACTAATCACGAGATTATGAGATGATAGAAAACTAAAACAGACGGAGAAGAGCAGGGCAGAGTATTATATGGCTTATTGCACTTACAAAATTCAAGTTGTAATCTTTGATTGCAAGAAATGGAACAAGTATGAACCAGAAGACGAAATCTGTGAGAAGAACAGCACCGGCGTTCATCTGTTTACATGTAAAAAGGTGGTGATTAAGCGAATTAAACAACAATATGCTGCACATTCTTGAAGACCAAGTGATAATAACAAGTCCTATAACATTTTAATAACCTGGAAAATTATTTGGAAGACATAGCCCGAAAAGCCAGCAGGTCGGCGAGGTTGAGGTTGAGGTTGTTCGACCGGGGGGGCTGAGGATTTCTCTGTGGTTGAAGTACTACAAGAAACTAATTGTGAAGGAGTCGCACGAGTAGAGCCTTGCTCTGTATCCACCTCAAAACTATCAACCCTATCGCCGGCAGTTTTCTTATGGTAGCGGTAGCATCCCCGAATGGAGAGCAACGATCCAAGCTACACAAGGAAATCGACATCAGCAGCAATCGAAAAATACTTAGAAAGGAGAACACAAAACATTCAAGCGGAAAAAGAACTTACCCCAAAGTAAATTGTGATCAATGTAAAAGTCCATCTGTCGAAAACCAAAATAACATCACTAATCAGAAGCCAAATAATTAAAAGATTTGGAGAAGCACTTTTTGGAAAAGCTGGACTCATATAATCACAGATAGACTAAAATGCTATTGTGTTCATCAAATGGCTTAAGAGATGACAACTTACTGTGTGTAGAAGAGAAAAATGCTGCCTCCATCCACGAAAGCGGTGACGATGAGCAGAATCAAGAGCACAAAAAAAGCGACAACCCGAAAAGCCAGAAGCCAAGCCGGATGAATTCCCTTGAGGCATGGTCTCCAGGTCTCATCCTCAAACAATGCTCCTGGAGGCGTTTGTTGCTGTGTTTCTCCGCTGCCGCTGCGGTTTGAGATGCGCGTTCTTGCTTCGTACTTGCACACCACAATCACCGAAAGAGTCATAGCAATCGAAATCCACACGGTGCAGAGCAAGACACGCCAGTTGAGCCAGTAACTTGGAGTTGTTGTGTCTGCAGTCATGTTCGGCTGCCAAGAAGAACCTTTTGGAACTCCTGTTGTTAAACTCATGATGTTATAACCTTTTTACTGAATTATCTGATCGTTTTTTCACTCAAACAATGATTTGGGTTGCCTGGAAATTGTCTTCAAATCGTCAAAGAGTAAGAAAACGAGTTGAAACTTGGTAAATAAACAAAATTTAGTTTTACAAAATAAAGAATTGTTGTAAATTATTTTACAGGGCAAACTTGCAGGGAAAGAAAAGAGAGAGAGAGAGAGAGAGAGATAATAACAGCTAAGGAAATTAGAAATTCAATAAAATAATTTGAATCTTGAGGACTCTACCCAAAAGGCAGAAGATGTTTTCGAAATCAAAGAGCTTCAAAAAATCACAAAAATAAATAAATAAAAAAATAAAGTGGAGGAATAAATAAGGTGATGAAAAAGTTAAAGTCGAAATGCTCAAAGGAACAGCCAAATGACAAACAAATTCACGAAAATCCAGATCCAGAGAGGAAGGAGAAAGAAGCAAGATAATACAGTACTAATGCAGAGAAACCACATTTGCAGACGAACTTGGTTTTTGATGGGATCAAATGCAAACTCAAAAGCCAGAAAACAAAACCCTACTCATGTATGAACACATTAAGGATTGAGATTAAGCAGAGATTCCGAACTTTAGGTAGATTTTTGCAGAGAAAGGCAACACAAAACAGACATTTTTTTCGATAATTTTACAACAATTATACATAAAAAAGGGATGAAAAGAAGCAGCAGCAGCTAAATTCTAAGCAAGGGAAGGTTGATACTTACAAGGGAAAGCAAAGAAAACGTGGACGTGTTTGAGAGGAATTAGAGATGCTTTGCTTCTTTGCTGTGGAGGTAGAGAAGTCTAGAGAGAGAGAGAGAGTGAAAGAGAGAGAGAAGAGGAGGGGGGTGGAAAGAGAGAGGAAAAGGATGGATTGCTTTGAGCAGAAGGCACAAGGCTTTCACTTTCCTAATATATATATATTCAGCAAAATCTCGCAAAAAAGACCAAAGTCCTCTGGAGTCTCTCTCTCTCTCTACATTTCCATGCAGATATTAAATTACTGATAAAATGTAAGCTTTCATCAACTTTCTTGGATAATTATATTTTTATTAATGTTATGTCTTTTTTAAGTCACCAATATTTAAAAAGAGACCAACCAGGGAACAATTGTCTGAATTTTTTATTGGAATTTGGAATTAATGCTTGAAGATATGCTTTTTGATTACCAAGACTGGTTTTTTGATCAAGGAATAAAGCAAACTGTATTTGAATGGATTTGAGTCAGTTAACCCATTCAAAAGCAACTCATAAAAAAACATAAAAAACTAACCGTCTCTAGGTTTTATAGGGTGTAAGTTCACTACTCTCGAGAAATTTTTCAATGTGTCAAAAATATCGATCTAATCAATTATATTATGACATTTGACGTACAAAACCATGTTACTACCACATTATCACCTTCAAGTGGTGAAATGTACACCACACTTATCAGGTGATAAGCAAAAATATTCTCTTCTTATAACGTATCTCTAAATTAGAAATGTTTTATAAAAAAAAAAACACTTTTAAATACTTTTTAAAAAACCACTTAGATTTAAAATAAGCATTATTATAAAGAAAAAAACCTTTAACAAAAGCACATACAGTATTTTTTTAGATAGCAATTTCAAACCAGCTCTAATGTATCCGGATTAGTAAATGGATGTTAAAAGGAATTCGGTTAATTGAGTTGCCAAGATCTGTGATTTCAACTTAGTTTTGACCAATGATTTGGGACCCATGAAGTCATGATTATTTCAATCAAATTAGGTGTCATAAAATTGGGAAGTAGGACCCATTAATTTCAGAAACTTGCATGGCTTATTGGAAACCTAATGGGTGGGGTCTCTAAATGTGTAAAGAGTAATGATAATGTTAGCTTTCAGTTAAAGCATGAGATTCATAGGCCTCACAGATTGTGACCTACCTGACTTGTCTGTTAGACCAAAAAATGCTATCTATTTTAAGAGTAGAATTTTCTACCTTCTTAATTTTTCTATTCTTTTATACCCTTCTATTTGAACGGTCACGGTTAATTCACTATATTAACCGTTTATATTTATTTATTTATTTATTTAATAGAGATAATAAGACAAAAAATAATATGTGAGAGGAGGGCATGGAAGATAATGAGAATAGGAGGGTAGAGAATCATACTCTCCTATTTTAATCACTATATCTCATCTTATTGGTTATTGGTTATGCATTATGCAGGAGGATTCTCTTCATTCCTAATCTCTCTCTCATTTCCTCCCCTCCTATTTGAATGGTTACGGTTTAGCCACGTCAACATTTTATATTGATTTTTTTATAGAGACAATAAAATAAAAAGTAATATGTGAGAGGAGAGGAGGGAAAAAGATGAGAAGAGGAGGGGAGATAATGCTACTCCATGCATTATATATCATTTTGTGCCGGAGTAAGATTCTCCCACTTCTAAATTTTTCTCTTTTTCAGTATTCTTCAATTTGAACGCTCACAATTAAGCAATATTAACATATTTTGTTAACTTTTTATAGAAAGAGAAAGAAAAAGAACGAAGTGAGAGAGAAGGGGAGATAAATACTCTCACGAGAAAATCTTCAATCAAGCTATCTAATCATGTGAATTGTCCGACTAACATCACAAAAATAATGAGAATTTCAACATTTCAATCTCATCCAAGTTCATGCTAGTCCCACCCATTCATTCGGCCTTATTCCAACCAATATCACAAAACCACAAGAAACTACGCCACTACATATTTAGTTTAATCCAATCTCACGCTAGCATTGCCCGTAAAACTATCCTATGCGGCAGCCCTACTTAAGAATGTGGTGTCCACTACTTGACGGATTGTTCTGTTTTATAAAAGTGGAACAAAAATTTCACCGCCCCCAATGGCTTTATAGCTTTCTTCACAAGATATAAATAAAATTAAGAAATCTCCTGATTTAATTTCTGACCTTCTGTTAGAGGATAGTTTTCATAGTTAATGTTTTGTTTGTTTGGGAGGTTAGTCCTTTTTATTATTTTGTTGGTGCGGGACATTCTATTTTCCTTCATTTGGGTTACATCTCAAGAAGATTTTTATCGAAACTCATTGTTCGCATCCTTTCTCTGATTGTACGTTGTTCCTGTTATGAATGAATACAGTACTTGTTTCAAAAAAAAAAGAAGTTAATATTCCATCGATATCTCAAAACGAGTGAAAGCTTTGCAGAGCAGTTCTTTTTTGTTTTTATTTTTAATTTTTTTTGGCTTTTGATTAACGCGTTACGTAATGTGAAGGTGTGAAGTGTATGAAAATTGACAGGTGCAAAGGTTTAGAAAATGGTCGGTTATTTAAGACGGTGACAAGCGTGGTCGCCAAGCAACCAGAAATCTAGGCCCAATTGCTTGGACAATGGGCAACCATAAATCAGGCGGTTTCACTCCTATATTGTCATAAAATTACAATCAAGGGACTAAAAGACATTCACGTAGTATAAAACTATGATTGGACAATGGGCAACCAATCCAGATCATTTAATACTTGTAGCGTTTAAAATTACATAACATGAAAAAGTTTTTCAACTTTTAAGCGCCCACAAAAAAATAAATTATAAGGTTTAGCATCTAGACCACGTGTACCGAAGTGTCAAAAACACAAAACACCACATTTACGCCACCCTCTTAATTTTAAGGCTCACACACCTAACCCACATTGGTATCGCACTCCGCACTCTCTCTCTCTCTCTCTCTCTCTCTCACACACACACATTGTCCTCAGTCCAATTTTTGGACAGAAGAACGTCTCCCATACAGAGTAGGATTCTCTCTCCTATTTTCATCCCCTTTCCTCCTTTCCTCTCATACTCTCCTCTTTGTCTTATTGTCTCTATATAAAAATCATATAAAATGTTAAAGTGACTTAATCATAGCAGTTCAAGTAAGAGGGGAGAAAGGAGAGAGAGATTAAGAGGTGAGAGAATCCTCCTCTCTCTCTCACACAAGGGGTTAGAGAATAGGATGAGGAGTGAGAACATGTTGGTTTATAACAACAAAGTATGGTATTTAACATTATAATTAAGTACTCATAGACTATAATAAATTATTAGATCCCCCACCTCAAGACCCATTGTCGTCACCACAGGCTAATTGGTTTATTATTCGAAATGAAAACATTGAATAGTTCAAATTGTTTTGTTTTTGGCGGATCGTTAAGGAATAAAAATTTGTTAATTATGCTAATGAAGTTTTAGAATATGATTTAGGAGGCAAACAAATCATTCATTCTTCATACGTCACAGCTAGTTTAGTTCAAACAGAAGATTCCTCTTCAGTTAGTTCATGCCAAAAGAATAGGGTAGCAAAACTGAGGTTAATTGGTGGACACTCTACTTTTTTAAAGTAATTTTCTTTTCTCATATTCTAAACTACTCTTAGTTTCCGGAAAGAGAGATTCGAACACGAGGGAAAAAAAACATGAATACGCATGTTGCCCAAGCCAACTAATCTAATTCATATATGTGGCATTTAAAGCATTTTTTTATATTCTACACCAGTCTTCGTCTGCTGAAATGGGAGATTCAAACTTGGATGCAAAAAGGGGAGCAAACAGCTCAAGACAACTAGCATAACTCATTTATCTGCGATTTTTCGAATTTCATAGCGCAGATAAAACCTCGAAACAAACTTCAAATATAACAGATAATAGTTCAAAAAATCTAACAAAAATCTTCATTCCCAACCTAGTTTTTATCCTTAATGGGTGCAAGTGCAAATGATTCAATACCAGACACATGCTCAGAACATAGTGAATATTCCAACCAAAGAACAATGAGAGAGAGAGAGAGAGAAACAGACCGATTATGAAGCTTCTCATGGTGAGGAAGGATCCCGAAAGTGCTTTTGCAGAAGCAGCTGATGAGTTAATCACTTGAAACGAGTAACTAATACTACAGAGATTACAGACTAATAATAGAGAGATTACAGAATGGTCATGGAAAGTGAGGTAGTATTTGTAGAAGGCAGGCTAGCCAAATGATTCATTAGAGAGATTTTTCAGCGGACCAAAAACAGAACCCCTACACTAAGTGTATTATTATAATTGGTTAAAAACCTAAAATATATATTCAATTAATTATATTATGACAATTGATATTTAGATCCGCGTTAAAAAACTTATCAATTGGTTAGGAGTAGGATGCTGTTAGAAGTACAATCTACATGATCATGAAAAAGGGGCGGAAGTTAATGGCAATAATTGTTGTGTATAAGAATTTTAAAGGACAGAAGATGGGACTTCAGTCATTTGACCATCCCTCTTTTATGGGAAATTTTGGTCTTTCAAAAACCTCCTCACACCACTTATTAAAATTTAACCTATACGCCGAGAAAAACTTGCATGTCTCCAGGTGTATACTCTCTTAATGTAAGACTGATCACATAACTTGAGCCTTACAAGAAGAGAAAGGTATGCACCCTTGCGTAGGTAAGCTGTTCTCCTCTGCGCCTCTGTCCAAATAACTATATTCATTGTTTTCGTTTAATTTACTCAATATGATAGCCAAAAATAAAGAGAAACGTGTATGCAGAGAAATAGAGCGTGATTATTATTTCTCTATATTTTCATTTTTGACACGAATACTATTTCTCAAAATGCAGCTAAGAGTTTGAATGATAAAAACTTACCATTCATACCCAAAAGCCTATATATTGAGGAAAGTGATATTCACCTATTTTTACCACCCATACACCTCGTTAATTTTTAGCCGTTTATCTTCTTCAATTTATTCGATCTAACAGCCAAAAATTAAGAGGGTTGTGTGAGAAGTAAAAATGGGTATGTGAATAGCACTACCCTATATTGAAAGGACATAAGCACAAGGCAACACAACACTACAAGAGCAACTGCATCGTAGGATACAAGTCAAACAAATTAACGGATTAGAACTAACAACTTAACATGTACGCGATACCAGATGAACAACTAAATTCGACATTGAATAAAGAACAAACCTGGTTCTTCATCCAGCAATTCATCGAACATACTCGGCACTTTTGTGTTCACATCATGCACCATGCAACCCAAACATTAAGAATGATCGAGCGCACGATGCTAATGAAGAATGACTATCATAGAAGCCTACTCGATAGCTAAGCTTGGATTTCAAACTACTTGTATCCATCCAACCTCTAGGCTACTGAGAATCTTACACAAACATATATTCCCTTACAAAACTGTCACAAAACCTATATACTTTCATCTTTACAAATTAATCATTTTCCTAAATCTGCTACGTAGAGCTTTACTCGTTTATGTACCTATTCCTCAGGAACAGAAATGGTTTTTACACTTAAATTACTGAATACAACACAGAATAAAATTCCGCTGTGCTCCGTAGGGATGCCATAACTCACTTCTCAAAATTCAAAAGGTGTCAATGTCATCTTCGAATATCAAGAGGGCAAAGGGGGCAATTGCCACGTTAAACGATTGTGAACTTACCCTATTGATGTGTTTCATCTCGAACTCACCTTCCTGCATTGTATGGAACAAAATGTGTATAAATTTCTTTAAAGTTGCATTTGGATTTGTGGATTTAAAACAAAGGATATTGATGTATGTTTAATTTAAGTTTGTCTGCATCAAAAGTTCAAAACATAAAAAGAAAATATTGAAGCTTTGGCTAATAATTGAGAAGAAAAACTCTATATTAAATGATTTGAAATAGCACTTTTTCCATGAGTAAATTCTCAGCCATTTCAAACATCAAATTCACATCCGTCACACACACACACACACCAAATAACAGTTCTAGAGTCTCTAACACATTTTTGCTAAGAAATCAAATCCCAATATCTTTCTCTAAATCCACAAATCCAAACGCAACATAAGAGTAGTTTAGTTCAACTAACTAAAAAATCAAATTATTCGGAAACCACAATAAAAAGAAAATTGATCAAATGAACTATCAAACTTTTCTCCAACAATGGAAGTACGTGAACACAGGTTTTAACCCAAGACTTTTCCTCCAAGGTGCATTCACTGCTCATAGAGCTTATAGCGATATATAAATTTCCATAACCACTAACTTTAGACAAGGAAACCTTCACTATAACAGAAAAACCAGGAGACAGCCTCACAACACAGCATTGCGGGAGGCGACTCGTATGTGCAACATGCCAAGTGACTTTTGATGGGGTTCACTCCTATAGGTTACTCAATTATGAATTGATGGATTCATACGCCATCATACATATGCCCAAAAGATAGGCAAATCAGTGAACGCTGTAATTGGCATGTGATAGTGTTATTGATAAAGAACTAGATACCATCTTGAAATTCTTTCTAATCACATATATGCACCGTTGGAAGCATTTTGAAAAAGAAAAAAAAAACTCAAAAAGAAAATAACATTTTCGTTTTAATTTCTCAATATTTCAGCTATAGAGATGCTTTTTTTGAAATATTCATAAATGTAAAGCTTCACGTAGATATGCCGTAATCTGCAACTGAAATGGATATCTAACCGCACAAGCCACATTAAATAAAGTTTGAGCCTTTCTATTTCGGATTGTGTCAAAGTACAAAACCAATAAAATGTATTTTAGAAATATGATTTCATGCTTACCATTCTGCCACTGGGAGTGCTTAATGGGCAAGCTGATGAGTATTCAAAACTCGTTTGAGGAAGAATAACTGGCTGTTCACCAATAACACCAATCCCCCTACGATGAGCAAAAGTAATACACAATATATTTGGTGAAAGAAGAAGAAATATCCTACCATTAACTGCGAGCAGGAAACCGAAAATAAGATATCCAGAAGAGATAAGAGATATCACAGAAAAGAAAACTAACTCACCAGACATTTTCGGATTTTCCGTTGGCATCCGTGATAATCCAATGCCTTCTAAGAAGTTGAACAGGGCGATCTGAGTTATTGGTAATTCGTATTCTATATGCAAAGAAGTGTTGCCCCTTCGAAAGCTGACTTCTGCCCTCTATGTAAACACTCCTAACTTGGACCCGAATCCCCTGAAGAAACAAAGATTTCATTTCAAATTCATCTAATTGAATTAGCTTGTGAACTTTTCCATCAAAATTCTTTTTCTTTTGCTCACATTCTACCAAAATTCACGTTATCCGCTCTAAAAGTATCTTATTTCCCAATTGAATTAATGCGCACAGTCACGATAATTACAGTTCTAAAAAGTTAAAGAAACAAATTAAATCAAAGCAGCAATGTAATAATGTGATGAAGTACTGCATATTCTCATACCAAAGTTGTTGCATCACTTGAACATTTCAAGAAAGAGTAAGGAGCAATTTCCTTTAGCTCATCTCGATATTTTGCGGCATCCTGGGCACATCAAAATCAAGACTTTTAATGAATTTGGTATCGTATTTTTCAGCTCAATGCTGATTCGCAATAAACACCCTCCAATTTAAATCAATTTACCTCAAATCTCTCTTCAGCAATTGCCTCCTTTATCCTTCTTCGGAGCCACAAAACCGACTCTTCCTCTTCTAACAACTTCAACGAGTCCCGAATCCTCGCCGCCTCCTCGTAATCCTACAAATTCAAGCTTAAAAACCACAATCCTCTGTTTGGATTCCGAATTTCCGAGAAAACGAAGGAAAGTGCGAGAAAGTTTAAAATTTACAATTTACTCACCTCAGATTGCGACGCTACCTCCATTCGCTGCTTCAACAAAGCCCAGCTCTGACCCCGAGACAGAAACGAACTCGGTTTCTGACCCGCACCGGCACTCGGACTCGAACTCCGACTTCCACTCCACCCATTCCCCCCGCTCCTCTCCGCACCGCACGCCACGACCCCACTCGATTTCCCGAAATCCACACGCCCCGACCCGACTCTCAAGTTCCGGACCTCCGAATTAGCGACGCCTAAGCTCCCCCGACCCGGCAAACACGTCCTCGTCGTCCCCGGACAGCAATTACTGCAGACTTTGAGGCTTAATGAATGCATTATCTTCGTCTACCCCCGATTTTCCCTCTCTTTCTCACTTGGAAAATTTGAAAGATTTTCTCGGGAAAATTTGTATAGTGAGTGGTTTGGATTGGAGGGTTCCGAATTGGAGCGAAAACTGAGGGGAATTGGAGCGGTGCTACATTCCCACTGCTCGCACGTGTTTTTCAGGATATGCTTAATATCCTAATTAATTTTCATTAAAAAATCGTAATTAATTTCTATATTAGCTCATTCTTTGTAAGGAAAACTAATGAAAAGGGTTTGAAAACTTTGTGTTTTAACGATAAGGACAAAATAAAGGATAAAGTGAATAGTACCAGTGTTGATTTTTTAGTGTAAAAATATGATTTTTCGTTAAAATGAACAGTACCAGGAGCTTTTCGTTAAAGTTCCCTCCTTTTTATCCCTAATTCTATTTTTGGACTGCAAACTAATAAATTAGCCCTACTAAAATATGCTGACGGCGGTACCTGGGACTTGATAGCTAGGGAATTTGAAATTAGGGGATATTTTAGGTTTTGCCACTTGATATTTGAGGTGTAGTGTGTCTGGACCTCAAATTGAGGGGTTGGGGATTTTTTTTTGCTAATTATGGCCGAGGCCCATTGAATGGGAAATGGATCATGTTCGGATCTTAGAGATCTCCATATCTCAACTGTTAATTGTATATTGTACAGTCAGTTTTCGTCAGTACTATTTACGTTTAATTTTAAATAATAAAAGTCAAATAATTTCTGACCATACGATACACAATGAACGGCTGAGATATGAGGATCCCTAGAATCTCACATAATGAATCTGAAGAGGATCCATTTCCCACTGAATGCATCATATCCTTTATGATGTATGTATTCTGCTTCTTATAAATAAATATCGTACTTTTTAAATAAAAAAATTATGAAATAAATTTTAGACGTGTGTTCATTCAATTGGTGTATCTTCTTATTTGGGTTTCACACTACCTCGCTCGCATGTGCTCTATCCATATAGCAAGGTCCGAAGAGAGATGAAATCGGTGGGATCCGGAAGAAAGACGTGAAAATGAGTGAATGAATGAAAGGATCTAAGAAATAGATGTCACATTCCGGCCCTGGGCCGATCACTTCCCCGGCCCGCTACACCGTAGCACGATATTGTCCGCTTTGTGCCCCGACCATGCCTTCACGGTTTTGTTTCTGGGAACTCACGAGCAACTTACCAGGAGGTCACCCATCCTGGGATTGCTCTAGCCCAAACTCGCTTAACTTTGGAGTTCCTACAGAACCCGAAGCCAGTGAGCTCCCAAAAGGCCTCATGCTAGGTAGAGATGAGAATATACATATAAGGCTTACAAGATCCTTTCTCCTGGGCGATGTGGGATGTCACATAGATGAGTGGATTTGAGATGATGGAGAGCTTAGTGATAATCAGCAACGAGAAGGTTAAGGAATATGCATGAAGAAAACAAAAGGAAAAGAAAAAGGATGCAGAAGGAAAGAGGAAAGGGTTGCCACCGACCCTAATCGAAATTAGGATTGGCGGCAAATGAAGAATCTAGGATTTCTTGACGCTCCAGAGAGAGTCTCTCACTTGCGGAGAGAAGATGAAGATAGGGTAAGTTATTATTGGAACAATTCATGTCAATGATACAATCTATTTAAAAGAAATTTATATATTTCATTGTATAATTGGCACACTATTATGTTAGTGGCAATAATCATGTCGTGTAAGTCATTATCTTGCAAGATGAGGAACTTATTTACGCCTCTAGAATACCAGTACATTAATATGGAGATACTTTAAATAGTAATGTGGCAATACTTTAAATGTCTAGCACAATGCCTCTTATTTCCATACAATAATGTATTTAGTTTAAGATATTGTCACAATGATTGACCTAATGTATATAAGTCTTACTATTACTTGAAACTACACTGATAAATTCAAATATTGAAACTCAATTATCCATTTGGTGAGTTAGATGGGATGAATTATGTCCAATTGAATTGATGTCTCTTTCCTTTTTTATTCGAAAATTGCTAATTTCTCTCTATAGATTTGATTCAACTAAGTAATTTTTCTTTGTCAACAAATTTTCGACTGAACAATTTCACTGGAAGTAGTGAGCCGGGGGTTAAAGGTGGATTTGGTTTGTAATTTGTGTGTGTCTATCTGTCTGGAGGTGGTGGCCAGGGAGGGGGGGTCGTTGGTTCTAAAGGAGAGAGAGAGAGAGAGAGAGAGAGAGAGAGAGAGAGAGAGAGAGAGAGAGAGAGAGAGAGAGAGAGAGAGAGAGAGAGAGAGAGGTGAAGAGGGAGCTGTGAGTTAGAAAAGAAAGAAAAGAAAGAGGAGCAACATGTGAGTGAAAAAGAAAAAGAATTCAAAAGAAAGAAATAGAGGAGTGACAGGTTGTAAAAAAATTAAGAATTAATTTCAGTTTATTATCTTAAAGTTTTTTTGTTTTCAACATTTGATACATGAAGTTTTTTTCATCTCAAAGTGGTACTTGAAGTCATAATTTTGATACACTTTTATACATCCGTTAAGTTTTTCGTCAGAACCTCCTTTAACTGATGACGTAGAGCCCACATATACAATGATTGGGCGCCAATATTAAAAAAAATATGGGCATATTCCTACCCACCCAACCATCTCTCCCTTCTCTCTTCTCTCCTTTGAGCCCACCCACCAAACCATCCTCCTTTCTCTTTGCATGGCCACTGCCCACCCCACCCATCACGCACCTGTTTCTCGAAACTATTTTCCCAATTTCCAACCGTCCTGATTCACACCCAAACTCGTATCCGAATTCATGACATTCGTCTCTACCATTGTCATCACCTCCTGCCTCGCTTGCTCCATTGTCGAGAGTCTGTTCCACTCTGGCTTCCATGCGCACGACAGCACGACCTGTCTTAGTCATCCCGTACTCGTGATCCACCACAAACCCTGGGTTTCATCTCTATAAAATATATATCGTATTAGGGTTTTGGTTTAGCGGGAGTAGAATCAGGTGAATGTATGGTTGCCTCCGATGATGGCTAGTGGTTTTAAGAGGGAGTTGTACATCTTGGAGTTGTGAGGGGAGGGATAAGCCATGGCGAAGTTTGAGGTGCGTGCAGAGGACATAAGAGATAAGGGAGGGAGGGTTGGGTGGGTGGCAGCTAGGGGTGGGTAGGATTAGGGGTGGATATTTTTTGAAAAATTGTCGTGCCAACTGTGCCATACTGATTTTGTGCCAATTGGTAATGGTACGGTATTGTACCGTATTAAAATTTCATGGTACAGTTTTGGTAATGGATACCATTATCACAATATTACCGTACCATACCAAAAATATAATATAATATATAATTATATAACACATTTATAATATTCTAATAATTTGAAAATAAAATCCTACTTATATTAGCATTTTTGTTGGTGACTTTGATCTCTTGAGTTAGTGAAAATCAAACACAAAGGAATTTCCAATTCTTTCACAAATAACTAATGATATCTTTGCAAATCCCACTTCTACCGTTGCTAGTGAAAATGCATTTAGCCTAGGGAAGAGGGTTGTGGACCCTTTTAGGACATCCTTTACTCTTAAAATTGTAGAGGCACTAGTGTGTACTAGTGATTGGCTTACCGCTGATGAAGTAAATTTCTACAATGAATCAACGGAAGATATGTTTCAATTTTACAAGGAAATGGAAAAAGTAGAAACAAGTAAGATATGCTTTAATTTTCTTAGTAAATTTTTTATTAAATGGTTTTCAACTTTAATTCTTCTTGCTACTAATATGTTTTTTTTTGTTTGTAATGTAGGCTTGACACAAGCTCAATCTTCTACAAGTTCAATGCCTCCTCCAAAAGTTTCGACATCTCAAACTTGAAGAATTGATCAATGAATTTTACTTTTTGAAGTTTAGTTCCAATTTTCATTTGGTTTGAAACTTTAACTTTTACTTGTTTGGGTTCGTAACTTCTATTTGGATTGTAAGCTTAATTTTCATCATGAATCTTGATACATCATTTGAATTATTGTATGTGTGAATTGTGAATGATGAATTATGGATGAAATTAGGCTACAATGTATGAGATAAAGATACCAAAAAAAAGTTTTACCCTTGAATTGGGTTAAAAAAAAAAAAAAACTGATTTTGTCCCAAAACAAAGTGGCAATTACCACAACCATGCCATGCTAACCGAACTTCAGTATATCGAAAGTTTGGTACGGTAATTGGTACGAGGGTTTTGATACGGTAATCGTACCGAACCCACCCCTAGGTATGATAGGCCAAATTTTTATTTTAATTTTGTTTAACTTTGTAAAATTTAAAATTTTATTTTATTTTATAATTTTTTAAAGTTTTTTATGGGTGAAAATTGTGGTTAGGCCAATTTTGATTAGAAAGATATTTTGAAATAAGTTGTTTATGTTTCCTTTCTGTTGTCACGAGTATTCTACAAGTGCAAAGTTTTGAGCCAATATATGAATACTTTGTAAGTGAAATGACTCTAAACAAAAAGGTAACCTTTATTTTAGTTGGTTTAATGATTTTGTTGCTCAAAATTTTTCTATTGACTGAAAATTTATTTTAAAAAAGGCTCAAAACTCATGGGTTTGAATAATTAGATTTGTCAAAATGGGAATTAAGATTGGTTTAGTGTGTAGGTTAGAAGTAAATACATGTGCAAAAAATAAAATGTATGAAATACTCTTGAAGTTAACAGTTCTTTAATGAAATTGGGTGAAGTGAGACAAAAAAAGAGTTGAAAATGTCAGTTTCAGGGAGCAAAATGAGACAAAACCTGTTTCATTGGGTAAATTGAGAGCCTTTCTCAAAGAGCATTTCAATTAATAAGCCCTCAATTCTTCCGTTGTCTGTGCGCGTCTCACTTTCGATTTCGGTCTCCTTCTCGCCGACGGCCTTAGCTATGGCTAGGGTTGGTGGCAACCCCCTGTTTCCTTTTCTTTTTCTTTTCTCCTACATGCGTTTTCCCTGCTTTTGTTCCCGATCTCTTGTCCTTCATCCCTTCTTCCTGTCCATTTTGCTAATATGAGCCCTAAATTTCGATTCCCTTTCGCTATTTCTATCTCCGTCTCTTCCCCCTTCGTTTTCGTCCCTCATTTTCAGACCACTTTGCCCACTCCCTTCACGCAACCACGATCTGCACTTCCATTTTATTACCGCGGTGTGTTGTGGCTTTATTGGAAGGTGAGTAGAGCTCTTGCTCGGGTGTTCGCACCACCTCCTTCTTCATCTTTGCCTTTCTTGGTGCTCTCTCTGATGGGGTTTGTTTTCCCATTGAGTTCCTTGGTTTTGTGGGAGTGGATTTTGTGGTGTTGTTTGCAGGGTGCTGGTGCAATGGTTTCCTTCATCACTGGGGTTTTGATTGGTTGGTTCACTGGGCAGCAGGTGATGGTGGCGTTGAAGATTTCCGACGTCGGGGACCGCACAGTTCTAGGATGTTCTAGCTTTCTCTGTGTTTGTTTTGGGCCCCAAGCTATGTTTTGGGCTCTTTTGTGTAGGCTTTTGAGGTTCAATGTTTTGATTTGTACTTTTGTGTTAGTGGACCTCTTTGTATCTTAGTTTGGCCTTAGCTCTGGAATAAAATGTTCAGTTTTCCAAAAAAAAAAAAAAACTATATCTTCTCATGTAGTATTTCCCTTTAAAATTGAATCTGAATCCTTGTCAGATCTTTTTTGTGAAGATTCTAGAGATTCATAAATCGTGTCTATTTATCGTACATTGTGCAGTTAGAAATCATTTTAAATATTTTTATTTAAAATTAAATACGATTCACGAATCCCTAAGATCATCACCCAAAGAATCCGGAGAGGATCCTATTGGCTTAAAATTTGGCATCACCAACGTTCTCGGAATTTGGCCCAACTAACCAGCCAGAGCTCCAATATGCAACCAACCAGCCAGAACTCCAATATGTAACCAACCAGTCCCATTCAATGAGATTCAGAAGAAAAAAAAAAGAAAAAAAAAGGAAAGGAAAATTCTCAAAAGAGTAAATCACAATCCCATTGCGAGCCTCTGATGTTCTTATTGAATGTGCAGCTGTAGCCCATTGCGAGCTTCCAACTTCTTATCTTTTCTTTTTATTTTTAATAAAATCTACGGCTAAGAAGATCATAGAAAAGGTATTTCAAGAGACACGACCAGCATCTGGTTCTGCTTTTAGGGCACATCATTTGGTTTTTCCAGTTTTGCATGCTCAGCGTTGAACGAACTGAATATTAGACAAAGTGAACGTGTGTGTTTGTACCAAACTATCAAAACTAGGCGCTTTCACTTCCGGTCGTAAAGAACAAAATGCTGCGGTCTCGAACGGTGGAGCGTCTGATGTCAAAAATCTACACGTCTGATGTCAAAAATTTACATGCGTATCCCGTACGCTATTCCAGTTGCGCTGTACCTGCGGTTGATTTGTGTAGTTTAGAAGTCTGCTAACCCAATTCTGCATTGTACAGAAGTGACATTTAGAATAATGAAGAAAAAAACTTGTTACTACATTATCCTGTTCGATTTGTTTTGGGCACCTTGTACTGGGTTTTGTTTCTGCTGGCGTTTATGTAACCACACAATATTAATGTTCTTATGAATAAATCCTATTTTGTTACTAGTCCAATAAATTTAATTTTGCCCAAATTAATCTAAAAAATTGTGTTATTCCCAAATTTGTGTTTGTCTGTTTATTGGTCATTACTTCTTATAATGCTAATGCATACTAATACTTGCAACAAATATTGCTGAACCCTGTCCTCCAATATTTTCTCTCATTTGATGTTTAATTTTAGGAACTATCCTTTGAAAAGTAATTTCTAGGTGTTTAAAAAGTAAGAAAGGGAGCCTAGAGTTGAGGCGGCCGTCTAGGCACCTCCTAGACCTGAGCTGCCCGCCTAGACCACCTAGGTCGCGACCTTCATTTAGAGAGAATATAAATCCTTTTTTTTTTTTTATAAATCGTAAGAAACTTGTTAGCTACTTGAATGAACATTTATTATAGACTGTTTTTGTGACATCCCACATCGCCCAGGGGAGTGATCCTTAAATGTATATTCCCATCCCTATCTAGCACGAGGCTTTTTGGGAGCTCACTGGCTTCGGGTTCCGTAGGAACTCCGAAGTTAAGCGAGAAGGGGGCTGGAGCAATCCCAGGATGGGTGACCTCCTGGGAAGTTGCTCGTGAGTTCCCATAACCAAAACCGTGAGGGCGTGGTTGGGGCCCAAAGCAGACAATATCGTGCTACGGTGGTGGAGTGAGTCCGGGAAGTGATCCCACCCGGACCGGGATGTGACAGTTTCCTATGTTTTCAATATATCCTAGTATTTTATAATTTATATGTCATTATCTAGATCCCCCACCCATGACTAGGACCTAGTATTTTTAAAGGAAAACTAATGAAAAGGGCTTGAAAACTTTGAGTTTTAACGATAAGGACAAAATAAAGAGTAAAGTGAATAGTACTAGGTTTGACTTTTTAGTGTAAAAATGTGGTTTTTCGTTAAAGTGAACAGTACCGCGGGCTTTTCGTTAAAACTCCATTTTTTTAAACCTTGATTAAGATCGACAACTGAAACAAGAGTCAAAGCACGTCAGCATGATAGGTAACTGTTAAAGAGTCATAAACCCAAACTTTGGGATCCAAACTGGGCTTGAGAGGTCCCTTTTGTCCCGACAGATCTATCCGCCCACCAACATTGTTTCATCGCACCAAGTAAAAGAAATGGCTTCGACAAAGAAAGAGAGTAAAAGAAATGGCCCAAACTACTTGAAAAAAAGGGCTCGTTAATATAACAAGCACAAAAGTACACGGGCCCTAAAATCGCGCATAATTGTCATCAAGCGACTTTGTTTGATTTGAAAATTTTGAAAAAATAACTAAAATTTAGGCTTCATATAGAATTACAGCCATTATTTTAAATTTATGATAATTATAATAAAAAATTGATATAAAAGTACTAATATAAAGTCCTTCCCAATCACGCCCATGCCCTCTTCCTCCTGCTCCATAGCCGCCACAACCTTACTCCTACCACCTCGCTGCATTGCTTCAAGTGGCTCTTCAAATCCGCCACCACCGAGAAGCTTCTCTTGTTGCATTGGCTGGACGGGTACATTTTTCGATAGTAACTTCTCATGAAATGATTCTTCACGTAAATCCCTAATTTGAATGGCCAAAGCTTCCCATTTTTAAGGTCATACATTTTTCAACAGTGGTTCCTCATGAAATGATTCTTCAAGTAAATAAAAAAAAATATGATTCTTCACATTTTTCGGCAGTGGCTCCTTTAGGGGCTGTGTTTAACTTTTACTTCCTGTGTGGAGGTTATTGCGTTTGAAATAACCTGAGTGAACGACAATGTGCACTTAAATTTGATATGATTTTTGTGATGATTTAACTGCCTTTCAAGCATAATATAAGCTGGATGTTGCCTTCTGTATATTAATTGGTTGGATGAGTTCGTTTGGAAGTACTTTTAAAATGACTGAAATCGCTTTTGGTGAAAATGCTTTTGAAACAAATTTGGTAGAACGCAAGTGAATTCTAGAAAAAACACTTGAAATGTTTTTGAAATCCAAAAACATTTTCTTTAAAAGCCCATTTTGTCATTTTAAAAGCACTTATAAACTAGCCCTTAGATTATTTTAGAATTGGCAGGTTTTATGATTTTTAACAATTATTCCAACAGAAGTTTTACTGAACCAAGAGAAAATTACTGCATAAGTTGATCTTGTTTTGTGCTGTGTCATGCCTCCCCTTGTCTTCTTTGTACACGGAACGTAACTACATTTCCTTTCACATCCAAACAGGCACAACTTGTATTTGAGACATTCAAATCCTTAGCAAACAATACAATTTTAGCAACAAATGCTTCCAAAATATGAAATATTATGTTTCGCACATCAAGGCCTACCTCATGCCTAGTTCGATAATACACAGATAGGCAGTCAGTGCAAAAAAATAAAGAATGAATGAACTTGGAACACTTGAAAATGCATTGAGGTTATTTTGAGCTCTTGGAACACTCAAAAAAGCATGCCAAATTCATGTATCAAATGATGTCACCGCCTCCAAAATGATACTTTTGGCTCATTTTCTGTCTCCATAAGCTTCTTGTTATGCACTTGGGCAATTTTTCCAGGTCCAGTGAATACAGTCGATGCTTCTAATCATGCCAGAAAAACCTCGCATCTCACCTTTCTTCATAAGCCTTTGCAAGTCCATTGTCATGGGTTTTTGGAGATACTCTTCGGTGTAGATAGCTTCGATTGCAGAGTAAAACCTTATCAAGGACTCAAGAATGGTTGATTTCCTCATCCTCGCTATCTCATCCACTTGGTCTGCAGATGCTCTATATGCAAGCATCCGCAAGAAAGTAGTAATTTTTTGCTCAGGAATGAGACCCATGACACCAAAAGCATTATGGGTGGTTCGATATGGGATCCCATACTGAAACTCTTGTCCCGATTCCCAAACCAAAATTTTCGGGAATCCCAATTTCAATACCGATCCCAAACCAAATTTTCGGGAATCCCAATTTTTGGGAATTCCAAAATAGTTTCGATATTTCGGGACAAATCGAGAATCCCGAAATGATTTTGGGCTTTTGGGCATTTTAAACATATTAGTTATTAACTTATTACCCAACTATTTAAATTTGATTCAAATGCACAATTTCATTTCCAGCAACATCAACTTCCATTCAATTTATGAACGTATAAATTAAAGCCGTATCAACCACTTAAAATATTCTTAAAACAAGAAAAAAAAACCCTTCTTAGAATGCAGAGATATTACAGTAAGTGTATAATTAAATCCCAAGGCCGATAATGAAAAACCATTTATTCTAGTTACATGGAGAACATGGCGTTAAAATGTTTGTAGAATTCTTCAGGCCACTACTCTACTTGTATAGAGGGAACCATATTACTAGGATAAAAACTAATTTAAAAACTCATAACTCTACATATTCTAAGCAAGAAGACAAAATTAAATACAAAAGTAAAATTTCAAGTTAAACGATATTAGGTCTGATTTGTATTTCCAAATTTCATGTTAAACGACGGGGACAACAAAGCTGAAAGCCTAACAAGGAATAGATTGATGGCATATATTAATTTGAAACAATCCAAAGGTTCAAAATTTAAAAAAATAATATATATTATTATATGTGTAAATATATATATATATATATATAATAATTAAAAATATATATTTTCGGTTCGGTATGGGAATACCAAAATATTGGAAAGACAATCCCGATCCCCATACCGAAATTTTGGGAAAATCGGTTTGAGACATTTTTGGTTTGGGATCGGTATTTTTTTGGTTTGGTTTGGGAATTTTGGAAATTGTTTCCACCCCTAAAAAGCATCATTCTTTTGCACAAAGTAAAAATCATGGTTGCAAACAACAATCATGATTTGTAGGGGTGGAAATTTTTTTTCAAAATTCCCAAACTAAACCAAAAAAATACCGATCTCAAACCAAAAATTTCTCAAACCGATTTTCCCAAAATTTCGGTATTCCCATACCAAAAAAATACCGAAATTTCGGTACGGGAATCGGGATTGTCTTTCCAATATTTTGGTATTCCCATACCAAACCAAAAATATATATTTTTAATTATTATATATATATATTTTTTTTACACATATAATATATATATATATATATATATTTTAAATTATAGTTAGAGTTAATTTGAACTTTTGGATTGTTTCAAATTAATCTATGTCGCCAATCTATTCCTTGTTAGGCTTTCAGCTTTGTTGTCCCTGTCGTTTAACATGAAATTTAGAAATACAAATCATACCTAATATCGTTTAACTTGAAATTTTACTTTTGTTTTTAATTTTGTCTTCTTGCTTAGAATATCGTCGAGAATATGTAGAGTTATGAGCTTTTAAATTAGTTTTTATCCTAGTAATATGGTTCCCTCTATGCAAGTAGAATAGTGGCCTGAAGAATTCTACAAACATTTTAACGCCAAGTTCTCCATGTAACTAGAATAAATGGTTCTTCATTATCGCCCTTGGGATTTTACTATACACTTACTGTAATATCTCTACATTCTAAGAAGAGGTTTCTTTTTCTTTTTTCTTGTTTTAAGAATATTTTAAGTGGTTGATACGGCTTTAATTTCTACGTTCATAAATTGAATGGAAGTTGATGTTGCTGGAAATGAAATTGTGCATTTGAATCAAATTTGAATAGTTGGGTAATAAGTTAATAACTAATATGTTTAAAATGCCCGAAAGCCCAAAACCATTTCAGGATTCCCGATTTATCCTGAAATCTCGAAACTATTTTGGGATTCCCGAAAATTGGGATTCCTGAAAATTTGGTTTGGGATCGGTATTGAAATTGGGATTCCCGAAAATTTTGATTTGGGAATCGGGACAAGAGTTTTGGTATGGGACCCCATACCGAACCACCCCTAATGATTTGTTGAACAAATATCGTTGCATTCTAAAACAACATCTAAAGTATGCATCAGGGAATGCACTGTTACGGTCAAAATAATCGTCCAAGAGATCCTTACCTTGCCGTTGCCTACTTCCATCAAGGTTTGTGACATGCATGGGCCTAGAGATCTCAGCCACAACTTGGATGACTCAATGAGAATGTGAGGCTCTCTTGCTTCGTCATCTCTCCTTCTATGTTCCTCATCCTCATCCTTTTCCTCTTCCATCTCATTTTCTCATTCCTGGAGATTGAACATTTCTTCCTCTTGTTTAAACAATTCTTTCTCTTACTCATCGATTCCCCACAAGATCCTTGAAGAAGACATTGTTAGAAGAAGGGAGAAACTATAAATAAGGATAAAGATTTTGAGAGATTTTGATTTTGGTGTGTGATATTTTAGGATGGATGGTGGATTGTATGGAGAAAAAAAGAAAAGATTAGATTGTAGATAATGCCACATGGCATGCATGATTTGTTAAAAATCTTATCAAAATCTATCTCAAAGATTCTAAATAGAATGTGACATGTGTCACAACGAGATTAGTTAAAAATCTTATCGGAAATCTATCATCAACGATTGATTGTAAACAATTAACGGCACGTGGCGTGACGAAATTGGATAAAAATCTTATCGAAACCTATTACCAAAAATTGTACTTTCGGATAATGACATGTGACATGAAGAGATCGGTTAAAACTCATATTCGAAATTACAAATAAAATTATTTTTTTATTATTTTATAAAATAAAAAATACTAATATTTTATTACGTATTGCAATGGTTATTTAGTTCAGAAGTGGAGATGCAAAAAACAATTACTGTTCATTAAAGTCAGTTACGATTCACTGGAGGGGATTCAATTGCCTATTACCATGGGGCCTTTACACACTATAACTGCTCTTAATGGGGCTCTAGGGTTTTTTTGTTCTTAAAATAACTGCAAACAATGTTCTTTATGTTGTAGAACAGTGAATGTCCACTTAAAAAATTAAATAATAGGCAAGTGACCCTTCCATTGTATGCTGAAGCTTGCTGTACGCTACTCCTATTATCTATATAAATACAAACCCCACACAACATCAAAGTGAGAAGTTCAAAGAAGAGATTGTGAAAGAAATAGAGAGGAAGGAAGATGAGAGAGAGATAAAAAAGAGGAAGATGAGAGAGAGATAAAAAAGAGGAAGATAAGAGGTGAAAATAGTGAGAGTTATCTTTGTACTCATATTATTCCAAATTATAATGAAAGCACTACGGCTGCCCCCATGATGTACTTCAGTCACACTGACTGTAGAAGAACCTCGTAAAATTTGTGTCTTGCTTATTTATTCCACTGCACACACTGTTAAATTTTACAACACGTTATTAGCACGAGAAGCTCTTATGTCAGTAGAAAGCACAACGTCGTCGGCTAGAATCTCATAGATAATAAAATCTTTTCATTTCATCTTCAAATCTCAGTACAATTGATTTTCTTGAAGCAACATTATATGTATTGTATGACAATATCATCCTTTGCAGAAGCAAAAAGATACGGACTCAAAATTCGTAGAAAATCTGACAGCTATGTAAACAGTCTCGGAACTCAACTTGTGGACCTCGGATTGAAATAATTTCTTCTTGAGAGTTGTTCGTCCGCTCAGTATCTCCAACATATCAAAATTTCAGAAAACTTTAACGGTGCGATCGTCACAGGTGTCTGAAAAATCAAACCAGTTTCCAATTTCTATAGAAAACTGGACAGCCACCTTAGAGCAACTCCAATGTAGGAGCTCTTCCCCCAGGCAATACACTATTCAATCCACCCAGTGAACAGTAATTGCCCTTAATAAACAGTGTATTCTCCTGGCAATTACCTTTTGCATCTCCACCCCTGCACTTGAATAGCCCTGACAATTGGCAATAAAATATTAGTATTTTTTATTTATAAAATAATACATAATAATTTTATTTGTCATTATCCGAAAAGTCAATAGCAATAAAATATTTGGAATTTTTTATTTATAAAAAAAATTCAAAATAATTTTATTTGTAATTTTGGATTTCCGATAAGATTTGTAACCAATCACGTCGTGCCACGTGTCACAATAAAAAATATGGAATGTGAGGAGAAATAGTTGAGAAAATATGGAATTGTGGTGTAAGGTAGATGTTAATGACAAGGTATTTATAGAAAAGTAAAAAAATAAAAAATAAAAAATTTACAGATTTTTTACAATTTTTTATAATTTTTTTACAAATTTTTACAGATTTTTTACAATTTTTTATAAATTTTTACATTTTTTTTCTGAAATCTTGTCGGGCGACGTGCCCCCACTCGCGAGTGGGGTGCACGCGCCTGACATAATTTTTTTAAAATCTCCCAGACGTCAGTATGACGTCGTGCTTTGTCATTTCCACTCAGTGGGTCGGGCAGTCAATTTTTGATAGGCCCCTTGCTCGGGCCTCCACCTTCACACGGGGGCCTTCCCCGCTGGACTGAATTCACAGGGCCTCGAGCCCTTTTTTCTACCCAGTCCCCTGAGCAACTGCTCCCACTGGAGCTGCTCTTATGAGTACCAAAACTCCATTTTTGGTAGCTCAGATCAAAATTTCTTCTTCACAAAAGTTGTTCGGTATCCTCTTATCCATATCATAATAAAATTGAGCTAAAACTAACGATTTGATCTACTCATAAATTGCAGGCACTACTCTTGATTCCAAAATTTATAAGAACCGTTTCAATTCTTTTGAAACTTATTTAAAAAATACTAAAGACTTGTGAAAATAAATAAAATAAAAGGAATAAAACCTAAGGTTTTTTGGAGTGGTGCGTTGCACCATGTGAAAAAGGGGGAAAAGCCAAAAGGCTTTGAATGGTGCATGTGAATGGATGCATGTGACCCATTATTAATACTGGGAGTGCGCATGTGTATGAATAGGATTCCGAGGGAAATAATACACAAAGTGCCCACAATACTTCTCCAAAGATTTTTGGAACCACCATTCTGAAAAGAAAAAAAATATATTTCATGTTATTGTTATTTATGTGAATGTTGTTGGCTTAAAATTATTTCCCAAGTTCTATTTTCTTTAAATCAATTTATTTATCATAGATGGTTTTACCGCCTATTGCTTTAAGTTTTGATTTATGTGAATGATGCTGAATTAAAGCCCCTGTCACAAGCTTTATTTACTTAAATGCAATTTATTCAATGTGGTTGGAATTATCGCCTATTGCTTTAATTTACTTATTATACTTTTTTTGTTATGATGAGTATAACAAGGACTTGAAGTTTCCTGATCAGATAAGAACCTGCAGTTTCTTGATCCTCATTATATAAAATAATTGGACTTGAAGTTTCATCATGCAAAAAGATTGAGCATGAAGTCCCTAGATCCTCAAGATCAGGACATGAAGTTCATTGATGAGTACCTTAAGTTTGAAGAGTCGGAGTGCCATAACTTAATTGTAATAAAGGCCATAAAAGTATCAGTTTACAGACTTTTAAATAAGGACCAGAAGTTCCTCATGTCCATACTCAAAATGGTTTAGCAGAAGCTTTTATTAAGTGTATGAAATTGACTACACGCGCTATGCTCATGAAAACGAAATTGCCAAGTTTTATACACGGGGACAGGCCATGTTACATAAGGCATTATTAGTTTGGTTGAGACATATTGCCAACTATTAATACTTCTCAGTATAACTTGTGTTTGGGAACTAACCAAACATTACACATTTATGAGTTTTTGGTTGCGTTATCTATGTGCCTATCGCACTGCCACAATATAATAAAATGGGGCATCAACTCAAACTGGGAATTTATGTTGGATTTAATTCATCATCTATCATTCAATATTTAGAACCCTTGATTAGGTATGTGTTTACAGCGTGGTTTGCGGACTGTCATTTTAATAAGACAATTTTCCGGCCATTAGGGGGAGAAATACTGTTCCAGAAGAACGATGAGAAAAAACTGTTCCAGAAGAATGAAGAGAATTTGTCTTATTTTGATTCACAAAGCAATCAATGAGAAAATGAAGTAAGAATAATTGAATGATGCAACGAAAGTGATGAAATCACATATACTTGCTGCAAATATGCTTACAAGAATTGATGTCTCTGTTGGACAAAAATAATATGGCAGCAAATGATTTCTCTGTTGCACGCCTGAAGCTTGACAGACCCTTAGAATTAAAAAGATTCAGTCTTTCGAAAGAGGAAGAATATGACACTACTAAACTATTGCATTCTCAAAGCATAACTATTGCATGCCGGAAATATGACAGTCGCCGCATGGATACATGTCCCAGAAAGGACAATCCGCAGACATGAGAATGTTGATGTCTCATGCATGAAGCATGATAGACATATAGGTTCCAATGACTAAACTCCCGAAAGTGGAGATTACAATTCCAGCTCTATAACTCTCAATAGGAGGTTATGATCCGCATTTTCTAAATTATGACTATCCTGGAAGAGATAGTGTAATGCCTTTGAAGAGGCAATGGATATCTAAAGAAATGAAAAGCTTTTTATGCATGCGCATGCACATGAGAATATGGAATCACGGATTGCTGATAACTAATGGTAATTTTGGTTTTTACAAGTAACTACTAAATTCATCAATGAGTTGTGTTGATATTGAGTCCTGTTCTTTTTCCCGTCGAAGAAAGGAAATATTATTGGCCAAAAAATGGAGAAAGACAATTCCATTACAATTTTGTAAGAATGTGGAAAAATGGACCTATATAGTTGAATATAATACAAATAGCCAAAATATGTTAAAACAAAGAGGTTACATAGGGGCATTTGTAATACAATGAAATACACTCACATGATATGACACAAGGTTACTAATTGAAACCTAAAATTATACTCATGTAAACGAGTTCATATGAATGGAGAATTCTATACGAAGGGTTGTGAGTCGCCTACATCATATCTCAATAAGTAAATCCTTCAAGTATACATGGAAGCAAGTTGCTCTGTATAAATTCCAAACGAGAATGTGTCATAAAGTGTAGAAAATCCCTCAAGAATTCAAATTACTTAAAGAAAGCCTTGGAAGGGTAAGGCATAAATCATGTACTCAATACCAATGGATGGTATAAATTGCCTTAATGAGTACTATCATTATGATATTGTTGCAGCATACTAAAATCTCTTGCAAGAGTCGATGATGTTAGATTGGAACTCCTGAAGAGTTTAGAAAAATTATAAAGTGTTGAAGGAAATATTGTCACGAGTTGCAGATCGAACAATATGCTAACACGAATATTATCCATGATGTTTATGATATTAAAGAACCATATGGATTGAAGATTATGAGTTGAATACTCAAATAATTTAGACACTAAGAACAAACATTTATCTTCGTGAGGGAAAAGATAAATTGATATTTGGTCTAGAAGTACCACATCTTAGTAAAATATATGCTTTATTGTATTTGGCACAATACACTGAATGAAATAAAGCTTATCTATTGATATCTCCGAGAAATTACAGATATACACATGAGTTAAAACAAACAAACATGAGGGAACCTTCACAAAGGTTGCTCATGTGAAGCCTCAGTACTCGGAAGTACCCCAGAAGGGGGATGCATCAAATGTTGATTATTTGGAGCCTCAATACTTGGTAAAACTCCGGATGGCGAAGGCAATAAGTGCCTTTGGAATAAAGCCATGAACCTCTGATTGTCACTTTGAGTCCGACTTTCAGATTCCAATAGTTGGTCGAGCTTTCTTTTCATGTTTGTAGAGTAATTATTTGCAAGCACGTGTAAAACTTTATTTTTGTACTTGAGCCCTCTGATATCTTGTTTAAGACTTGCCATCTTAGTCATCAACGATTCAACTTGGCGAGTTCGAGCAAGTAGGCGTTAGCCCATATTAGAAACAGAGCCCACACATTGAACACTGAGAGCCAATGAGTCTTGAACGACCGACTCATCAGACCGGTTTGAAAATGATCCTATTATCATTTGGAGTGAGAAGATTCCTAACTACTACTGTAGCGTTTATGTTATTCTTCATCACAGAGTCACCAACAGCAAAAGAACCATTAGAAGATAAGAAGGACGAGCGCCATATATTATTCTGATGAGGCTCGTATGTATCACTCATAAGATTCAAATCTAAGCAAATGTTAGATGGGCAAGCCATTTTCAGAAATGATGAACAAAAAAAAGGGAAGTCAGATAAAATCTCGGAAGTGCAAGAAGGAAAAAATTCTACAGGCAGCAGTTTTTTGAGCATACATTTTGAGCACAATTGATGCCTCTATAAAAAGAAGAGGTAGCAGAGCCACTTGTTTAGAGACAAGGTTCTAAAAATCGCTAGGCGCTAGTCGGGCTGCAAGTAGGGGCCTAGCGCCTAGGCGGCTAGGTGGGGCCTAGGCGGATTTATGTAAATTTATTATATATCTTGTAAATAAGTGCCTATTTACACCTAAAATAAAAAACTATACTTGTATGAATAATAAAATAATGATAAAATGCAAATTAGGTACACCATTTCCATAAGTATTGGATGAAGTTGTAGTAAATCCATCATTTTGCAAATTAGGTATACCATTTCCATAAGTATACCACCATGAAACCAAAAAGAATATACCACCATGAAACCAAAAAGAAAAAGCACACAATTAATAAAAAAAAATATAAAAAATAGAAAAAAACTGCCTAGGGCCGCCTAGCTTCCAGCCGATTTTTTCAGATGCCTTGCCCAAAATCGGGGCGGGGCTCCACCGCTCAGCGCCTAGGCCGATTTTTAGAACAGTGTTTAGAGATCGAAGAAACACCGCTCCCCGAATTTCAAAAGCCTGATTTTCTAGAATAAAGTTCGTCAACATTTCTCAAACGCAATCTCAACTTTGTCAAAGATCTTTGACAAAGTTAAAAACGCGTGAATCTTACTATTATAATTACACCACAGTAGCTGACAAGAGTGAAAGCACAACATCACTACTTGTTATTATATATATATATCCACCTCAGTCTTCTAAGGCAAGGCAAACCTGAAAAATATCTAACTCTTCATCCTATCCGAGAATGCATCTTCAACAAAGCATCTCGAAATACTTAGTTTTCTTTCTCTCTGAGAATATATCTTTAAACAAGTCACACCAAAGCAAAAGTATTTCATATCATCAGGGTCGAAAGTAAGGGTATCTTATATCATGATTTCCCTTGTCATTTTTCTTTGTTGTTGTTCTTACCTATAAGACAAGGAGAAAGAGAGCAATCAGTCGTTATTGGGAATCAAGCTTCCGATCTGGAATTGATTGGCTGGAACCCTTCCCTGATTGCTTACCTAGCATTGCTCTCGAGTAGTCATCTTCAACTACTGATATACTTTAAGAGAAGATATCACTCCTGCATCTGGGACAAATACTGTAAGAGAAGATGTCATACCTGCATAGGGGAAAACCAGGGAAAATACAACTTCTGCAATGGGAACATATAAGGTAAGTGAAAATGATACATTGAAGCATGTAGAGACAAGCAAAACAAAACATGTGCCGATTCATCCTCGACGGAGTCGAAGATCACTTGTCACATGTAGCTGCTCATAGTCTCATTTCATTCAAGAACAAGTCCCAATGCCCTTGAAGGAATCACAAATTCAATTCAATATCAAGTGTTCACCACCCTTGAATCAAATTCAGCTCCAGATAAAATGAGTAAATTCAGACCTTTAGATGAAGTTTAGTAGAAGACCCTCTAGCCCAGTTGAATACCAAGCCCGTGGAAAGTCAACAAGCAAAACAAATGTATTACTACTCATTAGGGGGAACATCCAAAACAGATCAAGATTTTAACGAGTCAATTGAAGACTTGTGGCCATCCAAGGAGGAGTGTTGTAGAATAATGGATGTCCACTCAAAGAATTAAATAATAGGCAAGTGGCCTTCCATTGTCTGCTGAAGCTTGCTGCACACTACTCCTATTATCTATATAAATACAAACCCCACACAACATCAAAGTGAGAAGTAAAGAAATAGAGAGGAAGGAAGATGAGAGAGAGATAAAAGAGAGGAAGATGAGAGGACTCCTATTATTCCAAATTATAATGAAAGCACTACTGCTGCCCTGAGAATGTACTCCAGTCACACTGACTGTAGAGGAACCTCATAAAATTTGTGTCTTGCTTATTTATTCCACTACACACACTGTCGATTTTACAACACTTTAACGGTGTAATTTGTGCTTATTTATTTATTCTTTATTTTATAAGTAAATTAATTTATAATCAGTTCAAGTTACTTGTCTACACCAAATACTTGACAAGAGTCTCATTCTCTCCACTTTGGTCCAATCCTAACCTATTGTGAATACTAACTCTAATCATATCCGGCCCATTGAACAATTCCAAATGAATCATTAATGATAATTTATAGAGGGTCAGTTTGGAAATGTTGTGTTTAAAAATAAAAAAAAAACTGTTTTTGTTATGCACTAAGAATAATCAGTTACAAAATAAAGCAGTTGAGCATTTGATATACAATATTTTAAAGGTGTGTTGTCCGTATGAAAAACAGGATAAAAGTGTCTAGTAACTTTAATGTAAAAGTCATATAAATATACAAAATAAAAAATGGATATGATAGTATGGATGATGATTACGACAACGTTGGCGAGGGCAATGGTTTTGATGGGGGTGGTGATTCTAATAAAAAAGGTATGGTGGTTGCAGAGGTAAAAATAATGGTGGGGACGGCGATGGTAACGGTTGCAGTTATAGTTGTGGTAGTGATGACAGTGGTAATGGTTGTGTTTATGGTGGTGGTAGCAGTGGCAGCAACGATGATAATGGCAGTTATGGTGGCATGTATGATTGTGGTGGTGGTTGTAGTGGTGGTGATGCGATTGTGGTATGGTGGTGGTGACAACAATGATGGTGATAATGACAATGGTAGTGTAAAAGGTTAAGGTTTGTAGTGGTAGGTGGTGGTTGTGGTTACTTTTTTTTTTTGTACTGTACTGAATTCCACATTTGCTCATTGTGCCGACGACTTCATCAACCGAACTTGCTTCATTGCCTAAGACCTGATGCGTCATTTACTTGAGTATTTATATACTCAAGGGGGAGTGGTGCAGTCTTGATTGGGTTAGAAATGTGATTGTATAAATATTAATAAATCCTTATAGGTTTCTATCATATCTTTGAGATAGTATCCTATTTAAGTTGCAATACCTATTTGGTAAGAAATCATACCACATAAATTCATCCAATTCTCTCTCTATACTTGCCACATTTCTCTATCTTTCCATAACTCTCCAGTTAAATACGCCCTACAACACTACGGGGGGTGTATTCAATTAGGATTTTGAGAGAATCTCAGGGAATTAATAATTCCAGGGGTATTCAATTAGGAATTTAAAAGATTCTCTAAAAATCTTAGTGTATTCAATTGAGATTCTTAAAGACTTCTTACAATTCCTTATAAATTTAGGTGTATTCAATCATAACTTTTTGAAAGTCTCTAAAAGTTTAGGTGTATTGAAAAGGGAATTGGATTTGAATGGATTTGTGATTTGGTGGATTTTGGAGGATTTCAAGGAGATATGTATAAATACCAAAGAGCTTGGCAAATCTCACCTCAACCCTAGAAACTTTGAGAGAATTTGAGCTTGCTGCTTTCTCCTCCAGAGAGCGTCTTCTCTAGTCTCCATCCAACGCCCTCTCTCTTTGCTTTGCGAAGGTACAATCTTTCTTCCTCTGCAACTTCTTCCCATTGTTTCGAATATTGCAACTTCTTCCAATAAAAACGATCACAAAGTTCACAGCACTCAAAAACCGATTAACGAAAGCAATATTACAAAGACCGATTAAAAACGAAAGCAATATTGTGATTGTTTTTAATATTGTTTTCGTCTGCTTCCAATCGTTCTTTTTTGGGTTTTTATATTGCTTTCGTCAGTGGTTTTTATGGTTGTCTCATTCTTTTTTGAGTGCTGTGAACATTGTGATCGTTTGGTCTTTGTAATATTGCTTTCGTATGCCATTATCCATCGTTTGTAATATTGCTTTGTCTGCTTCCAATTGTTCTCTTCCAATTGTTAGTAATATTGCTTTGTCTGCTAAAGAATTCACATAATTATTTTTATTAAAATATGTACTCTCTGTCAGTCGGAAAGAAATCTGCAGACTTATCTTGACTGTTTCCCCCCTTTTACTACGAATTGAATAGAAAGAAATCTGCAGACTTATCTTGGTTATTTCCCCACTACTTACCTTTTGATATCTTGCAGAGGAATGAGTTATTTGCATGAGAAGTAGTTTGTTTATTTACCTTTCTCTCTATTATGTTCTAATGGATATAGTTTTGTTTTTTTAGGTGATTCTTTATATAATGTCTGAAAACATGTCTGAAGAGGAAATAGAAAGAGAAGATGAAGAATATAATGAAGCCATTAAGTTACTATTAATGGCAGTACAAGCAATAGTTCAAGTGCTAAATGCGTTAATGGTTATTATACATGATGATCATATTGAACGTCCATTGGCTCGACGACCTATTAGCAGAACTGGATACGATTATATTAACAAGGTATTGAATGAGGACCCTCAAGAATTTCGAGTGCTATATAGGATGTATCCGGATGTTTTCTTAAAGCTATGTGACGTCCTTGCGGAAAAGACGCATTTGAAGGGTACAAGATTTATTTGTATTGAAGAAATGGTTGCTACATTTCTACTCACTATTGGTCAAAATTCTCGATATTGCCAAACTCGGGACACATTTCGGCGGTCACATTTTACAACAAGCAAAAATTTCAACAACGTTTTGAAGGCCTTGAACACAATTGCACCAGATTTGATGGTCCAACCTGGATCCACGGTACCAACTAAAATAAGAGAAAGTACAAGATTTTACCCTTATTTTAAGGTTAGTAATTAGTACTTATCTTAACCATGTCCTGATTAAACTGGTTTCATAAACATATTCTTAGCTATGTATTAACTCTTATAATTATTTTAGGATTGTGTTGGAGCTATTGATGGAACACATATACCAGCAATGGTATCGGGACCCGAAGTAGCTAGCTACCGTGATCGTCATGGTAAAATATCACAAAATGTATTAGCTGCTTGTAACTTTGATTTAGAATTCATATATATTCTTAGCGGATGGGAGGGTTCAGCTCATGACTCCAAACTATTACATGATGCTGTATCAAGGAGGAACGGACTTAAAGTGCCAGAAGGTTTGTATTCATTTATTTATTTACACTAGGATGTACCATAAATAATAACTTTATGTGTTTTAATTTTAGGTAAATTTTTTCTAGTGGATTGTGGATTTGCAAATCGTCGTCAATTTTTAGCTCCGTTTCGAGGTGTTCGATATCATCTCCAAGATTTTGCTGGTAACGATCGTGACCCCGTAAATGCGAATGAGTTGTTCAATCTTCGACATGCTTCCTTGAGAAACGTAGTGGAGAGGATATTTGGTGTATTTAAATCTCGATTCACAATTTTTAAGTCTGCACCTCCATTTCCAATTAAAACACAAGCAGAGTTAGTGTTAGCTTGTGCAGGATTGCACAACTTTCTTCGCAAGGAGTGTCGTTCTGATGAATTTCCAATCGAACCAGAAGATGATGAATCTGAAGATGAAGAAAATGATGATGAACTAGGTAATCAAACTCAAGAGCAACAACGACAAATTGCTAATACATGGAGAGTTGGCATAGCTACAAATATGTGGACAGATGCTGTGAGTGATAGCATTCAAAGATGAGAAATAGAGAATTCATTGTTTTTACGGATTGGAGTATGCAATTTAAATCCATTGCTTCTTCCATACAAACATGGTTGAACGCTGAATAATTCTTTTTGCTTTGAGTAGTTATGTTTATATGAAATTGTTGGGCTTTTTTCAAAAACTTTGATAGCTAGTTTATTTTGACACTAATCGATCGGGTTCCTTTTTTACTTTGATAGCTAGTTGAAAATATTGAATATGAACTTGGTATTGCAATTTGGGACTACAGATGAAAATTTTGGCTTGTAAAGAGAAGGAAATTGTTGATCAAATTCTCTGCAATTCTCTAACCCCATGTAAAGAATTCTCTCACAATTCATGTGAATTCTCTGGAAGTTATAATTAATTCACTCAAAATCCCTGGGAATTCATTTTTTTTTCTCTCAAACTCTCTCAAATTCTATAGATTTAAATTCCCTGAAACTCTCTACAAATCCTAATTGAATACACCCCCTACATAGTACATATTTTATACAATTTAAAAATCCGTAGCATCTAACTAACGCTTTTCTAGTCAAATCTAATTTTCCAATCGCCTACCTACCGCCTCCAAAATGTCAATTGCACCCCATTATTTTTTCTTAAAGCAAGCCAACAACACCATGAGTAAGGAAAAAAAACCACAGAAAAGAAAGAAAAAACATAAAAATTCAAAACACTAATAAACACAAGCCCTCCACCTACCAAGAAATCTAATTTCCATAGAAATTAAAAATCTCAATAAATAATTAAAAATAAAATTCAAACAGCCTGCCTCATAGAATATCCGACAATTAAGAATTTCGGATTCGGCATAAAGTATTAATATAAATTCAATTTCTAATTTCCATAGAAATTAAAAATCTTAATAAATTATTTCCTAATCCGACATTTTCTGAAGCCTCCATTTTACATCACACTGCGGTCCATCTTCTGTACAAACAAACGCCAACCTAAAACCTCGATCCATCGACGGACTCCTCGAAGCCTTCCCTCTCCTCTCTTCTCTCTCTCTCTCTCTCTCTCTCTCTCTCTCTCTCTCTCTCTCTCTCTCTCTCTCAGATCTCCGTTTCTGAGCTTCGAAAATGCAGAGCGCTGCCTTCACTCTCACGCCCTCTCTCCGCCTTCCGAAGCCTCGGAGGCCGTCAGTGAGCTCCGCCGTGAAACCTAGATTCGATCCGATACTTGTTTCGGCCTCCTCGAAGCCGAACAATTTCAATGACGCACTCTTCCCTTCTCTTCCGCGCCGATCCTGGTCTCTCTCTTCGTCTTCCTCTGATTTCAAGCTCAGGCCTTGGACTTCCGTGCCGTTAGTCGATTCCGATGAGGGAACGAAGCGTTTTGAGGTACGCGCCACTGCGGAAACCGCGGGCGAGAGCTCTGAGTCCAGCAGCAGCATATTCAAAACGCTTGAGCTTGGGGCGTTGTTTGGCCTCTGGTACCTCTTCAACATCTGGTTCAATATCTACAACAAGCAGGTAGCTTTTGTGTATTTTGCTTCTGCTTGTTTGATTTCTTGTGTTCTTATTTGCTAAATGTGCGATTGCTGTGGATTTGTTTGATTTTAGTGAAAATGCATTGTTAGAATCCTTTTTTTTTGGTAGATTCTGTTTGGTTTGGCGGAAAGTTCTTTATTTGAATAGAAAATGAAAGAAGATGTAAAAGGTGGAGCCTTTATTCATTTATTGAATAGAAGGAGGTGTAATTATAAGGTGATGAAAAGGGAATATGTAGCTTTTACCTTGCTAATAAGATATCGAACAAGTCTGAAATCTAATGACCGAGATAAGAGTACATTATGTTTGATTACATGCAATTTAGGGAGCTATTGATCAAGGAAACTTCTTGTTTACAGGTCTTGAAGGTGTTCCCATACCCAGTAACTGTCACTGGAATACAATTTGCTGTTGGGACTGTAGTTGTTCTGCTTATGTGGGGTTTGAATCTGTACAAGAAGCCGAAAGTTAGCGGTGCACAGGTACTTACTAGTTTGATCAAGTGAGTGTCTGATATATGGGTTATTGATTTTCCGTTCCATGATTCTTATTTTAAGCAACTTGTCAACAGCTTGCAGCAATTCTTCCACTGGCGATTGTGCACACTTTGGGTAACCTTTTTACAAATATGAGTCTCGGGAAAGTGGCTGTCTCGTTTACTCACACAATCAAAGCTAGTGAACCCTTTTTCTCAGTTATCCTCTCTGCCATGTTTCTCGGGGAGGTAAGGATTTCATAAAGTTTTGCCCCATTATCTGTCTAGAGGCTCTTTTAAAATTCTTCATTGTGTGTACGTTGTTTCTAGTTTGGTGCAAATGCTAAATTCAACAATTTGTATGAATTGAGATGGCTATGTATCCAAGCATAATCAACCGTGAGAATCCAATTGTAGAATTTTATAGCTTCTATTTTTCAATTGAGTTCCAATTGGGTTGTCCATTTATCTTATATGTCGGATGCTTATATAGATACCTACTCCCTGGGTCGTTGCTTCCTTGATACCAATCGTTGGTGGAGTGGGACTTGCATCGATTACTGAGGCCTCGTTTAATTGGTAAGAAATTACAGTATATTCAAAATAATGCCAAAAAACAGAGAGAGAGAACCACAACATCTAGATTTGGTTGATGAATCAAGAATTTTGCGCATGCATTAATGGTTACTTAATATAATTATTTTTTTGTTTGTGAACAGGGCTGGATTTTGGAGTGCTATGGCTTCCAACTTGACAAACCAATCTCGTAACGTCCTTAGCAAAAAGGTCATGGTTAAGAAAGAGGTAATATTTGTTTTCCATATTTTATGTCAGAAGTAATATTGTGTAATTGGTTATTGTTGTAGTGGTAGCGAGGTGGTAATTTATGATTGGTAAGAAAATGAGCTGAAAAGAAATGTTCTCCAGGTCACCTAGTGACCAAGAAATGCATGGTTACTCACCTTTGGATTTGATATCAATGGTGAAGAATAAATGGATGTGCTTTTAATGTTTTAATCTCATTTCTTGATATCAAATCCAAGTGTGGGTGACCACGAATCCTTGGTCACTTGAGAACTGGACTCATGGACTGAATAGATTCACGTCTGCCTTGCATTCTTCTTTTATTTAACTACTTCTTTTATGCTTCTTATTTGTCTTTGATTGGCATTGTAACCAGCAATTTGTTTTGAGCAGGCAAATATGGACAACATTACACTCTTCTCAATTATAACAGTCATGTCCTTTTTCTTGTTAACTCCTGTGGCTATCTTCATGGAAGGGGTGAAATTTACGCCAATTGTTATGCAATCCGCTGTGAGTATCTTTTTATGAGCTAAAGCTTGCATTGCAACAGAGTTGTTGTAGATTATACTCAAAACTAATTAGTTCTCTGCTTGCATTGCAACAGAGTTGTTGTAGATTATACTCAAAACTAATTAGCTCTCTCTCTCTCCAATTACAGGGTCTGAATGTAAAACAAGTATATATTAGGTCTCTCATTGCTGCACTCTGCTTCCACGCGTATCAGCAGGTTAGACTTTTTTCTAGTTTTGTGGTTTAATATCCTTTTCGTTTATTTATCGATTTTCCTGGGCTTCTCATGATCTTCTCATGAGCTTTTGTTTATAGCATGAGTTCATTATTGATGTTCAGCATACTTGTAGTGAAGTACTGAAAAGTATTTTTAGGTAACGGAAAGTCACTAATCCATGATGTTTCTGAGCAAACATTCTAGTAATTTTTCTAATTGGTCACTATATTCAATATTGCTTAACAGGGTGTGCAGTGTGCATTTCTTTTCAATCTCTTGTCAAGTCAAATTGACCAGAAATTTCCTCGTAACTGCTTACCTTTTATATTTTCTTCAAGGGTTGTTTATGAACTATCTTGAAATACTGTCAGAATTGTGCTCATGCTGACTTCAAATTTTGATCCCTTTTGGGGGTGCTAAAATTGGGAATGGGATGGGGTTAAGGAGCCACCCTTAGCATAAGAACTTAAATATTTTGTACTCTGGATTAGAATAGAGTAAAAATACGAAATCAGCTCGAAAAATTTCAGGGTGCAAAAAAAATGCAAGGGATAGTTATAACTGTATTAACTGTATCTGAAAGCTTCCTGTTTGATGCTCGATTTTCCTAAACATTGATGCTTCGTCTTGTTTTCGGCATTGTACTCTCATGTAAGTTGCTGACTATTGGTGAGGTGAACAATGCAGGTTTCATACATGATATTGCAGAGGGTATCACCTGTTACCCATTCTGTGGGTAATTGCGTGAAGCGTGTGGTGGTTATCGTGAGCTCGGTTCTCTTCTTCAAGACACCTGTTTCAGCTGTTAACTCTTTCGGTAAAATGCTTGCTTGGTTTTCGCGAGGATGTAAATATTGGTTTTGCATGATGGATATTGAGTTTAATTACGAGCACAGTTTTTCTTGTTACGTAAGTGTATAATCTTGTTTCAATGTAATGCAGGCACTGGACTGGCTCTTGCCGGAGTTTTCCTGTATTCAAGGGTGAAGCGTATTAAAGCAAAGCCGAAGAGCGCTTAAAGTAGTGCATTGAGATTTTGCTCTTTGATGGAGGAGTTAGATGAAAATTTCCAATTTAATTGTAGGTCAGGCAGGAACTTCATTAGTGGTTTGCTTCTTAATATTTTCATGTTGGTTTCTTGTATTATTTTTTGTTTGTTTTAGAATTTCATATTTTCTGGACCGCATGATGTGACGAGAAGTATCCTATCCTAGGTTGTCTTCTGGTTTCAAGTTGTAATTGAATTTTTCCAGGGGTTCACGATTTGAGTGTAGAACATAATCCCGAAGAAGGATTAGTTGTTGAAGAAGGTGATGGTAGGGATTGTTTGGGAATGTAGTTGTTGGCATCCATTTTCCCTATCTTTCATGGCTTCGTTACTTATTTGTATGATAAAAGTAAGCCTGTAAGCGTATGTGTACATGCTTGTGATAATGTGATTGTCACACTTGAAAGTCGATCCCGTAAAAAATGCTAATCATCATTGGCATACAAGGTTCGTTTCAAGTTTTCTCACTCGATTTTTGAAAGTCTAGGGCTAGAGGTGATTTTTGGATCAGAAACAAGCATCCAAGTGTTGATTCAACAAGGTTTTGGAATTACATTTTAGTTTTAATTTTGAAATCTCGGAATGTCAAAATATATTGGAAATTTTGAAATAGATTGATTTGTTTATCAATGCTAAAATTATACTGATGCAATAATTCCTCTTATGAATTACTTCCAACAAATGTCGAGTTTTTCTCCTCATAATCCTTGCCAAGCGACAAACCACAAAATCACTACCTCAAATTTGATTCGGAATTGAGTAACCAGTCATAACAGCTACAAAGACTTTCCTAAAAAAGAGAGTGGCTTAGTGGCCACAACCACGACCAAAAAGCTCTATTGAGCAAAGCGAGAGAGTGACCAGTACTAAAAGCAAAAGATAAAAAAGAAAGGACTCAAGAAAGATTGCTGTCGACTCCAAGGCCAAAAGCTAGAGCGGGCGGCGGGAGGTTCTCTCTTTGGAAACATTAAGTACCAGATACTGTAGCTGGACATCAGAGTTAACATTTATAGTCAAAACTAAATTTGTAATGATAAATTAACAAGCTTGTTTGTACCATACTTGACCAATCCCGAAACTATCAAGTACCTTCAAGGATCCACTGAAGGGTTCATGCTAAGGCACCCTTGTCAAAGCACAAGAGTTTCCCTCCAATCAGGAGGCCAATCACAGCACGACACATGTCAATATCAGAATAAAGCTCATAGAGTCCCACATTGACCGCGAAAAAAGACTGGAGACTCTCCTCAACTATAAAAGAAGACCATTCTCCTACAATGAAGCCCTAATGTCATTATTGTACTTAAACTAGTCATTAGAACTCACTAATGATGATTATGCTTGAACCTATATATTTGTGTAAACCCTTCACTATTAATGAGAACTCATCTACTTTGTGGAAGCCAAACTTAGGGTGAACCACGTACATCTTGTGTTTGCTTCCCCATCTCTATCTCTTTACATATTTATCCTCACTAGTGACCGGAGCAACCGAGCGAAGGTCACAAACTTGACATTTTACGTTGTTCCAAAGTCTTCACTGATTTTGTACATCAACATTTGGCACCGTCTGTGGGAACGACACTAATTTCTACTCTTTCCAGCTTTGTCAAGCTAGTTTCCATCGTTCATACACTCTCCTTTGATTTGGCATCCCTCTCCAACATGGGAAGCGAAGGAAGCTACAACACACAGAACAACACCCCCGTCATGCCTAGTGTGAGGCAGTGAAGGAAGGAAAGAAATAAGTTTGCTCTTTAGGCTAAGGTTGAAGAGTTTGAGGCTCAAAACAATAAGATAGCAATGAAGAATGAAATTCTCCAAGAACAGTATGACAAACACTTTGAGATGCTCCATGAGGTTAGGCAGACTCAATCTCACAAGCCCATCGCTCTTGTGGATGGTAACCATCACCTGTGTGCTCCTCAACATAGAGAGTCACCAGTTTTCAACATAGATACTCCTAATGAGGAATGAACTACCCATCAATATGTTGATCAGCACAAGACTTCTCTCAACCCAACTGCTTCGACCCAAAGCATTGGAAGTGGAGAGAGGCACATCTTCATAGAAGAAGTGGAAGAATCAAAGGCTATTTATAGCAACTGTCGAGACTTCTTGAGGCAGTGTTGAGAAAGCCTCATCCACATAAGCTCAAGTATCAAAGACCCAAAGTTCATTGAAGGGCTCAACCCCCTACCATAATGTAGGCCATCCCTCATTCTAGGAAAGGAACGATAAGCCTTGGAGGGACAATAAGGTGTAGGAGACTCAAAGGATTTCCAAGGGGCACATCCTGGCAAGTGAATCCAGGGAAATGCCACATGCTATTAACCAAACTTTCTTACTTCAAAATGATGAGGGAAACTTACGAAGAAACGCTCTAATAGTGCCTGATTCCACTTAAGACCCCCTTATCTTGCAACTCATCGAAGAAGTGAACAGGCTGAAGGCCTAGCGTCAGGCCAAAATAATTGACTGGAATCAGCCAAGGCCTGACCCTCTAACAAGGAGTATTATTTGAACCCCTCTACAAGGAAAAACTAAACATAAGCTTAGCTTACAATCGTATATTGAGAGGGAAGATCCAATTGAGCATATCCATGTCTTTGAATCTACCATGGCATACCGAAGACACAATGATGAGGAACGATGTCTTATACTTCCATCTCTCTGGTAGAGCTCTCAATTGGTATTGTCGTCTTCAACCTAATATTGTGGATTCCTTCGCTAAGCTAAGAATACTCTTCGTGGCTCAACACATCTTCCAAGTTGATCGCTTACACTCCGTTGATGAGTTATACACTATTCGTTAGAAGTCGGACAAGTCACTGTGTGAATATGTTGGTCGTTTCAGTCACAAGTACTCTCGTTGCGCTGAGGTAGATGATAAAATAACACTCAGAGCCTTCACGGTAGACATGTGTGAATGCTTTTTCAAGTACATGATCAATGTTAACACTTCGAAGACTTACTCTAAGGTAATGATACAAGCTTACAATCATGCCTTTGCTGAGGCAATGACATACCAAGGGAACCCTTCTATGATTAACCTCTATCAACAAGTAAGGAGTGAAAGTTAAGTTCTATCAAGTGAGAAGGTTTTGGCTATCTGGACACCCATTGCATCATCTCCTGCCTTACTTAGCTACCCGTTAAGTCATCAAACGTATTCGTCTCTTGGCAAGAGAAAGAATTTTTACTCTCAACAATTTCATTACAACAAGAGGGATAAATATCAAGACAACCAGGGGTGAACGTACCTTCAACTATTATGACCATGGGGTCAATCTTCGCTCTTTCCAAATAGGGACTAGGTGTTGAAGGAAATGCTTTTACAAGAAGGCATACGCATTACAAATGTTTTGACCTTCAACCATTTGAGATCCTTTGTAACACAAGCCATTCGATAAATATTTAATGAAGATGGAGTTCAGACAACTTTGTCTGAGTCTTTTACATTCCTAGCATTGGAACACTTGGTCTACGTTGACCTACCTCTATACTCTAACTCAGAGCTTCAACATGCGTATTTGACATAAAGTAAGTGAAACTAAGTGTTACAACCAACATGGTTCACATATCCAAACGATAGATTCCTTCATGCACAGCAAAACATTCATAAACATCACTCATGTCAATTAACATAAACATCATACATTTCAACACATTCATCCATAAGCCAACTGAGCTTCGAAGATGTGTCAATATGCATTTTGCCATTTTGCGCTTGCTACAATGTGCCTCAGCAACTTGCCCTTATTCTCACCAACCAGGTGATGAAGGAACTTACCTTCGTATCACCAACCAAGTGATGAAGAGTACAACCTATACTCTAATATCCTTCGACAACTTGCCACTCTTTCGACTAACCAAGTGATGAAGGCACTCATTTTTGTACACTAACTAGGTGATGAAGAGTACAACCAGTACTCTAAGAAACAATTTTGAGTTTCGGCAACTTGTGACTCTTCTTACCAACCAGGTGATGAAAGAACTTACCTTCATATCAACAACCAGGAGATGAAGAGCACAACCAATACTCTAATAAACAATTTTTAGTTTCGGCAACTTGCCACTCTTCTTATTAACAAGGTTATGAAAAAACTCATCTTCATATCACCAACCAAGTGATGAAGAGCACAACCAGTACTCAATCAATAATGTTGAGATTCAGCAACTTGCCACTCTTCTTACCAACTAGGCGATGAAGGAACTCACATTCGTATCATCAACTAGGTGGTGAAAGATACAACTAGTACTTTAATAAACATTTTTACCTCAACAACTCACCACTATTCTCACCAACCGAGTGATGAAAAAACTTACCTTTTTTTCATTAACTAAGGAAGAACAGTACAACCTGCACCTGTGCATTCTTAGCATTCATAAGCAGTCAAAAATTTTCAAGCCTTAGAACTCGGAAAAGGCATTTACAAACTCAACAAAGCCTTCCACACTCTTGCTCAAGAGTGTGGAAGCAGAATTGTATTTTATGGTTCAACAAACCTTCAACAACTACAACACGTAGATTGTCTTAAACACTCTTGCTCAAAAGTGTGGAAGTAAAATCGTATTATATGGTTTAACAAACCTCCAAAACTACAACATGTAGAATGGCTTCCACACTCTTGCTCAAGAATGGGGAAGCAAAACCTATTTATATGGTTCCTCCGAACTTTCAACTACTACAACATGTAGATTGCCTTCCACACTCTTATTCAAGAGTGTGGAAGCAAAATCTATATATGTGGTCTATCCCACATTTTCTTGTCCCTAATTAAAAAAAAAGCCAAAAAAAATTGAAATTAATTAATTAATTAATCATTATTTTGATAATTATTAATTAAGCAATTAATTAAGTAATTAATTAATTAATTATTAATTAAGACATGTAGAGAAGGTCAACAAAGCTTCAACACATAAGAGATAACTACATGTACTTAAGAGTGTGGAAGTAAAATCAATTTATGGAATCCTATAAAATGCTTCCCACACTTTGAAGAGTAGAGCTTCCCACACCCTTGAAGGGAGGGAGCTTCCCACACTTTGAAAGGAGGAAGCTTCCCACACTTTGAAGGTTAAGCTTCCCACACCCTTGAATGGAGCGAGCTTCACACACCCAAGGAAGAAAGCTTCTCACACCCTTTAAGGGGGGAGGGGGGAGCTTCCCACATTTTGAGGGAAGGAAGCTTCCCACACTTTGAAGGGAGAGAGGTTCCCACACCCCAAGGGATAGAGCTTCCTACACCATTGAAAGGAAAAAGCATTCACACATTTTGAAAGAGGAAGCCTCCCACATAGGGATGGGCAACGGTTATGGCGGGCGGGTAACCGCGGTTATTTACCCATAACCGTTTATGCTCATACCCGCATAACCGTTTACCCGTTGGGTAATTGCCTAAACGGTTAACCATACCCATAACCGCATACCCATTTAACCGTAACCGTTTAATACCCGTTTACCCATTTACCCTTTTTAACCCGTTTATCCTTTTTTTTTTACCCATTCCCCTTTTTCACCCGTCTACATGTTTTTTAACAACTTGAAAATTTAAAAAAAAATTGTCATAATTTTATTTTTTTTAAATTTTATTTTTCAATTAAACACTGTTATAGGTCCATTCATCATACATTTCCGTATTTTAATTTTTTGAAGTCCTTATACCATTTCAATAATTGAAATAATAGTTTACAGACTATATTTCTAATTGTTACTAATACCCATAACTGTAAGTTTATAACCACCATAACTGTAAGACTATGAATTTTTTTCTTAATTAGAAAAAGCACCATCATAACTGTAAGTTTTAGACAATATCACCTCGGAAGTCAAAAGGGTTAAATTGAAAGAGCAAATTTAAACTCTTTGAAGTCTATAGATTTTGAAATGTTATGGTTATAACTGTAAGTTTTAAATTTACAATTTAACACTGTTATAGGTTTGTGTTAATTTTACATATATAAAATAAATGGGTAAACGGTTACCCGTTTATAACCGCGGTTAATACCCATAACCGCCCATTTAAATTTCGTGGGTAAACGGTTATACTCATAACCGTTTATTTATCTAAACGGTTACCCATAACTGTAACCGTTTAATTTAAATGGGCGGATAACCGTGGTTACCCATAACCAATGGGTATTTGCCCATCCCTACTCCCACACCTTGAAAGGAGGAAGCTTCACACTTTGCCTAACTACAAAAAAAAAAAAAAAAAAAAAAAAAAAGGTTCAACCTAAAACTTCAACAAAAAATTCAAAAATCCTTCCACACTCTTACTCAAGTGTGTGGAGGAAAAATCTATTTATATGGTTCAAAAAAGCTTCAACCGAAAGCTTCAACAAAAAAAATTCAAAAAGCCTTCCACATCTTGCTCAAGAGTGTGAAAGTAAAATCTATTTATGTGGTTCAAAAAAGTTTCAACCAAAAAGCTTCACCTACAAAGCTTCAACCAAAAAGGCTTCATCTATAAAGCTTCAACTAAAAAGTTTCACCTACAAAGGTTCACCTACAAAATTTCAACCACAAAGCTTCACCTACAAAGTTCAACCAAAAAGCTTCACCTACAAAGGTTTAACCACTCAAGCTATGTGCCCAAAGGAAAAAACTTCACGTACAAAGATTCAACCAAAAAGCTTCACCTACAAAGCTTCAACCACTCAAGCTATGTGCCCAAAGGAAAAAGCTTCAACCATTCATGGTATGTACACAAAGGAAAAGGTTTCAACCACATTTTATTTTCTCACAAAAAAGAAAGAAGGAATTGGGCTTAAGAAAAAATATATATACTTGGGCTACATTAAAAAAAAAAAAAAAGGAGAGAAATTTTTAAGTCTTTTTTCTAATGACTCAAGAATATCAAGCCACCTCCTTTGGCTATCCTCTTCGCTTGGAAACTTAGAGGACTCCCACTATATGCTACTACACTTCGATACTAAGAAGTTTCGTGATTACTTAGTGACTTAGAATCTTCAATTCCCCAACTGAGAAGCTTTCCTTACTCGGGGACTTAGGGGAGCACTATTTACACCATACTTGACCAATCCCGAAATTACCAAGCACCGGTCAACTTCATACCTTTAAGGATCCACTAAGCGGTTCATGCTGAGGCACCCCTGCCGAAGCACAAAAGTTTCCCTCTAACCAAGAGGCCAATCATAGTACGACACATGTCAACGTTAAAATAAAACTCATAGAGTCCCACATCAATCACAGACAAAAGCTGGAGACTCTCTTCAACTATAAAAGAAGATCATTCTCCTACAATGAATCCCTAATATCATTAGGGTACTCAAACTAGTCATTAGAACTGACTAATGATGATTATGTTAGAACCTATGTATTTTTGTAAACCCTTCACTATTAACGAGAACTCCTTTACTCCATGGACATAGCCAAACTTAGGGTGAACTACGTACATCTTGTGTTTGCTTCCCTATCTCTATCTCTTTACATATTTATCCTCACTAGTGACCGGAGCAACCAAGCGAAGGTCACAAACTTGACACTTTACGTTGTTTCAAAGTTTTTACTACAAAGCTAATTAACATATATAGCATTAAACAGTTACTTCCACTTCCAGGAAGTTTACCAGCCTCATATCACTGCTGCCAAATTTGCTTTAAAAAACTACTTTGTAAATTTTGGCCATGCCCTTATTGAGCACCCCCAATCTTAATATTTGATGGAAATAACCAAACTTGAGCTATTCCAAAGCAGTAACAACTCTCACAAGATACAGTTTGGCATTCGCCTCCTTGTTAAACTCATGCATGATGAAAAGGCAGAAGCCATATTCATTGGATAAGGAATATACACAAGAAGGGACGAGGAAGAAAGAAAAGAGAATGCTATTTTAGAATAATTGTGTGTCTATTCATCTCTCAAGAAGGGATTTATAAGATATTACAATCCTATCAATAAGGAAAGAAATAATTTACATAATATCATACTAAACTAAGAATCCCAAGATTATAGGAATATACACAAAAAGTCAACATTCCCCTTTAAGTTGGTGTATATATGTCACACATGCCCAACTTGTGTAAGAAACTTGAAAACTTATGACTTGAAACAGCTTTTGTGAGGATATCTGCCAACGGATCTTCCGTTCTTATTACTGGTACCTCAATTATTTTCCCTTCCAATTTCTCTTTGATGAAAAACCGGTCAACTTCAACATGCTTTGTTCTATCGTGCTGTACCAGATTATGTGCAACATCACATGCAGCTATTATCACAAAATAATTTCATGGGCTGATCACATTCTATACCTAAATCCCTCAACATAATCTTAAGCCACAAAATTTCACAAATCCCTAAGGCCATACCTCTATATTCAGCTTCTGCATTGGAACGGGCAGCTACATTTTGTTTCTTACTCCTCAATGTAACCAAATTACCCTTAACAAATGTAAAGTAACCTGATGTTGAGCGTCTGTCATCCACTGAGCTTACCTAATCTGCATCAGTATAACCTTCAACTCTAAGATGGTTATTCCTTTTAAACAAAATTCCTTTGCCTGGGCTTCCCTTCAAATATCGCAAAATCCTCATTACTGCATTCATATGTTGCTATCTAGGATCATGTATGTATTGACTCACTACACTCAAGGCATAGGCAAGGTTCAGTCTTGTGTGTGCCAAGTACATTAAACAGCCTACTAACCTTTGGCATCTCTCTTTGTTAACTGGTGCTTGATTTGGATCAATACTAAGCTTTAATCATTCATCTAATGATGTAGCTACTGGTTGACAAGCTGACATGCTGGTTTTCGTGTAACAAATCAATAATATACTTCCTTTGAGACAAAAAAATTCCAGAACTGCTTCTCGACACTTTAATTCCTAGAAAATATTTCAGGAATCCAAGGTCTTTCATCTCAAATTCTGTAGATAAGTATCTCTGTAAGGCCAAACGTTTTTCCGGATCATTCCCTGTTACCACCATATCATCTATATACACAATAAGTGCAATAAGCTTTCCATTTTTCTTTTCAGAAAGAGAGTATGATCAAAGTTACTTTGTCTGTAACCAAATGCTCTCCTCGATTTTGTAAATCTTCCAAACCATGCTCGAGGAAGATCTATATAAATTTCTTCTGTCAAATCTCCATGCAAGAAAGCATTCTTCACATCAAGCTGCTGTAAGGGCCAATTAAGATTTGCAGCCAAGGACAACAAAACATGAACGATGTTGATCTTGGCCATATGTGCAAATGTATCTATATAATCAATTGCATATTTTTGAGTGTAACCTTTTGCTACTAGTCTTACCTTAAAGCGATCCACCGTCCAATCAGCTTTGTACTTCACAGTATAGACCCATTTGCATCCCACAGATTTCTTGCCAACAGGCAAGTCTGTGATCTCCCAGGTAGCATTCTTTTTCAAAGACTTCAATTCTTCATTCATTGCTGTTTGCCAACATGGATCAGCTAAAGCATCCTGCAAACTGTTAAGAATAGATACAGTAGATAATTGATATGTAAATGACTTAATTGATTTTGACAAGTGACTGGTAGACACATAATTACTTAACTGGTATAAAAGTTTAGACTCTTGGTTAGGTCTATTCACCGGGTACCTAGTTTTGCATTTAGGGTTAGCTTTGTAAGTAAGTTTTGGAATACCTCGGTTGACACGGTTAGGGAGACAACGTGGTGGTGGTGTATCTCGGATCGAAGATGATTGATTATGGTTACTAGGGCTCAAGGGTGGCGAGACTGACTGTGAGGTAGTTGGAGACACTGAGTTATCCGATAGTGAAGGAATTGGTAGTGAGTTGTCTAACGGTGAATAAGGCAATGAATTTTCCGGCATTGTCGGCTCGTCTATTTCGTCCATTTCAAGGTCTTGAACATTGTTTTCATGCGAATGATCACCACTTGACTCCAAGACATTAATTCCAAGTCATTCACATCATTATTTTCTTGTGAATCATTACCACTTGTTTCCAAGTCATCACCACTTAATCCAAGTGATTTATACTATCTATATCAGGAATAGTATAATCAAGAGTTTAGACTTCTAGCTTATTCTCCCCTTGAAGTGCAGATCGGAATGGGCAAAGTACATATCGTTTTCATGAAATGAAACATCCATAGTGATAAACAACTTTTTCGTTAGAGGGTGATAGCAGCGATAACCTTTTTGTTTGGAGACATACCCCACAAACAAGCACCGGAAGACTTGAGGTTCAAGCTTACTCCTCTGTTGTTTATGGAGATGAACGTAAGCTACACAACCAAAGATGTGAGGTGGAAGATTTGGGACTACAGGAGCATTAACATGTGAGGTGAGAGCCTCAAGTGGTGTCTGAAAATCAACATATCGGGATGGAACACGATTAATGAGATATGCAGCCGAGGTGAGAGCTTATCTCCAATAGTCTAACGAGAGATGCGCCTTGAGCAAGGAAGCACGAATAACCTTTAGAAGGTGATGGTTATTGCATTCTGCAATCCCATTTTGTTGTAGAGTACATGGACATGTAGTTTGATGAACAATACCATAATGATCCAAAAAGGCTCGAAGTTCAAAGTTCGCATACTTGCCACCATTATCACTCCTGAGAACTTGTATTTATGACTTATACTGTACTTGCACCATTTTGTGAAACTGCTGGAACAGGGAAGTAACTTCACCTTTGGACTTCATCAAACACACCCAATTCATATATGTGCAATCATCAATAAAAGTAACGAGCTAATAAACACCACCAAATGTAGTAGTTTTAGATGGTCCCCAAACATCAGAGTGGATTATCATAAATAGAATGAAACTTTTTGTCAAATTGGACGAAAAAGAGGTACGATGACTTTTTGCCAATTCACAAACACAACATTTAAAGCTAGAAACATCATGCTTAACAAATAGACTAGGAAACAACCTCTGTAAATAACCAAAAGAAGCATGTTCAAGTTGACGATGCCACAACCAAACCTCTAAAGCTTTATTTCGCTCTCTTTGAGATCCTTCCACAGTAAAAGCTTGAGTCAACATTTGGGTACTATTCGATGTCAGCTCCAAGTAGTAAAGTTGCCCCTTTCTAATACCATAATCAATCGTCTTACGAGTTCGAATATCCTTAAAACACAAAAAGAAGGTCAAAAAATCACAAGACAATGTAGGGCGACAGTTATTTGAGTGACAAATAATAAATTATAATCAAGAGAATGAACAACAAGCATGATATCAAGATTAAGAGTATCTGAAAGGGAGACAACACCTTCCCCAATAATAGGGGTATGATTACCATTGGCAACATTCACAACAGTTTTGGTGGATGGTTTTAGGGTTTGTATCTGTCTAGAATCACAAGTTATATGTTCAGTAGCACCAGAATCAATTATCAATGTATTATTTGTAACAGATACAAAAACCTTTAACGCCTTACCTTTGTTACCTGTATTAGAATCTACTTTCGATTCAGCAATCGAGGTGTACGACTTGTTACAATGGGGATCACAAGTCTTGGACCGGTCTCGATTGGTCCTACTCTCATGTCTGGTTCGGTCGAATCCATTTGAAAGAGCACAAGCATGGGTAGCCATTGTGAATTAGGTGCAACATGTGTACGGGAACCAAATTCAGCATCAACTATTAGGCCCAAAAAACAAATACTGGCCATAAATAAATAAATAAATAAAGTAACCATTCTTCCTTTTTTTTTTCTTTCCTCAACAACAACTTTTTTCTTTTCTTAAGTTAAACACAATTTCCCCTTTTGATTCCTCTTTTTCTTCAACAAACACCTTTTTTTCATTTTTTTTCCTTGAACAGTAGCAATTGCCCTTTATCTTTCTTTCTAAATCACAGCCACTCAATGTGGTCTGCATGAGAAGGTTATCAAGCAAGCGCGACTTTACGACTTGTCGGGCAGCAGCAAGTGCAGATCAAATTGGTGCAGAAAAATCTAGTACCGGTGCGGGTCATTGACCAGGTGGGTCTAGCCGGGGTCAAGTAGCAGGACGGTGGCAGTCAGGTTCATTGGTCTGGTGCGAGAATCAGGCAGCGGCGAGATTTCTTGGTTTGGATCTCGGTTCGTGGGCACGTAATGCAATAGCGGGTCACGGTGGGTGGATGCACGGATCTGTTTGTGAACTCAGGTCAGCAACAACGACATCGCTCACTGGACAGATGGTGCGTTGAACAACTAGCTACGCGGCTGGTGGTTCTGGGTTTTTGAGACAGCAACGACAGCGTCGCTTGCTGATCGGACAGCCTACACAATTGGTACTGTTGGTGATTCTAGTTTTGTGCTTGGCGCACTGCTTTTTTTATTTTTTAACCTAGGCTCTGATACCAAGAAGAGAATGCTATCTTATAATAATTGTGTGTCTATTCATCTCTCAAGGAAGAATTTATAAGATGTTACAATCCTATCAATAAGGAAAGAAATAATTTACATAATATCATACTAAACTAAGAATCCCAAGATTACAGGAATATACACAAAAAGTCAACAAGAAGAAAATCCTTATTGCCAAAAGAGGAAAGAAAAAAGTACTACCTTGCAGGCGCAGAAGGTTGAAGCTGTAGCAAAAGCAGCGGTACCTGCAACTCCAGAATCTGCAACAAGGTTTGCATCGGCTGTTGGAGAACATAATGATCTAGTTCTCCCCATATTTCCAGCCACCAGAACCACGGGAGGCCTAATATTTGTTGCTATTCATGTTTCTGTTATGCGATATACTGCATATTGGATTTTTTTTTATTTTTTATTTTTTTGTTTTTCTGGTGAAACAGCGGGAAAGGTACATACATAGGTTTTGGCTCATCGTCGTCATGATATTAATAATATGATAGTTGAATGAAATAACCAGACAAATGGATAGCCCTAAACCATGAAATGAAACCAACCAAACAAATCGAATCGGTAACCCTAAACCCCGAAACCAACCGAACAAGTCGAATCGGTAACCTAAACCCTGAGACCAACTCAATTTTTTATCAATTCAAGCGGACGGAGCCAATGAAGGCTCACTAGGGGCATATGCCCCCACTCAAGCGATTTGTTTGTTAAGTTGCAAACTATAATTATATAATACACACTTGTTATCTTTGAAGAAAATATAAGTATTTAATGTCCAACATACCTTCATACTGCATATACTTCATATCAATTATTATATGAGCAAAAACGCTCTTGTTCTGTCATTCAAACAAAAAAACTTTTCTCCCGCGTAATCATGTATTAATATTTTTCTTATCACTCTGCCACTTTCCACTATTACACTGAAATTGTGATAAGTTATACTATAATAAGGTTTTCTTAGTTGATTTTTGAGTTGCCTCCACTAGAAGAAATTTTTAGCTCTGTCCTAGATTCAAGCAAACTAGAAATATGACTCCTTGAATTATTTCATGTGTGTACGATATTTTATATAAAGTAAGGCTAAACTCTTTTGAAAGAATCCTAAAGAGATTACAATTATATATTAATTACTTGATGCATACGAAATTTCTTCTTCAAGCCGTCGTGTTGTTGGTTGTTTTTGCTTTTAGTGTCGTTGGTTGGGCATCCTACTGCTTCATCCAACGGTCACGGTGCACTTAAGGCAAACCCTAAAATAACACGTTACCACAGGTTGTCCCAAAAAAAAAAAAAAACAGCGAGTTTACAACATGAGTTAATTTTTAGCTTATTTTTTGCTATGTCTCTTGGAACTTTGCTTTAATCTCAGGCTTATTTTAAGATACGCTCATTGGAACTCAAAAGTCGTCATTTTGTTCTAAGAAAGAAAAGAAGATCAAAGTATTGGACTTCTGAGCTAGCCCAATAAGAAGGAAAGAACCCGCACCATAGTACATAAACATGATTGCTTTACACCAGTGTGGTAAAGCACCCTCTGCAACTGAATATTTCATTATAAAGATGTTATTTGTTACAAAAACTCTCAGCATGTTTGTTACAAAACCACCAGTGCGGAAAATCACCCTCTGTAACTAAAAATTGATTGATATTTTCAATTTTCACAGAAGTGATGTTTTAATGTAATGGTGATTCTCTTTGGGAATTATTTGTGGCACCTAAATTCTCTTTTTGTACTCCTCGTAATGAGATTTTTGGAACGTCAATAACAATTCATTTCTCTTTCTAACATTTATACTGTGAAAACAAATTAACCACATGTAGGTGAATAAGGAGGTGCACCCATAGGAGTCTTATCCAATTCCTTGCTTTACTCCCAGAAGACAACCAGTACAATAATCTTGCATAATGGGTGGACACAAGTATTCTCTTTACCACTTCAATTAAGTAAACAAATAACAGATTAAATTTAAAACCTTAATTAATAATTAAAAACATTATTAGCAACTGCAAGAACACGTACGTGACACTCAAAACCCTAATGACACATACAAAAGCTATATCAGCAAGAGTACATGTATATATTTTGAATAAAATCACATATCCCTTATTCATTAATCATTATAAAGTCTACTCCTCTTCACCTCCATGCATAAACCATATATTAACCTCTGTATTATGTTATTGTAATAAAACCGTGTAATCCTGATACTATACGCCCCTTTTTCCCTGTCTCTCATCATGTGATGGTCATGCGATGAGAAAAATGGAAATATACTTCCGGTTACATTCAAAAGTCTACACATATAACCAAAACTCGATTGACTTCAATGCTGATTGCATCCCTCTCTCTTTCTGCAACTCTATGAAACTTCAGCTTAATTAGTTCACTCGAGATATCATCTCCACCAAATCCATCTCCTTCTTCACTTCATTACTCTCCCAATCCACTTGCATCTCCATCTCAAAATCCTTCTCATCAAAATTACCCTCGTCAACATTACCATAATCAATCTGATTTTTACCATCAAAGCTACTGTTGTTCTCACCAACATCAGGAGCGCAAGGGATGTCATCGAGCAGAGAATCGATGCTACACCCTTCCTCGAAGATGTTCTCGTCGAAACAAAAATTGGGGTCCTCATTGAAATCGTTGTAGCTCGGAACCAACTGATCGTTTGCGCAAGAAAATTCCAGGTTGGTTTGTGGCTGCTGAAGAGCAGCTGCAGCTGCTTTGGGGCTGGTGCTGTCACCGTTGTTGTTGTTAGCTGAACTGTTTTTTCGCTGCCTCCCTGTGCTGTTGCTTGCAGAGTCTAGGTTTAAGCTCTTGATGTATTCCTGCAGAACGGAGCCTCTAGGGTACTTTGATCGACATTTTCGCTTGGAATATTGTCGCCTTTTCGTTGCGTTCCAGTGGTTTTTGATGGAGTTTTCGGTCCTTCCGGGCAGTCTCTTTGCAATTTCTGCCCACTTGTTTCCTATTTCTGCATGAGCTTGTATCAGTATCTTGTCCTCCTCCTCACTCCATGTATCCTTCTGCAAAACAAATAAAGTTGACATTAAAAAAACAAAACAAAACCATTTGCATCACTTTCTTATTGTATTAGATTTGTACCACGCATTACTACACCACAACTAGACACAAATGTACGTGCGATTCATGTAGCATTACTCGCCAAGTGTATTGCAACCTAAAAACAATTTTCATGTAATTAGCATGTCTAGTTCTATAATGATCATTCATGTTTGGGATTGCTTCTTTATAGAACACTTATAAGCGCTTTTATTCAAAATCCAAATACTTCATGAAAATGCACTTGGAAATAATTCCGTGGCAGGTACTTCCCAATCCTATGACCCATAAACACTTCTAAAATTTTCAAGCAAACAGAATCTAAAGTACTTTTGGTTGTTATAAAGCGCTTTTCACTCTTCTTAAAACAATGCTAAACAAGTATAAGTCCATCAATTATCAAATACCTTGATGTCAGGCCTTAGGTGGTTATGCCATCTCTCCCTACATTGCTTCCCAATTCTCCCAGGCAACATCTGAGCAATGTGAGACCATTTCCTCACTCCAAATTGTTCAACAAGTTGAATTAAGAGCCTGTATTAACACAAATTTAACATTAATTAGAGATCTTAAGCTACCCAAAAATGCAATTAAAGTTTTAATCTTTCAGTTTTTACCTATCTTCCTCAATTGTCCATTGACCCTTGACCACATTTGACTTCTTTCGACCTTTCACCGTTGACCCTCTTGTTAATCCGGTAACTCTGCTTTTACCATTTATCCCAAATTTTCTGTAGTACGCATTTTGGTCTGCATTGTTTATGCAGGAGACCTCATCCGGCACCAAAGAGTTCATGGGTTTAATATCTTGAGAACAATCCAACGGCAGGAAATTAGTTGCAGTCCTATGAGATGAAGTTCCCACCACATGAGCTAACGGATTTGATGATCTGTGATGAGATGGGAATTTCAAGTAGGACCCACCTTGGAAGTTGTCCAAAACTTGGCCATGGGCCCCATTGTTTTCTGCAACATTTGGAGGCTTACATTCGTAAAAGTTAACGTCTTGATGAGATGAATATTGATCGTACGGGTAGGATGTGTCGTTATAAGGATCAAAACATTGGGTGTGGGTCCCAAACATAGTGTTTGTAGAGGAGACGTTGACCTGAAATTGATGATCAAGGTGGTGAAAATCTTGGAGGTAATTGTAGTTTCCCTTTGAAGACGAAGACGCTTCAAAGAGAAACTCGCCTTTTGTAGTGTAAGATTTGACATAATTTTCCGGCGCAACCAACGGAACATGAATTTGAGAGATGAGATTTTCCCTGAGCTTGTCGAGCTCCATCGAAGATGCTCTAAGCAAAATTTGTTAAAGAGTTTAGTAGTGGGAAAATGGGGCAGCTTCTGTTTTGGGAGCTGTCCCCATTGTACTCGTTTGCTTAAAAGGTGAAGGAGGAAATGTATTTATTATAAAGATAGATCGTGACCGTTGATCTTGCCTCATTCAACGGTCAAGGTTTGTTGCAAGAGCTAAATTTACATACTTTTGCAACTAGGGTTTTCTTTGTTGGTCTCAAATTTTGGCTCCTATAAATTTCTCTTTAATTTGTTGGATATTATTCTGACTGTAATTAAATCCATTAACTCAAGTTCTTAAGTATATAGTGGCGTTATGTAATGTTTATTTAGCAGAAAATGATTTTGGCACCCCAGTTTTCTCATCTTAGAGACCCATTTTATTTTGGGCCCTTTGATTAAATATGTTAAATGAGAATTAACGAACTAAAATTAACACGGGTGTGTAGAAGAAAGCAAAGAGTCTCATCTTTTGGTTCAAGGCCAAAGAAAGTCAAAGTCAAAGTCAATTAGGACAAATTTGAGAGTAAAAATCGGTTTTACTCCAATTAATGAAGTTAATTTAGTAAAAGTCGTTAAGAAAGACTTCACTCTCAGAAGTAATGGTTTGCATAACGACAAGCATTTTATTGCCTCTTTTGGTTAACTGTTAATTAAATTTATAATAAAAAATTAGGAAAGTCACACTTAATGAAGGGTATAAAAGAGCTGAGAAATGAGTTACGAGTGCGGAAAATGACTTTGAAACCCTTTTTTCTCTTTTTGCATTCTTCTCTTTTGTTCTAAGCTCCTTGGACTGAATAAATCAAAGGAGAATTGAGTGCTTAGAACAAAAGAGCATAGTGCAGAGAAGAAAAATGGCATTCAAAACTATTTCCCTAAGAGCATTTATCTTAAACCCGAGGGCCTTTGTTCGGATCCATATTTCCCAATAATGCTTGTACCAACAAAAAATGCCAAGCAACCCGCAACTTAATCTTTAAATATAATGGACCCATATGCATTTTTCTTTGTCTTATATACCCATTTAGCACCAATAGTGATGCAGGACAAGAACAAGGTGTCTCGAAAAGACAGGGGATAGAAACCTTGGAATCGCTCAACCAGGGGCAACGGAGCTCACACATGTTGCTAATCATGGATTAACTCACACGACAAGCCAAATATTTGATTTTAGAAGAAGAAACAACTCATTTCGATTGCACTAAGCAAATAATATTTCAAAGGAACACAATGAAACTCTAGTCCAAATTGGACTTTTGCTCTACCCCAAAAATATTTAAAATGTTCTTAAATGACTACTTAACTATTTGTGTTGCTCTAAAACTCAATTAAACATATTTGATGGTTTCCGTACGCATGAGACTCTTGGTAGATTCTAGTACATGCATGAGAGACTTGGTTACTGCATCATTCTCCTTTTCTTTGAAGAAACTCGTCCTCGAGTTTAAATCTTTGTTGACTCCATTATAATCTTGAAATTGATTTTTGCCTTTCCATGCGAATAAGTACTTGGAATATTTTCTTATTCTTGAAGTGCTAAATTCATGCTCCATGAAAAATCTTGCAATCCAATTGATATCAATCTTCATTTGATAGACTGAATCAACTAAAACTTGAGAAGCCTTCCAATTAAAAATATCAAAACCAATAAAATCAATGTATTCATAAACAACATCTGCTTTCATATCAACAATATCTTGAAATTTGATATCTCCCACTTCAGCAATGTCACCAACTTCCTTCAAAGATTAGTGATGAAAACCTTTCTTCTCTCCCACCAAAACTTTTGTTATTACTCAAGCTAAAACCATCATAAATTTCACAATTACTCAAGCAACAATCAAATAAGGGAGGCATACTCAAATGAATTAAAGACAAAAATTCAATATTTTCACACCCATAATTTGAACTAAGATAATCCAAACTAATCGTATCTTGTGCCACTTCATTGTAAAATGCTGAACAAAAATCTCCTTCAGTTGACTCAAACCACGGAGCTTAATCATGAAAAAGGTCAACACATTGCAAACAAATGCCTCCCTTCCCTTCGGAAACCACAATGCCTCGTCGTTGATTTTCGATGCGAGAGATTTGATTGGTGAGATGTCGATGCATCCTCTTAATCTTTTCCATGTCGTCATCAGACTTGTCATAAACTGGTGGAGAATTTCAATCAACCAAGCTAATCTCTTCAACCATTTGATATTCAAACGGATGAAAATTATCAGCCATGATCTTCTAACGTAGCAAAAAACCTGATCTGATGCCACTTCATGCAGAACAGAACCAAAGGTATCGAGGAGAGGGGGATATATGCCTGGGAATCACTCAACCAGGGGCAACGGAGCTCGCTTACGTCGCTAATCGTGGATTCGCTCACACGACCAAGGCAAATGCTTGATTTTAGAAAGAGAAACAACTCACTTCGATTGGACTAAGCAAATAATATTTTAATTCATTCAAGTCTCCTTTCTCAAGAGTTTAGTACAATATTTATAAGGAACACAATGAAACTCTAGTCTGAATTAGACTTTTGCTCTACCCCAAAAATATTTAAAATGTTCTTAAATGACTACTTAACTATTTGTGTTGCTCTAAAACTCAATTAAATATATTTGATGGTTCCTATACGCATGAGACTCTTGGTAGATTCCCATACATGCATGAGAGCCTTGGTTATCAAATAGGATTCTTGTGTGCTGGCAGATTTGTGAACTCCTAAGTCCCATTCTTCTCAATAGTCTTTATTTCTTCATCCATGGCTTGCTTCTATTTTTCCTATTCATATGCTTCATTAAATGAAATTGGATCTTCTCCAGCAAAGAAGGCAAAGAATATAGTATTATCCTCCAAATCTACTTGCTCTGAGGAGTCATAAAGATCTCGTATACTTTTGAACTTGCTTGGAGGGGAGTCGTCATCACTTGATGTAGCTCTTGGAGATTGAAGAGCAATTTCTAATTGATAAGTATTATCTTCTTCTTGCAAAATAGGCAATTTTGTTGTAGCATTTTCTTCTTTAAAGAAAGCATTTTCATCAAAGTGGACATCATGGCTAATCAAGAACTTTTTGGTCTTTGGATTGTACATCTTGTAGGCCTTGCTTCTTTCACTATATCCAATGAAAATGCACTTTTCTGCCTTATGGTCGAGCTAGTTTCTCAACTCCTTTGGAACATAGGAATATGCAACGTAGCCGAAAATCTTCAAATGTTGCACTCTCGGCTTCACTCCACACCATGCTTCATGAGGTGTGCAATCCTTCAAACTCTTTGTTGGTGATCTGTTGATTAAATATGCAGGACAAGAAACAGCTTCTGCCCAAAGTTCTTGTTGCAATCTTTTCTTCTTGAGCATGCATCTCACCATCTCCATGATTGTCCGGTTTTTTCTTTCACTCACACCATTTTGTTGTGGTGTATTTTGAGCTGTCAACTGATGCTTTAGTCCATAATCTCTGCAATATTTTTGAAATTCATTGGAGAGATACTCTCAACCACGATCTGTCCTCAAACTTTTGATTGGAAGGCTAACAAAATTTTCAACTTCGGCTTTGAAATCTTTAAAGGCTTGAAATGCTTCAGATTTTTCTTTGATGAAGTAGACCCAAACTTTTCTTGAGAAATCATTAATAAATGTAATGAAATATAGATTACCTCCAAAAGATGATACTGGCATTGGACCACACAAGTCAGAATGGATAGGCTCTAAAGGCTTCTTTGCTCGCCAAGAGGAATCTAAAGGAAATGAACTTCTATGTTGCTTACCAAATTGACAATCTTCACAAACGCCATCCACCGGATCAATTTGAGGCTACCCATGTACCATTCTTTTGTTTGATAGCAACATCAAACTTCCATAATTTAACTGGCCATATCTGTTATGCCATAACTCAGAGACTTCTTTTTCAGCACTAAAAAAACAAGATATTTTTGTTGTCTAGAGCTTAAAAGGAAACAAGTTATTTGCAGCAAGTCCAACCTTGGCAACAAATTTATCCTTCCTTTTCAGAACACAAAAATCACCACGGAGGCGAATATCATAACCCTTCCTCAACAGATGACCCATACTCAATACATTACTCTTCAAACCAGGAACATAATACATTTCAGAAACCTTCTCAATTGTTCCAGATTTTGATTTGAAAGAAACCTCACAAATTCCCTCAATTTTATAGGCTTTATCATCACCAATCCTTACTTGACCACGATCGAACTTATAGAGGGCAGAAAAAAGGTTTTTGTTACCTGTCATATGCTTGCTAGCTCCGCTATCCAAATACCACACATCATTCATTTGATCTCCATGACATGCAATCAATAAAGTTTCATTATAATCACCATCTCCAGAATTGGTTTGATGTATATAACCTGCTTCATATTGTTTTTCATCATCAGCCTTTTTGAACCAACATTCTTTGATCTTGTGCCCATGTTTGTTGCAGTAGTAGCATTCCGGAGTGCCACATGCTCTTCCTCTTTGAAAAACACGTCTTCTTCCTCGGTACGAATTGAAATTTCTTTCACCTTCATTATTGGAATTGCTTGATGAGCTTCGTTCATTTCCATAATAATTAGTGCCTTTGCCATTCAAATTTCTTCCTCTACCTCGTCCGCCTTTTCCACCTCTTCCACGTCCGAAGCTTTGATTAGGGCTAGAAGCTTGATTGTCATTGCCTCTTGTAGTTGTAACTTAAGACTTAAGTGCTTGATCAGGTTAAGTAGATGGAGGATTCCTCAAATTAATTTTGATCTCATGCGCCTCCAATTTTCCTTGTACCTCTTCCATAGAAAAAGTTGAAATATCATTCGACTCTTCGATGGCAGCCACAACATAATTGAATTTTGTAGGTAAGCTACGAAGAATTTTCTCAACAATTCTTGCATCTTCGAGAATCTCCCCATTTGAAGCCATTTGATTAACGACAGAGGTAACTTTGATAAAGTAGTCTTTGATTGTCTCACCTTCTTTCATCTCTAACTTTTCAAATTCTTTCCTTAAAGATTGTAAATGAACCTTCTTTACCTTCTCCTTACCTTTGGAGGCATTCTTGATCATATCCCATGCTTGCTTTGCATTTTCAGCTTTCACAACTCTTTCATATAATTGCATCTCAATGGTTTGATAGATGTGAAAAAGTACCTTGTTGTCCTTCTTTTGGTGCTCCCTTAAAGTATTCATCTGTGCTTGAGTTAACGCAGCTTCGTTATCCGTCTCTTCGTAGCCTGCTTCAACAATACTCTATAGCTTCAAAGCCTTCAACAACACCTTCAACAACATCTTCATATTATTGCTCTAGTAATCGTAATTTACACCACCAAATCGAGGAATTAGTGAAGCCAAGTTATGACCATTTGCATTTGCATTCGCCATATTGACAAAACTTCAACATGGCTCTGGTACCAATTTGTAGGAGGAAGGGTGATAGAGAAACATAAGAGATATGAGAGGTTTTTGAAACTTGAAAAGACTCTTCTAATTTTTGATTTTTTTTTACACATCAAACTCATAACACTACGGCTCTGGTACTAATTATAAGCTTCTTAATAATTGAAACATCTAGAGAAATCATGATTAACTCTAGAAATTCCAAACATCACAACTTTAGAACTTATCTTCTTGAAATTCCAAACATCACAACTCTAAAACTTCTATCTTTCTGATTTATGACTCTTTCTTTGTAACTTAAATTTGGTTTAATCTTCCAACAAACTCGTTCTGGAATGGGGTAGTGCTTCGCAAGAAACTGGAGTGGTGCAACTGACTAGTCGTCTGATGGCATATGTTCCTAGAACCCATCAAATAAGGTGAGGGTAGCAGCTGTGAAGAGCCTCTCAAGCCGATGCTATATAATGAAGGAAGAAAGTCATCACAGATGTCAACCTTAATCTAATTATGCAAATTAAAAAAGGAAAATCAGGAGCAAAAGTGGCATTTTCATCCAAGTTAGGAATGAAGACTCGGTAAAATAAGTCCCTAAATTCATTAGAAATTGCTAATTTCATCCCTACTATTTATTCAAAGCTATTTTATCCAATTTTTCATCAACTTAAGTTACTTGACACACTTTAGAGTGTAATACCATCATTTTCTCGTCTATAAGCCTTTAACATTTCATTTTCTTGTCTATAATGCCTCTTGTTGAAGGATTCCTACATGTACATATATGTATATGTTATATCTATACAGATGGCACAAAGCAGCAGAGCCAGCTTAATGCTCCAATTGCGTATTCAAATCAAGTCCAATTTTTTGCCTATAAATACTAGGCACTCATTTATAAGCAGGGGAGAGCAAAAAGAAGTAAGTCGAAGCCCCGGACATTCAGAAATTACTCAACCACAACCAAATCCAAATCCAAATACCCATACCCAACATGTGTGTTGTTCATCAAGCTTGTGGAGAATCAACAAGCACAACAAAGGCGTGCCAATTCATCCACCACCAAAGCTAAAGACCACCCACCACGTGAAGCTGGGCATGGTCTCATTTCATTCAAGATCAAGCCTTGGTGGCCCTTGAAGAAATCACAAGTCTGATTCAAGATCAAGTGTCTACCACCCTTGAATCAAATTTAGCTTCAGAGAAATGAAGTAAATTCAGACCTTTGGAGGGAACCAGAAAGCTCTTTGGCTAAATCAAACACTTGTGTTCTTCATCAAGCTCGTGGAAAATCAACAAGCACAACAAATATGTGGCAATTCATTCCCAACAAAGCTGAAGATCGCCAGCCACATGACATTACTCGTGGTCCTGATTGTTCAAGAATAAGCGTCGACAGCCCTTGAAGAAATTACAAATTCGATTCAAGATCAAGCGTGACATTTTCATACATGTGACAAACACATGTATATAACGCGCCTTGAAGTAGGGGCATTTGTAGACATCGAAATTTCGGTGAAATAAATGTTCACAAACGCATTAAAGTTTCGACGTGCCAGGGCATACGTGGAATGCGCCAAGTGTCACACAAATTGTACACATGGCGTCTGACTCAACAAAATTGGACGAGTCGTCAACAAAATTGGACGAGTCGTCAACACTTGGAGGAAAGAAATTATTTGATTTTTATTTAATTAAATCAAATGTTAATTGATGGAGTTAAATCACGAACCGGCCCACAAATCGAGTTCTTGTTCTTTCCTCAATTAATCAAGCCCACAATCAAGGCCAAATCCATTCGTAGTCAACGCTTTGAAAGTCTATAAATAGGAGGCTCCAAGACAAAGAAAAAGGTCCAGAAATCATTTCACGCCCAGACATTGAAGCTTTGAAATTCCGAAGCTCTCAAGCACTCAAACCCCCAAAACACTCGAACACTCAAGAAGACTCGAAAAGCTCTTCGTGTTCTTCGTCAAATCCAGTGAAGAACCACCAAGCACCCCTACACGTGCCGGTTCTTCCATTGCCAATAGCCAAAACCTTCCGGTATTCGTTCATCCAAGATCAAGTCATCGCAACCCTTAGATCAACAACACTACACATCTACATATTTTGGAGATCGAATTAGAGGATCAAGTTGTAAAGAGATTGTAACTCTACAAATTCATTAATACAAACATTTATTTTGTACACGTGTTCTTGTCTCATTTGTCACAAGAAATTCTTGTTTACAGTTATGACTGCTATCATGATCAGTGTTATGTTTATGTATTTTGTTGGATTTATTGTAAGGTTTGTTGCAGCTGACTTCGATCATGTCCATCTATAGTATTCTCATTATATTTCGTTTGCACCTTAAAGTTGCTTTTGGATGAAGTTTTGAATCTTTGATTAAGCCCTGGTTTGGTACTGAGGTGATTCTGAAAAAAGTGGGTATCAAAAAAAGCTGGGAGCTTTTTTTATGTTTGGTAAACATTCAACTTTAGTTTTTTTTCACAGTTTTTGGTGAAAAAAGCCAAAAACACAATGCTGCAAAACCCAGCTTTTTTCACATCTGTTTTACATAAAAGTTTATCAAACAATATAATACTGCTTTTTTTTTCTTCATTCAAAAGCACTTTTACAAAAACATTTACCAAACACTCTGCTGCTTTATTTCACAACTGCTTATTCTCATAGCACAGTAAAAGCAGTTTTTTTTCAAAGCACAGACCAAACCAGTTTTTTGATTGAACAAAGGAAATTAGTTATAAATAATTTGGTGATATCATCATCGTACTCAGTAATTGGTTATTAGAGACATTCTACTCGCGCTTTTACACGTGTAAGATGTGCTTTTTGTTTATCATGAGTGCTTGTTATGGTATGAGAGCATGTCCGCCCTTCACAATTGTTGTTGTCATATTATGAGAGTGGTTGTTTTGAAAATTTGAAAATGACAAATATTTATATGGAATTTAAACTTGAAAATGACAAATATTTGTAACCTTTTTTTTTTTACATGCATGATGTTGGATCAAAAATCAAGATTTTCTGAACTAGTTCCCAACATTACTGTCATTATTGCCACCAATGACACCACCACTTAGGCTGTAAACTAGTTGAGCTGAATCAAATATCATTATGCTCAAATTTGGCTTGTGTAACTTTTTTTGAGTTTGATCTAGGTTTGGCCTTTTGGAAAATAATAGATTTAGGATTTGGGGCTCAGCCCGTTAGAATAAGGTTTTGTTAGATATTAGGGGTTAGTTTATTATAAATAGAGTGCTTTGTTATTTATTAAAGAATAAGTCAGTCAAGATGCAATCTCTTGGGTTTATGTAGCCTTCTTGGCAATTTCATTTAATAAAGTTTTATATTCAGTTTGTTTGTTTGTTTGTTGCGTACTTTGATATTCAACTTGGTATCTGAGCAGATTCGATCCTTTGAGGTTGATCTGTTCTTAGTGGTATCAATTTGGTTTTCAGTCGCAGGATATCAGTTCGGTTGTAGTTTATTTTGTCTTTGTACCTAGATTAGGGTTTTGTCATTGAAAAAAAAAAACACAAAAATTGAACTCGTTGCACCAAGCCATCGAAGCCTTAATCCGTTGTTTACTGTTGTATGATCCCATGGTTTCGAACTGATGTTTCCTTAAACCTATGCATTAGTGTCCACCTTCGCACCGTATCTGACCCACACGCCCGTTGTCTTGTTTGCCTCACCGAATCATCCTGTCACAAACCTCGCTTACTTGAACCACCGTGCCAACATCTTCTCGAACCACCTGCATTCATTGTACTCGACATCCACGAACCCATCACTTGTTTGACAAAGCCCAGGCCCAAGAACCACAAACTCGGATTGAGTTCGTCTCCACCTTGGATCACTGCCTGTAAGATCCCACATCGCTCAGGGTAGTGATCTTTATATGTATATTCCCATCTCTACCTAGCACGAGACTTTTTGGGAGCTCACTAGCTTCGGTTTCTGTAGGAACTTCGAAGTTAAGCGAGTTCACACAAGAGCAATCTCAGGATGGGTGACCCACTGGGAAGTTCTCGTGTGAGTTCCCAGAAACAAAACCGTGAGGGCGTGGTCGGGGCCCAAAGCGAACAATATCGTGCTACGGTGAAGTCGAGCATAGGTTGTGGTGTGGGTCTGGGCCGGGATGTGACAATTTGGTATTATAGCCAAACCCTAGCCGTGGTGTGCCGACGAGGACGTCGGGCCCCTAAGGGGGGTGGATTGTAAGATCCCATATCACCCAGGGGAGTGATCTTTATATGTATATTCCCATCTCTACCTAGCACGAGGCCTTTTGGGAGTTCACTGGCTTCGGGTTTCGTAGGAACTCCGAAGTTAAGCGAGTTCACACGAGAGCAATACCAGGATGAGTGATCCATTGGGAAGTTCTCGTGTGAGTTCCCAGAAACAAAACCGTTAGGGCGTGGTCGGGGCCCAAAGCGGACAATATCGTGCAACGGTGGAGTCGAGCCTGGGTTGTGGTGGGGGCTCGGGCTGAGATGTGACACTACCGCTGTTTTTGACCTACCTGCACCACTGCTGCTGACCGCCTTCAACCCATGACTATCCTCGAACCCAGATCGAATTGCTGCTGCGAACCGAGATTGCATGTTGCCACTATCAATGTTGTTTGCTGCTGCGAACCCATATTCCATGCTGCCACTATTAATGTTGTTTGAAGAAAAAAAAAAGGAAAAAGAAATCAGAAAGAAAAAAATGGGAATCATAAGTTGATGTTGTTGGATTGCAATTTATTAGGCCACTTGTTGGTTTGAGGCCCACATGGTTGACCTAAGAATGGTTACTGTTGGGCTTGTATAAGTTGATTTGAATTCAGAATGAAGTTTGCTTGGCTATCACCCAAGTGATAAGTTTTGTTTTTATTTGTTCGTTGCTGTAGTTGGGATATAGGAATCTAGTTCGTTTAGTGATGGAGTCCATACTCCCAACGTTTGGCTGCCAAAATTTGTTGATTATTGGAATTCCTTGTTCGCTCGCTCGCCTATTTGCTTGCTTGTCTTGTTCGCCTAACGGAGCTTGTTTGTTTGTTTATTGGAACCTATTTGTTTATCCGCATTATGGAGCCTGCTTGTCTGTCTGTTTAAGTTGTGGAGCCTGCCTGTCTGTCTGTCCGCGTTACGGAGCTTGTCTGTTTGTCCGCGTTGCAGAGCCTGCCTGCTTGTCCGACTAACGAAACTTGCATCCACATCTACTTGTTGGCAAACTCATGTTGTTTACCGCTATGAGTTTGACGGGGGGTGTTGGAAAATAATAAATTTAGGATTTGGGCTCAGCCCATTAGAATAAGGTTTTGTTAGATATTAGGGTTAGTTTATTATAAATAGAGAGCTTTGTTATTCATTAAAGAATAAGTCAGTCAAGATGCAATCTCTTGGGTTCATGTAGCTTTCTTGGCAATTCCATTTAATAAAGTTTTATATTCAGTTAGTTAGTTAGTTTGTTTGTTGCGTACTCTGATATTCAACTTGGCTTGGTTTTTATACGAGCTGAGCTTGAGTGAGCTTAAAAATTCAAGCCTGATACCTAGCACAAGCTGTTTCGATCTATTTCCAAAAGTAAGTTGGTTTAGTTGTTTTCAAAAATTTGCAATATCATGGTATGGTTTAGGCTTAACAGCTGACTACCAGGTCAAATATTTTTAACATAGTGTTATGTGTAATCATGAAGTCAAGAAAGTTACTTGCTAAGTCGAAGGCGAACTCAGAAAGTGTGCGATAGAAATTTCGAGGATGTGTCTTAAAGGGGTAGATTGTTACAATCTGTCAATGATTTTCCTGGTAAGATAGTTTTTATTATTTAAATGACCAAAATACCACTAGGAGGGTAAAATTCATTTTTGTTGGACTTTCGAACACGAGACACGTCTTGGTCAATATCTAATTTATTTGAATAGTACTCGTCGTCACAAACGCGTGAGTGCAAATAGATGGGAATTTAGAGTTCGAACGATAAAGTTACAAATTTTCAAAATTAAGGACAAATGGGGAATTTTGAGATGACCTTTCTAGAAGCCAACTTCCTTTTCTTCCTCCTGGAGTGCAGATCAGGGGAGGGGGCAGTTCTTCTCCTTCCCATTTTGCTCTCCCTAAACTCACTCTCGTCATTCTTTTCCTCTCCAAAGTTCTGATGACAAAAAGGACGACGTCCAACAGAGCCCCATGATGGTGGCCGAACCGATTCAGAGGAAGCAGAATGACGACGACCCTTATCATCGACTAAAGCACAGAATGTTAACATTGATTCGATTATAACTTTCGTTAATTGCATGGATAAATCCTGATTAGCTCTAAGGAAATCTTTATGAGCAATATTTTGGTAATTGGCTTCGGTTCAAAATTACATTTGTATTGTTAAATTACTTTGTGATTCAATTCAATCAAGTTAAAGTGGAAAATATTTCAGCCTCATCTTTTCTCAAAAGTTTTTGTTGTCAAAGGTGAGTTCTCAACATCCTCTCGTGCCAACCGGAGGGAGAACGGGCGATTTAAAATTCTTATGTGTACATGTGCATGGATATAGAACATACCGGTTTATCACCATCTTTACACTTGAGAAATGAAGAGGAGAAAATATTAGGAAATATAGATTTAGTTGAAAGTTGATGAACACGAAGAGTTTGTCTCTAATTGAAACAATGAATATAACTCTTAAACTTCTTCTTGTATATAAGGAGGATTCGACTTCTAACTTTTGTTCTGCAACAAATCAAATCAAATGAACTTGATACTTTTATGTTTAAATATATTTTAAAGTATATAATTTTATTGCCGTATCCATGGCATATCATATATTCTAGTTTTTAGAGATTTTTTGTACAGTCGTATCCTGTCATATCGTATCACTATATCTGTATCTGTGCTTCATATATCATCAATGATTATGCAATACATACAGGAATGCCAAGATGATGGCGTTCCAGACCTAGCTATTGCGTGTCGTTATGTGTTTAAGTTTCCATATAACGCCACATGATTGATTTTGATCACCCCAACATTGGCATCCCCGTTTTATATAAGTCCTATCCAAGGATGAGATGGATCAAAAAGACCAGAATTCTTATCATATGGGATGTCAATTGCTTTGGAGCGGTTCGTACAGTAATTTGCAAGCATTCAAATATCAAACAAACAAATGAAACCCTTCAAATCTACACAAATTTTAAATATTTTTATTTTCTTTTTCATTTGATCACTGTCAAATTTGCTAAAGGTTCGATCTTTGTAATACTTTCACAACAAATGTATTTAACATATAAACCACCAACACCAAAATCTAAAATAACCAAAATTAAGAACTCAACTCACCATATTGCTATCAAACAAAAAATTAACCAAAAAAAGCAAAAAATTAGAAAAATAATTTTGCACATTTTTTTCTCCTTCATTTTTGTCCACTGATTATTCTTTAATTTAATTAATTGAAAGGCAAACAATAAATGTGTACATGAAAAGCAAAAAAGTTGTGAAACTTATTTCCCAACAATTAATATTGAAAAACACATAAAAATATATAAATATTAGTCACAACATTTTAATCAAAAAATAAAAATGGGGCACAATAACAATCAGGCTACGCTTGGTATGTGAAAAATGAGACTTGGGAATAAGAATTCACTTACACTATGTTTGGATGGAAAATTTCTAAATTTTCATAGAATTCTAAATGATGGGAATTACAATTCCCAGTAATTGAAACCCCGTCAATTGAAATTTCATTGTTTGGATGTTGGATACATGGAAATTGCAAAATGAAGGGAATTACAAATTTTATTGTTTGGATGTTCCCTAGAATTTGTAATCCATAGAAGAATACAAATTTGAAAAAAAGAAATGTTAAATTGGTAACAAAGTCATCAATGATAAAGGTCATCAAACCAAAAATTGGGGCTGCCAAACCCGCATTAAAGGAAAACAGTCTAAATTTTCCAACAATAAGAACTTCTCAAAGGTCTACAATAATATTTCATTGGAAAAAAGATCTGCAATAATATGATAAGAGTTGATTGAAGTAGGAAAATCCCTGTAAAGCACACTTGCAAATGTCAACGAACATTCATGACATGTAGGGCTTTTATTCTAACTAATGTCTTACTGAAAAACGCTAAAATGAGAAACATAATGAAAATAATCTTACGAGCCTCGTGAAGTAAGCAATAATGCCATATTTTTTTTCTTCTCAATTGGTAGTGTCTTCAACATGAGAAATTGCTTGTCATTTTCGATCAACCAAGCACAAGCTTTGATTTGTTCTTCTTCGCTCAGATCTGGTATTGCATTTACTTCATCATATACCTCTGTTGGATCAAGTTTCTTTGTGTCTAAAGAAATATTGTCTTGAAAGAATGAAGCCATCTTGGCCAGTGAATCTGCAATCACATCTTTAGGGGTGGTTGATTTTCTTTTTGTATGAGGCACATCAACAAAACTTGATGGCTTTCTCTTACTTTGAGTCTTTTGACCGTTGGTTGAACTATGTGAAATATCATTAATAATTTCAATATCTTCTAAACCTTGTGCATCACCAACCAAATCTATATGATTAGGTTCATTATGTGGAGGAGTCATAATCTCAACGACTTCTACACTTGTTTCAGCACCCTCACCCGTGGCTCTATCTTTGCCACATAAATCCACTATATCATCCCAATTTGGAATGACCTTCCAACGAAAGCTTTTAGCACCACCATATGACTACCAATCAAAACATAAAAGATCAAAAAGCAAAACAAAAGTATAAGAACAGTTAAAACAATTTCACATACATAAAAGAAAAATAATGAATTTGTTACCTTCACATACTCTTGCCAAGCAGGATCTTCATTTACACTTATCATCTCTTTGGTTGCATCCCAATTAAATCCACTTTGACTTAGTATATCATTCACTATTGCATAAAACTTTTTCCAAGACTTCACACGATTTCGAATGTTATCAGCAATTATATGAATATCAAATTGAGCAGATAATATGGTTGCAACAGAATTATATGCAGTTGTCTTCCAACCACCATTAAGCAGTTGTCTTCCAACCACCATCTCCTTTGTTTCCCAATCTTTGTTCTTCGTGAAGAATGTCAACCAAAGCACTTTCCATATCTACCTTCCATCTAAAATAATTATTTTCATCTCCTTCATTTTCAATTTCTTGGTTCTCTTTCTTTCTCCTTGGTTTTTGTTTGCACACTGATTTTCTATTAGATTGAAGAGTTAACAGAGCGAAAATCATGCAGCCCTTTTATTGTGAAATTTGGCTGTATACATCCTAGTTTGGCGCCCCAATCCTAAAATTTTGTGTTCTCATCATTGTTGGAATTGTGAAATTACACCTCTTTAGGCTAAAATTAAACTTAGAAATCTTCATCCCCAATTTCCACCTTTTTTCCCGTAGAAATTGCCGTTTCTCGCGTTGCAAGGTTCCCAAACAAGGGAAAACTGCTTTCCCATCCTAAATTCCCTAGTTTATGTGAAATTTTGTTTTATTTTACCGTATCCAAACAAAGTGTTACTCTCCCATGTTTGGTAATCACTTTATTGTTTGTGTCCCTCAAGTTCTAATTCCCAAAAGATGTTTGTGTCTCTCTAATTTTTTTTTAGCAAGTCCTACCAGCACTCACCTTTCCCACTAATATTGTGAAGGTAAGAAGTTACTGATATATGCATTATTAACCACTGTTCTAAAAATCTCCGCCTAGCGCCGCCTAGGCGCTAAGTGGCTGGTCACCACCCCGATTAATGACTAGGCATTTGAAAATTAAGAAAGGGTGCATAGACCAGCTGAGGTGCCCGCCTAGACCGCCTAGGCACCCACCTAGCTCGCTCAGACCTGCCTAGGCACTTACTTAGGTTGCGACTTACTTAGACAGAAAATAGATAACTTTCAATTTGCATTTAATTTTTTTCAATAAATTGTAAGAAACATATTGAATACTTAAATGAGCACATACTATATGCTTGTTCTCCATGTTGTCATTATGTTCCAATACTTCATAATACATATGTCATTCTATTTTGTAGTTTATGATGAAATTATACATATTTTAAGTATAAACAAATACTTATTTACACTAAATATAATGAATTTACTTAAATCCACCTAGTACGCCTAGGCGTCCGTGTAGCCGCCTAGGCGCTAGGCCCCAGCCCACCGCCCGACTAGCGACTAGTGTCTTTTAAAACCTTGTTATTAACCATATACACTTATGCAGTGACATATTATTGTTTCAATTTAGATTTAGATTTTATTCTGTATCCATATATTTATTTTAAGATTTTAATTATTATTAAATTTGGAGCCAATAAAATTCCCAGATATTCTAATTGACAACCCTGCAGTTCTTAATGTCGCCCTGTCTTCCTGTGAAGGCATCAATAGATCCCATTTTCACCATGGCTGCTCCTAACTTAATAGCCCTAACTTAATAGCCCATTTTCACCATGGCTGCTCCTAACTTAATAGCCCTAACTTAATAGCCCATTTTCACCATTTTCACCGGATAATGTGACCATTTCGTCCAAGCTAAAGGCCTTTTCGAGCGAAACTGTCCTCGAGTTGCTTATTTTTGGGCATTTTTCTTTGAGTTCTGCCTTTGCCTCATCGATCACTTCGAACCCTCTTAGGCTGGGCAAGTTTGCTGGATGTTCTATTTCTGATGAGTTTTCGAGAGTTGAATCAAGTAGGACATGATAGGATTTTTGGTACTTGCGCAATAGGGTTAAAATCACTGAAAATACTTGCCAGAATATAAGATAACTGTAGTATAATTGTTCATGCAAAGTCGTTGTCTCCAAAGATTGTTTGACTAATTTGTAATTAATCTAACTCTTGACTAATTATTAAAACAGATTTTGTATCAAAGATTTGAGAAATTTTGAGTTTGAAAATATTTAATTAACAAATAAAGAAATTTAGAAATTTGGAAATAAAGACAACAAAGAAAAAAAACATTTTTAAATTAAAATCAATTGAGGGAAAAACTAGGGTTTAGCCGTCACCATTACAATCCTATGCAATTCTATCACTTACTTATGAATTTCCACATACATGCTTTGAAGGTTAGGTTTTCCTAATGCATATTTTCCTTGTGTTGTTCAAGCGAAAATGTATATTTAAAATACAATCCGTCTGTGATATTCAGATCAAATATAAACATGCAAGACTCATTAAGTTTTGTGAAAACCCTTTGAAAAACCATGCAACCCTTAAGAACGTGATGTTCGCCTTAAGTGAACTTACAATTACTAATCACAAGAAGCCCACCTCAATTTCAAGGTGATGTTCCAACAGAAATTGCATCAAATTACTTGTCTAAATATCTTAATGGTGATCGGTCATTAAAATATATATATAGTTTTAATCATGGTGATTAATAATTCAAAGCAAACATGCATCCATTCATAAGCAAATTAATAAAATCAGATATTCATGCTAAGACTTATGGCCTAACCCTAGCAAAGGAATTAGTTACACATACTCATAATTAAAATCAAAGAAAATATCATTAACTAGAAAAAGAATGAAAACATCTTGTATGTAAAATGTCTGAAATTCTCCAAAGCCTTTCTGAGTTCTCTCAATGTTGCGTCCTCTCCTAATGGCTAAAAAAATCTTATTTATACTACTCCCAATTAAAACCCTCATAGGAAAAGGTTTTCTAAAAACTAGGAAATAAAATAATAAAAGGATAACTAAAAATTACATTCCTATTATGACTAGGAGATCTGCCAATCAAAAGAGAAGCCACGTTTCTGGACCTTCAAGGCTTCAAAACAGACCCAAAACAAATCAAATTAAAGATTAGGACCTACTCTTCAAGTTCTAAGAAGAACCCAAGTCCGAAATCCATCATATTCCAGCCCAAAAGTCACAAATAATCTCTGTAGCTCAATCTGCCAGCACTGCACGCTGATCATAAATTAATTCACCACGATCAGATGCTTCAGGATAAAATTATGAAATTTTGACACAACGTTCTTGACTGACTCACGAACCTGCTTCAATTGAAATTACTAAAAATTACACCGTTTGATTATTTTATGTTTCGAACAAGTTTGCACGTCCTACTTTAAAAACATATAGCAAAACATCAAAATCTCACCAAAATGATAACCAAAATATACCAAGAATAGGGAATACTATATAATACAAAATTGACTCATCAGGACAGAAGCATCATAACTCTGAAATAAGTAACATACATATGTTATTTGTGCTTAAATATTAGTTTTACATAATTAAAGGATTGTGGATTATCTGCACTCTAAAATAATATTTCGCACTTCTCCTTATGCATAATTATTATTTTCTAGTGCTAATAATAAGTTCGTATGGAGATTAAAGTTTAATGTACATTATTAGTTTCACAAATTTTATACGTTAGATAAATTATCTTATAAAATTATAAGTATATTATTAACTGACGGCAAGATGAAGATGATAATATTTACTGACTCCACGATAAAGATTATCACGTAAAAGATTAGAGATGTACAATATATCAGGTTGGCTCAACCCTGTACATTTTTGTAGATACATCAGTTTTGTGATTTTTAATTTTTTTGGTAAACTAGAATTACACCAGGGCAAAACCCAAAATATAACAAGAAAGCCCACACTGAGGACTAACAAAGCTACAAACCATATAGACCGCAACTAACAAAGTGATACAGGGATAAGGACCAACACAAGTAAACTACATGTCACCCTAAATCACTCCAACAAAGACTGTACTTAATGTGGGCAAGGTAGCCTATCTTTGTTCAAAATATGTACAATCAAAGATGGGGGTCTTTCGACCAAAGTATAATTGCTCATCTCTGAGTTCTTCACAGAAGCTAATCAGTCAGCCACCATATTGGTGAATCTAGGACCCAAGACCAACGACATTGTTGGAAAGACCCCTTCATCTGCAAACCTTTCCATAACACCAGAACTGCCTCCCATCTACCCTAATTCATGGAATTGTATAAGCTTGAAACAACTTCTTTAGAATCAGATTCAATTATTAACTTCCTTAACTCCAAATGATCAGCCCTCCAAAATAGCTTTTGCCTCAGCTTCATGCACTCAAGATGTTGAAACACATAGCTTCCTAGTAGCAAAAAATTTGCCATTAGTGTCTCTGATCACAGCTGCAACATATCCTTTTTTTCGTTGTCGAATTCCAACTTGCATCAACATTTACTTTGCACCATGAAGGCTCGGGTGAAGACCAAACCGTGACTGTTTGAGAATGTCCATTTAAATTTGCTTGGATGCCTTGAGTATTCCCCGGTCCCACAGCAGCCCTATTCGATCTTTTGTTGGCCTCCATGAAAGCAGACAATTAATCTTATGAATTACTTGCAAGGGCAACACAGTTTTCTGAATGAAAATAGCATTACATCTCTCATTCCAAATATTCTAACAAGTGAATGCCACTTGTGATAAAAGTCGGTTCTTATCTTGCTTACTTCCCATATTAGCTTTAATTATAGAAAATAACCAATTTGTATGGTTTGAAACAGGCACCAAGGGCCTGGTACAGTGAAATAGATACTTACTTTGCTCAATGTGGATTTGAAAAGAGTCAAAATGAGGCCACTCTTTATACCAAAACTAAAGGAAAAGAAGAAATCCTGATTGTGTCTATATATGTAAACGATATTGTGTACACATGGAATAGTCAATCAATGCTGGAGGAGTTCAAGAGAAACATGATGACAAAGTACGAAATGACAAATTTGGGACTTTTGCATCACTTTCTGGGAATAGGAGTCATTCAAACTCATTCAAGTATTTTTATTCATCAAAGAAAGTATAATGCATCTTTGTTGAATAAATTTGGCTTAAGTGAATGTAAATCTGTTGCTACACCCTTGGTTACAACTGAGAAGCTTAGCAAAGATGATGGCAGAGGTCCAGCAAATGAAGAGCAATATAGGAAGATTGTTGGAAGTCTACTGTATCTCACAGCCACAAGGCCTGATGTGATGTATGCAGCTAGTTTACTTGCAAGGTTCATGCACTACCCCACTAATAAACACTATGGAACTGCAAAAAGAGTTCTCAGGTACATCAAAGGAACTCTTGATTATGGTTTTGAATATGTGAAAGGAAGAAATGCAATTCTAATTGGCTACTGTGATAGTGATTGGGGTGGTTCAGTTGATGACAGTAAAAGCACCACATGGTATGCTTTCTCCTTTGGTAGTGGGATTTTTTCTTGGGCTTCAATCAAACAAAATTATGTAGCATTCTCCACCGCTGAAGCAAAGTATATTAGTGCATCAGAGGTAATTGCACAAGCAATTTGGCTCAGGTTTGTATTAGAAAACTTTGGTGAATTTCAAGCTGAGGCTACTCCACTTTAGTGTGACAATACTGCTGCAATCGCCATCACAAAAAACCCTATGTTTCACTAGAAAACTAAGCATATTGATCGAAGATATCACTTCATCAAGGATGCTCTACAAGAAGGGATCATTGATCTGGTTTATTGTCCTACAAATGAGTAGATTGTAGATATTTTTACAAAGGCATTGGCTAAGGATCGTTTCAGCTACCTCAAAGACAAATTTGGGGTGAAATTAGCTCAAAGCTTAAAAGGGAGTGTTGAATTATAAGCCATGAGCTTATTAGTATTACTGAATAATCTTGTACTTAATTGTGTAGGGGTGTGCTATCCACACACCCCATTTTACTTCTCACACACCCCTTAATAATTTATGTTCGTTGATCTTTTTCAATTCATCCAATCCGATGGTCGAAAATTAAAAAGGTGTGTGAGAAGTAAAATGGGGTGTGTGGATATCACACCCCAATTGTGTATCCACTTGTGCTTAGAATTGCCAAATGTAAGACTAAAATATGTAATGACATGAGTGTCATATGTAATGATCCTAGCTATTAGCTAGATGAGTGGCTGAGATCAATTTTGTGGAGCAAAAAATAATCACAATGCGACATGTGGATTTTTGAATAAAAAGGACAAAAATATCCTTGAGGCACATCGGGATTCTTACGCACGAGCAGCGGGCAATCATCCCTCAACCAAATCAAAAGTGCCCAAAATAGGTAACAATTCAAAACCTATTTCATCCATCCTCATCAAATCCTATCCACAAGGTAACTCCCAAATATTTCCCTTTTTATTATATTAATTAGCTAATCAATTAGGCAATTATTCTATTAATCAGCTAATTAATTAGTTAATTATTCCCAATTAAACACAAATCCAAAACCTAGCCCACAAAGAGAGCCAAGTGGCCGACCATCTCTCACCCAATGAGGCCGACCACACCCCTATAAAAGGCCTCACATTCTCTCCAAATCTCACTTCCAATTCTCTTACTGAAATTCTCTAAATTCTCCAAACACTCTTCCCTCAAAATTCTAACTTAATCGTGAAAGTTTGCAATTCAAACTGGAAAATCAATGATGCCGCAGTCAAAAAACTCACGGCTAAAAATATGAGGTGGTTGCGAAATTTTACCACAATTTTCAGACTAGTTTCTGTACGCCGAGAGATTTTCGACCAAGTATTGAAGAAAAGCCAAAATGTTGACCCATCAACGACAGAGTGATTCATGGTGCAACTTATGAAAATGCCATCAACCAACTCAATTACTTGCACAACAAGCAAAGGTTCGGACACGCCTTCATAGTTCAAAACTCCATTCATAAAAAAGAATGAGTGAACAGTGTCACTAGGAACCAAGACCAGGTCGAGAATACCGGCAACCGTGACACCATCAGCAACTGCATGGACAAATTGAGCTCCAGCGCCATTGTAATCGACGGAAAAGGAGGTAGTGTTGTCGTCTTCGTTTTCGGTGTTGGCAAGAAAGCCAGCAATGGGATAGAAGATATCCAACGCGAGTGAGAGGGAGGTTTGTAGGTGTTGGATCAAGCTTTTGTTTGGGTACTTGTCATCAGGGCTGGCCTTAACCCAGTGCTACCAAGGCGACCGTCCACGGCCTAAAAAAATTGGGGGCATAAAAATTATTAGGGTGTATTTATATATGTTTTTGTAAGCATATAAATTTCAAAAAATTTGGTTAACTTTATGGCGCTGGCTTCATTGCTCCTCAATAACATTGAGGTCTCGTGTTCGAACTAGGCCCTCCACTCCTTTTTATTTGTAAATTTTCACTAATTTTTGTTTGATTCTTAATTTCTTTTTACCTTTAATTCTTTTACTAATTTTTGTTTGATTGTTAATTTCTTTTTGCCTTTGATTTTTTACTAATTTATGGTTTGATTGTTAGTTTATTTTTGCCTTTGATTATAAATTATAATTACCAGTTAAAAGTGGGTTGCAAGTTTTTGACATTCATTCCAATTCAACTTTCAACAAATTAATATGTCTTTACCAATTTAATTTGGTAAGAGTGCAGATTATTCAAAAATAGTTTTTGACATTCATTCCAATTCAAATTTCAACAAATTAATATGTCTTTACCAATTTAATTTGTTAAGAGTGGAGAGTATTCAGAAAATGACATCACTTTCAGGCAACTGAAAAAGCTGGAACTTTCTCTTCTACCAAATCACAAGATTTTTAGTCAGAAAATTGCATTGTCAAAGTCATGTGCTTGAACACTTTAGAGATCAAGTATTACTCAATTGAGTTTAGGATTTCTCCTGATTGATTACTTCTAAGTGATTCAGAACCTTGAATACCACAATTAACAAAGGCAGGGAAAGAAGTTAAAGATGCAGCAGAAAATAAGAAGTAGAAAAGGAAGAGAACGATGCAAACACTAATCTATTAGATGGCTTGTTTATCATTCATTGTTGTGTGTTTTGCCTGTTTGATTTTGCCTTTTTGTGTGAAGGAAGAGAAAGAAAATTTTACTCATCTATATTGCAGACACATAAAATAACCTTTGGAAATAATCTTTGTTTATTTATTGTCTTATTCTATATACTTTAATATTAAGGATGAAGAATGTAATTTTATTAATACCTTATTTTAGAAGCATATAAAGATGATATAAGAAAATAGCCTCTCACACGAACTAACAGAGATGGTAGTACTTTTTTACCATATGACAATCTTCTTTTCTTTATGAACACTTGACCAAGTTTTACGATGTAACTTTATATTTTTATGTATGACATACTTATTATCCAACAAAAAAAATATATATTTATCAAATTATTTAAAATCCTTCAAATACCTAGTCGAAAAAGAGAAAAAAAATCACATAAAAAATGTAAAATTTCTTGTGTGTAATTGTAAGTTTGTGGGCCCTTTTTTTTTTTTTTTCCCAAGGCCTCCAAAATGTTTGGACCAGCCTTGCTTATCATAAGTACTGGTTTTGGTTTGTGGAAGAGAAGGATGAACTGAAAATCCCATGGAGTTAATTCAATTCTTTGAGTGGACTCGTTCTGGCGTGTGGGTTGAACACTGGTTGTGGAGAGGTCTAAAATATCGATGATATCGGAAATATCGGTAGTCCAAAAACACAGAATTTTCGATGGAAATATCGAGATATTATTGATATCAATAAAAATTGAATAAAAACCAGGGAAATTGTAAGAAAAACTTAGAAATTTTTATTGAAACTTTGTAGGATGTTTATTTAGTCAATTATCTATTAGTTTATCACAAAAAATTGGAAGGAAATGCATTGCATGATGGATTTAACTGATTTAAGTTGATTATATAGCGAGCTGGCAAACATTGTGAGTGTAGAAAATATGTAGTAATTAATGGAAGAAGTTTAAACACACCATAATCATTTATATATAATGAATTAGTACAATATTTTACACTTGATACATTGCATGGTAAGATACATAAGTGACTTAGTACCACATAGAGTTCCTATGAAGTTCAAAATTTTCACTATCTTCATCATCTCTGTGTAGAGTAAGTGTATTGTGAATAGTAGTCATCAAATGATAAATCCCCAAAATAGTTTTGCATGTAATTGTTAACATGCCACCCATATGGATCCGAAATTGGTTGACGTTGTCCATAAGCAAAATCTTTTGAAGATTGAGTCTCGGATTCTTTCCACCCATATGGATCCGAGATTGGTTGACGTTGTCCATATATATAGAAATATGGTTACAACTAATTAGTTAGGTGAGTGAACGTGGTGAGTAGTTCAAAAGTAGATACTTGAAAAGAAATTGTCAAAGATTCATTGTCATGTGCAAAATTGTTTCTTGCAAAAAGAATTCAAAACAAAACCATATATATAAATATTTTAGCATATTTTCACAAAAACATAAGTGATATGGTGGTCAAGGTGTTGAATGAGTAAAATGAGAGGGGTTCGAATCCCTCTATGCGCAAGATTGAGACTTTTCAGTATTTTTCAAGTATTTTTGGGCAATATATCGCGAGCCTAAAAATACTTGAAAATGCTGAAAATATCGTCTATGATATTATCGCGATATATTGACGATAATTAAGTGGACAAACGTGAAAATATCGCCATCCAAATGAAATGTCAAAAGATAAATGTCTAATATTAATTTGATAGTTGACATGATAATGCCAAATTTTTTTCTTTTTTCAACTGATATATTTTTATTTCTTTGGTTATAAATGATATATTTTTTCTTCCTGACATATTGCCGCCCCCACCATTTCTCGAAGCAGATTTTCTGCCCTCTTTTTCTCATGCTCTTTCCATCTTTTCTTATTTGTGCGGTCACAGTTAAGTCGAGTCAATATTTTATGTTCTTATTGTTTTTTGTCTTATTATCTTTATTAAAAAATTAATATAAAAAATTAATGTAATTTAACTGTGACCTCATAAATAAATAAAAAATAAAAAGATATGAGAAAATGAGGGCAGACAATCTGCCTCCCCATTTCTCTGCCACCTTTCTTCCATCTTCACGTGGGATGCACCCTCTCCCTCATTTTCTATAATTTGTTTCCTTTCCCCGTCACTTGGGCACCAGCATCTTTCGCTCACCTTTTTATTTTTTATTTTTTATTTTTTATTTTTTGGGTTATTGGGGTTCCCGCCACTAGAGTATTTCCAATGAAGTTCTTATTTAAAACCCCAACTATCACATATGAAAACTCATTTAAAGACTTAAAAGAATCATTGAGAAAGAGTTTTAGCTTCAATGGATGATCCTCGTAGAGACTACAAGATTAAAAAGTCCAATAAGAAAGTTGGACTATTGGATCTCATAAGTAAATGAGAGATTTTTTAGTGTGATCGGAATACGAAATAGTACACTGCGTGTCATTATATAAATAATGAAATATGTGCATTAAAAAATTAATAACTTAAAAAATAAAATTTCTTACTATTTATATAAAAATACGTAATGCACAATATTAATAAAAAAAATTTCGAGATCAGAAAAGAAGGAGGGAGGAAAAAATATAAGCGTGAGATCCATCCCGACGCTGTGTCAGGCGAATAAGTTTTATTTGCACTTGTTTGGCACGTTTGTCATTACCGCACAGCAGCTTCATTTATATAATGCACATATCCACATGTTGTTAATCGAAATTAGAAAGAAACGAGAGCAAAAGTCGAAAGTACAAGGTGAGATCCGGTTTGCAATCTGCATATGTACATGTTGTTGCTTTCTTTTGAAATTTGAATTTTAGCCTTATTTCTGTACTAGTTGCTAGACAAATGAAACAATATTACTGAATTACTATTAAATTGGTTTAGACTGGACTTAGTTTAAACTTAGTCGTTTAACAAGCTTTTTCTAAAGTATAATTGACATGTTAATTCATTTCTCTGCCACCTTTCTTCCATCTTCACGTGGGATGCACCTTCTCCCTCATTTTCTATTATTTCTTTCCTTTCACCCTTCACCCTTCACGTGGGATGATCCTCATAGAAAGTTGAACCTTTGGATCTCATAGAAAGTTGAACATTCGGATCTCATAGAAAGATGATCCTCAAATATAACTAATAAAAATTCACATATAGAGCAAAAGTCGGAGCTGTAAGGTGAAATCCAGCTCGTGTTGTCATTCGTTTTGGTTGTTGTGATCTCGAAACTTGAATTTAAGTTTTATTTCTATACTAGTTGATGGACAAATGAAACAATATTACTGAAATACTATTAAATTGGTTTAAACTGGACTTAGTTTTTTTTTGAAGAGGACTGGACTTAGTTTAAACTTAATCGCTTAACAGGCTTTTCCTAATAAAACTTATTATCGGATACTGATGATCTTACATTATGTTTGGATGAAAATTTTTAAGATTATTAAGGAATTTTAAAATGACGGGATTTTATTTTTTAAAATTTGTGAATTTTTTTGTTTGGTTAACCTAAAAGAACAATGGAATTGAAAATAGAATTTGTTAATTTTAAACTCTCAATCATAGAAATTGAGAAATGATACCTATTTACATGGAATTTAAACTTGGGAATTGGAGGCTCCAAATTTCAAGTTTTTTTTTCACGCAGAAATTCTAAATTTCTATGTTTATAAATCTAAACAAGGGAATTTGAACATATCAATTTATAAATTCTGACTTTTATCTAAATTCTAAGTTTGTTTCCTTAATCCAAACATAGTGTTAGCTTTTCCTAATAAAACTTATCACTTATACTGATGATCTTAATTCACGAGCCCTCATGGCTATAAAAATCTAGAATAATAATGGTCGAAAGCAGATTGAACTGATTTTGCAAAAATAGTCGAGTACGAATTGAACTGATTTTGCAAAAATAATCGAGTACTGATTGAACTAATTGTGAAAAAAATGGTTGAAGACGTGTTGAACTGATTCTACAAAAATGGTCGAGAATGGGTTGAACTGACTCTGCAAAAATGGTCAATGATGGGTTGAACTAATTCTACAAAAATAGTGGAGGACGGATTGAACTGATTCTGTAAAAATTGTTGAGAATTGGATGAACTGATTCTACAAAAATGGTCAAAGATGGGTTAAACTGATTCTGCAAAAATGGTGGAGGACGAGTTGAACTGATTCTGCAAAAATGGTAGAGAACTGTTTGAACTGATTCTGTAAAAATGGTCAATGATGGGTTGAAATGATTATGTAATGGTCGAAGAGGGATTGAACTAATTCTGCAAAAATGGTGGATGACAGTTTGAACTGATTCTGTAAAAATGGTGGAGGATGGGTTGAACTAATTTTGCAAAAATGGTCGAGGAAGGATTGAACTGAATCTAGTAATAAGGATACAAACTGATTATATATATAGTTTCAAAACTAATTCTGCAGAAATAATCGATGATCAGTTGAGCTTATGACACATATTAATTTTATTGTTGTGAGGGTTGAGTTCCATTAAGACCATCTCCAACCCTTGGGCTAAAAGCCAAATTTTTTAGCCCGAAAAATTTAGCTTTTAGCCCAGAAACAGTTTTTCTGCTCCAACCCTTTCTAGCCTAAAATTTTAGCCCGGAATTATTAAAGAATAAATTTAGGCTATTTTTTTCTTAAATTAATTTAAAAAATAAATAAATATGTAGACTATCGTAAATTAATTTTATGAACATTTTAATCAAAAAAAATTTAAATTTCGATAAACATTTTCATTCAGTTTGGTGGAGCCCACACCGATTTCTGGGCTAAATTCTGGGGGGAATTTGGCCTTGCTTTAGCATTTAGCATTTAGCCCGAATTTTCCCTTTGGGTTGGAGTGAGTTTGGGGGAAATTTTGGAGGGTAATTGGCTTTTAGCCCAGGGTTGGAAATGGTCTAATAGCCCTAAAGCCTTAAGACCTACTCCAACCCTACCCTAAAACCTAAAACTTAAAATAAAAGCAAATTTAGGTCACAAATTTAACTCACAAATTAAAGTGGACCCACAGATGAGAGTGTAAAGTGGGCTGTGAAGCCCAACCTCCCACTCCCACTTGCTCCACGCCCAGACACGCCAGCCAGGAAAAAGAAATCAGCCGAGGTGGACCCCACCCACGTGGGTGTGTCCCCCGGCCTGTCAGCAAATGTTTCTAGCCGTTGGCTACTTTATTCCATCAAACGGCTCATTTAATTGGACCGCTGGTTAATCCAACAGTCCACATTCAAATTTTTTTTAGTTTTATATTTATATATTTATTGAATCCAACGGCTTAGATCGAATATAATCAAATCTAACGGTAAAAAAAAAAATCTAACGGTCCAAATTCAAATCCAACGACTAAAACAATTTAAAAAAATTATTTAACTTAAAATTCAACCAAAAACTCTATAAATACATATGTATTTGTTCAAACATCCACACAAAACTCACTTTTCTCCTACAATTCTTCCAATTTTTCTTTCTACCATTTCTTCTCATTTCCAAAATTTTCAAGATGGCAAAAGAGCATGTTAGAGGTCGTAATTGGACCTTTGACGAAGATATTGCTTTATGTTTGGCATGAATTTATGTTAGTGAAGATGGTGTCGTCGGCACCAATCAAAATAGAAAGGATTTGTGGGGTAAAATCGTTGATAAGTTCCATGAAAACTCCAACGCCGTCGAAGGGAAGTTGGTGGTGTTTATGATCGGTGGAAGATTATCAACAAAGTGTGCACTTTGTGGAAGGGAAGCTTGGAGAGAGCCATGGTTGACCTGCCTAGTGGAAGGGGTGTCTCAGAAATTGTGAGTTTCTTTGTTGATATTTTAGTTGTCATGTACATAATAGTATTTTGCAACTAATTGTTTTTATGTATTTGTTGCATAGGGTGACAAAGCAATGGCAATTTACAAGACAAGAACTACACCAAAAAATCAAGCTTTTAAGTTGCATCATGCTTGGAACATCCTCAAGGATTGTCCTAGGTGGGGAACACCGATGCGAATCAACAATATGGAAGATTATTTCATAATGAAGCCCCACCCCCAAATGATGTCAATGAAGGTGTGAATTTTGCCAACAATGAATGTGTCGAACAAATGAACCAAACTTCTTCTTTTGCAAGGCCCCCGGGTAGAGATAAGCAAAAGGAAGCAAAGAGAAAAGGGAAGTCCCAAGATCCGATACGTGCACAATTTGCTAGCGAAATGGCAATAATGAACGAAACCCTGTGCCGTCGGCAAGAAGAATCGGCCCAAATGCTTTTGGCCATGAAGGAAGAAGGGGATAGGGAGCAAGAAAGGTACGAAACTAATTTGATAATGGAGGATCTCGACAAATACACTTCAGAGAGGAAGAGATACTTACGTGGTAAACAAAAAGAAATTTTACGAAGGAATGCCACAAGGAGTATATTTCAAGATGATGATTCATCTCAAGACTATCACCCAAGTCCATCACCAAGTCAAGATGGTGAATATCATTATTAAGTTTATGTAGTCTATGAGTTTTCGATTGTATTAAGTTTATGTGGTTTATTAATTGTCTTTTTTTTAAAGTTTATGTGGTTTATCATGATTTTCATGTATTGATTTAGTGATTTTCCAAAATTTATCGGAATTTAAATATTTTTAGGTTAAAATGTTCATAAAATTAATTTAGGATAGTCTACATAATTTTTTTTTTAATTCCACGAGTAAAAAAAAATTAACCTTAATTCATTCTTTGATAATCAAGGGCTAAAATTTTAGGCCAGGAGGGTTGGAGTAGAAAAGCTGTTTCTGGGCTAAAACCTAAATTTTCTGGGCTAAATATTTTTAGGTTTTAGGTTAGGGTTGGAGATGGTCTAAAGGTACGATTGATAATTTAAACATTATTTCCATGTTTTTGGGATGTGCTTTAGTTTTTTTAATATTTTATTTATGTTTTTGTCTCTCCTTGACATGTTTAAAAACTAGTAAAGTTCCTTGAAATATAATGAAAGTTTTTGTCTCTATATGTAAAAGTTCCATTAAGTCACAACTTTCTAAATAAAGAATAGGGTAAATTAAACAAAACTCCCTCAACTATTGGGCCAATCAGAGTTTCATACTCCATCTTGAAAACATTTCAATGCCATACCTTATCTTCGGATTTGTTGCAATGGCATACCTTCCGTCAGCTTGTTTGTCAATTCCTCTGTTAAATGCTGACGTGGCTCGAGATGGGACACACTCCCTATTAAAAAAATAATTAATATTAAAAACTTTAAAAAAACTTACGGGGCCCACTCTTAACACCCATCACCTTAACCCTTCCCCACCCCCACTCAATTCGTCCCTCATCCCCCTACCACATCCATTCCTCCACCCTCATTCCTTCCTTCACAAACAAATCCACAATCCCTCAAACCTCCGCCGCCACCCTCACTCTATCACCCATGTCCATGGTTTCCTACCTTCCCCCCCTCCCCCCCGGGGAAAATCACCTCAGATTTATCGTGATCCATTAGGCCAACGAGGTCTATTTTCCGACAAGGCCAACGGGGTTTGTTTTCCGATGAGGCTGAGGCCTATTTACCCATTTAGCAACATTATTGCAGACGAGCCCCAAGGAAAACATCAGTTCCGCGAATCAGATCTAGTCCACCCTGAATCTTAGATTTGCTTGAAATCAATCCTCTGGCAGCGATAGGCATAATTCAGCAGACAAACTGACGGAATGCATGAATTGCAACAAATTCAAAGAGAAGATATAACATTGAAATGTGTTAAAGATGGGGTATGAAACTGTAATTAGCCCAATAATTGAGATAGTTTTGTGTAATTTACTCATATATTTAATAACTTTCAATTGATTGCTTTATTCATTTAATATAATTATCTTACACGTTTCCAAGGTTTCAAGGAGTAAAAGATATTTATTTTATTGATTTGATTTGAAAGTTTTGAAGGCTAAAGCCTAGAAAACTTGACCTTTTGAGGTTTGAAGGTCTGTCACTCAACACGACTATCAAATGTTAATTCCAATTTGAGAAATGCGTGATAAGAGTATTTTTAAAGGAAAACTAACGAAAAGGGCCTGAATAGTGACAGTTTTAATGAAAAGTCCTTTTTGAAGGTATAATGAATAGTGACAGTTAAAGGTAAAAAAGGACTTTTCGTTAAAAGTAAACAGTACCGGGGGTGTTTTATTAAACCTCCCTATTTTTAAAGGAGATGTTAAATTCAAAACATCAAATTTCAATTTGATGGCTAACTTGACAATTTGATATATTGTTAATATTTTCCTTCTACTCGATATGTCAAAATTTATTACTTCATTTATGTTTCTTTTTAAACAAAAATAATAAAAGTTGAGTTGTCGTTGGTTTAAAAATAATAAAAATATGCTAGCATTTAAGGTACGGCAAGTGGAATGCCTTTGGAAATAACAAAAATCATATTTGAAGGCAACTTCAAATTTGACATCTCTTTGTCCATATCAGATTAGCCTTCTTTTCCATGTCAGCTTTGACATCTCGATTTGAGTAAATGGTATGTCATTTGTTATTGTTATGTGTCTATAACTTTTTATAGACATTCCGCAACATTATGTTTTTAGCACAATATTTTATAATGTTGGTATGAGAAGTGTGCTAAAAACATGAAGTGGCGGAGTCCAGGTAGAGTCTTGAGAGTCTCCTTAGCATTTCTCTTCTAATTTTCATAAATTCAAACCTTTTAGCTTAGCCCAACTTTGAATATTTCCTGGCTCTGCCATTGATCATTGTCCATACAGTTTGATACCGATTTGGCGGACTTATACTTTTACAATATTAATGAGGTTGCTGAATCCGGCTTACAGAATCTAGAACTTCACAATGATTTGCATAATATTGTCTTCATATTTTAGAACTTAAGGCCGAGAGTGTTCATTCGTCTGATGGAGTCGCTCGATATAGAAGTTAGTAGCGCATTTCATCACATATAATTTAGCTCCTAATTTCTTGACTTGCGTGCCACGTAGACTTTGTAATTTCTAGAGTAAAAAAAAATCTCAAAATTGATCTAACAGCATTTGATCATAAAGTTTAACATCAATTGTACAATTAAGTAAACGTATTTGGGTAAATTACATTTTACCATATTAGGTTTGAGGTCTATTGCAACTTCATACAACAACTTTAAAAAATTTCATTTTCATACCTCACGACCGCCGCCTTTGTGGTCTCCAAGCTTGGTGAGCTCCTCAAATCTGGCGAATTGAAGGACATTATTGGAGTCCCGACTTCCAAGCGCACAGAGGACCAAGCTCGCTAGTTCGGTCAACGGTGCCGATGAGGTCAACCCAAATTCCGATTTGGTGAAAGGGTGCGGCGGAGCTTTGCTGAGGGATGCGATGGTGGAGGCGGCGTTGGAGAAGTTTGTGGTGTGTTTTTTGGGGTTTTGGGTGGGGTTGGGGGGGGGGGTTGCGGGGGATGTGGGGGTGGGATGAGGTGTTTGGGTTGTAGAGAAGGGGAATGGCTTGAAAAAGAAAATGAGTTTTATTTTATTTTATTTATTTAAATAGGATAAATTATTATAATATTTTAAATGCATAAAAAATTATTTTTTTGTCACGTGGCACAAATGTGGTAGCACGTCAGCATAAATGTGGATTCCATATTTGCTACGTCATCACTTAACGGTTTACTTAACGAATTTTCGAACATATGTATGAAATTGAAATAAAATTATAAGTAAATTTATGAAATTAAAATGTTTTAAAAATGTTATAAAGAATTGAAATCGATCTCAAACCTGGAGAAAAAAAAAATAATTTACCCAATGTTTTTAGATGTAAAATCCAAAAGTTGAAAAACATAAAAGGTATTTTTCGGTTACCTCTCATAATTAAACGTAAAAAGTTCAGTCCGAACTTTCTCCTTGTCCGCTCTTACCCCTGGTTCATTATATATATAAGATACGGTTTTGGTTCTAGTCCGAGGTGTACCTTGTATTTTCATTTCTTCTTCTTAATCTTTGTGATAAGAACATTCGACCAAAAATAAAGGTCCTGCGTTAAGAACAAAAAAAGAAGAAAAAGAAGAACACAAAGAAAGGATGGCGGAGAAGGTCATGAAGGTGAGCGTGAGGGATTCAACGATGGTGAAGCCGGTGGAGGAGATGCCTCCGAGAGCATTGTGGTTGTCCAACTTGGACCTGGTGCGTCGTGTCAATCACATGCCGAGCGTCTACTTCTACAAGCCTGGTCAAAACTGTAGGTCAAACTTCTTCGACCCGGCGGTGCTAAAGCACGCGCTATCCAAGGCCCTCGTGCTCTTCTACCCCTTGGCTGGCCGTCTCAAGCAAAACGGGGGCCGTTTGGAGATCGATTGCAATGCGGAGGGCGTGCTGTTTGTTGTGGCGGAGACCACCTCTGTTGACCTTGATTACTTAGGCGACTTTGCACCCACTGACGAGTTCAGCGACCTCATTCCCTCTGTTGATAGTTCCGCTGGCCTTTCCTCTTATCCACTTCTGGTGTTGCAGGTATCTACTCTATATTTAAGCATGTATACTTGTTTTAGTGACACTTACACTTTGAGGTCCTCTTATCTAGAGGTGGCATTTTTGACCCGACCCGTTAACTCGACCCGACCCGACCCGTTAATATTAGTATTTGGGTGGATGCTTAATGGGTTGGGTTGCTAATGGGTGAACCCGTTAAATAATGGGTCACTTTGGGTCAACCCGTTAGACCCGTTAACACCCGTTAGCACCCGTTAGTTGAGGATGTTTTAGTAATTTTAATAAAATCTTAACAATAAAAAATAAACTCTATGCAAAAAAAAAAAAAAAAAAATTGTTAACGGGTCTTAACGGGTAAAACGGGTCTTAATGGGTGAAACGGGTCTTAACGGGTGAAACGGGTGACCCGTTAACTTAACGGGTTGGGTTCGGGTGACCAGTTAACTTAATGGGTCGGGTTCGGGTGACCCATTAGCTTAACGGGTCGGGTTCAACCCGACCCAAACCCAATAAATTCGACCCGTTTACAGGTCTACTCTTATCCCCTTCTAATTACTTCGAAATCCTACGGGGATTGTCTATTTAAGGGTGAGCACGGTCTGATTCGGCTTGGTTTTACTCTTAAAATGAAATTGGAACCGGAGAATATGTGAGGTCAGAATTGACATTTGCAAAATTCGTTAAATGAGCATTGATTACTGTACTTCGAAGAAAGAGAAAAACAGTATTTTTGCTTCTGCTTTTCTCTGTTTTATACTTTTATTGACAGCAGTTTAAAAAAAAAAATTTGTTTCTTCGAATTACAGAACCACAAACATTTTTTTTAAAAACACGGTAGATTCTGCTTCTGTTTTTCTATATTTTCTACTTCCATTGACAGCAATTTAAAAAAAAAATAATTGTTTCCTAGAATTACAGAACCACATGAGACGAGAGACCCATTAATGAAGAGGAAAAGAAAACAGTCAAATGCAAGAACTCACAACAACTCGATCTCTATAGATCTTAAATATGGCTTGATTCTGTATATTCAGGTCACACACTTCAAATGCGGTGGAGTGGCAGTTGGTGTTGGTATGTCACATTGCGTAGTTGATGGAGTTTCTGGTTTCCACTTTATAAATACATGGTCGGAAATGGCTCGTGGTAATCTTGATGACCTTACAAATATTCCACCATACATAGACAGGACATTACTTCGTGCCCGAGACCCACCTCAGCCTAACGTTGAGTACCAAACTTTTGCAACCCCAAAAAAACCTCTCTGCAGCACAAAAGACGGTGGTGTTGAGAGCACAACAGTCTCAATGTTCAGATTGACGAGGGACCAACTCAATATCTTGAAAGCCAAGTCTAAGGGAGATGGGAACACGATCAACTATAGCACATATGAGACATTAGCAGGTCATGTTTGGAAATGTGCATCCAAGGCACGTGAACTTCCCGTTGATCAAAAGACCAACTTATATGGTGTTGTTGAGGGACGTTCCCGACTGCAACCCCCGCTCCCACCTGGTTTCTTTGGCAATGTGATTGTCAATGCTACCATTATTTCCACGGTGGGGGATCTCCAATCAAAACCAACATGGTATGCTTCAAGTTGCATTCGCAATGTTATATCGCAGATGAACGACAATTATTTTAAATCAGCAATTGACTTCCTTGAGCTTCAGCCTGATCTTTCAGCCCTTGTTGTCGGGGCCGATTCTCGTAGGTCCCCTAATCTTGGAATGAATAGTTGGGTTAGGTTGCCATCATACGACGCTGATTTCGGATGGGGTCGACCCATTTTTGTGGGACCTTGTGGAATTCCATTTGAGGGGACGGCTTTCGTATTAGGAAGTGCAACTAATGACGGGAGTTTATCAGTCGCCATTTGTTTGCAATCCAAGCATATGAAATCATTTTCAAAGTTGTTCTATGACATATGAACAAGCAAATGCTGGATCCGAAGATTTCTAGTGTATGGTTTCTATGTGTGTTGCTGTAATATTTTTTGTTGGCCATGTTATATCTTTGTATTGGTTGTTGAATGTTTTCTTTATATCTTTGTATTGGTTGTTGAATGTTTTGTTTGTTATTGTAGACATTGAAATTTTGGTGAAATAAATGTTCACAAGCGCATTAAAATTTTGACGTGCCAGGGCATACATGGCATGCGCCATGTGTCGCACAAATTGTACACATGGCGTGTGACTTAACAAAATCAGACGAGTCATCAAGAATGACACATGTCAACACTTGGAGGAAATGAATTACTTGATTTTTATTTAATTAAATCAAATGTTAATTGATGAAGTTAAATCACGACCTGGCCCACAAATCGAGTCTTGGTTATTTCGTCAATTAATCAAGTCCACAATTAAGGCCAAATCCATACGTTGTCAACGCTAGGAAAGTCTATAAATAGGAGGCTCCAAGACAAAGAAAAAGGTTCGGAAATCATTTCACGCCCAGACGCTGAAGCTTTGAAAATTTTAAGCTCTCAAGCACTCAAACCCCCAAAACACTCAAACACTCGAGAAGACTTGGAAAGCCTTTTTTGTTCTTTGTCAAATCCCGTGAAGAACCACCAAGCACCCCTACACATGCCGGTTCTTCCATTACCAAGAGCCAAAGCCTTGCGGCATTCATTCATCCAAGATCAAGTCATTGCGACCATTGGATCAACAACACTACACATATATACATTTCGGAGATTGAATCAAAGGATTAATTTGTAAAGACATTGTAACCCTACAAATTCATTAATACAAACATTTATTTTGTACACGTGTTCTTGTCTCATTTGTCACAGGAAATTCGTGTTTACAAATTTGGCACGCTCGGTGGGACTATCTCTGCCTATCATCTCTTTCTTCGTTCAAGAAATCCGAAGACACTTTGAAATCAATGGCTTCCAAAATAAGTCAAGTTGTCATTGCCATCAAGGCAGAGAGCGTGAGCGCCTCGGCTGTAAGTAGAAAATCTTTCGATGTCAAAACTTGAAGCAAAGCAAAGTTAGTGACCATTCAACGAGCCACTTCCAAGTTAGTGCCATTAATGGAGCATGGAGAGTGTCAAGGGTGAGCACCCATCATTAACCCAGCCTCATTGGATGCACCGAAGCATGCTGCTATGTCACGCAAGATGGCATCCCAAAGCAGCCAACATGATTCTTTGTCTTCAAAGAACTCGAGGGAGCACTACTTGTCACTAGGTTCAAACGCGGACTCAAGTGTAAGATCCTATAGCAAATCACCAACCAACAACCGTCGCACAGAGACTTTGCCAGCACCCTCGATGTTTGCAGGAAAGTCACATTCTTTGGTTGCGCAAGTCATGACCATCAGTGCCATCTTTATTAAGAAGCAACTTGCGTAGATGAACGAGGCCATTGCGAAGCTGACAAAGACCGTCGAGGAGAAATACGTGCAGATTGGTATGCTCATGAGTAGGTTGGAATCGCAGCATGGTGGAGAAGTCAACCCTAACCCAAAGAAGAATCAGCACGACGAGGAATCTGGCGAGGAAGAAGTGCATCATATCGACAAAGTATAAAGGAAACAAAAGCCAGAGTCCGAAGTTACATCAATGGGCTTTCTTTCCATCCAACAACTTCAAGACATGATCACAAATGCCATCAAGGCATAATATGAAGACACTTTGAGGGATGCATTGCTGTACTCGAAGCCATACACCAAGAGGATTGATAGCTTGCAAATGCTGACGGGGTACCAACCACCAAAGTTCATGTAGTTTGATGGAAAAGGAAACCCAAAGCAACACATTGCTTATTTCGTCAAAACTTGCAACAATGCTGGGACGAATGGAAACTACCTCGTAAAGCAGTCCGTTCTTTGAAGGGAAACACGTTCGATTGGTACATAGACCTAAAGCCTGAGTCCATAAATAATTGCGAGCAAATGAAGCGAGAATTCTTGAACCACTTTTACAGCACCAATCAAACCACCAGCATAATAGAGCTTACAAATATAAAGCAATGGAAGGACGAGCCAGTTGTCGACTATATCAATCGATGACGCTCACTGAGTCTCGACTGCAAAGACAGACTCTTAGAGATCTCCTTGATCGAGATGTGCGTACAAGGCATGCATTGGGGATTTTACTACATCCTCTAAGGCATTAAGCCTCGGATCTTCAAAGAGTTAGCTACCTGTACTTATGAATATAGTTGAGCATCGCCAATCATGGATAAAAAGAGCCTGACACGGAAGTAATGGTGGTTAACACGGCTCCCGTCAGAATCTCCACAAGAGATAAAAAGAAAGAGGTAAAGCGGAACGAACCTTTTCATAATCAGGAGAGATACAAACACACTTTGAAGGAGTTTGAGGATAAGACTTACTCATTCCCTAACACCAATGTAATTGCCATGTTAGAGGACTTGCTCGACAAGAAAGCGATCGAGTTGCCCGAGTGCAAGCAACCGAAAGAAATGAAACGATTAAACAATCCAAAGTATTGCAAGTACCACCGCGTTATTAGTTATTCGGTTGGAAAATGCTTTATGTTGAAAGATCTCATCATGAAGTTGGCCCAAGAATGAGTCATCGACCTAGGTCTTGATGATGTGGTGGAGTCAAACAATACCACTGTAACTTTTGGCTCATTCAACTCAACATCTTCACCACTGGGGCATGCTCTAAAACCATACCAGTCAAGCCAAGCGATGTTGAAGAATGAACTCATGTCACTCCGAAGAAATCACAAAAGAAGCATACGTCTCGTCCACAATTCCACCAATAAAAAAGAAGGCAAAGAAGCTCCCATCAAGCTCTAAAGCGACATGAAAGTGTTAATGATGATAAAATTTCAACACGAAGATCATCCATCCCCATCATCATATGATTTCTTTCACAAAGACTTCTTCAATCACTCAATCAAGACTTCTTGCTATGAAGATTGCGAGGAACGCTTCTCCAAGATCACTTGACAAATTCACACCAAAGGCTCATTGCCTGCACTAGCTGAAACTATAAAGGCATTAAACGTTTCTTGTTCGCACAAGCCTAAAAGGCGACACCAAATGCTCCTCGTTCGCACGAGCCTAAAAGGCGACAACCAAAACCCCTTGTCCACACGAGCCTAAAAGGCGACACCAAAACCCATCGTCTGCACGAGCATAAAAGGTGATATCAAATGCTTCTGGCCCTCAAAAGCCTAAACTGTGTACATCACAAAAAAAAAAAAGGTTCATTGAGTTGAAAACCTGAAAAGCCGGCTCAAGCAAAAGTTAGGACACAAAAAAAAAAGCAAAAAAACATATTTGAACTACGTTATGACTTGATCTCTTTTTTCAGAAAGGTACGTAGGCAACTTGAAAATGAAAGTCGAGTTCAATCACATAAAAATGAAAAAAAAAAAATCCCAACCTTTGAGACGAAGATGCAAAATCAAGACATCATTCTAAGACTAAGTCTTTGAAGTTGTGCAGCTGAATCATGAGCAAGCCTTCCAATGTCTTTAATGCATTGGTGTCTTCCACGAACAAGCAAGCGGCAAGAGCAATGTGAAGTAGAGAGTCCCAGAGGCAGTGCAACCACAAGAGCAATGTGCATCAAAGGTAATACTATCTTAGAGGCGGTGCTGGCGCATAAATGACATATACAGCAGTGGTAGCCAGTAGTGGCGTCACAGAGGCATCAAAACTTGTCATCACAACGACATCAAAACTTATTGTCACAGCAACATCACAACTTATCTTCACAATGGCATCCCAACTTGTCGTCACAATGGCTCATCTTCATTCACAACTGTGTGTCCTCATCTTTGCAGGCAAAACCTGCAATCTGGTGACTCCCTTGCAACAAACAGTCTTATTGCGGTAGGCAACACTCCCTTGAGACGAGAAGCCTCTATTGTAGCAGCCTCCCTTGTGGCAAGCAGTCTCTATTGCGATGATCACACTCTCTTATGGCGAGCAACCTCCCTTGCGACAACACCATCATGCGTCACATATCAATGCCAAAAAGCTGCAGCAAAAGCTTGCATGAAGCTGCCACTAACTATAGAAACTTGCAGGAAGCCGCCACTAGCTGCCGAAACTTACAGAAAGCCACCACTAACTGCAAGAACTTACAAGAGGCTGCCATTAATTGCAGAAACTTATAGAAAGCCGCCATTAACTGCAAAAACTTGCAGAAAGCCGCCACTAACTGTAGAAACTTACAGAAAGCTGCCACTAACTGCAGAAACTTGTAGGAAGTCGCCACTAATTGCAAACTCGCAAAAAGCCGCCACTAACTGTAAGCACGGGTAAAAGAACCTCCGTTCAAAATAACAGGAAAATCCTCGAATGTAGTGAGCACCTACAGAAAAAAAATTATCAGAAGAAGGGACAGACAGAAAACAAGACCCAAAAAAAAAAAAAAAAAAAAAAAAAAAGAGGATGGCTAGAAAAAGCATGCAACAGAAGAAAGAAAAAGGGTAAATCTCAGTTTACTACCCTCAAGTTTCATGGTTTTCAACATCTGGAACATGAAGTTTTTTTCGTCCCAGAGTCATACCTAAAGTGTTAATTTTGGGACACTCTCATACATCCGTTAGTCTGGCTGTTAAGTTTCCCGTTAGCTGATGACGTGGCGTCCATGTGGACAATGACTGGGTGCCATGTGTCATTAAGGTGTCTACGTGGAAATTAAAAATTAAAAAAAAAACCAAAAATTCAAAATTCAAAAGTTAGGAATAGTTAAAAGTGAAAATCACTTGTCACTCGAAGCCCACATCCCTAGAAATCTTGATCTCCCATCTCTGTCCGAAACCCTACTAACTCGCCGTCGCTCAACCTCGCCGTCACTCCACCTTGTCGTCGGTCGCACGTTGTCGTACATTGCGCACACCTTTGCACATCAAAGAAGGGGCACCGTTTCTTGGCAAGGTTGTTGTGAAGCCATCATTAGAGATGGGGTGGCAAAAAAGGGGGATTGAAGTAGCTGAAACAACAGTTTATTGTAAGTAACCTACATTTTTCGAAGTGTAGATAATATGGATTTAGGTTTTTCGATTTTTCAATTTTGAATTTTAGGGATTTGTGAGTTCCAATCCCATTTTTTTTCCCTATGGTTTTTGGATTGTGTTTTGTAGTGGGTTTCCTGCATTGTTAATTGTTTTCAATGTGCATGTGGTTTTGTTTGGTCTCAATTGCATCCTAAAAAATCATGTATTCATGGTCCCCATGGTTTTGTTTTCACTTTTTTGTCCTCATGGTTGTGTTTTAGGTTAACTTTTTGAGTTTTAAAACCTTTTTCCTTGACTTTGCAGGCATGCCTGAATTATTTACCCTTTAAATTACCCACAGTGGGAAGTGGTCTGAAAATGCATATATGGGAGGGTTTGAGGCTTGGTTTGATTACGTAGACAAAGACTTCATGTCTTTTTTCGAGATTGATGAAATGGTTAAAGAAGGATATGACCTTGGGATGTCTTATAAGGAGGGATTATGGCTTATTGAATGGGACAAAGATGTGGATAAAATGTGCAAGTATGTTCTAGGGACTAGGGAAATAGAAATGTACCTAGAACATCTAAGTCCGAATCAAGCTGCCATGAAACATAAGCTTTTAATGAATCTAGATGAGAATGGCATATTAAAAAAAGGTGTCACTATAAAATATATTAAGGAATCAAGGGTGGCAATTTCAATTACAAAGGGACGTGGATCAAAACTGAAGAAGGGTAGAGCAAAAATGGGTGTTGATCGCTTAGAAAAATGACTATGTCTTTTGAATGACATAGCCTACAATGGTGATGATGAACATTAGGATGAAGCAATTGAGGGAGGACAAGGAAGTGGAGATGAGGCTGAAAATGGTCCTCTAAATGTTGATAATGAAGGTGATGAAGGTGAAGAAGGTCACGAAGCTGAAGAAGTTAATGAATGGGCTGAACTAAAAGCTAATGAAGGTAAAATTTTTGAAACATTTATTTTTGCAATTTTAATTTAAGTATTCAATTATTTTTTCAAAGTTTAGATTTTTAACAAATATGCATTGTTTATGGTAGTAAATGCAAAGGATGACACTACTAATAGTGAGTTTGTGGACAATTACTACAGTTTGGAAGATGATGATTGTCGTGTAGTAGATGATACGGTTGTAGACAGTGTGATTGGAGATGCTGAAAGGGGTGAATGGGTTGGGAACCAACATCTAGAAGAAGTTATTAATGCAAGGAATGTAGAAGACGTTCCCCTTGACGATGAGAGAGAAGACTTAGATGGCTTGCATAATGTTGACGATTCAGGTTCAGAATGTGATGAGAAAGTCATCTACCCTGAGTTCAATGAAGAAGCCGACAGGGATAATCCAAAGTTTGAAAATGGATTAAAGTTTAGAGATGCTACACAGTTGAGAGAAGCAGTGTGGTCTCACTCCATTAAGCATGGTGCACCTTCTATTAAGCTAAAAAGGAATGAGAAATGGAAGATTAGTGCAAAATGTGAGAAAAACTATCCATGGAAATTGTATGCTTCTAGGATGAACAATGAAGATTCAATGCAATTGAAAACTTATGTTGGGAAACATGAATGTCTGAGGATTTGGAGGCAAAATCTTAATTGTAAAATGGCATGGCTTGTGAAGAGGTATGTGGAAGCATGCCCATCACTACATTTATGGAGATAGTGAAGGAGGAAGGAATGGTTGAGATCCACCTCAAGACAGCTTACAGAGTGAGAGCACAGTGTTTGAAACTCCTTGAGAGGAGTAACATAGATTAGAACAAAAAAATGGTGAGAGTATTGTGACAAGCTTAGGAGGATAAACCCTAGTAGTATAGTTAAGATGAAGGCGCTGCCCTATGATGATGCTTATGTGATATTTCAAAGGATTTATATTTGTTTAGAGGCTTTCAAAAATGGATTTAAGAATGGATGTAGGCAGCTTGTAGGGTTGGAAGGTTGCCACTTGAAAAGTGTGTTCAAGGGCCAGCTACTGTCTGCAGTGGGAATGGATGCAAATAACCAAACTTGAGTTATTGCATATGTCATAGTAGAGCTTGAGAGCTACTAGCTGCTAACTTGGGAATTGTGAACCAAGGTGGTTTCATTTCTGAAAAACAAAAGGGTTAATACTAGCTTTTAAGAAGGTGTTGCCTAATTGTAATCATCGGTTATGTATTAGGCACTTATACACCAATTACAAGGCATATGTGTTTAAAGGGAAAATATTAAAAGATGTCTTGTGGAATGCTGCCAAGTCAACAACCATCGCTGATTTTAGAGAGAGTATGGCTGAAGTGAATAGGCTGAATAATGAAGCTTATAAATGGTTGGTGGAAAGACCAGCCTTGCATTAGAGTAAGTCACACTTTGAAACACACATTCAGGGTGACATTATCTTAAACAACCTTTGTGAGAGCTTCAAATCTTTTATCCTGAGGTTTAGGGACAAGCCTATTATTACAATGCTAGAACCTATAAGAGTTTTATTGATGAAAAAGATATGGTTGAGAATAGATGCAATGAGGAAGGAGAAAGGAACTATCTGCCCAAAAATTTAGAAGAAATTAGAGGAGTTCAAGCTGAAAAGCTCATACACTATAGCTACATGGTTTAGAGGAGAAAAATTTGAAGTGGATAAAGGCAGAGGTAATATATTTGTGGCGGATTTGAAGGGGTGCACTTGCTCATGCAGAAGATGGGATTTGACAGGCTTTCCTTGCATACATGGTTGCTCGGCCATCTATTATGCAAGAAGACAGCCTGATGAATTTGTTTCCTCTTGGTACAAGAAAGAGAAATACTTTGAAGCTTACAAAAACTTGATTCAACCCGTCTAAGGCATGAAATATTGGGAGCCATCTAAAAACAATTGCATTCTTCCTCCAACTTTTAAAAGGCAGCCTGGAAGACCAAAAAATAAGAGAAATAGGGAGGGTGATGAAAATGAATTCAAGTTTAGCAAGAAAATGCAAAAAAGTGTGAAGTGTAGTGTTTGCAAGGGCTCCGGACACAATAAGGCCAAATTCCCAACCACTCATCCTTCTCCAATTGCTAGAAAAGGATGACAAAGCAAGAAAAATGAGGTATAATTTTGATATTTTTTGTTGATTTTTCATTTCTTAAGTGAATTTTTTATTTGTGAAGTGTAGTATCTGTGAGTGCTAATGTTTTATGGGTTCATTACTTAGGCCTCAACATCTAAGGCATCACAACCCTCTCAGTCATCACAGCCATGCACTCAGGAAGCTCCACAATCTTCATCTCAGCCAACTCAAGCCTCTCAAACCACTTCAAAGTCTACTACAAGAGATCAGACAATGAGGAGGAATGTTCCATGATGCTACTTTAATGCTTTAGATTGTTTAAGGGTTCATTTTGTTATAGTTGAATATGCCCTTAGTTTTTTTGGAAACGACTTTCGAATAGATCTTTAGTGTTTTGGACAGATCTTTGGTGTATTTTGTACTCTTATTTTGGTTTAGTTGTGTACTTATATTTTGGAAGAACATTTTGACCCATTAGTTGTTAAAGTTGTGGTCTTTTGATACTTTCCTGTGAATTGGAGTGTGTACAACTTGGAATAATGAACTTCGTTGTGAATTGAAAGTTGTTGACAATTGAACTTTGTTGTGAACTTTGTTGGTAGTTGGTAGTTTAAAAGATGAATTTGCAGATTTAGAATTGAAAGTTTGTTTGGAATTGAATTTGGAGATTTGGAATAGAAAGTTGTGGTTTTTTCCCTATTTAATTTGACTTTTTTTTTTCAAAAAATTTTGGCGGGAAAAAAGGACACACATGACATGTGGACCACTTAAAATTTTGGGCAGGAAATTTTTTTTTAAAATTTTAATTTTCACGTGGACACCTTAATGACACATGGCGCCCAATCATTGTCCACATGGGTGCCACATCATCAGTTAACAAGAGACTTAATAGTCAGACCAACGGATGTATGATACTATTCCAAAATTAACACTTTAGATATGACTTTGCGACAAAAAAAACTTCATGTACCAAATGTTGAAAACCACGAAACTTAAGAGTAGTAAATTGAGATTTACCCAAAGAAAAAATAAAAGGCAAGAAGGAAATAGACGGCAAAGACAAAAGAAGTCGAAACAAAAATAAAAGAAGGGGACTTGAAGAAAAGAAGTACTTTGCTTCTCCTATTCCCGAAACAAATTAATATGGAGATCGGCATTTTGTAAAGACTATCAACGCCCTTAGATGAAGAAGCATACCCAAAGTTTTCAAATCATTCGAGTACTCTCTTTCACCGAGCCCCACACCGAAGCCTTTCAAATCTCCATCTCTTTGTCATTAAAATCTTGCATCCTCTCGAGTTGCAACCCAACAAACCGCAACAAAACTACCACATTCCACTGCCGCTGCTGCGACACCCAATGAAGATTTCAGCGAAATGCAGTCATTGGATCCCAATTTCAAAGGAAGAAGCATTCGCTTAGGTGCCCAAAGAAGTATCGAAGCCGGTTCTTCCATCATCAAACCACTCCCTCCGTCGTCAACCCACCGTGCCCAACGTTCTGAGGCTCGCTGACGACGCAAAAATGAGTTCGAACAAGGTAGTAGCAGCGATGGATGCACTAGCTGCAGCAACCTCCCCTTTTCCACATGTCACAAGCCTGCGCATTCCACTCCGTGAAATCTGAATGCAGAAATTCAACAATCAAGTACGGCAAGGCGTCTCAAGACTCTGTAAGAGGAAGGGCGATAAAGAAACGTAGGAGAGGGGATAGGTTTTTGAAACTTGAAAAGATTCTTCTGATTTCTGATTTTTTTTCACACATCAAACTCATAACACCACATGGCTTTTATAGCAACTACAATGTATCATCATTTATTTACAATACATCATCATTTATTTAGCTAATTATAAGCTTCTTAATAATTGAAACATCTAGAGAAATCATGATTAACTCTAGAAATTCCAAACATCACAACTCTAGAACTTCTATCTTCTTGATTTATGACTCTTTCTTTGTAACTTAAATTTGGTTTAATCTTCCAACATTGCCTCCCTTAAACCAAATTTGCTTTTGATTCCTAGTCTTGCAACATCTCGCTAGAACATTTGTCCACCAAGTGGTTTTGTGAACACGCTTGCCATCTTGTTCATATGTTTTGCAATACTTTAGCTGTATAACTCCCTCCCTAACAAGCTTCCTTAGGAAATGAAAGTGGATGCGGATGTGCTTTGTTCTCCCATGTAGAACATGATCTTTTGAGACTGAAATTGTTGAGCTATTATCACAAAACAAAGTGGTTGGACCCTTTTGTTTATGCATCAAACTCTCCAAAATGCCAAGTAGCCAAACTGTGTGGCATTCTGCAAGAGAGGCAGCTACTTTGCTTCCGTTGTAGAGAGGACAACAATTAGTTGCTTCCTCGAACTCCATGAAATCACACCACTTCCCAAACTAAAGACATAACCTGAAGTGTTTTTGCAATCATCAATACTTCCAGCTAAATCACTATCAGTATAGCCAATAAGTTTCACTAGAACATTTGCTTCATAAAAAATACCATAATCGAATGTTCATTTGATGTATCGCATAATTCTTTTTGCAGCTTCGCAATGATTTGAATGTGGCTTTTCCATAAACCTGCTCACCAGACTTACTGCATACATGATGTCTGGTCTTGTGGCCATTAAGTACATCAAATTACCCACCAAACTGTGAAACTTGGTGGAATCGACAAGTCTCCCTTCACCATCTTTGCTTGGCTTTAGGCCTGTAATGCATGGGGGTTTGCATTCTTCATTCCAATTTCTTCAAAACTTCTCTTGCATAACTCTCTTGAGAAATGAAAATGCCTTTTTTAGATTGAGAAACTTCAATACCAAGAAAGTGATGTAGCTTGCCCAAATCTGTTATATCAAGTTCTTTCATCATAGAGAGCTTAAAACCATTCAATAGCTCCAAATCATTTCGGGTAAAGATAAGATCTTCAACATAAAGACGTGCAACCATGAAACTTCCTTATGAGGTGCTTTTGACATAAATGGTATGTTCATACGGGCACTTTTGAAAGTCATGCTTCTCGAAGTATGAATTAATATGGTTGTACCATGCACATGGTGATTGCTTGAGCCCATATAACACCTTCTTAAGCTTGTGAACTTTATTTTCCTCTCCTTTCTTCACATATCCATGTGGCTACTCCAAATAAACTTCTTCTTGAAGGACACCATTCAAGAATGTAGACTTTCCATCCATTTGAAAATTTTCCCAATTGTTTTGTGCAGCAAGAGAGATGATTAGTCGAATAGTGTCAAGTTTGAAAACAGAAGCAAAAACTTTAGTATAGTTTCACCTTCGTTTTGCTTATGACCCTTTGCAACGAGTCTCACCTCTTACAATTTTGAATGAACAAGATATGGACAGAAGTTTCAAGTTTCCCATAGAGAGTTTTGTTGTATATACTAATCAAGCAAATATGGGAAAAAAATGACACTTCTCTGTCACATTTCCAAAAGAAGCGATGTGTTTAGGGTTGAATGCCAATATAGCATTTGACTGAAAAATTGTAAAACTAGAAGCAATCGAAAAGTTTATGTTATATGCATCGTTGCTGGAAAGCTTTCTCAGGGTTCTTCCCATCAATTTCTGAGTGGTGAGGGAAATCACAAGGCATTTTGGCAGCAGAAAACCACGCTTCGCTGAAGACTTTGACGACTTCTTGGTGGACAACAGCATTGCCTTCTGGTGTTAGGTGCAAACCGTCACTGCGACGGAAAAAAAAAAGGATTAAGATAGATTATTCAATTTCTCACACCGTAAATTAAGTATTTCAAGGACTAAATTAGAGTATATCTATAATGATCACAAAATTATTAGATGATCTTGATCTGACTAACATGGCCGAATCCAAGGCATTAATCAGTAAATAGTGCTTCTTTTGCATGGGAAGATCTGGTTGCAATCACTTAATGCTCAATTATTCCATAAACTGTACAAGTTGAAGCTTCAAAGATGGCAAACCTCAGAAATTTCTTCTGCCAACCCTTTGTTTCCTGCATTGTGGACCAAAGATTGATGGAGTGTAGACCCATTTCCTCAGCTAGCTCAACACACTTCTTCGCATAAACTCCTGTCACTTCATTCATCCTTTCTGGAAGTTCACTAGCATCCTTACCATATAAAGATCTGTGAAACCCAATTATACAATCAAATGTTACAGGTACCAATCACATGAACTTTGCGAAGAGCAACAAGAAGATAATGATGTGTGTACAAAGTTTTGAAATGAGAAGAATATATCATACCGTGCAAATTCATTACGACCATCCTCATCAACAGGTGGTGGAGTAATAAGCACAATCAAAATGGTGGGAGAACACTCCTGCAATCAAAACTCCTATATGTGATGAGATGTGGGTCAAATAATGAACTAGCAATTCTATGTGTGATTCAAAAACAAGGCCCAAGGAATTGGATAGCTTTAAGCATTTCCTATGCGAGATTATGGTATTGACAGAACATTTAGATAGAGATGGGGGAGTTATGATTTCTTGGAGAGATGACGATGCAAATACAACTCAGAGGCAAAGATGATAACTGAGATGATGCTTGCAGTGGTAGAAGTTGGGTTATCAACCTTATACCATTGGTAGTTATAAATAGCTCCTTGGGTCCTTCCAAAAGTAAATTACCCACCGATGTCGGTCTTATAGAAGTTTAAAACAGCAGCTATCAGATAATGAGGATAAAGACTGAATTGGCAAAACTAAAATATTCATAAAGAAAGGTAAACAAATTTGAACCTTGAGATGAACAACAATTTTTCTGAGATTCTCCTTGTACTCTTCAACGGGAACATGTTGCCGTTCGCCTGTTCTGCCTAAAACAGCCGCATCATTGGCCCCAAAGAAAATTGTGGCAGCGGTAGGAGGTTTCTTAGAATCCTGCATATTCAGTGGGATACTGTCACTTCCATAAACATTTCCGCATCAATCATATCACTTCTATGATTTTCGCATACGCTTCCAAAATCAACATTTCCCCCCTTCATATCGTATGAGTCATATGCATACTGATCACATATTTAATCTAACATCTCAACATGATAACTTGATTTATCAGCAATACTATCAAACAAAGATATTGACTTTCTGAAATCAAATGCACAATGAGAAATGTAAATCAATACGAGCGAGAAAACGAACAAAAACCCAATTTAATTAACAAAAAATTAAATTGAATAAAACCTAATAAATGCAATTCCAATGCCAACAAACCAGAAAAGTTTGTACCTTTGAAGGAGATGCGGTTAAAAATTGCAGAGAATGCAGCCAAAGAATTTACCAGAGGAAAGAGGTGCTGCAGCAAGAACAATGCCCATCTCGTGTTGTACCCGCCATACCCACGAACTTTTACATCGGCCTATCAAACACCATCACAAAAAATTACTAACATTTCCTGATTTTCATTAACAGTTAGAGAGAGAGAGACCTTGCGGGAGTAGGAATCGGCCAAAGCGGCGCCCCAGCCACCTGATCGGAAGGATTGTTGGGTGATTGAGTCTCCGAACAACACAATCTCAGGCCTCATCGTTCTCGCTTCTTCTTCTCTGCTCCTACCCTTTTTTTTCTGTTGACTCGCTCGGGTGACAGTTGAGACTGTTGTTCTGTTTATTTCATACCAGCAGTAGCATATGCTACACGTTTTGTGTCCGAATATAATTTTTATTTTTATTTTAGAATGGGAATGCATTGTACAATTTATTTTATAATGTTAAGTTCGGTTCTCATTAAAAACGAATTTGAATAATATTATTGCTAATTCATTGCGAGACTTAACTCACACTATCCTCTTAATATAAATAATATCATTTGGTAGGGGGAAAAATAAAAAAAACTCCATCCCCCTTAATATTTTTTTTCCAACCATCTTCTTAATATAGATAATATTGTTTGGAAAAAAAAAACATAGAAAGGAGAAAGGGAGAAAAAAATGAAAGTGGATTAGAGAGAGAAGTTTTTATTTTTATATTTTACTTTTCAAAATTTGAGAATGTTAGAATCACACACCCTGACTTAAATCAAGGCATGCTGGCCGTCACGTGAACGTGACGTAACCATGTGCACAGTGCGAAAGCAAGATTAATAAGAGGAATATGAACGAATTAAAACCAAACGACTAGCAGTCCAAACTAAGGTAACGTGCTAGTGTGAGAATTAATAGTGTTTACATAACCAGAGCATAAATAAACTAAATGCAGTCAAGCAGGAAAGTAATAAGTTCAAATAACACTAAAGGGTGTCTCACATAATGAGTGGTCTGTCAGAACTGCCGCTGATATCCTCATAGGCACCAAGGAACACTACCTAAAACCTGGAGGGGCGAAAAACAAAAGCGTGAGTGGGCAAAAACAAAGCTTTTTAAAACCATTCATTTCTCAAAAGTTATAATCACTCGCCGTAAAACCTGTATAGTTTCCTAGAAATAAAGTATATAATCATATACATACATACATACATATATATATATATATATATATCCTGCCATGAAAACATATATGTCATGCCAAAGTATTGCCATTGAAAGCTAATCATAAGTCAATGACCAAGTACATATGTCATGTATCAAATCAGCCCTCGACTGATATATATATATATATCCTGCCATGAAAACATATATGTCATGCCAAAGTATTGCCATTGAAAGCTAATCAGAAGTCAATGACCAAGTACATATGTCATGTATCAAATCATCCCTCGACTGAATCTATAGCTCATACTCAATCTCAATTTTATATATATATATATATATATATATATATATATCATGCACACAAATCAATATCACCTCTAGTGGTCTACACAACATAATTGAATATAGAATAATATGCTCTAGTGCTACAATCACGTGAATATTGTGCGAATAATCGCAGGTCACCTACGAGTCAAACCCACTTATAGTGGTTTATATGATAGGACTGTGCACCTAACTTGGATCCAAGGCGAGCATGCGGTGCGGGAGGTGAACATCACGTGAAAGACTGTGCCCTAACTCTGGGCGGGAGCACTAATGTCAATGTGCAGGTTTATGAGCTCTCAACACATCATATCACATCATTCTCATCATAACCATTATATAAACTTACCTGACACTCACATGTGCGTTCGCAGCACCAATCATAAATATATGCAACAATTAACGCATAATAAAATAGGCAGATACTTTGCTTGGCGTTTCAAATCATATAATCATTCAAATTCATTTTCTGGGAAAAACAGTAAGTATATATGTATATATTGAAAACCAAAAGCCCACTCACTGGTATGTAGCCAAGTCGTAACCCCCGCGCCTAACCTTGCTACTCTCGTCCTCCGAATAGGTCTCACCCATATGAGAAGTAATTGTACAATTTATTTTATAATTTGGTTTGTGTCAATTTATTTTACTGTCCATGATTTTGTTTTGTAGTTGACAAAGAGAGTTTTTATTAGGGAAGTGTTATTGACACTCCAAAAATCATATTCTACACTCCTTACAAGTATATTTATTTAGAGAGTAGAATGAGAATTTTAGAGTGCCAATAACAATTTCCTTTTATTAATGTAGTTTAGATTTTGTAAAAAAAAAAAAAATTATTTTTGTTTTCAAAATTGAAAGAGAGTAAAGAGGAAAGCAGGGGGTATAGTTGACCAAACAAATGAGGAAAGGGTTAGTAACGTAAAATCGGATCCCTATTTCAAAAAACGAAAGAATTAAAGGCCGCAGCTTTAAATAACAGGATGAATCAAACAGACAGATCTCATGCAACGGTCGACTGTTCTCATTCCTCTCCTCCATCTCCGAAGATGAGACTCCGAGAAGAGCAAGAGATATCTCCAGACGACGTCGTGGAAGGTACGCTTCCTTCTACTAATCTATGCAAGAAATTATCGCTTCCATTTACTTCTTTATAAATCGAATTTATTCGAAGGATCGAGTCAATTAGGGATGCGTTTTGAAATTTGAATTTTACCGTTTGTACAAAATTGAAGTTCTTTTGAAAAAATTAGGGTTTAGTTTTCACAAATTCAGTATTTCTTTTCTGGATTGAATGTTAGTTTGAATTGACTGGAATTCTCTCGGTTTTTCTAGCAATTGGATCATCGACAGAGCGGAGCGCTGTGGCACTTGAAAAGCGAAGCAAAATGTTGGCTGCTAAGGTCAGATAAAACCCCTTAGGATTTTCGATCCCTGGTTAACTATCTTTGATTTCTTTCTCTGGTGTTTCTTTTGGGTGAAAGCAACATCTGCTAATCCTGCTTTGTTCTTCTTAATTTTCAGCCCAAATTCGGCATAGGACAGAATCGGGTTGAAGTTCAAGTGGCGCGCAACCGCAATTCTTGGTTCTTCGGCTGCTTTATTAATTTCTGACATTGTTTTCCAATTTTTTAAGCAGTTAATGTCCCAAGTTTTTAAGCTTTATACAGAAAGTGACACTGCTAACGCTGATGCCGGGGGCAGGTAATTGTGGTTTTAAACTTGTGTAATTTCATTCCGATTACCGAATGTTATGGTTTTAATCAATATCCCAACCAAACTGGTTGAGGAAAAAGAAACCCCAGCGACCAATCACTCCCACCCCAAAAGCGGTGACCGTAGAAGTTGTTTTAGAACATTAAGGTTTAGTTATTGGCAACCGTCTAGATTGTAGGGGGAATTATATCTGTTTGCCCCTTTTAATTTCAAGACTTATGCAGCAGTTAACGAAGTATGGACTCAGAACACAGCTGATTTAAAGGTAACTAATGACCTTATTCCTCTGCTTTTTTCTGGAGGCGGATTGGTATGGAGTGTTATTTCTTTTGATAAGGAGTTTTTGTTTTAATTATATATTTACTGCTTTCTTTCTGTAAATTGTTTTGTTATCAAAGCTGGTCTGAAAAGTATGGAGAAGCGAAAAGGCATGCTTGGTAGTTCGGGAGGTAAGGTTCGATCAGACTTTACTTGTTAGTTGAGTTACACATCTTCAATCAGTTCCTTTTTATAGTTAGTGTTGCTTTTATCTTAGCAACTGCAAATGTTGTAAGAAGGGCATTGGCCGATGTCAGCAACGTCAAAAGCAATTCTTCTAGATTTGTGGGGGTGATGCCTCAAAGAATGATGGTACCTTTTTGGTATATATGCAATACAGATGGATATAACTATAGATGCTAATAAAGATGTGTTTAGGTTCAAAACCCTTTACTTTTGCATTAATCTAGTATTGTATTTTTTGGATCTTTTTAGGGTTTCAGTGGGTACAAGCGTTAGGACTGTGAATTTATTATCGAGGAGATCCTTGCAGGTAAGAATGTTAAATCCTAGCATGCCCTTTCCTTGTAACTCTCTTATTTACATGATTGTGTAGTATGTTGTTTCTGTGAATTCGGTACATATTTCTTTGTGCAATCTGAAAAAGAACAAAAAAGTCTTCATATGAGGGTTTCATATGTCAATTATCTCCACTAGTCTTAAGATCTCTTAGTTATTTTAAAGGGTAAATTACATAAAATTACATCAACTATGAGTCGAACTACAATCTCATACTTTATGTTTTAAACATTGCAATGGCATACCTCAATTTATGAATTCGTTGCAATGTTAGATCTCTATTAAATTTTTTGTCAATTTAGTTGTTAAATTATGATGTGGCAAGAGCGGGGCCCACCCTTTCACTAATTGGAATAAAAAAATTAATTAATTATTCATAAATTATTTATTTAATAATTTAAATCAATTAAAAAAAACTCTGTCCCTCCCCTTTCTCTCTGTGGATTGCACTGTCGCAACTGGATTCTGCAAGGAAGAATGTCGAAAAATTCCAGCTCCATTTAACACTCAAATCTCCACTAAAACATACAAAATTTATACCAAAACATGTTTAATCTTCTCTCTCCCTCCCTCCCAATTCTACACTTCCCTGCACCATGAATTCCTTCTCTACTCCATAGTACCTTTAATACAAAACCCCAATGCAAATTCCCCAAAAACTCAAATCACATCTGAAAAATTCTAAAATTTGTTGTAAAGCTCCAAGCTTTGAGAGCTTTGAGAATGGTTTCTCTTGAAGATTCCCATTCCTACTCCAACCACCACTTCCCGCTGCAAACCCGCAACTTCTATTATCTCTCATCCATTAAAATCCATCGCCAAATTGGTCGCTCCATGCACACCATCCGCTCCAACATCTACCAAGACGACAACACCTAAACCTCCTTCGCCGCCGGAAGATCGCCTTTGTCTTTGAGAACTTGACCGATTCGGTCGTCGACATGCGCCTCGATGAACTCGCCCTCCGCCGCCAAAAGATCCCCTCTAGTTAGAGAAGATTTGGGAGCCTATAAGCCAATATATTATGTCTCGAAGGCTCTTATCTGACCAGAAACAAGATGTCCCAAGATAGAGTGATAAGACTCAAATCAATTTCCTCTCTCAACCTCGACCTGTGAAACAATGGAAGGAGTACGAGAGGTGGAAGATGAAGCAAAAGCCTCAGTGAGTATTTTTTTCTATATTAAAATATTCAAATAACCGTTGCCGAAGCAAGAGAACTATTGCTCTATTTAAACCAACAGCACAAAAGGAGTACCAGCTGGACAATTCATTTCTCTACTCACTAAAGAAAAAACAAATAGCTATAACAAAAACTTAAACTTCTATTCTCCATAATTAAGCCGAAAACCCCAAAATTACAATTCTTATCATCATTCCCCCTTTGGAAAACAACCTTGTCCACAAGGTTTTAAAGCTGAAAATCTGGAAATCGAGCATGGAAGTCATCATAATCTTCCCAAGTAGTTTTGAGACCCACTTCTACTGAAATGCTGTGTTTGCCTTGTGCCACTTTTTGACTGCATGAACAATTGCAATTAATTCTCTCTCATAAGTAGAAAGAGCTTGGTTTTTTGGACCCAAGGCTTGACTAGAGAAAGCAATTGGTCTCCCTTGCTGCTGCAGCACTGCTCCAATCCTATTGCCAGATGCATCACACTCTAGCTCAAAAGGAATGGAAAAATTTGGTAAAGCCAAAACTTGAGGTGAAGACATGACCATCTTAAGTCTGTTAAAAGCTTCCTCAGCAATGGAATTCCAATGGAAACCATCATTTCTTGTCAGTAGGTACAAGGATTGACAGATTTTTCCATATCATGGGACAAATTTTCTATAATACCCGATCAAGCCAAGAAAGCCTCTTAATTCCTTGACAGTCTTTGGAAATGGCCAATCCAAAACTGATTGTATCTTGGAGGGATCTGCCTCCACACCCTTGCTCGAGACAATATGGCCTAAGTACTCCACCCTTGAGTGGCCAAATGCACATTTCTGGTTCTTAACAAACAGATGGTGGTGTTGGAGCAATTCAAAAGTGGTGTGAAGGTGTGAAAGATGATCCTCCCATAATTGACTATATACCAAAATGTCATCAAAGAAAACCAAAATGAATTTTCGTAAATAAGGCTTGAAAATATCATTCATAAGGTTTTGAAAAGTGGCTGGGGCATTTGTAAGCCCAAAAGGCATAACCAAAAACTCATAGTGTCCCCCATGAGTACGAAATGCAGTTTTCTCGACATCTTCAGGGTGCATAAGTATTTGGTGGTAACCCAACCTCAAATCCAATTTAGAAAAGAATTTGGCACCATATAGTTCATCCAACAAGTCATCAATGAGAGGGATAGGATACTTATCCTTTATAGTGATGGCGTTGAGTTCCCTGTAGTCCATGCAAAGCCTCCAGGTGCCTTTTTTTTCTTAACTAAGAGCACTGGTAAGGAGAAAGAGCTATGACTTGGGCGTATAAAACCTAAAGTAAGCAGCTCCTGCACAACCTTTTCTATTTCTGTCTTTTGCAGTGGACCGTAGTGGTAGGGACAGATGTTTGGTGGTTTAGCACCTGGAACAAGAGGGTTTTTATGGTCATGAATCCTGCTAGGTGGTAGCGTGGTGGGTAGGACAAAGATTTCCTCAAATTGCCTAAGAACCTGTTGTAGTTGCTGCAACTGCTCAGAATTCAAGCTGCAAGCCTCTAGTTTGTCCTGTTCCATTGAGTACAAGAAAAGCCCCAAGTTAGAATTGGAAATTTCCTTATCCAATTGTTGCATGGATATATCTCGAATGGGAGGTGCAGTGGTATCACTATGCACCAACTCATATTAACAACCCTTCTTAGAGAACTGTAAGGTCATTAATTGGAAATCCCATATGACTGGACTTATAAAAGAAAGCCAGTAAACCCCGAGAACCACATCACAACCTCTTAATGGTAATGCAAATAAATCCACTGCACAATTGTATCCACCAATATTTAAAGCAATATTAGTACAACAACCCGAGCTACTCATTATCCCTCCATCTGCAATCATGACTTCAAAAGGTCGAGTGGGAGTTATTGCCCACCCCAACTTCTTAAGTAATCGAGAATCGATGAAGTTGTGTGTACTGCCCGAGTCCAATAGTATGGTAACCAGCTGACCCCTAACAAGATTTTCAACCTTCATAGCGCGCACGGTGTGCTTAGCATTGGTACCATAGAAGGCGCATTCGCTCAATTCCATATGTTAGCAAAGTATCTGCTAAAGGTGGCTCAACTTTTTCTTCATCCACATTAACCAATTCTAACATCAATAGTTGCTTATGAACACACATGTGACCTTTAGTCCATTTGTCATCACAAAACCAGCACACAAGTGATAATGAGTGAAATCCTATTCTAGTCGATTCTCCACCAGTCCTGATGACTCCACCAGAGTTAGCAAGTGGGCTATTAAGCTGGGACAACATGGGTTAATCTACAAATCTAAAACTGCCATAAAATGACAAGCACTCGCAGGCTTCATTGTTGAGTTCACTCTGAAATCCAAGACTGCAGAAAAGTCCGCCTCAGCGGCCATCTCAAGCCAACGTGCACTTGCGTTTATATGTTCAGGGTCTGCCAACCCGAACAACGTTGGAGCTGGGCTAGTTTTGTTCATTGCAGATAGATCTGTTCTAGAGCGAGAATTAAAATTGGGATTTTTTGCCAATAACAATGAAGCCGAGTATGAGGCTTTACTAACAGGACTAAGGGTCGCCCTCAAGCTTCAGGTAAAATAGATAGTTATCTTTGCAACTTTCTATTAATGGCAAACCAAGTCACGGGTGAATACATAACTCACAATCTGATCATGGCAATGTACCTAGAGAAGACTAAAGAGTTATGGGCCAAGTTCACCAAGTATGATATTTATTAGCTCATGCGAAGTGAAAACTGCCACACAGACACACTAGCTAACCTAGGATCCTCTGTTGGCCACCGACTTCGTCAAAGCATCCTCTTCGAATACTTTGAAGTTCTAAGTATTACAAGGCCTACTTAGAAACAAGTCATAATGGTGGACATGCACGAGAACTGGATAGACGAAATATTAGCCTACATTTGGCATGGCACCCTCCAAGATGATCGGGGCTTGGTGAGGAATGTCATCCAAAAAGCATCAAGGGATGACATCTTCTAAGACAAAATATATTGACGTTCTTACTTTAGACCACAGTTGCTTTGTGCTACTTCGGAGCAAAGACTAAACATCATAATGGGCATACATTCTAGAGTCTGTGGTAATCACTTCGCATGCTGAACACTCGCCTAAAAATCCCTCACAATTGGCTATTACTAGCCATAAATAATAAGAAACTCCTAGGACTGCGCTAAAAAATGCTGCAAATATCAAAGATTCGCCTTGATAACTCACCAACCAGTAAATGAGCTGAATCCGATGATGAGTGCGTGGCCATTTATGCAGTGGGGACTCGATCTGGTTGGACCCTTCAAGCAAGGCATGGGCAATAAAGAGTATTTGGTGGTTGCAACCAACTATTTCACCAAGGGAATTGAGGTATACCATCTTCTCCGATAATAGGTTTCCGACACTTCATTTTGACTCCGAGGTATCGAACCAAAGCATCCTCAACCGCCTGAAAAAAAGGCCCGAAGTGAGCAAATGCGCATAGCCATATGAAATACATGGAGTTCTATGGGCATATAGAACAATGGTGCGCAAGGTCATAGGCGATACGATTTTCTCGCCGGAATTCAGAGTCAAGGCCATCATCCTCATTCATAGAACCATTCTAACTTTCCAAACTACGAAGCAAACTGAGATGAAAAATGCCGACATCATTCAACAGGAGTTGCACTTCCTAGATGAGCAAAAGAAGATTGCCGAGATTCACTTAGTTATGTACCAACAGTAAGTAAGGTCAAACTTTTAATTTCGACAACTGATGTTAAGTGAGAGGCAAACTGGGCGCAAATTAGAAATACCCCTATCAAATTGCCGGAGTGAGGGGCAAAGGAATTTACAACCTCGCCATTCTCGACAGATCACCCATACAAAAACGTTAGAATCTCTAAGCTAAAACGTTACTTCAGGCTAACCAAGGCGTGCATTCTAGCCAACCTGTAAAAACAATGCGCGTTCTATTCCAATTCTTGAGTTTTTGTGATTGCGACTTAGATATGGCAGGTACGCAAGGTGTTACATACCATTCTTTTGTAAAATCATGTCTACTACGTCAAGCCTTGCTGAAAGCTCTCCTTAAGGGGTATTTCACAAACACACTTATCTTTAAGGGAACTTCTACGATCTTAGCTGCCCAGTTAGAATTCATTCCGAACCACAACGTGAATATCTCCGTGGCACTTGTCTACTTGCTCGACAAGGTTCAAATAAGGTGTAGGCAATGCTTCCTTACAAGCTAAGTTTATAAACTCTTTAATGGACACATAACACCTTTATAGCGCAGTTAGAGTCCAGTCCGATTTCGTTCAGAGTCAAACTTGTGACGGGAACACTCGAAGTCAAAGCCCACCTTAAAAACGAAATGTTAACTCACAATTGCATTTTTACAAAAGGGTAACATGTTGTAATTGATCTGCCCAAGCGCATGAGTGACTAAAACGCCTTATGGCGTGCCGGCATCACTCCGCCTAAGGGTGAGAAATGTCACTCCACTTAGCGGGCGAGAGTCATCACATGGCTTAAGGGCACCAAAATATTACTCTGTCTAAGGGCAAGAAAGACACCACCCCACTTTATCGCAGATTGAAAGATTCCCAAGTAGGGGTCCAAATTGTCTATCTGGAGTCAATCTGGTTTATTCACTTCAGATAGGCAGGGCAAAAGGTCACTAGCCAATTGATCATTTTAGAACAAAGCTACCTCAACAAAATACGGAGTATGGCAAGACCACGCAAATGTTAGAAAACCCAATAAGAGACATTCATTCCGAAAGGAAAATAAACATTAAGGTCCGTGGGGGTACCATAGTTAAAACTGTGTCCGAAATCTAAAACAATAAGTAACTAAGATGTTAAAAAGTCATTCCAAACAAAAAAAGGCATAACAAAATCCAGAAGTGGCGGTGTTCCTTTAGGGAGTCCCCTGGAGATCGGTCGAAGAGAAGTCAGAGACATCCTCGTATTGATTTAAGTGCTCATTCAAGTTGGAAATCTCCTCAAGAGCATGATCTTCACATATCTTTCTAGTTTCCGCAACCTGATGTTTCAAAAAATCCCTTATCTCTGTAAACTCAGCAGCTTTTACATAAAGTTCTTCCAATACTTCACGATCTGGCTTAGTTTTGGAGTTGCAACTTCTTTTCACAGATAAACTTCTCTTTTCCTGATCTATTGTGATCACTTTAGCAGAGTTCAACTCCGCATGAACCAAAATCTCCCCCTAGCCAAGAGGGTTTAGTTCCACATACTTGCAATTAAACAGAAACAATTAAGTTTAAGCATTGAAAAAAAAAGTAGAAGACATCTAGAACGCTCCAACACTCCCAATTGAATGGCTAGGCTGCGGCACTAAGGTGTATGTGATGTATGGATGGTCTAAGGGTGTTTTGAATGAAGGAAATATGCTGAGAAGGGTGTATGGATATATGCTAAGCCTTACAAGAAGGCTTATTTATAGATGCTGAAAAGTAAAGAACCACACAAGTGGTTTTAATAAACAACACAAAGCAAAGACTAAATTATGCAAGGCAGCTTTGTACCCATGCCTACTTTCAGCCATCCCATAATAAGAATAAGGATGAGTGGAAGAACAGCTCATACACAACCATTGAAAGCAGCTAACAGCACATGGGAAGGTTTTTATTTAAACTTTCTCCTATTTTAGCCTTGTGCACACACATTCTCTGCTGTCTTTCCATTGATAGGAATCCATACTTTCATGGAAAGGTAGTGTGAAGGAAGCATGAGTGCAGAAACAGCTAGTAGCACATGGAAAGCACTCCAACAAATGGCATTTTTCACTTCTTTTCCTTTCAAATTGATCTTTAAGTATATGTAACTGCACACTTCCAAGCCTCAACTTCATTACTACAGATTTTAGCACATGTTGAAACCCTTTTAAACATCAAAACGTCCAGCCCAAATGCTATCCAATCCAAGTCCAAAACTGCTCCAAATTGCTCCATTTAGCTATTTATTGTCATCTTAGCCCATTTGGACCTACAAACACACGAAAATAGCTTAAAACACTCAAATAAACATAACTAACGAACTTAAATGCAAGGAAACAAGCTAAGTAAGTCGCATAAATATGCTACTATCAAATTCCCCCACTTAGCTTTTGCTAGTCCTCGAGCAAAACAAAACAAACGAAAGACACAAAACACAATCTAAACCTTCCAACATTTACCTCAGGGATTTCCAATGGACATGACATATTAAAAATCATCACTTGCACAGATTTTGGTCATCCTTACCCTTAAACTCATACTTAATCACGGTCACCATTCACTAGATCTCATTTAACCAATTAAAACAACATTTTGAATGTAATAACATACTTTAGAGAATTCTCTCAATTCTTTACTAGATATGCACTCTATTTTCCCTCAATCCCACGAATTTGCATTAAAAACACTAACTCACAAACAAGCAACCAAATAACACAACGAACAAGCATGACAGAGATAGCAAAGTAAAGGCAGTAAAGAGAAGGGTTAAGAAATGCAAATTTGGTTTGTTGAGCGATTCCAAAGTCTTCTTTATTTGAATGCATGGGTTGCCTCCCAAGAAGCGCTTTCTTTAACGTCTTGCAGCCGGACGATACCTCTCAATTAGAACCCACGGCATGGAGGGGTATGTCCTCCACAACATGTTCATGCCCTGTTTTCATACTTCGAATTTGGACTGCACCATGAGGGAAAACATAATAACAAAAGGGCCAATCCACTTAGAATGTAGCTTACCAGGGAACAATTGAAGACGGAAGTCAAAAAGTAACACTTTCTGCCCCTTTGAGAATGTCTTGCTTCAAATCATCTTGTCATGAAATGCCTTAGTCTTCTCTTTGTAAATTCGTGCATTCTCATAAGCATCGTTCCTAATCTCCTCTAACTCATTCAATTGAAGCTTTCTATGAATGCCAGTCGCATCTAAGTCCAAATTGAATGTCTTGACTGCCCAAGGGGCCTTGTGCTCTAGTATTACGGGAAGATTGCATGGTTTGCCATAGATGAGCCGAAATAGGGACATGCCAATGGGTGTTTTGTAAGCCGTAGGATAGGCCCACAGTGCATCATCTAAACGCAAATCTTTCTGATTTGGCCCAACGGTCTTCTCCAAAATCTGCTTGACTTCTTTATTTGAAACATCGGCTTGGCCACTTGTTTGGGGGTGATAAGGTGTTGAAACCTTATGCGTGACATTGTACCTCTTAAGCAGCGCCTCAATGGTTCGATTGCAAAAATGAGACCCTCCATCACTTATGAGCACTCTAGGCATCCCAAATCTGGAAAAAAAAGTTAGATTTCACAAAATCTGCAACAACTTTAGAATCGTTAGTTCGGGTGGCTTTTGTTTACACCCATTTAGATACATAGTCAACCGCGAGCAAGATATAATTGAAACCATAAGATGAAGGGAAATGACCCATAAAATCAATACCCCCAAACATCAAAAATTTCAACAAAGAACATAGGGGACTGCGACATTTTATCCTTGGCACCTATACTACTTGTCCTTTGACAACGATCGCATGTTAGGCAAAAAGTTCTAGTATCTTTAAACAAAGTAGGCCAATAAAAACCACAATCAAGAACCTTAAGTGCTGTTCTTTGGGTGCCAAAATTGAATGAAATTCGGACTCATGCACACACCTACGTAGAATCTGATCAGAACAATGTTTCCACAAGTATGGGTCATCCCAAACATAAAACCTTGCATTCTTTTTCAATTTATCACGTTGGTTCTTGTTTAGGGTGCTTGGAACTTGTTTAGTCACCAAATAATTCACTAAATCGGCATACCAAGGTTCACTTACCTTAATGGACAGTAGCTGCTCGTTTGGGAATGATTCATGGATGGGTATTGGGCTCCTCATTGTGTACCAAATGACTCAAATGGTCAGCTACCACGTTCTCACTTCCTTTCGTGTCTCGAATTTCAACGTCGAACTCTTGGAGAAGTAGCATCCAACGAATGAGCCTTGGTTTAGTCTCCTTTTTCGTAAGCAAATACTTCAAAGCTGCATGGTCAGTGTAAACAATAACTTTAGTGCCAATTAAATAAGATCGAAACTTATCTAATGCAAATACAACAGCCAAGAGTTCTTTTTTAGTTGTGGAATAGTTCAATTGGGCATCATTCAAGGTTCGGGAAGCATAATAGATGACATGTGGCTGCTTGTTCTTCCTTTGGCCTAAAACAATTGCATAATCCGAGGCACACATGAGCTCAAATGGAAGGCTCCAATCTGGTGGCGTGATGATGGGTGCCGAAGTGAGCAATTCTTTGAGATGTTTGAATGCTTTCTCACATGCCTCGTTGAAGTCGAAAGGTACATCCTTTTGGAGGAGACGGCAAAGAGGCTGTGAAAGCTTTAAAAAATCCTTGATAGAAACCTGCATGCCCAAGGAAAAAACGAACCTCTCTCACCGAAGTGGGAGAGGGTAAGTGACGTACAAGATCTACTTTCGATTTATCAACCTCAATTCCACGTTCAGAGATTATGTGACCCAAAACTATACCTTGTTTAACCATGAAATGACATTTCTCCCAATTTAACACAAGGTTAATTTCAATGCATCTTTCCAAGATTAGCCAAGCAATCATCAAACGAATCACCAAAAACGCTAAAATCATCTATAAAGACTTCAATGATGTTTTCAACATACTCGGAGAAAATACTTACCGTGCATCTTTGGAATGTGGCTGGTGCGTTGCATAAACCGAATGGCATGCGACGATAAGCAAATGTTCCAAAGGGTCAAGTGAACGTGGTCTTTTCTTGATCGTCCGGGGCTATGACAATTTGATTATAACCAGAATATCCATCAAGAAAACAATAAAATGAATGATCATTTCCCACTCGTATCCTAACCGGTTGGAGAGTTTGCATCGGCTATAGGAAACTCAACGCCACTACGAGGAAGGATCATTTCCCACTACCATTCATTGATCAAATGCTTGAGAGGTTAGCGTCATTCATTTTATTGTTTTCTTGATGGATATTCTGGTTATAATCAAATTGTCATAGCCCCGAACGATCAAGAAAAGACCACGTTCAATTGCCCCTTTAAAACATTTTCTTATCGTCGCATGCCATTTGGTTTATGCAACGCACCTGCCACATTCCAAAGATGCATGGTAAGTATTTTCTTCGAGTATGTTGAAAACATCATTGAAGTCTTTATGGATGATTTTAGCGTTTTTGGTGATTCGTTTGATGATTGCTTGGCTAATCTCACTTTAATCTTGGAAAGATGCATTGAAACTAACCTTGTGTTAAATAAATTGGGAGAAATGTCATTTTATGGTTAAACAAGGTATAGTTTTGGATCACATAATCTCTGAACGTGGAATTGAGGTTGATAAATCGAAAGTAGATCTTGTACGTCACTTACCCTCTCCCACTTCGGTGAGAGATGTTCGTTCTCTCCTTGGGCATGCAGGTTTCTATCAAGGATTTTTCAAAGCTTTCACAGCCTCTTTGCCGTCTCCTCCAAAAGGATGTACCTTTCGACTTCAACGAGGCATGTGAGAAAGCATTCAAACATCTCAAGGAATTGCTCACTTCGACACCCATCATCACTCCACCAGATTGGAGCCTTCCATTTGAGCTCATGTGTGCCTCGGATTATGCAATTGGAGCTGTTTTAGGCCAAAGGAAGAATAAGCAGCCACATGTCATCCCGAACCTTGAATGATGCCCAATTGAACTATTCCACAACTGAAAAAGAACTCTTGGTTGTTGTATTTGCATTAGATAAGTTTCGATCTTATTTAATTGGCACTAAAGTTATTGTTTACACTGACCATGTAGCCTTGAAGTATCTGCTTATGAAAAATGAGGCTAAACTAAGGCTCATTTGTTGGATGCTACTTCTCCAAGAGTTCGACGTTGAAATTCGAGACAAGAAAGAAAGTGAGAACGTGGTAGCTGACCATTTGAGTCGTTTGGTACATAATCTACTGTCCATTAAGGTAAGTGAACCTTGGTATGCCGATTTAGTGAATTATTTGGTGACTAAACAAGTTCCAAGCACCCTAAACAAGAACCAACGTGATAAATTGAAAAAGGATGCAAGGTTTTATGTTTGGGATGACTCATACTTGTGGAAACATTGTTCTGATCAGATTCTACGTAGGTGTGTGCATGAGTCTGAATTTCATTCAATTTTAAGTTTCTGTCACACCTATGCATGTGGGGGTCATTTTGGCACCCAAAGAACAACACTTAAGGTTCTTGACTGTGGTTTTTATTGGCCTACTTTGTTTAAAGATGCTAGAACTTTTTTGTCTAACATGCGATCGTTGTCAAAGGACAGGTAATATAGGTGCCAAGGATCAAATGCCGCAGACCCGTATGTTTGGGGTATTGATTTTATGGGTCCTTTCCCTTCATCTTATGGTTTCAATTATATCTTGTTCGCGGTTGATTATGTATCTAAATGGGTGTAAGCAAAAGCCACCCGAACTAACGATTCTAAAATTGTTGCAGATTTTGTGAAATCTAACATTTTTTTTTCCAGATTTGGGATGCCTAGAGTGCTCATAAGTGATGGAGGGTCTCATTTTTGCAATCGAACCATTGAGGCGCTGCTTAAGAGGTACAATGTCACGCATAAGGTTTCAACACCTTGTCACCCCCAAACAAGTACAAGTGGCCAAGCCGAGGTTTCAAATAGAGAAGTCAAGCAAATTTTGGAGAAGACCGTTGGGCCAAATCGGAAAGATTGGAGCTTGCGTTTAGATGATGCACTGTGGGCCTATCCTACGGCTTACAAAACACCCACAAGGCCCATTGGGCAGTCAAGACATTCAATTTGGACTTAGATGCGGCTGGCATTCATAGAAAGGGTTTAGGAGATTAGGAACGATGCTTATGAGAATGCACGAATTTACAAAGAGAAGACTATTAAAGAAAGTTAGAAACGATGTTTTGGTGTGTGTGCATGTCTATTAAAGAAAGTTAGAAACATGGGTAGAAGTTTGATATGCTCTTGGTTTCTGCTTAGTTATAGTTGTTGTTTACGAATTCAAATTTGATCATAAAAGGATAAAATCAGTTTTTATAACATGTTTGAAGGAAGAAACTCAAACTAATGTGAGACTTGAGCCTATACCTCATTTGGAGACTTGAGCCTATAAAATCTGTGATTCATTATTTTCTAAAGTCGTTGAATGATCACATTTTAGTTCCAAATACTAGAACTCATATCTGTCTCATTCAAAGCATGATATTGAATTGCATAACACATAACAAGATGAAGTTGTTTAGCCCATTTTCTTTGTTAGCCACATTATCCTTACCTAGCCTAGTGTAGGATTGTCCACGCCCTTGTTCTTAAAGGATAGTTAAGCAAGACTTAAAATGTATGCAGTAAATCAAGTGTGAGGGAATGATTGATTGTTTTAAGCTCACTTTTACGTTTTGTGTTTCAAAAGAAAAGGAAAAGAAGTGAAAAACGTGTGAAAAGAAACAACAAGAAAAGAAAAAAAAAAGAGTTTAAAAGTGTTGTTAGTTGAAGGAAGGGTCCAAAACATTGAATCTAGCCCTAAAGTGTGTAAATCTCCCATTTTTGTTCAAAGTTGAGTTTCAAAAGTAAATTCTAAGTGTGATTTCATTGCTTTGCTTACAATTTCTTTAAGAACTTTTGTTATCCTATCATTTCTTTGTTAGCCAATACTCTTAGCCCCATTACAACCCTTTGACTTCTATCTTGAGTGTTGTGTGATTTAATATGTAGAGTTTGGGATTGGTATGAGCATATGGTATTCTTGGTTCTCGCATCTAAGTAGTAGCATTCCGTTCATGAGATCATATTCATATATGCATTAATAACTCCAAAAATTGCTTTCTTTGCTGTGAGTACTCATTTTCATGTTTATATCAATCTTCTCACATATACCTAGTGTAGGGAGTGTAGTTAGAAAATCTGAGTGAAAATAGAGTGCATATCTAGTAAGGAATTGAGGGAATTCTCTAAGGTATGTTACTACATTCAAAATGTTGTTTTAATTGGTTAAATGAGAGCTAGTGAATGGTGACCGTGATTAAGTATGAGTTTAAGGGTAAGGATGTCCATTGGAAGGTTTAGATTGTGTTTTGTGTCTTTCGTTTGTTTTGTTTTGCTCGAGGACTAGCAAAAGCGAAGTGTGGGGGAATTTGATAAGAGCATATTTATGCAACTTACTTAGCTTGTTTCCTTGCATTTAAGTTCGTTAGTTATGTTTATTTGAGTGTTTTAAGCTATTTTCATGTGTTTGTTATAAATTTTGTATGTTTTGGTGGAGATTTGAGTGTTGAACGGAGTGGGAATTTTTCGGCCTTCTTCCTTGTAGTATCTAGTTGCAACAGTGCAACTCGCGAGGAGAAATGAGAGAAAGAGTTTTTTTTTTTTATTATTTGTTAAATAAAAAATTCCAATTGGCAAAATCCAAACTCAAATAGGACACCAAAGCCAAATAGGTAACACAAAACTAATTATTTGCATCATCCTAATTTTGAGTCATAAAACCCAACAAGAGGAACAAGTATTGAATTCACAAGAACAACATACTACACAATCATGTTAATAAGAGAGTTACAAGGAAAGGCAAGATAGGATTTAACATTCTTACCAGGAAGGATCTCCTTGATGATAAATTCACAGTCCTAACACCTAAACCCACTGAAACCCTAAAAAGATACCAAAAAAAAAATACAATACTAGATTAATGCAAAAGCAAAGGGTTTTGAACCTACACACATCTTATTAGCATCCATAGTTAACTTATATCCATCTGTATGCATATATACCAAAAAGGTACCAACATTTTTTTTTCAGAGGCATCACCCCCTACAATTCTAGAAGAATTGCTTTTGACATTGCAGACATCGGCCAATGCTATTGTTACAACATTTGCATTTGCTAACATAAAAGCAACACAAACTATAAAAAGGAACTGATTGAAGATGTGTAACTCAACTAACAAGTAGAGTCTGGTTGAACCTTACCTGCCGAACTACCAAGTATGCGTTTGCGCTTCTCCATACTTTCCAGACCAGCTTTGATAACAAAACAATTTACAGAAAGAAAGCAGTAAATATATAATTTAAAACAAAAACTCCTTATATCAAAAGAAATAACACTCCATCCCAATCCACCTCTAGAAAAAGCAGAGGAATAAGGTCATTAGTTACCATTAAAGCAGCTGTGTTTTCCTGAGTCCATACTTCATTAACTGCTGCATAAGTCTTGAAATTAAAAGGGGCAAACAGATATAATTCCCCCCTACAATCTAGATGGTTGCCAATAACTAAACATTAATGTTCTAAAACAACTTAGATATTGATTAAAACCATAACATTCGGTAATCGAGATGAAATTACCCAAGTTTAGAACCACAATTACCTGCTCCCGGCATGAGCTTTAGCAGTGTCACTTTCTGTATAAACCTTAAAAACTTGGGACATTAACTGCTTAAAAAATGGGAAAACGATGTCAGAAATTACTAAATTGAAACCAGCAGAAGAACCAAGAATTGCGGTTCCGGACCACTTGCCCGATTCTGTCCTATGCCAAATTTGGGCTGAAAATTAAGAAAAACAAAGCAGGATTCGCAGATGTCAGAATTGCTTTCACCCAAAAGAAACACCAGAGAAAGATCAAAGATTTTTAACCAGGGATCGAAAATCTTAAGGGGTTTTATCTGACCTTAGCAGCCAACATTTTGCTTCGCTTTTCAACTGCCAGAGTGGTCTGTCGATGATCCAATTTCTAGAAATATGGAGACAATTCCAATCAATTCAAGCTAACATTCAAAACAAAGCAACTTCCAGAAAAGGAACGCTGAATTTGTGAAAAGTAAACCCTATTTTTCTCAAAACGACTTCAAATTTGCACGAACGGTAAAATTCAAATTTCAAAACGCAGCCCTAATTGAATCGATCCTTCGAATAAATTCGATAAATTCGATTTCTTGCATAGATTCGTCGAAGAAAGCGTACCTTCCGCAATGTAATTGGGAGTTGGAGATATCTCTTGCTCTTCTCGGTTTCTGATCTTCGGAGATGGAGAGGAATGAGAACAGTCGACCGTTGCAAAGGTCTGTCTGATTCTTCCTGTTAAAGCAGCGGCCTTAAATTCTTTCGTTTTTTGAAATATAGATCCGATTTTATGTTTTTAACCCTTTCCTCATTTATTTGTTCAACTATACCCCCTTATCAATTTTCAAAGATTATATTAATTTGTGACATTCTTTTTCAGGAATTATATTGATTAATTTTCAATTTTAGGGACCGTCTTAATGTGGTTGGTCAAATTTAAGGACTATTTGTAATAAAAACCCAAAAAGAATAAAATTGTTCTTTGTGGATTTGGATTTTCCAAACAAGATTTACACAATGTGCAATTGCACCCAAAAAAATGCTATGTGCATTTGCACCAACAAAAGGGAATGCATCCTAAATTGTTTATTAATTATTAAGGTACTAATTAAAATTATAATACCGCTCTATCTCTTCCTTCTCAGCTAGCCTCTTACCACATGTTAGGGGTGAGGCGTCAGGTGGGTTGGTTAGGTTGGATTTCAACTCGTTGGCCAACCCAGGTTCGAATTAGAATTGTTCAAATCAATTGTCACTCAAGAAAATTAGCAACCCAACTCAGCTAAATTATTCTTAGGTGGGTTGGGTTGGGCTGGTTTCACGGATTGGGCTTGATTGGTTTTTTTTTTATTCATATTATGAGTATGAGAGACAAATAATCAATACTTACGTCAAATAAGCCTAAATCATGTGAATTTGATTTTTTTTTTTAACAAACGATATTATTTACACTAAGGGGGAGGGGGTGGGCTTAGCCTCACAATGAGCTGGCAATAATGTGGTTCAAACGCCTTTGACAAGAATCGAACCTAAAACCTCTCACGTAGAAGTGAAGAGGTACCACAAAACCGTACTACTAAGTAGCAATTTGATGTTGTTATATCACGACATGTTACTAATGCATAAAGAAAAATGCTAAGTGGGACCCTCCATTTACTTTCTTTCACCTCACAGTTTAACGTCAATTCATGTGCCAAAATTATAAAACATTGTGCAAAAACATGACGTGGAAGAGAGTCTCACTTTTAAGAGTCTCCTTATCATTTCTCATACATAAATTTCACTATTAAAATCAAGCATTAATAAACAAGTGCATTTAATAGTTACTAGATTTTATGTATAAATCTATTTAATATATGTGTGTGTTTAAGAATTATTGTCATTTAGGTAGGCTGGTTTCAAACAATTTAATAATACTTCGGCCCAACACAACTCACTTATTGAAAGAGTAGTTGCATTTTTATCCAAAAATAAAGATTTTATGTTTAGAACCCCACCCAACCCAACCCATATCAGGTGGGTTGGTCAATAGAACCACTAAAATGTCCACCCCTACCACACACTGTAGTACGTGGTAATTCGCTCTTTTACATTTATTCTTTACTTATAATTTTTATTCTTTTTGTGAAGCCTTGTGATCTTAAGGTGTGGTTCTGACTTTCTAATAGTAAATATAGATTAATGGGAAGATAATATTCAAATTTGTGACATCTTCCATCATTAAAAAAAGAATATCACTAGATCAAAAGCAAGTTTATTATCTGTTCTATGTTGGCCAAGGTCCCAACTTTGAGTCCCCGTCTGAGGCATCAGTCCCATATGGCCCTCGCGACCAAATCGTGCATTTAGCCTCAACAAAATTGGATTGGAGCCAAAAAAAACCCATGCATAAACACTATTTGATAACAACGATATGGAATGGTGGGGAATGAAATTAGCAACTTTGAAATGCAGTGATAAATACTCTTAATTAATTGAGTCACAAATTCATTTTTCAATTAATCAAAGACTCAAATATATGACTTGGAGCTTGGCTGTGTTCAAAAAGATATTAATATTGTGTTTAGGCCGCCCAATTTTACACCATTAGTCATGTGCAATTAAGATTGTTGAATGAAGAGTTTATAGGTGTTTAGAACTAATTTTTGCACCGCTGGCCCATATATATTTCAGACCGTTTGATGAACGAAATTGGTCATGTTCTATTTGATCAACAAAAACTTTGTAATAAACTATTTAGGTATAGTGGTTAAGATAATGGTAACTACGTCCATTTTGATTTATCATGTTCAGTCGTGTTCGTCTCTCATGCACGTGCCAATGATAAAAGATTGACCACCACCTATTTGTGGCAGAATATATATGGCATTTGTGATGTGATTTGGTCACCATTATCATTGGCTACATCATCCATTTGGTTTACCATTATCCATTTGGGATTTTATTCTTACTATCCACTGGCCATAAAAGATGATTTGGTCACCACTATTACTTGATGGCAGATGATTTATCATCAAAAGATGATTTGGTGTTCACGGAGTAGACTCTACGACACGTCCAAGTGCGTTGGTCCAACAAATACAAAACACTGTGCAACAAGGAAGGATTTTTAACTCAACACACAAATTATCGCTCTACGCAAACTCTCTCAACTTTTTTGAGAAAATACTATGTACTCCACTAACAAGTTAGCACAAAGTTAGTTTAGTTAAATAGGTTTGGAATTTGCAGTCGACGGACAATTACAGTTTAGTTAAATAGAATTTTCCAGAGATAATCGATGAAGGTGACAGTTTGGTTAAACATCACTGGAGTCGTAGAATCAGCTCAGCTTAGGAGTCTTGACAGTTTAGTTAAACAGCAAGTTCTCCTTTTTCGATTGATTATTCATCCCAAGTCCGTTGGCGTAGAGTCTTTGATTCTCTCGTCGAATGAGGTCACTTCATTAGCTTTCTCGGAAAGTGGAGTGTTCTATGGTCAGATATTCCCAAGTGACGTTCAGAGTTCAACGTATCAACGGTCGACCACTTTTATCATAAAGATTAAAGACACTCATTTCTTTTAAGTACCTTTGTCCCCGCAGTCTAATCCCAGTTCAGCAGAGCTATATTCGAATCAGGTGCTTACACAGAGAAAGTGTCACTAGTTTTACATTAGCTATGAGTGGTGGCTAGAAAGTGACCCTCAAACATGGGTGGCATCTTCATGGGAAACTTTAGTTAGGTATGCTGGGTTACTTGGTTGATGGGTCCCTAAAAGTGGGTTAACAATCTTAGCCAGTACCATAAGCTGAGTGGAAGACCAGCTTATTAAACAAAAAGGCCACTTGGGAGATACTACAAACCAAAGCAGATTTTGTAGTGGAGAGTAGGCATGCAATATTCCACCATCTAATGCAAATCCTAGATGATCAGCCTTGTCATCATCTGTCGAGTATTTAAGCAGTCTGTTTCTCATCGCCATCAAATATCAATCAAAGTTTTAGAGTGGGAGACACGAGTTGCAAAATCTTAGTGGCATGCATGATAAGAATGGAAGGGGATTCCGAGAATATTCAATTCAATCCTAGACGCCAAATGAGTGTTTCAAGTACAAATATCCTACTAAGCCTCGAGTATTCAGACGGATGGATTCAGTGTCAGATTTTTGTGGTAAGGTTTGGTGAATACAATGGATGCAGTGTTCTTCACTCAGATTTTTTCGAAAACTTTGGAAAACTGAAAACCGAATGGTTAAAAGAACATGCTGCTAGTGGAAATGAACAAATTAAAGCTGTAAATGATCTAAGATTGAATCAGGGTGCGTAGTTTGCAATTAGTTTGAATGAGAAAATTACACGTATAATTACAGCTCTTGCATTATCGTAATCATGAAAAGTTAGAAACACACCTACAAAGATGACACTTCGTTACACACAAACTTAGTTCATAACCTCTCGAGATCATTGCCAAGAATAATCTCACCAGAGTTGCAATTTTTAGCTTGAAGAACCACGAGAGATTTGTCGGAGGGTAGATGGCCCAGGGCTGGAAGCCTGTGTTGTTTCAAGTCCCTGTCCACTCAGTCGGGGGCTTCTTTCTCCTCTCAGTACATTTAAACGGGGGCTGTGCACTATCTGTGACATCCTTGGGCTACCTTCTAGCGGAGTAATGTTCAAACTTGATGTTTTTGAACTATGAGTGTGGCGGATCTCACCGCGGCTTCTTGTGATAATTTCGTCAAGCATCTCCCCACCGTCTATGTTAGTGGCTCTTGATTGAAGATCCAGATCCTGTCATGCATAGAAAGCATCAGCATCGGTACAAGAATTTCTAAAAGATAAGTTAATAAGGGCTTCCTAGAAGCACTTTAGTAGGACAGAATCTGAATAGCATATGTTCTAATCTGATCCAAGTTTAGGATTTATACCCCTTCTGGTCGAAACTCAATGCCCAACTCAGGTTTCTTTTCATGCTATAGAACTCAAGACGTTTACAATTTTTTCACATACGAACTGAATGAAAGGATTTAGATAACTCACTTCAAGGGGCAGGTTGAAAGTGATGGAAGGGGCATCCTCATATTCTGCAGCATCCAGGTCTTGAAGGTGAGCTCTTTTGAAAAACTTGGGGAGAAAATACTGCCGCACTGGGACTAGAAGCATGATCAACAATGGGAATAGCACCCCAGCAATCGGGATCCATGTTAAGCCAAAACACATAAGCAAGTAAGCCGTCTGGAACAATGTGAAGGTCACAATTGTTTTGAAAGGCACTGTCTCAAGAAAGGTTCCATGATTCTTCTCCAGCACCCTAGCAAGATGGATGATGGTTACCATTTGACGATTTTTTCAAAGATAATACGAGTCATGATCTAGATTAAGAAAAATGGTACCATTTAAGTCTGAGGAAGTTAAACTTTAAGATTGGAAGATTCTAAAACATGTTTACGTGCAGGCGTATGTAGAAATTCAGAAGCAAACCATGTGGTATAATATACAATATCCAATATGCGGAAGAGTATTTAGTGAAAGAATCGTTAGTACATTACAAGGGAAAGCACCAACTTACTTGTATCTTCGACTTGGAGCAGTGAAAAGAAACAATATTCTCTCCCAAAATTGATTTCCGGGCAAGCTTTCAATCGCCATGAAAGCAAAATAACCCCAAAGAACTGATGTAGGGATTTTTTTCAAAACAGGCATAGCACCTACACAACAACCAGCCATCAATGATTGAAGCAGATTGCTGAGACGTTGCTCTTTTACTTCAATGGGCAGAAGATCATCAATATCCTTATCCACATCGAAAACAGTCTCATCAACAGGGGCATCAATGTAGCCAGCACTAGAAGCCAATTGGAGTGTGGATTCTTTCAGCTCTTTTAGTCCCTGTTCGCATCACAAATTTTAAAGCAGAAGGGTAAAAGATAGAAACTTTTGTATCAATCATGAATACTGTAGTAGATAGATTTACCAAAGCAGATGGAAGTTGGTTGACTAGTGGAGTCTGCATTCCGTTGTATGCATCTTTCATGCTCTGGTATAATTCACTCAAACTTGAATTTTTGCGTATACTACTTCGAGCTGTTGATACAAGCTTATTCCGCAAAAGCTATTCCAAAGAAAAGAACAGATCCACTCTATTAATTTACATATTAAAATCACAATAAAGTTTTCACTATTGCAGAAACAAACATTCTAAGGGGAAGCAGAAGAATGGCTGAGAGAAGTCCTGTCAGTGAGAATCAATCGTAGCAGCGTGAGAAACAATTATCAAGAGTGCTAATATCCATATATTGTCGCATCAAATGCCTACAAAAGACACTAGTTTCACGCAAGCTCATAGGCTTATCAAACCCTTGAGAGTGAACAGTTCCGCTATTTAACAGAAGCTAACTCTCACTACGCAGAAAACTATAGTACCTGATGTTTTAGAGTAGCTAAGCTTTTTGTATGCATAGGAGATTGTGGGATTACTCCATTGGAAGGGGGAATGCCAATAAGCCCACATAACATGACCTGGAAGCGAATAATCAGAATTAAAGGAGAACTTTCAAGATATACGAGTAGGTGAAATCTCTGTCTCAATTTAGCTGGTCTGGAAGCAGCTTACCAGAAAACCCAGAAGGAGAAGGTCATAATGATATGAAGCTGGTTTCTTCAGATTAAATTCTTTCTGTTGGGCAAGTTGAGATGCAACACTGTGATCAAAGTAGTAGAGCACAGCGATCATAGTTGCTGGTATAAATGCTCCAACTATATATAATGGAGGTACATTCATCATCTCCTGCACGACTAAACAGCATGAGTTCGTAGCTGGGATGGGATTTAAAGGAAAGAAAGCACAAATTTGGCTCTGTAAGATCCATTTAGATGTAAGGCTTAGATGTAATGGAAATGTTTTACAAAGTGTTTGGGAAACAATCTCTACAATTTCACCTTGATAACTGTCCAATTTGAGTATGCACCAGGAGACCATGGGTTTGGACTGAACAGTCGTCTTGGGATTCCTCTAGGGACATCATTAACTGGTATGTAAGAGACTGCAGTCCAAACAAGCACCATAAATGGAACTCCATAATCCGCAATTAATCCCCGTAGGCAACCTATAACATTTGTCAGACAGGAATGTTTCTAAGGTATATATAGTTGACATACAAAACTGACCACTTTCAGAGATTCAATTAAACTTTTCACCAGAGAAATAGGGTTGCATTATAAATGAATATGATTTGATCTTTCAAAAGTAAATTCCACGTACCTGTGCCATAGCGCCAGGATCTAGCTTTACGGCTTCTCAATGCAGTTAAGAGAAGGCCAAATGACAGAACTAGTGCAAACATTCCATTGCCAAATCGCCAGGAAGGTTGCAGTGCAGTCTGATTAGGATTTTCTCTCCGGGGTATGCCAAATTCCTCCACAAGTCCCTGTAGAATGGTTTCATAAGTTGGATTCAATATGAAGCAAATAGTTCTAGAGCATAGAAGTATAGAGATGCTTGAAATATAATCCTTTTGTTCCTGAAAATAACACCACCCCAGAAATTAATGAATTGAGATATCCTTTTGGAATTCATGTACAATTAAATCTAAAAAGGTTTAAAATTCTCGTATACCAAATAAAAATTGGATCATAAAGAAAACTCACCTTTATGGCCTGCTGCATAAAAAGCATTGCAATTAGCAGACCAAACAATTCACCAGCAACACGTGTAAACCTATTGATAATAGAACATGCACCCAGAACCGCCAGCAAGAAGAGCAAAAGGGCTGTCCACATACATACCCTAGATACCCATACCATGGGGAAACAATGTTCAGTTTCATCAGAAAATCAATTGCTTTGCAATTTTAAGATTTCCAAAGTGTTCTAGAGAGATACCATCCAGTCCAGGCTAAGAAGAGTTTCTGCCCCAAATCCTTCCGGTCCTTAGCAAAGTCAAACATAAATGTATACATCAATACCGTTGGCTCAGCCACCCCTAGTATAAGCAGGGGCTGGCCTCCAACAATCGAGTGGATAATGCCACAAAGTGATGTGGATGCAAGAGTCTGTACTGCAGTCAAGCTTCCATCTGTAAATATACATAAATACAGCACTTTTCAGAAAATTACTTCCAAAAGAGAAACTCTGAGAGGACACGACAATCAAAAGAAAATAAAAAAAGGTATTGTTCTACTTGTATTTCTTTCGAGCTGTTCTCCAAATGAGATAACAGGAATTGCTGAAGCAAAGAATATGTATGTTGTTGGCGCCAAGATCCTACACAAAATAAAAATAAAAAAAATAAAAAAAGATAACGATCACGATAACTTGAGTAAGGTACAATGCAGAAGTGCCAATATGAAATATTGTTTGGACAGAAAGCTTCCTAAGCTGTGATGCTTATCAGATGATTTTCATTAGAAACATGAAAGTATCCTCTTTTTGTGATTAAAAAATGAGAAATAATACATTCACGAACCTGATTCCCGCTCGTAAACCACCAGTCCAATCCTGTTTGTAGCACAGAAGTCTCCCCTTGAGGTCATTCTTTATCCCGCGAAAGGGAACAAATGTTTCTTCCATAATAACTCCAATACTTTGAAAACAAGTAAACAGAAACTTTTCGAGTTCTTGTTTGAGTGACTAGTAACCAGAGGTCGTTAAAGTTCAGATCAAATTGCAAGTGGCTCGAGAGGCGTATATGGCTTCTAAGGTTGCATTAGGATATAAATATATACGTGCGATATTACGGGCAGATAGAGAAAGATTTCTTGACCATCATAGAGTTTTGAAGGTGAAAAACAAGCGGGAAAGAAAAGTGTTGAGTCATGGAATAAAGAATGTGGCAGATATTTCTCTGAAGAACAAAAGAATCAGTTAGCAAATTTGGCTACTTAGACTCCATATCTTGTACGAGCCAAGGTTTAGCGAATCAAATTCATTGTGAATCAATCAGGAAGTTTGAAAATTAACGAAATGAGCAAGCACTTCCCATATGCTCAAATCACACTACTAGCGGTAAACTTGGACACGGCTTGGATCCACTACCCCTCCCTTCTCTTACCAGAAAAGGCTCCTAATTGTTACCAGGTGCATAAAATGCTAAAACACCAGATATTTGGTACAAATTTACGAGCGTTAACTGGCGAAAATCGCAATCAAGTTCCACACTTTGAGGGTTTCACAGCAAGAACAAGCAAATTAGCGAAAACCCATCATCATTAACAGTATTTGGAATGGTGTAGAACAATTTCAAGCAAATGGGCACTCACAGAACACAAGAAAATGCTTCTTTTTGCTGATAGAACAAAAGAAAAGACTCGAAATTTGGACAAGGGCATTCTATGCAGCCAGATTAGCGAGAACCCATGATTGATATTACAAGGTAACTTAGAACCTTTTTGATCAAATGGGCAGTGACCAAATAGAGAAAATAACAAAGAAGAAAACTTTACTCGAGATTACATTATTCAACAATAACCCTTTGCCTTTTGGGATTGGAGCAAAAAAGCACAGAAAATTTGGAACTCACAGAGAATGTGTAAGCATGCAGCTACATCACCTGGGAGGGAGCACGTTTTCTGTATAAAAATTGCAGAAAGGCCGAAAGAGAACGAGACTCCAATGTGTTCAGAACAGCCGATACTGACTTCTGAGGGAATAAATGGCAAGTGAGAGAGAACTAGAAGGGATTTTCGTAAACAAACTCTGAAGTGAAAGGATTTTGGCGTGAGTGAGATAGTGTGTGGTGACTAGAAACAATTAACTCTCTACCAGCACTGGAATATATACACAAACTACATGATGAGTTGAGAGAGAGAGAGTGGAAAATGTGATAAAAAATTTAATTTTTTTTAATGGTAGATAACACTAACTGAATCACGGTTCTCGTCATATTCTCTTTGTGAGGATCTCAAAAATTCGTGATAATTGTGTCCGTTCATCGTATATTTTGTTATTAAAAATTATTTTAAATATTTTTATTTAAAATTAAACACAAATAGTACTTGACAAAAACTAACCGTATAATATATGATAAACAGACACAATTCACAGATCTCTAATATTCTTACAGAGAGAGAATCCTGTTGGACACTAACTAATGCGAAAAATGAATGACGGGAAATATAATTTAAGTAGTTAAAAATATTTACCATTCCGTTTGAGCTTCCAAGTCCACTCAATATTACTTGTATAAACAAATGTAATATTCACATCATATTTTACTTCTCACACACCTTTTAAATTTTCAGCTGTCAGATTGGATGAATTGAAGAAGATCCACGAACAGAAATTATCAAGAGGTGTGTGAGAAGTAAAATGGGATGTGTGTGGATAGCACTCCCCTAAAAAAATATTAAGAATAATACCATTATATTCCTATTTTACCCTTACTCTGTTGAATAAAAATTGGGGTGTGCTATCCACACACTCTAAATTACTTCTCACACACTTTTTATTAATTTTTATCTGTTAAAAAAATGTGTAAAAAATAAAATAAAATATGTGGATATCACATTCTTAAAACTTTTAATTACCAAGTATCTTTATGTAAAAAGAAAAACTGAATTTATAGTCGTCTAAACCCCACTTTCTCCTCACGTGTACAATAACTTCGACCAACTACTCAACAGATGATAAGATGTGAGTAATTGCCAATATTAATAATAAAATTGTTTTCGTTTGTGTTTTTTTAAGCAAAAACACTAATATAGTGGTATCATTATTTATATTATTTTTCTAATACGATATAATAGTAGCATTATTTATATTATTTTTCTAATACGATAGTATCCATGTATGTTGGCCGACTACTCTTCTTTAAGAGGTTTTTCCTTTTAAAAATTCATGGTATTAGGTTTTGCCGTCCTCTTTGACACGCCACTGGCCACTACTTGAGTGAAGGTGAAATAAATAAATTGGATCAAATATGTGGCTGAGAAGTGGGATGGGAAGACAAAATCAGTCATGCAACTCAAAGCTTTCTGCTACCTGTTACAAAAAAAGCCACTCAAAAAGGGAGTTATTTTTCAATATAATTTGAACATAGAGGGATACATTATGTGTTATTTTAAATAGTAAAATATGTGTGTTAAAAAATTAATAATTTAAAAAATAAAAAATTTATTATATATATAAAAATACGTGATATATCACTCGTATTCCAATTACATTGAAAAATATCTCTTTACAAAATGAGAGAAAGTTCAAGAATAATGTTTTAGGCTTCTTTCCGAGAGAACGACAAAATACCATAACACAATGATTTGGACATATTTTATTTTTCAATCGCATTGAAAAATTTCTTTTCAAGATGAGAAAGTTCAGAAAGAGAATGACAAAATATCATAACACACTGATTTGGACATATTTTATTTTTCAATCACACTGAATTTTTTTTTTTCCAAGGTGAGAAAATTCAGTAATAATGTTTTAGACTTCTTCTCGAGAGAATGACAAAATACCATAACACACTGATTTGGATATATTTTATCTTCGGTTACACGAACACACTGATATTGACACCCTTTCACTTTTAGCTTCCTACCGTTTTGTTTGCTTTGAAATGTTTCGAGATTTCTCTTCTAAATTATTAATTAGGTGTTGGTTTAGAGTGTGGGTATCAACCTTCCAGTACGTAAACCTCTTCTAAATTATTAATTTGGTGTTGGTTTAGAGTGTGGGTGTCAATCTTCTAGTACGTATCTATTTTCTTGTACGTATTTTTATTATAAACTAGTAGTTTTTTTTTCTTCTAATTTATTAATTTGGTGTTGGTTTAGAGTGTGGGTATAAATCTTCTAGTACGTATCTATTTTCTTGTACGTATTTTTATTATAAATTAGTAGTTATTTTTTTCTTCTAAATTTCGGCAATGGCTTTTTTTCTTTTTCTTTTTTCAATGTCTCTTTTCTTAATAATATCTATCATCGTGTACGTATTTTTGTTCTATTAATGAATATCATAATTTTTTGTTAAAAGTTTAAGTTCTATTTTCACTCGTAATGATGATAAGTATAAGCGATAGCTTATTATTAAAGTTTTGGGTAAATGACAAAAAACTACCTCAACTATTGGTGTCACGACACTTTCATACTTGATCTTTTAAAAGTGACAATGTCATACCTTATCTTACGAATTTATGACAATGTCATACCTTCTGTTACTTGGCCGTGAATTTGTTCAGTTAAATGCTGACGTGGCTTGATTCAGGACTCACTTTTTATTAAAAACTAAAAAAATTATTTAATATTTTTAAAATATTAAAATTTAAAAAAAAGTAAACTAAAAAAAAACAAAAAAAACCTTATGTCAGTCGTCCCCCACCCAACCCCTCTCTCTCTCTCTCTATCTTCCCATCTTCCTGCAGAAAGAAGAAGAAAAGGAAGAAGAGGAAGATGAAGAAGAAGGGAAAAAAAAAGTAAGACCCAGTCGTCCCTTCCCCCCCCCCCTCCCCCAACCCAAAAAAAACAACAAACCCAGAGAAGAAGGAGAAAGAAGAAGAAGAAAAAAAAAAAAAAAAAAAGACCCAGTCGTCCCTTCCCCCCGCCCCCCCCCCCCCCCCCCCCAAAAAAAACACAAAAACCCCACCCACCCAACCTGCAAAAAGAAGAAGAGAGAGAAGAAAAAAAGAAGAAGGAAACACCAGTTCATCCGCGACCCCTCCAACACCCACTCGCCCCCCCCCCCCCCCCCGCGCCTAATCTGCAAAAGAAGAAGAAGAAAGAAGAAAGAAGAAAGAAAGAAAGAACAAAGACGGAAACCCAGGTTCTCATCCGTCCCCCACCCTACCTTCTTCCTTCCCCTCCCATTTTCTCCGTGCCTAGGTTCTCAACCTTCAGATCTGGATTTTTTTTTTTTTTTGGGTTGCAAGTAGTGGGTGCGAAGGTGAAGGTAAGGAGAGTGGGTGCAGGGAGAAGAGGAGGGTGGGGAGGGGGAAGACAACTTAGTTTTTTTTTTTTTTTCTTTCTCTTCATTTTTCTGGGTTGCAGTTGCAAGAAGGGAAAGAAAGATGAAGATGGGGAGAAGAGAGAGAAGCGGGACGAACTAAGTGCTTGTTTTTTTTTATATTTAATTTTAACTTTTTATTATTATTTTAATATTTAAAAAAAATATTAAATGATTTTTTAATAGAAAATGGGCCCCAGATCAAGCCACGTCAACGTTTAACTGAGAAATTGACGCCAAACTAACAGAAGGTATGTCATTGTCACAAATTCGTAAGATAAGGTATGACATTGTCTCTTTTAAAAGATCATGTATGAAAGTGTCGTGACACCAATAGTTGAGGTAGTTTTTTGTAATTTACCCTATAGTTTTTGTTGTGTTGGAGTTTGTTACAGTTATATTCAGAATAGAAATGTGATTGTGTAAATCCTAGTAGATATGGAAATGTATCTTATATTCCTATTAGGAGTTTATTATCTATTAAATGTTGTAATTTATTACCTATTAAATGTTGTAATCCCAAAGGGAAATTTTTTTACCTATCATACTACTATAAATAAAGGCACAATAGGGTGAATCAAACACACCTCACAATTAAATTACTCTCTTCTCCTTCAATACCGCCAGCCCTCTCTCTCTCTAAACCCTTAGATCGTTCAATCAAATAGGCATACAACACATTATCAGCACGCTCTTGCTAGAAGTTAGGAATTGATGGATCGTAGGAGGAGGTTATCTTCTACAAAAACTCAAAGGCTTATATTTGTTTTCTGCTAGCATGAAAACATTCCCCATGATGCATGAAGCCCTCTATGTTTATATTTTCCTTACGATATATATATATATATATATATATATATATATATATATATATATATATATATATATATTTCATGCATTACGCAATTATATTTGCTATGTGGAATATGTGAGTCAAAGTATATTCATAAATTAGAAGAAAAATTTAGGGTTCCTAAACCCTAGGGGATTTCGAAAAAAAGAAAAGAAAAAAAAGGAAATTGGACATGGTGTGACACACCCACTGCACCACCAATGTGCACCACCGTTGGCAAGGTTGCTAGCCTAAAGCCCAGCGGACCATCACAACAACCAAGCCTCGGCCTGGAGTCAATCTCGACAAGGCCTGAAGCCCGCATGCCACCAAGTTGTCTTGGTCCGACTGCCAACAAGCTTTTTATGCTTGCTAGGCCTTGTGTTGCTCTGGCCCGCAACCATCCAACCAACCTAGTTGGTTAAGTCTTTCTTCCGGTGTCAACTGGCCTACAAGCCAACGTCAACTGGGCTTGTCCCCGTGCCACCCCCTTTGGCCCAACACGCCAGCCTTCACAGCTGGGCTTACCCCCTGCACCCCACTTCTGAGCACCATTTTTGCTCACGGCATCCAGCCCAATTTTTGGGCTATGGTATTCTTGACCCGATAATATTATTTTAATATTATTTTGCTTCTATAATCGATCCCGTATGGCTCAATTTATTGAATTAATTAAAAATGACATGCAATCCATTAATCTGAAAATGAATCCAAAATTATTGACCTAAATATCACTTTTGGACATTAACGATTCAATAATTTATTTTTATACTTTGAACCATTGACATACTTTTGTAGTAACAAAGCTCTCATACTTGAGTTCCCGAAGAACCTCAAATCCACTATATTTAAATTAGTATATTGCATTCTATGTTTCTTGTAGGAACCTCTCACTATGAACTAATTGTTCATAAAACTAAATTGAACCTATAATTTCAAATTGAGTGCCTTTGAAACCCGAAGTTTTCATTCAAAACATACCATATGAAACCTGTAGTTTTCATGCATAAATTAAACCAATACATGTCTAAAGAACCTGTATGTTCTACTATATATGTCTATGGCTTACCATATGACTAATCACGTTTTTCTCCCTCTGTTTTAGGGACATGTCAAACTTGAACAAGCTCGATTTCTCCACTCTAGAAGTCTCTGGAAGAAACTATCTGAAATGGGTTCAAGGCATGAAGCTCCATCTAATTGTGAATGGTATTAGAGCCACTATCGAGGCACCTATCACCGACAAATATGTTGACGATGCTCATAAGGCTAATGCAATGATCTTCATTCGAAGACACATTCATGATGCACTGTAGACCGAGTACCTCGCTAAGAAGGACCCATGCACCCTCTGGCTTGCTTTTGCTGACTATTTCGATCACCATAAAAAATAGCAGCACCTTTGCTTCAGGCAAGACATGATTAGCAGCACCTTTGCTTCCAGGACTTTAAGTCTATGAATGAATACAACTTTGAAGTTTGTAGAATCTGTTCACTGCTGAAATTCTGCAAAATAGAATTAACCGAATTAGATCTCTTGGAAAAGACCTATTCGACCTTCCATGCCACCAATATTGTCATGCAGCAATAATATAGGGCACAAAAATTCACCAAGTGTTCGGATTTGATCTATGTTTTACTTCTCACTAAAAAGCTGAACCAACTTTTGATGAAGAATCATCAAGTTCGACCCACTGGCTCGAACGCCGCTCCTGAAGCGCATACGACCAATTTTGGCAGCCATAAACGGCAAAAGAATCATCGTGGCTGTGGCAATAGATGACAAGCCCTACCACAAGCCCAAGGTTAACAGAGTGCTGCACCTAAGGGAGGAAATATGACCCAAGGTCCACCACTCGCCCCTAAGGCCCCAAACTTCAAGAACAAGGGCAAAGCTCCCGTTCAGCCTGTTTCTACTAAACTAGACATGTGCTACCGATGTGGATCAAGGAATTATTGGTCACACACATCTTGAGCTTTCCCTGAGGCTATTGCCAAGTATCATTCTCATCGTGAGTCTAACTTTGTATGTGTGGATCATCTGGAAGATGCTACTACATCAATGGATATCGAATTTCAGGAGGCGTCAGCTCTTATGGATGAATAAATTAGAAATATTTTTAAGGTGTTTACCTTTAGTGGCCGGCCCCTACCCCTTATTTTTCTAGGTTTATGGTTTAATTTTGAACAATTTTTCTAAGTATTTGGAATAATTTGTTTGGTTTTGGTTTGTTTTGAATTATGAATTGTTATTTGAATGGATATTATTTTCTTGAATTGTTTAATTGAATGAATGGACTTATATTTATGCATGTGACCAATTTAATTAATTTATTTCTAGGTATGTGTAGTGGGAAAGTTAGTTGTCTGGCAGATAGTGCAACCACACACACTATATTGTGTGAACAATACTATTTTACTAACTTAATACCCGAGAAAGCTCCTTTGATAACTTTCCCAGGCTCATCCAACCTGATTGAATGATATGGAAATGCATGTATCATGTTGTCTAATGGTACTATCTTAACCATTAAGGAGGCACTCTATTCTCCACATTTCGAAAGAACGCTGCTGAGTTTTAGAGATATACAAGATAATCAATATCATATTGAAACCACTGAAGATAATGGTTCTGAATTTCTTTGTATCATTTCGTACGAATATGGCTAGAAACGTATTCATGAGAAGTTGGAACGTCTCCTGAGTGGGTTGTACATCACAACCATTCATGGCATAAAAGCCCACAGTGTGGCTGGCCCTATGCTTGAGTTCCAGGACACTTTGTTACTTTGATATGACCGTTTGGGACATCCTGGACGTGACATGATGCGCCATATCCTAAAATATTCACACGGGCATAAGTTACATCCATATGTTGGAGTTTTACCATGCAAAGCGTGTTCTTTAGGGAAGTTGAATACTCAACCCTCACATACAAAGATTATTCACGACCCCCCTAAATTTCTTCAGAGGATTCAAGGGGACATTTGTGGACCTATCTAACCAACATACTGACCATTTAGATACTTTATGGTGTTGGTTGATGCATCGACAAAATGGTCAATGTTTGCCTATTGTCCACATGCAACGCTACGTTTGCTAAACTCCTAGCTCAAATCATTAAGCTAAGGGCTCACCACCTTGATTATCTGATTAAGTAGATTTAATTGGATAACGCAGAAGATTTTATGTCACAGAATTTTGACTATTATTGCAGGTCAATATGGATTGATTTGGAACATCATGTACCCTATGTTCATACCCAAAACCGCATGGTAGAAGCTTTCATAAAGCGCCTTAAATTGATAGCTCATACTTTGGTTATGAGAACCAAACTGCTGATATTTGCCTGGGACAATGCAATATTACACACAGCTATGTTGGTCCACCTGAAGCCCACCGTTATTCAACCACATTCACCGTTACAGTTGGTCACTGGATATGAGTCTGCCGTCTCAGATTTACGGGTGTTTGGGTGCGCCATTTATGTGCCAATAGCACCACCACTCTATACCAAAATGGGTCCTCAGAGAAAAATGGGAATCTATGTCGGTTATGATTCGCCATCAATTGTTCACTACTTAGAACCCTTGACAGTAGATCCTTTTACTACACATTTTGTGGATTGTCACTTTGATGAGACAATCTTCATGTCGTTAGGGGGAGATAAGTATGTTAACGTTCCTGTAGAACGTTGCGAATTGTCGTGGTATGTTCCCACTACGTCTCATTTAGATCCCCGCACTGATTAGTCTGAAACTGAGGTGCGATGAATTATAGATCTTTAGAGCATTGCTCAAAGCATGCCGAATACTTTTAATGACCTAGCAAAGGTGACAAGATCACATATACCCACTGCAAGCGCACCTGCAAGGATAGATGTACTCCACGTACGTCAATAACCTGCATGGGAAGGCCGGACCATCCCAGAAGGTAAATAGGCCACACCTTCCATGTGACAAGGTACATTGGCAGCTAGCCAATCATCTGCTCCGACCATGAAGCGTGGCAGACCTATTGGTTCAAAGGGTTCATAATAACCTCGAAAGAGGAAAATGCCACTAACTAGTGACCCTAGTTTGAATCCGACCATCACTCACTCATCCATTCTAACCCATGAGGTTATTCTAGATTACGATGATGCTTTAGACGAAATATGTCGGCTTCCCGAGAATCGTGAGATTTCGGTCCACTACGCAGTATTGGATGAGGTTTAGAATAGGAATGAGATAATCATTGACGATGCATTTGCGTACTCAGTAGCTACTGACATCATGCTTAGTAACGACATTGAACCACATTCCGTAAATGAATGCCAATGTAGAACTGATTGGTAAAGCTGGAAATAAGCAATCCAAATCGAACTTGATTCGCTCACAAAACGTAAAGTGTTTGGACCTATCATTCCTACACCACCACGCGTGAAACCTGTTGGCTACAAGTGGGTTTTCATGAGGAAGCGTAATGAAAAGAATGAAATAGTGCGATACAAAGCACACCTCATAAACCAACGCTTCTCTCAGTGCCCTGGGATTGATTACGAAGAGACGTATTCCCCCATAATGGATGTTGTAACTTTCCGCTACCTTATCAGTTTGGTGGTTTCTGAAAAACTGAACATGCAGCTTATGGACGTGGTAACCGCGTATCTCTATGGGGATCTAGATACGAAAAATATACATGAAAGTTCCAAAAGAACTTCCATTGACTTATTCAAATAATTCTAGACCACAGAACATTCTCTCAATTAGGTTAAGAAAGGTCACTCTACAGATTGAAACAATCTGGCCGGATGTGGTATAACCGTCTGAGTGAATATTTGACAAGTCAAGGTTATGTGAACAACGAATTATGCCCATGCGTGTTCATAAAGAAGTCACATTTCGGATTTGCAATCGTTGCAGTTTATGTCGACGACATGAACCTCATCAGGACTCTCGCAGAGCTTGAGGAAATTGTTGCACACTTGAAATCAAAACTATCTTGGCCTGGAGATCGACCATTGTTCGGATGGAATCCTAGTACATCAATCGAACTACATCTAAAATGTGTTGCGTCGTTTTAATGATGATAAAGTGAAGCTTTCGAGTACAACAATGGTCGTTCGGATTCTAAATGCTAAACGAGATCCCTTCCATCCAAATGAGGATGATGAAGAGATTTTGGAACCCAAAGTTCCATACCTAAGTGCAATTAAGGCTTTATTGTACTTAGCTCAATGCACTATATTTGACATCTTCTTCGCTATTAATCTTTTGGCAAGTTACAGCAATGCGCCCACACGCAGGCACTCGAATGGTGTTAAAGACATTTTTCGCTACCTCAAGGGTACAATGGATTTAGGCTTGTTCTATACCCTCAAATCTCCAAGTGTTGCCGCCCCCTATGGTCCTCCGATTGATTCTCGCCTTGTTAGTCACGCAGATGCTGGATATCTATCTGACCAACATAGGGCACGTTCTCAAACGGGTTATGTCCTTACCGATAGAGACACTGCTATATCTGTAGGTCTACCAAGGAAACGCTAATTGCGACTTCGTCGAACCATGTTGAGATTCTCACCCTGCATGAAGCATCACATGAATGATTTTGGTTGAAAGAAGTTATGGAACATATTCAAAGCACTAATGGCCTTACATCAGTCGTTGACTTTCTTACGATGATCTTTGAAGATAATGCAGTATGTATTGAGCAGTTAAAGAATGGACACATCAAAGGAAACAACACCAAACACATAGCGCCGAAGTTCTTTTACTCACACCAGCTGCAGCAACATCAAAACATTGAAGTCAAGTAAATCCATTCCCAAGACAACCTGACCGATCTCTTCACCAAGTCATTGCCCAAGTCTACTTTTCAAAAGCTACTCCAAGGAATTGGTATGCGTAAATTATCTTAGTTGAATCGCTTGTAGTTCTCTTATTTAGAAGTTATGTCTAGCTCAGGGGGAGTATCTAGAAGCATACTTACATGATCTTAATGTACTTTTTTTCCTACGATTAAGAGTATTTTTTCCACTGGGTTTTTGTTACCTAACAAGGTTTTAACGAGGCACTCATCCTAAGATGATCATACTTCGTTAAGTTCACTACTTTCGTCCTATTTGACGTTTGTTTTAGACATTATGCATACTTCTCACTTTTCTCCTCAGTCTGTGGGTTTTTTTCCCATAAATTGGGTCATAGCGAGGTTTTTCTGAGTTTTACTACAAATGCATACGTTCTTAAATTTGAGACTCGCGTTCACCCGTTGTCCTTATGACTTCATCAACTATTCTACCTTATTTGTTGAAGATCTAATGCGATGATTTGTTGAGTATTTACTCACCTAAGGGGGAGTGTTGCAGTCATATTTAGAATAGGAATGTGATTGTGTAAATCCTGTTAGATATGAGAATATATCTTATATTCCTATTAGGAGTTGATTACCTATTAAATGTTGTAATCATAAATGGAAAAGTTTTTGCCTATCTTACTACTATAAATAAAGACACAATGAGGTGAATCAAACACACCTCACAATTAAATCACTCTCTCTTCTCCCTGAATATTGTTGGCACCCTCTCTCTTTAAACCCTTAGATCATTCAATCAAATAGGCCTCCAACAGATTTCATTTCGAGTTTTTATTTGTGGACTCACTCAAGCGTTGTGTGTTTGATTAATTTTTTTTATATTAATTTTTTTATATAAAAATATTTAAATTTGAGATATTAAAAAGAAAAATATCATTAAAACAGAAGCTAATAACTAGATGCATGATTGTATGCACTATTTTGGAGCATTAGTGGCATGTGCAGAACTTCAACAACCCGCCAACCCCAACTCTCGTTCCGTGCGATCTAAAAGTTAATGTTTATATTTTAATCTTCTTTTTATGGGTAATAAGAAGTGAGATAAAAGTTTAGCCAATAATATTCAATTTAATGATCTACATATAGATGGATGTCACTATATAATAATATAGTAATACTTCTCTTTACTTTCAAATTACGGGTTTTCATAAGTTTTGAATGTGGTAAATGACGAGTTTACACTTATTTATTCTTCCCATCTTTTAATTATAAATATATTGTTGTATAAAAAAAGATCTACATCAAAATAAACAATTTAATTAAAAGCTTTCACAATCTTCTTTTTTTCCTTCTAGAAAGCTGATGAAGAACCTTAATTTTTATATAACTATTCTTGAATGGATGGTGTAAAAGAAAAAATAAAAAAAATATTGAATGATGATGTAGATCAAGATTGAATTGGTATTATTAAAAAGCTAATGAAACATTAATCAATCTAGGTGTTTTTTATCGGAATTAATTCCTATAGGTTGAATTGGTATATTTCTCTGGAAAAAAGTAGCTACAAATTCCTATTAATTCCTATAGGTTGAATTAATTCCTATATATATATCCTACGTTTATAATAAGTAATTGGTTGAATTTGGATATATACTTCCACTATTTGATTAATTTTAGTTTTTGTAATTAATGATCCTAAAGAATAAAGGAAGCTTTTAAGATCGAATGAAAGGAACACCGAGAATAATATGTTTGAACTATATGGACATGATAAGTTTCTTAACCCATTTGCCGGGATTTTGATATGAATATATATTGGAATAATATATATGTATATAGATATATGAGCTCATTTGTAAGTGTTTTAAAAATTGATTTGGGGTTTCAGAAGCATTTTGAGTGCTTTTTTAAAGAAGCACTAAGAAGCACTTCAAGTTTTTTTCCAAAATTCACTTAAATTTGTGCTAAGAATTGGTTTAAAAAAATCATTTTAACTAAAAGTGCTTTTCCTAACAAGCCCTATATTGTTTAAATGGCTTTGGTGATCAATGATCACGAATGGAGTTTGATTTGGTAAATATTTACCTAACCTTATGCATCTAGAAGTATGAAGACATGAAGCTAAGATGTTGAATTTAAAACTTGGAGGAGCAGAATATATGATAAAATTGACTACCCAAATCATCAAGATATCTCGATTTAGATTCTGTGTTTTAGGAAGTTCGCCCTTTTTGCTAAGTAGTCCACTCTTCATCCCTGTGAAAAGAGAAACATGAGAAAAATGTACAAATAAACATTTTTACAGTTCTTTGATAACAAACCAGAATTTCTTCACCAAAGAGCACCGGCATACAGCAAAGAGACTCTGATAAAATGGTGTTTTCTTACCTCTTTGACAAAAGTTTGTTTTTTGCCGAATAAAATTTACCTACTCCACCTCAATAGTTTTCCTCTTAAAAAAAAAGAGTGATGCTAGAAAGACTATCTTTTCAGACTATGTTTTGTAAATCATAAATGTGACGGTTGATAGTTGATTTCTTTCGTTAAATTATTAAAAAATAAATTCAACCATCAACAGTTACAATCATGTAGTTTAAAACATATGATTTATCGAAAGTCTCTCTAGCATGTTCATTTAGAAAATACTTTGTAAAGTGGCGGAGCCAGAATTTTCATCTAATGTGGTCATGATTTCAACCAAAAAAAAAAAACCTTATTGGACCATTTTGTTGAGCACTTGATCGAAACATGTCAATTCATGCCAACATATGTTGAATGCTTATATCAACATACATCAACAAATATTGTGATATGTAGAAGCTTGTCAAGAGTGGTTAGAGGAAGATGTAGAATAATGTTGAAACTGTCAAGGCTTGTCAACTGCAGCATTTCATCGAGCATTTGATACGCACAATAGAATTGCACACAAAAGAGAGAACATGAGAACATGGATGATAACAAAAAATAAAAGAAAAAGTAAGAAGAGGAGGTTATAATTTAGCTTTCCTTAACTGTCTGTAGAGTAAAAAACAATATACATACAATTATATATATATATATATAGAGAGAGAGAGAGAGAGAGAGAGAGAGAGAGAGAGAGAGAGAGAGAGAGAGAGAGAGAGAGAGAGAGAGAGAGAGAGAGAGAGAGAGAGAGCTCAAGGGGAGGGATCCCCATTTTTCAAAAAAAATAGGAACACGCTTCCTACTGTTAGATTTAATTTTAATGAAATTGTGTGGTTAAGATTGTGTGACATGTGTTTTAATCTCAACTACACAATTTTATTAAAATCAATTTAATGGTAGGAAGCATGTCATATTTAAAAAAACAAAAAATAAGAATCCCTCCCCTTAAGCTCTCCCTATATATAAAAGTTGTTAGGATTATCGACAACTAATTACCATGCTTGCTCTGCAACTGACTTTGTGCCGCTTACGATCATGCTCGAATGCTTTACTTTCCACCCGTAAAGAGATCACAGACAAGCACGCACCCACTAATATCCCAAGACAAGAAGGATGACACCCGCAGACTAAAACCATTGGCCACCCGATCAAGCCCTCCTTATATTCTCTAAACATAACTTCAGACTACATCATCCAAGAAACGGACATGATACATTAAATTATAAACAGGATGTGTTGGAGCATTTGTAGTGGAAAAATGTTAAAGAGACTCTCTTAAAATGAGATTCTTTATAGACTTTGAGTCACTTCACAATTTAACGTTAATTTATGTATCAATATTATAAAATATTGTATTAAAAATATACGGTAGCAGATAGTTTATAAAGAACCTCACTGGTAGAGAGTTTCCTTACTATTTCATACATACATGCATGCAAGCGCACCGATTGGATACGTGGTGAAATTTGGGTTACATATTCACAATAGTACAAATACCTTTTAAAAATTAGGTTCTTCGAGACGCAATTTTCTGTCGTTAAATATGAGATGATGCATAAAAGGTTGAGCGAGTGTTTCAATTTGTTACATGAATCTTTAAACTACCATAAATCCTAAGTTTACTATAGATTTAAGCATTGAAAAGATAGCCTTTGCTTTCAACGATAAAGATGTCTGTGTTTTCCTGCTTGCCAATGCGTTTTAAGTTTATGGGTGTTTGTCAGCTTATGTATGTCTTTTGTGTGACCAAAATATTCATATTTCAAGACATATAATTTAGTCAAGGAACAGTTTTGGAAGTAGAGCTCACTTTATATTGTATTTTAATAGTTTAAACATTTATTTTTTTTAATTATTTTTACATAATATCATCCAAATCGAAAATTACATTGCAGTTTGACTAAATAATGGTTATTTTAGCGTTCTTAGAATTGTTCAAGTTGTAGAAAACAATGTCCTGAAAAGGAAAAAAAAAAGTTTAGAATGGGAGCATGAATTATAAGTCGTATCATCTCAATTGATTATTTTGTGAACAATCTCTTTAAAAAAGTGGAACCTACAGTCTTAGTATTGGCTGGTGAGTTAAGATAATACAAATAGACCTTGCTCTTTAGGATGACTAATTCAACAAGGTTTTAAGGATTCAACTTGACGGAGGTTCTAGATGATATAGTTCTCAAGAATTACAAACTTGGAAGTGAAATCTATCAAATTTGTTGTTGGAGTTTTCCATTTTTTTTAACGGCCATTTGCTTTGATGTATATTATACACGAAGAAAAATAAATGTTCCCACTGTGAAAGTGACATTTTCTTGGGCAAAACACTTTTCATGGTGTACGTACAAATTATGAACGGTGATTGTTTATGCTTAACTAAGGTATTAAATATTGATGATATCGGAAATATCGGTAGTCCAAAAATACGGAAATTTCGATGAAAATATCGGGATATTATCGATATCGGTAAAAATTGAATAAAAACCACGGAAATTGTAAGAAAAACTTGAAAAAAATTTGTCACATCCCGGCCCAAGCGCAGCCACCTCTCGGGCCCACTCCACCACCGTAGCACGATATTGTCCGATTTGGGCCCCGACCACGCCCTCATGGTTTTGCTTCTGGGAACTCACGAGCAACTTCCCAGGAGGTCACCCATCATGGGATTGCTCTAGCCCCCTTCTCGCTTAACTTCGGAGTTCCAACGGAACCCGAAGCCAGTGAGCTCCCAAAAGGCCTCGTGCTAGGTAGGGATGGGAATATACATTTAAAGATCACTCCCCTGGGCGATGTGGGATGTCACAAATTGAAACTTTGCAAGATGTTTATTTAGTCAATTATCTATTAGTTTATTACAAAAAATTGGAAAGAAATGCATTGCATAATGGATTTAACTGATTTAAGTTGATTATATAGCGAGCTGGCAAACATTGTGAGTGTAGAAAATATGTAAATATTTTAGCATATTTTCACAAAAACATAAGTGGTATGGTGGTCAAGGTGTTGAATGAGTAAAATGGGAGAGGTTCGAATTCCCTTGGTATTTTTTTAAATATAAAAATTTTAAAAACACGAAAATTTCGATGGAAATATCGACGACATCAGAAATATCGGTAGTCCAAAAACACGAAAATTTTAATAAAAATATCGAGATATTATGGATATTTAATACCTTGTGCTTAACCAATATAATTAGAAGCTCTCCACCAAAGTTTTTTTAAAAAATAGAAAAAAGGTAAAAGAAAAAATAACATCGATGCTTTATTTTCAACATATTAGGTAATGCCCTAAGATTGGCCCCCCATGACATAAGTAGGAATTCAAAATGTTTGATAATATTACGGTGAGAGTGATACAGAAAGAACATATGGATTGGGTTGGTTTTCTCAACCCAGAAAATATTAGTAGCAAATGGATATCGATCTTAAGGAGAAACGATAATTTAAAATATAACTTTTAGATTAACTATATGTCATAAAGTGCAGTATTTTTTGTTCGACTTTAACATGAATGGACTATGATAAATATGATATCGTGTCGAGTTGGGAATAGGTTATCCAAATATAAGACGTGTATATGACCACTCCACTATTCTGAAGTTTTTACCTGGATTAGGAACACACAATTAAGACATTTTCTCCCTACGAATTAAAACTGATTTTGTTGACAGAAATGTAAACAACATGTTTTCTTATGAACATTCTATTTATTTACGTGACGCAGAGTATTAGCAATTCGGGGCTGGTTGGAAATTACTTTTAAAATTGTTGAAAATAGTGAAAGTGATTTTAAAACCAATCTTTAGTAAAAATGCAATTGAATTATTGTAGAAATAACTAGTGTTTCTTGTAAGAAGCACTTCAAATGCTTTTAGAACCCAAAAATATTTTTTATAAAAGTACTTTCAATCATTTTAAATGACACATCGTAACTAAAAGTGTAAGTGACGTGAAAATGTGAATAAATTAAAACTGAAACTATAACTTATTTAAACTATATATAAAAAAAAATGAGTGCCATTAGTGGGTAGAACCCATAGAATACATTATTCAGATCATAGATAACAAAAAAGTGTGCCGTTGAGACTAATTAAGTACTTAATACATAACCAGAACAAGTCCCTACTTTCAAATGAGGATATGTCAGAATCACCAGCTATTCATCGTACACCACAGGACAAATCAGCTATCTAGGACCTGGAGGGGTGAAAAACAGAAAGGTGAGTGGGCAAAAATAAAAGTTTATAGAATCCATTTATTTTCTGAACATACAAACCCATCGCCGTAAGCAGAAATGCTCTCCTAAGGTCCTTATTTTGAGGACCTGTGAGGTCCTTTTTCATTTCAACCCCTAAAATTAATCTGATTGTGAAATAATCCAAAATATAATATTATCCTTGTTACAACATAACAAAATAATAATTTTGATAAAAAAAAAAAGAAAAAAAAAAGAAGAGTTTCAGGCGTGAATGTCATATATCTGTTATGTTGTAACAGGGATAATATCATATTTTGTTATTATCCTTGTTACAACATTATTATTTTGTTATGTTGTAACAGGGATAATATCATATTTTACATTATTTCACAATCAGATTAATTTTAAGGGTTGAAATGAAATAGGACCTCACAGGTCCTCAAAATGAGGACCTTAGGAGAGCATTTCTGTCGCCGTAAGACATGTATAGTTTCCAGAAAATCATACTACATATAAGCAAGGTATAAAATATTCATAATATCCCGATATTTCCATCGAAATTTCCGTGTTTTTGGACTACCGATATTTTCGATATCATCAATATTTCCATCGATATTTCCATGTTTTTTAAATTTCTATATTTAAAAAAACACCAAGGGGATTCGAACCCCTCCTATTTTACTCCTTCAACACCTTGACCACCATATCACTTATGTTTTTGTGAAAATATGCTAAAATATTTACATATTTTCTACACTCATAATGTTTGCCAGCTCGCTATATAATCAACTTAAATCAGTTAAATCCATCATGCAATCCATTTCCTTCCAATTTTTTGTGATAAACTAATAGATAATTAACTAAATAAACATCCTGCAAAGTTTCAATAAAAATTTCCAAGTTTTTCTTACAATTTCCGTGGTTTTTATTCAATTTTTATCGATATCGATAATATTCCGATATTTCTATCGAAATTTCCGTATTTTTTTACTACCGATATTTCCGATATCATCGATATTTAATACCTTGCATATAAGTATGAAAATCACAGGTAGTTCAACAGTAATTCAAGAAATGCCATAAATCATAATACCTCAACAGTGGCATAAAAAAAAAACAAGAGTAAGCTAACAATAAATCCAGAGTATGTCACATCACAAAATTTCAACTGTGACAAGTAAAGTCAAGTGCTCAATGATTTAATCTAGCACACAAGTCGAAGTCACCTAATGCGACATGTACGACTGAACTAATTGCTTATCAATCTACGCTAGTACACGAGTCGGAGTCACCTAAAACAATCTATATGACATGACTGTGTGCAATCATAATATGCGTTCTAGTGCTACAATCACGTTAAGACTGGCATTATTTCCGGCTACCTACGAGTTGGAGTTGCCTAATGTAACCTGTACAACATGACTGGCACCTACTTGAATCCAAGGCAAGTGTGTGATGCAGAGGTGAACATACACGTGAAAGACTGGTCCTGGTCCTAAGCGAGCACTAACTCCGGGGTGCAACAATGATGAGCAAACTATATAGATATAAGTAATGCCATAATGATTCAATCATGTTAATCAACAGTAAAAACTTATATGCGCATCCCGTAGGATTATTACAGCATTTCACAACAATACCATATTTCTTATAACGATATTTAATCATGGCATGAAATGCATAACTCAATTCAAAAGCTTTTGTGGAAACTATAAACTATATAAATATATATCTAAAAACAAATGCCCACTCACTAATACGTTAAAGAATTGTAGCCTCCTAACCTTGCTTGTCATTGTACGTCCTCAAGGTAAGTCTCCCCTATATGCAAAACAACTAATAACAATTAGTTGATTAACGCATACACTACAAGGCTAGGAAAAACCCTCATAGTTTGCTCAAACGGAAGGTTTAAATATACCAGAACACTCTACTTGACGTCACAGACACATAAATATAAAGCACTCGCCAGTCGGTGGCCGGACGCGCTGCCAAGGCACGGCCACACACGCGTTAGAGTTGACGGAATATTCTGTTTAAAGTTAACGGCATTACCTTTAACTCCATCAGTTAACGGCATTAGAATATGTCATCAACTTTGATGGAATATACTCTTTTTTCTCCGATGGACCTCTGCCATTGTCGCCGCCGTCTGCCGCTGTCTGGTTCCCCAAAAACTAGGAAAATTTTCAAAACTTCATATCTTCTTCATTTCTCAACCATTTTTTATGCACTTTAATTAGAAATGAAGCTTGCGAGGATTAGAACAAGTTTGTAACTTTTAGAAGTCCAAAAAGTGTACGAAAATGCCTCGAAAGTTTCGGATCTAACTCTAACTTCCTTTGACTCCACGAGTTGTGTAGTTGCTTCCCCAACCTTCAAAACTTTATAACTCAGCCAAAAATTCAACGAACTCAAAACTTACCAAGTCTGAGCTTCCAAGTTGGCGAGTCAAAACTCGTCCATCTGAGGATCAATTTGTATAGTTGGGTTCGTGGTGAGGAGAGGAGTGTAATGGTGGTATTTTGAGGTTCAATCTGTGAGATTTAGAGGTGGTTCTTGAGGCTGCAGAGTGAGTGAGAGCTTGGTGAAGGAAAGAGAATGTGAGAAGATGAGAGAGAGAAAAGGCTGTGTTTTGATTGGCTAACAGGAAGAAATAATCTGATTGGGTGCAAGAAATGCAAAAAACAATTGATTGGTGAGAAACTGAGGCACGGGTCACATTTAAAAAGGAAAAAGTTATAGTAAAGAAAATATGTCTCCCTATCAAAAACAATGTTTCTAATACTGATAAATTAGCACACACTCGTGTACAATTCTACCCGTTATTAACGCACTTTAACAAAGCGTAACTTCTTCATTACAAACCCGATTCAGGTTTAGTTCGCGCTCACGCGTCAGTAACAATGAGTAATATTTAACTACGATAACGAGAAAAATGATTTTAAAACGAAATAACAACGTCCATGTCAGATTCCACTTTGCCAAAAAAGGCATAAATGTCATTTTACATACTCGGGGATAAAATTACATAGAACATTAGGAATGGGTCATTACAACCTAGAACATTAGGAATGGGTCATTACAATCTACCCTCTTAAGAAAATTTCATCCTTGAAATTTTAACAATACTAAAAACCATGGTTAAAGAGTAGACATGGATAAAGATCTCGCATACGCTCCTTTGTCTCCCAAGTAGCTTCCTCAATATAGTGGTTCCTCCATAAGACCTTCACCAAATGAACGGTCATGTTCCTGAGAAATTTGTCTTTCCAGTCAAGAATCGTCACCGGAACCTCATCATAAGTCAAATCCATATTAATCTCCAACGGCTGAGGAGAATTCACGTGTAACGGATAAGAAACGTATCTCCGTAGCATGGACACATGGAACACATTATGCACCTTCGACAACTTTGGAGGTAGATCAAGTCGATACGTAATTTCACCAACTCACTCAATAATTTGTATGGCACGATGTAACGAGGACTTAGCTTTCCTTTCTTATCGAACTGTACAACACTTTCCATGATGATAGCTTTAAGAATACCCAAAATCTAACCTTATATACCATGTCAGTCAAATGTCTGTCTGCTATACTCTTTTGCCAATCCTAGGCTGCTTTCAAGTTAGCTTTTATCACTTGAACGTTCTGTGTCGTCTCATTTACGATTTCAAGACCAAAAAGAACTTTTTCGTCAACTTCGGAGCAGCACAACATAGTATGACAAGGTTTCGTATACAATGCTTCAAATTGTGACATACCAATGTTAGAGTGAAAGTTGTTGTTGTAGGTGAATTCTATCAAAGGTAAGCGTTTGTGCCATTCATCTCCAAATTGAACGACTGAAGATCTCAGCATGTCCTTTAACGTCTGAATGGTTCTCTCTGACTACTTATCAGTTTAAGGATGATATGCGGTGCTATAAAGTAACCTCAACCTTAGAGCTTCTTGAAAAGCTACCCAAAATTTTGAAGTAAATCTAGGATCCCGGTCATAAATAATATTAACTGGAACACCATGATACTTGACAATTTCAGAGATGAAAAGTTCAGCCAACCGACTTAACAAGTAATTCTCACGAACAGGTAGGAAGTGTGCTGACTTAGTGAGCCAATCTACAATCACCTAAACACCATCATAGCCATTTCACATACGAGGCAATTTGTACATGAAATCCACTGTGATATCTTCCCATTTCCATTGAGGTATGGGAAGTGGCTGTAACAAACCAAATAGTTTCTTTCTTTCTGTCTTAACCTATTGACAGACTGAACAACGACTCACGTACTCTGCAATTTCTCTCTTCATAACTAGCTAGTAGTAGAAAGGTCGAATAATATGATATATTTTAGTACTTTCGGGATGCATCGCATAAGCTGAGATATGCGCCTCATCAAGGTTTTCCTTGTTTAGTTCTTCCACATTCGATACATGCATCTGATCACCTTGCATAAGTATACCATCAGGTCTTCAAATCTTGAGATCTCCTCTATTGCCGTTCAACACCGCTTGCTTTAACTGTTGGAATTCTGAGTCATTCATCTGGGCCTCAAGAACACGATCCAACAAAACTAGTCTAACTTGGAAGTTGACAAGCAGAGCTCCCTGGTGATACTCCTAAAGTGGTTCACATAGATCTTTGGTCGGTGAGAAGAGGAACACAACATGCATAAAAAGCATTGAGCCGACAGTGAGATTTTTTGCTGAGAGCATCTGCTACAGTATTCGCTCAACCAAGGTGATATTCGATGGTGCAATCATAATCACTGATCAACTTCATCCATCTACACTGCCGGAGATTAAGTTATTTCTAAGTAAAGATATACTTGAGGCTTTTATGGCCAGTAAAAATTCGACACGTTTCCTTAGAAAGATAATGCCGCCAAAATTTTAAAGCGAAAACAATAGCTGCTAATTCGAGATCATGAGTATGGTAATTCATCTTATGAGATTTTAATTGTCAGGAAGCATACGCGATCACTTTTCCATGCTACATCAACACGCAGCCCAAACCATTCAGAAATGCGTCACTATAAATCTCAAAATTCCCACTGTCATCGGGAAGTGCCAAAACAGGCGCATGAGTGAGACAGTACTTCAACTGTTGAAAACTCTGTTTATAGTCATCACTCCATTCAAAATTAACTCATTTCCTGGTTAACCTTGTCAGAGGTAGGGCTATGGCTGAGAAATCTTTCACAAAACATAGAAAACTCCGTACTTCAGTGACAGTCTGAAGTTGCTCCCAGTTTTCCAATGTTGCTAATTTTTGAAGATCTACTAAAACATCTTGACCTGATATCATGTGTCCCAAGAATGACAACTGATCCAACTAGAAGTGGCACTTACTAAATTTGGCGTACAATTGATTCTCCCTTAACTTCTTTAAAATCAGACGCAAATGTCTAGCATGGTCAGCCTTACTCTTAGAATACATCAAAATGTCATCAATGAAAATAATTATGAACCTATCAAGGTACAGACGAAATACCTGATTCATCAGGTTCATAAAAGTTGTTGGAGCATTAGTTAACCCGAATGGCATCACAAGAAACTCATAATGACCATATCGAGTTCGGAAGGCTATTTTTGGAACATCATCACTTCTAATCTTCAACTGATAATAGCCAAACCTTAGATCAATTTTTTAGAAAACACAAGCACCACGAAGCTAATAAAAAAGATCATCGATACGAGGCAACGGATAACGATTTTTAATCGTCACCCGATTCAGTTGTCTGTAATCTATACATAGCCTCAAGGTTCTGTCTTTATTCCTCACAAAGAAGACTGGAGATCCCTAATGGGATGTGCTCGGCTGAATAAACCTTTTTTCAACAAGTTCTTGCAACTAAGTTTTTAATTTCCTTAACTCCGCATGAGCCATACGTTAAGGAGTTAGAGAAATAGGGTCGGTACCTGGAATTAAGTTGATAGTGAACTCCACTTCGCGACCCAATGGTAAGCCAGGTAAATTGTCGAGAAAAATATCAGGAAAATGTCTGACTACCCGGACAGCTTCCACACGAGTAGAAGTCTCCTCAGTCAACACTACATGAGCTAAGTAGCCTTGACAACCCTTTCTCAACAATCATTTTGCCCTTATGGCAGAGATAATTCCATGCTTCAAACCGCTACGTTCGCCTGGGAAAGTTAACATAGGCATGCCTGGTTGATGGAAGGTAACAATCTTCTGGTGACAATTCAATATGGCACGATTTTAATTTAACCAATCCATGCCTAAGATAACATCGAAATCAACAATGTCCAAGGGAACAAGATTAGCTGGCATTACGACATCCTCGATGAGAACAGGTCATCATTGATACTCCCAACTAACATAATAGATTTCACCCCTAGGCATCGAGAATTCCAACTCATAACTGACGGGTGTGAGATGAGGTTGAGTCTTTTAAGCAAATGTATGAGACATAACCGAATGGGTAGCACCTGAATAAATTAATATTCTAGCAAAATGGCCAAGAACATTCAACGTACCCATAATCAAGTCGGCGTTACCCTGAGCCTCCTACAAGGTGATGTGATTGACACGACCTTGTGCCTACTGCCGGCTTCCACGACCCTTGTTTCCCTGGTTGTCGTGTCCCTGATTGCCTCGACCCTGATTGGTCTGATTAGTTTGCCTGGTCAAACCGCCACTGCTAGAGACTACCTCAAGATTCTAGGATTGTCCCCCAACATACCATTGTGATTCGCCGCCCTAATACGACTTATAACCTATTTGGTATTGCGGATATCCACCCTAGTAGTAAGGAACTTTAGGCGGGTACTAATATGTTCCTCCCTGGTACTGGGGTATGTCACCCTGATAATGAAAAATACCCCATTAGCTTGTCTACTGATAGGTACTAGGTCTTGGAATCTACTAAAGAGGGACTGCAGGTGACAGAGTATAAGGTTGAGGTTTCTAAGCCATAGGATACTGAGCAGCTCTGTGTCCTGTCTAACCACAAGTATAGCATCCAGTACTTCCCCTTTTATACTCACCAAAGTGACGAGTATTGCATCTGCGACAGAGTTGAGCACTAGGTGACAGAGTATAAGGTTGAGGTTTCTAAGCCATAGGATACTGAGCAGCTCTCTGTCCTGTCTAACCACAAGTATAGCATCCAGTACTTCCCTTTTTATACTCACCAAAGTGACGAGTATTGCATCTGCGACAGAGTTGAGCACCAGAATTGCTAGGGTTCCTTTGATTCTGGAAGTGGGAACTGCTTGTGGACTTGTCGCCCCTTCGCGGCGTATTGGAATTTGAACCACCACTCGACAATCCAGAAATATTACCACTCCTCTTGAAATTATGAGTCTTAGGGCCAAAAGACGACTACCCCCTGTTATTATTCCTCAAAGCATTATTATTATCCCCTTCATCATCTTCATCATCAGGAGCATTCTCAAAATCTTCAACATGAAGTAGAACCTCAAAGAATTCTTGGTAGGTAGAGCAGGGAGTAGAAGTTGCCAAAGAACGTAGTCGCTTACAAGTCCCCTTTTTAAAATAACGGAGCATTAAGTAAATTATTTTACATGTAAGTAAAATAATGGAGCATTAAGTAAATTATTTTGTATGTAAATAACGGAGCATTAAGTAAATTATCTTGGAATTTATTTTGTAGGTAAATTAGTTTGCATGTATCATTAAGTAAATTAAGAGGAACTTATATTGTTAGTATATACATGTTGTGGAAAATAATTCACCTATGTAATATTTAAAATATTTATAATTTTGAATAAAATAACTTTTTTATATTTGTAGGATATATTAATTTACCTGGTAGCATCATGTGAAAACAACCATATAAGGAACATTGGTATCATGTAAATTTTTGTTATTAAATGCATAGGAATCATGACATTTTTTTCCAAATCCCCATAACGTATTTGAAGACATTTAATTGAATGAAGTAATGTAAAATAAATGTAGATAATAAGTGAGAGACCCAAAGTATTATTAGGGGTAATTTAGACATCCAAAAATACAAATTTTGCCAAGTCAACCTTAATTATGGATATTGCTTAGTTGGAGCCTAGTCATTGAGTTTTTGTTAGAGAAATTTACAATGATGGGTTTTAGTTAAAGAAAATTGAATTTCAAGGGGTGTACTCATATTTTTTGTAATTTTTATATAACTATTCTTGAATGGATGATATAAAAGAAAAAGAAAAAAAATATATATATATATATATATATTGAATGATGATGTAGATCAAGATTGAATTGGTATATATTAAAAAGTTAATGAAACATTAATCAATCTAGGTTTTTTTTATCGGAATTAATTCCTATAGGTTGAATTGGGTATATTTCTCTGGAAAAAAGTAGCTACAAATTTTCATGTGAAGATCGGTGGACATGCATGCATATTTATCCTACGTTTATAATAAGTAATTGGTTGAATTTGGATATATACTTCCACTATTTGATTAATTTTAGTTTTTGTAATCAATGATCCTAAAGAAAAAAGGAAGCTTTTAAGATCGAATGAAAGGAACTCCGAGATTAATATGTTTGAACCATTTGGATTATGGACATGATAAGTTTCTTAACCCATTTGCCGGGATTCATATTGGAATAATATATATGTATATAGATATATATTAGCTCGCATTTTTAAGTGTTTTAAAAATTAATTTTGGGTTTCAGAAGTATTTTAAGTGTTTTTTGGAAGAAACACTATATATGTGCTTATTGCAAAAAACACTTCAAGTTCTTTTACATAATTCACTTAAATTTTTACTAAGAATTGATTAAAAAAGCATTTTAACTAAAAATGTTTTTCCTAACGAGCCCTATATTATTTAAATGGCTTTGGTGATCAATGATCATGAATGGAGTTGGATTTGGTAAATATTTACCTAAAATTATTCACATTCGATGGTATACGATACCTTATGCATCTAGAAGTAGGAAGACATGAAGCTAAGATATTGAATTTAAAACTTGGAGGAACAGAATATATGATAAAATTGGCTACCCAAATCATATCAAAATATCTCGATTTAGATTTTGAGTTTTAGGAAGTTCACCCTTTTTGCAAAGTAGTCCACTCTCCATCCCTTTGAAAAGAGAAACATGAGAAATATGTACAAATAAACATTTTTACAATTCTTTGCTAACATACCAGAATTTCTTCACCAAAGAGCACCGACATACAGCAAAGAGTGATAAAATGGTATTTTCTTACCTCTTTGACAAAAGTTTGATTTTTGCCGAATAAAATTGGGTTCTTCGAGACGTAATTTTCTGTCGTTAAATATGAGATAATGCATAAAAGGTTGAGCGAGTGCAGGGGCAGAGCCACAGTGGTGTCAATGGGGTCGCATGACCTCTTGGAAGCCATGGAAATAACCTTGGAGCTGCTGGTGCGACCTCTTGGAGCTGCACACCACGTGGTCGACGAAATGTCTGAAAGAAGAAGCTGGCAGGTTGAAGAAGAAGGAGGGTTCCTAGCGATTTTTGGGGTTTATTCATATTTTACAGGTGCAAGCACCGGTTGCAGCTATCCAGGGCTGGCCATGATCCTCTGTGCATGCACAAATGCAAAAATGTTGCTGGTGCTGCAATGATGAGAAGAAACTGTGTGTTTTTTATTTGGCCCTACATTAAATGCATGAAGAATTTTCCCCACCAACAATATCAAACCAAATTTTGAACTTACAGTGCCTAAAAAATAGAAAGAAAACTATAATGGATGAGATGTGATGATATGTTTTACACCGTTTCTAGACATGTCAAGAATCAATGTTGAAATAGAAATGGTTGAATGGAATATTTAGATTTGTTATTCATGCTTGGTGAATGCCATGTGTGCACCTGTAAAATTTTCATTTCATGTCACCTGCTGTTTGTTCATATTTCTGATTAGAATATGCGAACGAACTGACGCATGTTCATTCAGTTTCGTTTATGATTTTCAGAGGAACCCAAAATATCCGGATTTTAAGCATAAGGATACCGGAGAAGCCTTGTGGATTGAAGGCCGGAACAATCCACAGTGGGTGAAATTAGGGGTGGGCAAACGGGTAGAGGAACTGCGGGTCGGGGCGAGTAATGTAGGTTCGGGGCGGGTACGGGCCGGTTCCAAATATTTTAGAAACTAAACGGGGCGGGGCGGGGTGGGTCCTTGTCATTTACAGGGCGGGCCGAGTCCTACATCCTAGAAAAAGGGGGCCCCGGACCGACCCGTTTCTATTTATAATCTGTGCAGTTTTTGAAACACTGCAATCTGCGCAGTTTTTGAAACTGCAATCTGTGCAGTTTTTTCGCACTGTAATCTGTGCAGTTTTTTCGCACTGTAATCTGTGCAGTTTTTTCGCACTGCAATCTGTGCAGTTTTTTCAAACTGCAATCTGTGCAGCAAACATTTTTAAACAGCAAACTTTCAAACTGCAATCTGTGCAGTAAACATTTTTAAACAGCAAAAAAAAAAAAGGACCCGTGTACTCGGGCCGAACCGGCCCGTTTCAACCGAGCCGGGTAAGGTCCGGTTCCTATTTTCAAAATTGTAATGCCCAGCCCGGCCCGCCCCATCTCCTTTAATTCTTGGTCCGATCCGGTCCCTTCAAAAATGGGCCCGGCCCGACCCGTGCCCAGCACTAGGTGAAGTCCCAACTTGCTATATTGGATACAAGACTGGGAACCCTTGATGACCAAGATCATAACATGCATACAAATATGTTTGCCGGTGATAGTTTTTCGCCTTTCTAAGTGCTTGCGGTGCTAGCTGCAGGAAAGTAGAGTTCGGGGACTAATTTATGCATAGTCTATCAATTTTTGGTGGAGATACTGAACAATTTGGCTTTGTTTCTATAGTTTGTATTCTAGATTTGCAATTTATATGATATGTTGGTGATTTGTTTGCTTTTCATCCTTCCGGAGCAATAACATTACAATTTTGATTTTTGGCATCGGATATCATACGACTTTACTCACATGAACACCAGAAAGCAATCGTTCTGTCATGAATATTGTTAAGGGTCTGCTTAGGAACAAAATGGGAGATCATGGTGAGTGATAGCTTGCTTGTTTATATTGAGAGAGATATTTTTGCTTGTATTGAAAATGAAGCTATAATGTTTCGTTTTCAAAATGTGAAACCTCGTCGTGTGAAACCTCGTCGTGGACAATTATAGCTTGTAATATTGTTTCCGTTATGAATTATGAATGAAAGTACTATGATTTCATTTTCAATATGTTTTTCCATCCTAAATTTTTATTTGGACTTTTACACTAAGACCCCTTATGGTAAGATTCCTGGCTCCGCCACTGAGCGAGTGTTTCAATTTGTTACATGAATCTTTAAACTACCATATCATTGAAAAGATAGCCTTTGTTTTCAACGATAAAGATGTCTGTGTTCTCCTGCTTGCCAATGCGTTTTAAGTTTATGGGTGTTTGTCAGCTAATGTATGTCTTTTGTGTGATCAAATATTCATATTTCAAGACATAATTTTAGTCGATGGACAGTTTTGTAAGTAGAACTCACTTTGTATTGTATTTTAACGGTTCAAACACTTATTTTTTAATTATTTTTACATAATATCACCCAAATCGAAAATTATAGTACAGTTTGATTAAATGATGATTATTTTAGTGTTCTTAGAATTGTTCAAGTTGTAGAAAACAATGTCCTGAAAAGGAAAAAAAAAGTTTAAAATGAGAGCACGAATCACAAGTCATATCATCACAATTGATCATTTCGCGAACAATATCTCAAAAAAAAGTGGAACCTACAGTCTTAGTATTGGCTGGTGAGTTAAGATAATACAAATCGACCTTGTTCTTTAGGATGACTAATTCAACAAGGTTTAAGGATTCAACTTGAAGGAGGCTCTAGATGATATAGTCCTCAAGAATTACAAACTTGGAAGTGAAATCTATCAAATTGGTTGTTGGAGTTTTCTCATTCTTTTTAATGGCCATTTGCTTTGATGTATATTATACACGAAGAAAAATAAATGGTCTCACTGTGAAAGTGACATTTTCTTGGGCAAAACACTTTTCATGGTGTACATACAAATTATGAACGTTGATTGTTTATGCTTAACCAATATAATTGGAAGCTCTCCACCAAAGTTTTTTAAAAAATAGAAAAAATGTTAAAGAAAAAAGAACATCGATGCTTCATTTTCAACATATTAGGTAATGCCCCCATATTGGCCCCCCATGACATAAGTGGGGATTCTAAATGTATGATAATATTAAGGTGCGAGTGATAGAGAAAGAACAGTATGGGTTGGGTTGGTTTTCTCAACCCAGAAAATATAGTAGCAAATGGATATCGATCTCAAGGGGAAACGATAATTTAAAATATAACTTTTAGATTAACTATATGTCATAAAGTGCAGTATTTTCTGTTCGACTTTAATATGGATGAACTATGATATGATATATATGATATCGTGTCGAGTTGGGAACAGTTTATCGAAACATAAGACGTGTATATGACCACTCCACCATTCCGAAGTTTTTTTTTTTTGTTTTTTTTTTCTGGATTAGGAACACACAATTTAGACATTTTCCCTACGAATTCAAACTGATTTTGTTGACAAAAACGTAAACAACATGTTTTTTTATTTACGAACATTCTGTTTATTTACGTGATGCAAAGCATTAGCACTACGAGGCTCGTTGGAAATTACTTTTAAAATAGTTGAAAATAGTGAAAGTGCTTTTACGACCCAATCTTTAGTAAAAATGCAATTGAATCATTGTAGAAAGAATTAGTGCTTATTGCAATAAGTACTTTAAATACTTTTAGAACCAAAAAATATTTTCTCTAAAAGTGATTTCAATCATTTTAAAAATATTTCTAAACGAGCTTTAAGTTGTTATTCAACGATACTGTGAAGAAAAGCTAAAATAACCAAAATTCCAAAATTAACGACAACCCTAGCTTAAACTGTTTACGGGCTTAACCTTCACCTTCTAGATGTTCATGCATTATCCTGTCTTTTTAATGGACTAAATTAAAGGAAAATTAAAAGACACAAAATAAATGCGCAAAGGAGAAAAAGTTGAGTTTTCGGAAATCATTTCTCAAATAATATATTAACTACAAAACTCACTTTAAATATAAGTCAATAGTTTACAGATACGCACGAATAGTTTTTTTTGGAGTGAGTTCAGTGTGTGAAACCAGCACTAGAACATTAAGAACAAGATGGAGGGGAAGTTAAAGGTTCGTCGAGGAACCCATCTGTCCAGCTAGCAAGATCCTTCTCAGTTCTCACTCGTATATGATAATACCAATAAAAATTCGGATTTAAAAAAAAATACAATTATTGGTTATTGGAAGCTAAGCTTCAGGTTGATAACGTGAGATGCCCGACTCGTCTTATTTATTAAACGAACAGGTCCAATCTACGGTGGACCGACTTTAATGCGTGGGTTAGAGGTGTCAAAAATTATCTTGGATATAAATAACCGTAGAGATTCACACAATTTAAATTCGATGGGATGAATGTGATAATATAACTCTCAATCTTAAATGTTTTGTATACCTGTTTAACACTTTAAAATATTAAAAATATATAGTTTTATACAATTTTTAATAATCTAGAATTTCTGTATCTTCGTTCTTCGTTCTTCATTCTTCAAATTTAAGATTATTCTTTTGGTATATAATGTTAATACTAAATAGAAAGCTTTAATGAAAAGGGGCTTTGAACAAAAATATTTTAACCCAAAATCAACCTATAATTATCTTTTTAACTAAAAGCATCTCACAAAGACAAGGCTGCCAAATTTTACATGGGCTTGATTACAGAGCCCAACACGGACAAAATCAAGCTTTCAAAAGTGCCACTAACCAAGTTTTCAAAAGTGCCACTAACAAAAGGAAAGCCCCCCGCCCCTCCCCAACCCTCTCCCCGCGGCAAAACTCAGTAAGAACAAGTGAGGCGTTGCTAAGCAGATAGCATGCTCGTCGCCAAGCGCAAAACCATTATTACTGTCGCTAGCCCCATGCTCGTTCCAATATTTCTTCCTCTGTTCTAATTGTTCCATTGCAGCACATACATATGGAAGCTTCTCTAGGTCATCACCAAGCCCCGACTCTGCCCTGACCAACCAACCATCTAACTCTGATATTGCTTTTCTGACTGAAAGATCTACATCTGAAGTAAATGTAAACTTTGAAAATGGATCATAGCTTTCATCATCGCAACCTCCAACGGCATCTTTCTCTTGTTTACTTGCATGGGATAAAGTAAATGAATCATTCTGTCGACTAAGAAGCATAAATTCCATAGTATCACCAACACAATACTACTTAAACATTCTCCACGAACAGTGTGTATAAATCCTTCGGGGATATCATCACAAAACACAATGGGCAACTTTTCCAGCAGTCTCCTTTATGATCCTCCTTCCCCATCAGCAAGTATTGGAGAATACATGGGATATATGTATGCTAGTAGGATGTCTAGATGCTTATGTTATCAAATTGTCAAATGGTATCATTATTTATCATATATTTATTTTTATCAAAGTATGTCATTCTAATCCTCCTTAAAATAAAGGGACACTATTTATGAAACTAGACCAATAAGTAGACACTATTTATGAAACCAGATCAAGAATGAGAGACACTATTGCTAAAACTATATCAATAGGTGGAAAGAGTTTATGAAAATAGACCAAGAAAGAGACACTATTTATGAAACTGTACTAATTGCTATATAGAATTTATGAAATTGTACCAAGAACTAAACATTATTTATGAAACTGGACCAAGAACTATGCACTATTTATGAAAATAGACCAATACTATGTCACTATTTATGAAACTGAAGCAAGAAGTAGGCCACTATTTATTAAAGTTGATCAATAACTAAGCATTATTTATGAAATTAGACTAATAAGTAAACATTATTTATAAAATTGGACAAATAAGTATACACTATTTATGAAACTAAACAAAAAATTTGGCAATATTTCGAAAACTGAACCAATAGGTGAACACTATTTATGAAACTAGACCAATAAAGAGATTATTTATGAAACTGGATAAAAAATTAGGCATTATTTATGAAATTGTACCAATTTATATAAACTATTTATGAAACTGAACTAGTAAATAAACATTATTTATGAAATTAAACTAATAAATTTATGAGATAAACCATTGGTAAATTAAAAATATTTTATAAGCTAAAGCATTGGTAGATTAAAAATATTTTCATTTTTAATGTTTGAGAATAGGCGTCCATCACATGCATGCGACTTGATCTAACACAAGTACACATGCAGGCTCAAGAGGTGTATAATAATTCTTTGATCGATGGGGAATGACACCAACAAGAACAGGTGTCCATAACATGCATGCCAAAGCATGTCACTTCATCTTACAAAGGTACACTTGCAGCTGCTTGGTAAACAATACAGCCAGCTCCTGTCACCCTAACAAACTCACACTAAACAAAAAGACGGAGAAAAAAGAAACTGCTTCTCAAAGATGTCTTTAAATGGCGATTTTTCGTATAAGCAGAAGGCAAGGGTGCTCATCACTCTCTCTCTATCTCCCCCTCTCAAGGGTCGCTTTTATATGTGTTTTTGTGGGATTTTCTGGCTTATATTTCGATCCTCCTTGTTCTCTTCTAGGTCTGTCTCGATTTTAATGAGATGGCTGAGATTGCAATATTGCTGCTCTTGGTTTTGGTTTGTATCAGATCAAACAATGCAGCTTCAAAGTCCATCTTCTTCCTCACTCATTTTGATCATGATCATCATCACAATGTTGGAAAGAGGGTGAAGGGCTCATCAGCAAATGGAAAAGTGTTCAGAGGGGCAGCAGCTAATTTCAGAGAGTTCTGCAAGTCCAAGGGGCAAACCAAAATACACAACAATTTATACGCACCAGCCCCTAAAATAGAAGACCAAATCCTAATTGCTACTGGTCAGGAGGCGTCCGAATATCAACTCCAACGCCGTTGTTGTAGACGCTGATGCACCTCTATGGTAGCAGTGGACCCAAAGATTGGAAGATTGAATTGAGGTCGGGGGACTGAAGCTTTTCATCGGTCGGAATTTTGGGTCGGAGCGGGTCTGAGGTAGCAGTGGCGGCGGTACCTAAATGTTGTCAACAACACTACGATCTCTCGTCTCCTTCTTTGGGAGGAGATCATCATCGTTGTGTCATGGAGAAAGGGGGAGACAGAGCATGGCAGAGAGATCCGTAAGATTAGGCAAACAAAAGACTTGCCTTTGGGGGCAAAATGGAAAACTCATGGTTTAGGCCATTTTAATTAGACTAGTTTAGTATTGAGTTTTGTCCTAATTATTAAATAAAATTAGTACATGATTTATTTTATTTTATTTTAACATTCAAAATTTTCAAGTATTTTTCATTAATTTTCTTTATTAAATATAAATTCTTTTGGTTTAGTATTTTTTTTTTATTCTGAAACATTTAATTGGGTTCTTGGGTCATTTTATTAAGGGGGTATATCTGTCATTCAATTTTCTACGAAACTTTGGGTGCCCAAAGTTCACTTTTGGGTGTACACAGACCCACTCATTTACCAATGGTAATATAAAAAGCCCAGGCTCGTTTATAATTGGATCAAGGTCCAAACAGGCCTAAATGGGCTGATGACAACCCGAGCGAATCCTCCACCGTCCACCTGTCCACTAGCTCATCCAGAAATCTGGGAAACTTGCTTTCTTAAACATCTGTCATATCACATTTTAAAACAATCTCCGCCGTCCACGTGCCCACAACCAAACCGCCTTCCAAAATGGGAATCTATAAATATAGTCGTTTGTAGTTATCCGATTTCCACCGTCTTCGTTCACGTAAACCGAATATTTCAGCCTGAAAATTTTGCAACCGCGAAGCAAAAATGTTGAGACTTGCGGCGAAGAGGATTCTCCAACGCGGCCGTCTGGGGTCGCCGGAGGCCCAGTCACCGGCGGTCCTGAGCCTGCCACGTATGTACCACGAGAGGGTGGTCGACCACTACGACAACCCCCGCAACGTCGGAACGTTCGACAAGAATGATCCGACGATCGGCACGGGGCTCGTCGGCGCTCCAGCCTGTGGCGACGTGATGAAGCTCCAGATCAAGGTCGATGACAGCACGGGAAAGATTGTTGATGCTTGCTTCAAGACCTTTGGGTGTGGATCGGCCATTGCTTCTTCTTCTGTCGGTTAGTCACGTATATATGTGTATATATTCAGATATTTGTGTATGTTATTGACTGTTTGGTTGCCTAGAAAATTTTGGGACAGACAAAGAATGAATCTTTTTAATAGCAATCGGAATTTGAAGCATCCTATGGACTGTAGTGTTTATTGACTGAATTATTTGGTGCTTTGTTGGTTTAATTAGTTTGAGGTACGCATAAGCATGTGTAAATTTTAAGCTTATAACTTGTTCTGTTGGGTTGCCAATTAAAATTTCCAAGTGTTTAGATTGAATTCATCCATTTTCCCGAGTTTTCAAATTTCATTCCAATTCGTATAAGACATGTTGTTGATGTATGATTAATTTGTTTCTCTGTATAATATGTATGATTAATTTGATTATCTGTGTAATCGTGTCGGAACCGTTTTGCATCTCCTGCATGGTTGCATTTCATCCTAGTACCTGTATCAGTAATCAATCAATTGCATGCACAATTTGGGGTAATGGGAGATTTTCGCCCATTGGAACAAATCCGTTGTGTTGCCGCTTTCCGTGAAGCCAATAAATTTGGAATTGTAACAGTTCTATAGGTTTAAGATGAATAATTGTTATTGTTTCATGGCATATGATGCTTACCTTGCTTAGTTTTCGGTCTTAATTTGGCGAATATGATTCTTTCTAGACTGATAGCTTCGATTTAATTTGTCAAATGCTGTGTTTGTATCGTCTTGCAGCTACGGAATGGGTGAAGGGGAAACAAATGGAGGAAGTCTTGACTATTAAGAACACGTGAGTTCTGCTCTTCCTCTTATATTCTTATTGAATTTCTTTTGTTCATATTTCTTGCTGGTATTGTAGTTAACATTATGGTCTTGGATATCTAATTGAGTGCATATTTTCGGCTTGCACCGTGCTAGTTTTATTCTTTCAATGTTAATTTGTGGCCTTTGTATGAAGCCTGTGATTTCTGGCCGCTGTATTCTCAGCATTTAGTTAATATTTATATGTATAATACTTTCCAACGGCAATTGTATGCTAATTTGGTTCGTAATACAAGGTCAGAATTTCTTGTAAAAAGAGAGTAAATAAATAGTGGTATAGATATATCATAAAATGGATTTCTTCCGCAGATCAAGCCCCTTACCTTACTTACCCCAGGTCCCTTTACTTAAGCCAAAATGGAAGATAACTTTTTCAGACCTATTGCCGATACTAAACCCCATCCCTTGGAACGAAAAAGGTAGCACCGGAAAAAGGAAAGAGCGGGATGGTGGTTTTTGTATTTCATGAAGTATGTGTCTGGATAACCCAACTCCAGGGATGAATCGAAAAAGAAATCTTTATTGGTTCTACCTCCTATTTTTATGAAGAGAATGAATCTGTTTATCGAAGGATCGATTGGGTATGGCTTCGACTATTCCTCAAGCCTGCCAATTAGGTAATTGATTCGATGCTATGCCCAAAAGGAGGGATTCATACCGTGTTTTCTTTGTCTTGCTTAGTCAGATAGCCGTGTTTCCTCTTACTGGCCTGTTTGCCAGTCTGGTTTGCTGTTGCTCAGAATTCGTTCTGCTGGAAGCTTTAATAGTATGTGTCATCTGCTTGACTACATTTTTGCTCATCGTTTCGATTTGTTCCTTCGAATGTCGTTGCAGAGAGATTGCAAAACATCTTTCGCTTCCTCCAGTGAAGCTTCACTGCAGCATGCTCGCCGAGGATGCCATCAAGGCAGCTGTTAAAGACTATCAAGCCAAGCAAACCAAATAAACTGGCAGTACAGAGGCGTCTCCTGCGGAGAAGGCCGCGAATGCTTGATTTTTCTCTCATGTGAAATGATTATGAAATTTACAGGGTATAGTTTTCCACCTCTTGGTCGTTTACTAGATGTTATAATAATGGTGGTATTTAACGTGTGGAATTGCAGCTCTATGAACAAACAAGTGTATTTTTTATGTATAATGTAAATTAGATGTAGGAAGGCGGCATTTAACGTGTTCATATGAATCGTTAACATGTTCAAACTCCTCCAGCTTATTCGAACTCCAAAACGCGGTCGAGTCTCTATTTTCTGGGTCCTGCGACGACGACGGTGGATTGGTGAAGCGTTTGGTGGTGGAAATGTTAGTTGGTTGTCCTCTCTTCTTTGTTGGAGTGAATGTGCCAAACCAATTCGCCAAGCGCCAGAATAGATGGAAGTGATCCAAACATTACATGTTTTATAAATGGAAGAATAAAAAATGGGATTACCAAAAACTGAAGGATAATAAAAGGTTTCTGTATCTTAACACTATATTTGGATAAAAAAAATTTAGATTATTAAAGAATTTTAAAATAAAAAAAATTGAAACGATGGGATTTTATTTTCTATAATTTTTGAATTTTCTTGTTTGTTTAACTTAAAAAGAACAATGAAATTAAATACAGAATTTGTTATTTATAAATTTTCAATCATAGAAATTGAAAAATGATATGAAATTTAAACTTGAAAATTGAAAATTTCAAACTCCAAGTTTTTTTTTAACACATAAATTCTAAATTTTTATATTTATGAATTCAAACAAGGAAATTGATGCATATCGATTTATAAATTTTGACTTTTATCTAAATGAATAACATGACTTTGCCACCACTTATTTTTTTTAATTTTTTTTGTAGACTATGAACTTGTACAGCTGGTAGTCATAACGTTAGTTTATGACATATGAACCAATAATTTAACTCGACTATTGCACAAAGTGGTGTGTTATCCACTCACCTCAAATTACTTCTCACACATCTTTTGTTAATTTCTATTTATTTATGTTCTTTAATTTATTCGATTCGACGGTCGAAAATTAAAATAGTATATAAGAAGGAAATGAGGTGCGTGGGCAAATAGATGCTGCACGGCGCGAAATCATAGGCTGCGTGGCGCGAAATCAGCGCAACTCTCACGCGCTTCCTATGCGAGTACGTTTACACCACCCAGCCCGTCAACGACAGGAGGAACCAAACAAAAGCGATCACAAACCGGATACAGACACAAGAGCTGCTGACTGCCCCCAAATCTTCTACAAGGAAAAGAACCTATCCTTCATAATCTCCCCTCCTAAATCCTCGTATTACTGTGTTGCTGTCTTCCCTCCACTCGGATTCAAAGTTTCACACTTTTAAGGTCCGCATGTGATTTGTTTTTAATCTTTTTATTGTTTTCTATTATCTTCTGGGTCCATTTATTTCTCCTTTTTTTTTCTGTTTAATTACATACTTTACGTGTTTCTTCTTAGCATTGATGTAAATTTTGTCTGAGGTGGTCCAGATACATTTAAAAGCTTGATAATTTCATCCTATTTTTCGCTTGGGTCCGCAAGTTCAGAAATTTTAATTCAAATATTGAATCATGTCACGTGGGTTTTCTTCAGAATCAGTAAATAGCTTCAAAGTTTGTAAATTTAATCCAATGTTCTTAATTGTTTCAGTCAAATTTTAATCAATTAATTGTTTATTTAGTATAGAGGAGGACAAAGTGGGCACACATAGGCCAAGGGGAAGCAGTTTAGAGGGTGGGAGGGGGTGAATTTTTGGATTAATGGCTGGTTTTGGAACTAACGATATAAAAGAGAGAGGGAAGGAAGAAGAAGGTGACAAAAACAGTAATACTTTAGAGTCCCATGTGGTCATTAGAACAGAAGGAGGTGTGGTTGGTCAAAGTAGTAGTGAGAAAGATATGGCTCCGGCAACCGGAAATTCGATTCACCGGTCGGGTTCCCGGCCTCAGTTGGACCTCAGCAAAGCTGCCATTCAAGGGAATTTTGAAGAGAAGGACCCCACAATTCTTCTGCCTAATCAGTCTGATGACTTGTCTCACTTGGCTTTGGACATTGGAGGTATAATTTGTATACTTCACTTGAATCACTAGCTTTTGAAAAGTCTTTGCGGTTTTTGGTTTCTAAATTTTCTGTTTTATTGGTTAAGTTTTGGTAATTCTGGTGTTAGTTTTCAGTGCATGGGTTGTGTTTTCCTTTGTTCTCTGCTTAGCTTTTTAGATTAAAGTGATCATCTTTTTAAGGAAAGTAGAAGTTTGATCTGTTGGAGGAAGGGGCTTGTAGCTCAGTTGGTTAAGTGCGTTCACCAATGCATGGAGGTCTCGTGTTTGATCTCCCCCTCCCCCAATATGGCATGTATAAAGATATGTTTGAATTGGTGAAGAGAAAAGGGAAATTATGCATGCCATGCTATATCCAGTGTGAACTGCTTAATTGTGATCGTTGGTGCTATAATTTCTGGTGTTTTAAGTTTAACTGTGAATTTGTGATCAGTACCTGGCTGTGTGGGATCACATGTAAATTTTGAGTTTGAAGAAACTGTTTTAGTGTGTCAGTGTTTTAAGCTGTTTAGTTAATGGCAGGATCTCTCATCAAGTTGGTGTATTTCTCAAGACATGAAGGACAATCAATTGATGATAAAAGGAAGAAAACTTTGAGGGAGAGGTTGGGGATATCAAATGGTAGTAGGAGAAGCTACCCTATTCTAGGTGGGCGGCTTCATTTTGTGAAGTTTGAGACAACCAAGATTAACGAGTGCTTAGACTTCATCTACTCTAAGCAGCTTCACCGTGGTGGTATACTTTTCTGGATGTCCTTTTCTCTTGTTTCAGTTGTTTTATTCAATAGCCAAGCATAGTAGATTTCTCGAACTTTTATGATATTTATGCTTGAATCCTCATGTAACTATGTCAATTTTTAGCAAAATAATATACCTGTGTTCTAAGAAAGACAAATTGTGGATAGGAATGGATGCTCGTATCTGGAATCCTGATGCCCCAACCAATGAAAGTTCCGTAATCAAGGTAATATAATAAGTGTTTATCGAGCTTGTTATGTATTTTGGAATTCCATTATTTCTATGTATTTTTAGGGATCATACTAATATCAATGAATGAATTCTTTCCTGAAGGCCACAGGTGGTGGGGCATACAAGTTTGCGGACCTCTTCAAAGAACGGCTTGGGGTTAGTCTTGACAAAGAAGACGAAATGAATTGTCTAGTGTCTGGAGCAAATTTTCTACTCAAGGTGGATGTTGATACAAGATAACATTTTCTTATGGATTAGGTTTTTATGCTCCTTTTGATGTGTATTTTTGTTTGAAAATGATATGAACTTCTTGTATGTCCATTAGTTTCCAGTAAGAACATTAAAAACGTCTAATTCTCTGCTCCTGGCTGGACTTTGCCTCTATCTGTAAAATTGAGTTGAGTTCATACGTTAGCAAGAAAAACAAACTTTAACTTTTGGCTTTTTGTTTCGCTTCATTTATGATATTAGAGATTTTTCCTTGTTCTAGAAATCTGGCATTTAGTGTTTATTTGGTATTCTCATATGCTCATATCTCTTCTTGTATATGGGAGTTCTGTCGTTTAAGTGTTGAATTTTTTACTGTTTGAAAAGAAAGACGGTGATTTGGAATTATCATGAGATTGTTCATTCATGGCTTGCTGATAAATTGTCTGGGTAGCATATAGGGATGTCATCAAGTACTCTTATTGTATTAACTTTTAGTACATTTTTGCCTTCTTTCCTCCATCATAACAGTACTTCTCTGAGAGGTAATTAGATGTTCTACCATGATTCTAGTAGGCAATTCGTCATGAAGCTTTCACACACATGGAGGGTCAGAAAGAGTTTGTGCAGATTGACCAGAATGAATTATTCCCATATCTTCTAGTTAACATTGGGTCCGGTGTTAGTATAATTAAGGTAACTCTTTCTTATGTTTTCTTTTTGTTAATTCTGGAGGCTTGTTGAGTTTATTAATTATCAATTAATCTACATTGCTATAGGTTGATGGAGATGGCAAATTTCAGCGGGTAAGTGGAACAAATGTTGGTGGCGGTACTTATTGGGGATTGGGAAAACTGTTAACAAAGTGCAAAAGGTATTTTTTTTCTTCTTCGGATTAACTTTTTGTTGCTTTCTATTTTTCATCTCATCTCTTTCTAGAAAGTTTGTCCAGGTCTATTGCTAATTCATTCCTGTATCAGTTTCGATGAGTTGTTAGAGCTGAGTCAACGGGGAGACAATGGTGCTATAGACATGCTTGTCGGGGACATTTATGGTGGTATGGACTACTCAAAGGTATGCAGATTGTCTATTCTGTTGAGAACACTACTTTGAAGTTTGGAGCTGTAAATTAGTCCAGAAATCTTGATATTGATTATCATGAATTATGCAAATTTTCTTAATCTAGTGGTGAGACTAAGAATCCCTAATCATAAAACATGTTATAGATCGGTCTATCTGCATCAACCATCGCCTCTAGTTTTGGGAAGGCTATTTCAGAAAACAAGGAGCTTGAAGACTACAGTCCTGAAGATATATCACTGTCTCTCTTACGAATGATTTCTTATAATATTGGCCAGGTGTGTTCTGCAGTTACGAGACTATGTTATTAAAATGCAATTTATGTTGTACCTTTGTCGAGTACATGAGATCTAAAGATGATAACAATATTTTTTGTTCTAAAAAACTAATAGATGTGCTAATTTTGGTAAACCTGATTGGTCTGTTCTGCTGTGCAGATAGCTTATCTAAATGCACTACGGTTTGGTCTGAAGCGAATATATTTTGGAGGTTTTTTCATAAGGGGTCATGCTTATACCATGGACACTATCTCCTTTGCGGTTCAGTTCTGGTACATATACAACTTTCTGATCAAGAGTCAGATGTTTATTCCTCGTCTTCCTTGTCTTTGACATTGAGTATAATTTGTTTACTGTTTTATCGTAAAGTTTGAAAATATCGTATGTGTTTTTTAGGTCAAATGGAGATGCACAAGCAATGTTCTTGAGACATGAAGGTTTTCTGGGAGCTTTAGGTGCATTTATGAGCTATGAAAAGCATGGTCTTGATGACTTGATGGTCCATCATTTAGTTGAAAGATTTCCTATGGGCGCACCATATACCGGAGGAAAGATTCATGGTCCACCACTTGGGGATTTGAACGAGAAGGTAAAATGTTATCAGAGTTGAATAGACCTGAGCCCGAGCTGCTGATTCTCTGATAATAATGGATCTGGGTCGTATGTTTTTCTCTTGTTTAGTTTTGGGAAGGCATGAATTCAGCGTTAATTTATCGGTCTGAAAAAAATTTAACAAGTTTAATGTCAAAATGTCCCACAATGCATCACAGCTTTTTTCGGGGAGAGAAGCAAATTAGAGTTGGAAAAGTGACTCCTCTACAACGATTCTCTAGAATCACATCTTTTTATACTTTTCCAAATAAATAAATAACTGAGGCATCTTTGAAGATTAGATTATTGGAGCAACTATACAGGTGCATATATTCTTTCTAAAGGCCAACTTGGCTAAAAGGCAGAAGGGTTGGAATGTATGGATGAAATACCATATAGAGTTTGGACTATAGGAATAGGAAAGGTTGAGCAATCAGCTGCGGTTTCCATCTTTGGTATGTACAAGGCTACAAGCCATTGTTTTTTACTGGTCTCACCATGAATGCTCCCATATATCATTCCCTAATGAGAGGAGCTTTAATCTTATGGTACTTTAGGTCTTTGTTGTCCGGGATTTGATGATGTTCTTGTTCTTTTTAATGTTACCTGTATCAATTTCTTTACTAGTAAAATTTGGGTTTCTTGTAAAAAAAAAAAAAAATAGGGAAATGATTATACTATGCTCTGTAATGGAATTCTAGTCTTTGAACAATTTTGTCTTTACAAGTATGTCCAAAAAATCTTAGAACTTATGTGAGTCGGAAACCTTGATTGCAGATTTCATGGATGGAGAAGTTTGTTCGGAAAGGGACTGAGATTACTGCTCCAGTACCAATGGCTCCTCCTGGAACTACTGGACTTGGAGGCTTTGAAGTTCCTTCATCCAAGGGAGGCACTCTGCGTTCTGATGCAAGTGCTTTAAACATTGGGGTCCTACATCTGGTACCCACGTTGGAAGTCTTTCCATTATTGGCGGACCCAAAAACGTAAGTCAACTTGTAGATTTTTATTGATCGCTAACCTGCGAATATAGTTACTGGGGCCTAGATTAGATGGTAACTATACCTCTCTGATAGATTGGAGTTTCAAGATCACCCTTTCCGTATGTCCTATCCTCACAAAGCTTGTGCTTTTCGGAACTTCGACAGTTTCACTCAGTGTGTTGGTATCCTTTACAATGGTACAAGTGAGACACTAATATGTTTGGTACAGCCGTGGGGCACGTCTTTTACCAGGATCTGATGATTGGTGCTGACTCTTACAGTGTTTTGGTTTTTTAATCTTACATGTCCTTTTACACTAAATACTTGTTTTGTTTGTTTTTCTGATGTTACAGGTATGAGCCTAACACTATCGATCTCTCAGATCACGGCGAGTTAGAGTGAGTACATGCTGTTAGTTTTCTTTTTGTTTGGAAACCCTTAAGAGTCCATCTGCACAACACTAGTAACTATAATGTGTTATTTGAGATTGTCGATGTCCAAATTTATGAATGATTGGTTTGTTATGGGTAATTTGAGCGTCTTTTGTGTGATAGGTACTGGTTCACTGTGCTGTCAGAGCATCTACCAGACCTCGTTGATAAGGTAAACATAGCATCAGCTAGAGCATCTGTTTCATAGAACTCAATTTTTTTCACTGTCTAAAGTTTTATAGGCAACCGGATGTCCGTCAGTTAAAGTTAAATGTGAAAAATATTGAAAAGTTCACTTTCTCTTTGGTTTTTGTTTATGCGGTTTTGCATTTCCATTTTGTTAGTGCTCATTGTGTATTTAGAATATTCCTTGATAATATTAATGCAAACAGAAATTCAGATTGGATACATTTTCATTATTGATTTATGACTTTGAGAGGTTGATGTGAATATGTTAGGCAGTGGCAAGTGAAGGTGGAACGGATGATGCTAAAAGAAGGGGCGATGCTTTTGCTCGTGCTTTTTCTGCTCACTTGGCACGGTATCTATGCTATGAGAAATTATATCAAATATTTGTTGTATTATATAACATTCTGGTCTGTTATAAAGCTTGAAACTCCTGGTTCTGTGTGTCATACATGTGCGTACAAGTTTGTAATGCTATCATGTATCCCGTCTGAAACCTTTTTTTTTTCTAAAATAATATGTCCTTGGATATCAATGAGATTTTTATTTGTACTTATTCCATTTAACATCTTCCAACTGGCTACTATATAGGTTGATGGAGGAGCCTGCTGCATATGGAAAGTTGGGGTTGGCGAATCTATTGGAACTAAGAGAAGAATGCTTGAGGGAGTTCCAATTTGTTGACGCATATAGAAGTATAAAACAAAGGTAAAAGAAAGTTTTTAAACAGTGTAAAAGAAGGTCTTGCCTTATGAAAGTCATTGTTTCTTGTACTTAACTCTTAGTGATTCTAACCCTCTCCTGGTTTACGAATGCAACAGGGAAAATGAGGCATCACTTGCTGTTTTAGCCGATCTGCTGATGGAGCTTGATAGTATGAGTGAGGTACAATTCCCGTTCTTCATTCAATATGGTGGTTACCAAATGCCATTATGGTATCAGTTGATATTTATCCGATTCATCTTTCATTTGAACTTTGCAAAAGTTTAAAGAGTATGGAAGCCTATTATGGTTGAACTGTGGTAAATAGAAATTGTTGTGGGCACCTTGCTACATTTTCGGACGGTTTAGTTTGTTCCTTCCAGCACAGTTGAGCCATTCCAACTGGCACTTTTTGAACCGTTGTTCTGATCATTTGAAATCTTCTTAATTTACAGGAAGCAAGACTACTTACCCTTATTGAAGGTGTCCTTGCTGCAAACATTTTCGACTGGGGATCCCGTGCCTGTGTGGATCTCTATCACAAAGGAACGATTATTGAAATTTATAGAATGAGCCGCAATAAGATGCAAAGACCTTGGCGCGTAAGTGGATTCAAAACAAAGTTCCCATGTCCTTTCAGTTGTTTTAAATTAATTGCCAATTGGGTATTCGAATGTAAAAGAGCTGTTAATATGCAGGTGGATGACTTTGATGTTTTCAAAGAGAGGATGTTAGGATCTGGAGATAAAAAACCTCGTCCACATAAAAGAGCTTTGCTATTTGTGGATAACACAGGTGCTGACGTTATTCTAGGAATGCTGCCCCTAGCACGGGAACTTCTCCGACGTGGAACGGAAGTAAGTTTATTGCTTCCCAAGGCTCATTCCGTAATCCGTATCTAATTAAGTTATGCAGTGAAAATGCCGTAGTAAGATTGATTTTGCAGGTTGTTTTGGTTGCCAACTCCCTTCCAGCTCTAAATGATGTAACTGCAATGGAGCTTCCTGAAATTGTTGCCGAGGCTGCCAAGGTCAGTCCACAAGCATGATTAAGTCTTTTAACCTTTCTTTCGTATATATAAAATGATGGGGGAAAAAGAAACTGATTCTTCTAGTCAACAGCACTGTGACATTCTTCGCAGAGCTGCTGAAGCAGGAGGTTTACTTGTCGATGCAATGGTTAGCACTCTAGATGGTTCCAAGGGAAATTCATCTTCAGTTCCGTTGATGGTTGTTGAGAATGGTTGCGGCAGTCCTTGTATAGACTTACGGCAGGTTAGCTCTGAGCTAGCCGCTGCTGCAAAAGAGGCTGATTTGGTATGATCCCTTCTTGTTCAAACTACTAAAACCGTTGTCAAGCATTACTCATAACATGATAAACACCCGAAGAAAAAAACAGAACGAGTTAGAAAAACTCTTCGAATCATTCCATTGACTGAATACTATTCATGCAGGTTATATTGGAAGGGATGGGCAGGGCTCTTCATACCAACTTTAATGCGAAGTTTAAATGTGATGCGTTAAAGGTGAGGATTTCAATGGTTGTCGGTATTAACCTTGGTGTGATGTTTCCGTTAGAGATAGCAAACCAAGTGAACTTTGATCCAACCTGCAATAGCATTCTACGGTTTTCTTTTACACTCCAATAACAAGAACGACTTCTTTTGCAGCTTGCAATGGTGAAGAATCAAAGGTTGGCCCAAAAACTGATCCAAGGCAACATATACGACTGTGTTTGCAGATACGAACCAGTAAGTTAAAATCTCCGGTTCACATCATCTTGTAGCGCTCGGTTGTAAGCCACGGGAGGTCTCGATCTTAGGATACAACTGCTCGATACAAAAACGATTAAAGATTATGATTGTATGCAGATTTACAAGGACCCCGATTCAGTGGCGGGGTTCATGGTTCTCTTCTTTGTATGTTATGTATTTGTTCACAGGCATCCGAAAGGATGCGCCTTTTCGCTTGTGCAATCAAAATTGAAACAAAATAAAGTCGTCGACAAAACTAAACTAAGACGAAAAACAATTGAAATCGTCACCAAAGGTTATGTACTGCGACCAACTAGTTTATATCTTGGAACCTTTTTCTGATTACGTAAGATCATGTTTTCAAATGTGTGGTCCTGATCTACATTCTACGGATTTTATGGGGTCCGCATTTTTTCAATTATAATTCTTATAAAATATTCTTGTTAGCCATTTGTGAAGGTTATGCTCCGACTTTACTCCTATCATTTTTTGATCAAATTTATGAGCTGCTCAACTATAGTTCGTTTCTACGAATTGTGATTGGAAATTCTTCTTTGATTTCTCTTAGAAAATTTTCTTTTGTCAATGTGAATTTGCGTTAAGTTACAGGATCGACTAATCATAATCATTAGTTACTGAATTCTTAATGTAAATGGTTCTAGTTGAGAGTAATCTCTTTGATGTTTGCAGATATTCGAGAAGAAAATTACATTGGAGGCTAATTAGTTGATGTTAAGCTACTTTACGAGATAAATGGGTTAGTGTTCTAAAAAACGGCCTAGGCGGCGCCTAGCAACCGAGGCGTTTTTGGACAAATCGGGTGGAAAAATCGGATTGGGGCTAGGCGGTCCTAGGAGGTTTTTTTTAATTAATTGTGTGCTTTTTTTTTTGTTTCATGGTAGTATAATACTTATGGAAATGGTGTATCTAATTTGCAAATGATGGATTTACTACAAGTTCATCCAATACTTATAGAAATAGTGTACCTAATTTGTATTTTATCATTATTTTATTATCTATACAAGTATAGTGTTTTTTTTAGGTGTTAATATGCACTTATTTACAAGAAATACAATAAATTTACCTAAATCCACCTAGGCGCTAGGTGTTTGCCCGCCGCCCGACTAGCGCCTAATGTTTTTTAGAACCTTGGTTAATAATGTGTTCTTTCTACTACCCATTAGTGATAATTAATCTCCTTTTCGTGCAACCGTACGAGGCGATAATAGACTTTTAATCTCCGAATCAAATGATGTCAAAACAAGGTCAATAATTTTAAAAAGGGTAAATTACACCATAGCCCCTCAAGTTTGAGGTCTATTACAACCCCGTACAACATCTTTAAAACATTTCACTTTCATACCTCAAGTACTATTTTATTTCAATTTCATACAGCCGTACATTTTCCATCCATTGAACCGTTAAGTGTTGACGTGGCCGCCACATATATGCCACGTGGCTGTCAAATGTCTGCCACGTGGCAAATAAAAATAATTTTTTATTTAAAAAACCTAAATTTTCCAACCAAAAAAAAAATTTGGGTAAATTACACCATAACCCCTCAAATTTGAAGTCTATTACAACTTCATACAATATCTTTAAAACATTTCACTTTCATACATCCAGTACCATTTTGTAGTAGATCCATCTAATTTCGGGTGGAATTTTGGGGGTGGGTGATGGGGGATGGGAGAAAAGGGTGGCTCGAGTGGGATTTGGGGGGGGGGGGGGTGATGATGGATGGAAGAAGGGGGTGAGTCGGGGAAGACGATTTCAGGGTTTTTTTTTTTTTTTTGAGAAGATTCAGGTTTTTAAAAATATTAATAAAAAAAACAAAATTGCCACGTGGCAGCCACATCAGCACAAATGTGGCAGCCACGTCAACATTTAACAGACCAATGGATGGAAAACCTAACGGAGATGTTATTTTGAAATAAAATGGTACTATATGTATGAAAGTGAAATGTTTTAAAGATGTTGTATGAAGTTGTAATAGACTTCAAACCTAAGGGAGTATAGTGTAATTTACCCAATTTTTTTTTTTGGTTGGAAATTTTAGGTTTTTTAAATAAAAAATTATTTTTATTTGCCACGTGGCAGACATTTGGCAGCCACGTGGCATATATGTGGCGGCCACGTCAACACTTAACGGTTCAATGGATAGAAAATGTAACGGCTGTATGAAATTGAAATAAAATAGTACTTGAGGTATGAAAGTGAAATGTTTTAAAGATGTTGTACGGGGTTGTAATAGACCTCAAACCTGAGGGGCTATGGTGTAATTTACCCTTTTAAAAATTACGGAATAAATATACATTATGCTAAAGGAGACTCAAATCTAACAAAAGTCTAGCAAGTTATATTATAGGCTGGTGCTATCCCTCTTTGCTTAGTAGTGAGAGGTCTTAATTCGAATCTCATTGATAATAAATTTGATACTAAATTAGACTATCAATTATGTAGCTTAACCGAAGTCCTCCCCTACTCTAAAAATATAAAAATCTAACAAAAGTCTAGAGTGCTTATGTTCTCACGTGTATTTGGAGGACGTGTAAGCCACAAAAACTACCTGAACATACCGACACTTTGCTACAACATAGCCGAGAGCGGCTCACTCCATCACTCTCTCACTCTCTCACTCTCTCTCTCTCTCTCTCTCGGTTTCGAAACGCATCTTTCGCCTCTTCGGCCTTTTCCCCACAGATTCCTCAAAACTTGTAACTCTCTAGGATCTCAGTCGCCGACCCATAATTCCAGCTTAGGGTTCGTCTCGGATCACACAGGCTCAGCACTCATGAAACAATCATACATTTTTCTTGAGGTAATTTCATTGTTTCCTCTTCTGTAATTTCTTTCTGGTAGTTATTGTTCTTAAATTTTAATTATTTAGAGAAGAAGTTTATTTAATATTTAGGTCTTTGCTATCATTCTGCCCTAAAATTTTGTTTTTTATTTTTTATTTTTTTTGGGTGCTGAATTTTTTTAGTGATGATAACAAAGCTTTGTTATTTTTTGTTTATTTTCGTTTGTTTTCTTCATTAGGTTTGATGTTGGGTAAAATCGGTGGACTTGTTAGGAATTTGTAGACAATGGAGAGGCCAAAGACCCCAGAAACCCTAGAAGATCAAAACCCTAGTGGTAAAACCCTAGAAGGGGCATCTGGGTTGTTAGGGTGGAGTGAGAACTGTACTGGGTTGGAGTCATTTCCTGGAATTTTGGGAGGTAGTGGAGAAGGAGTTGGTGTTACTGGTAATGATGCGGGACTTGGTTATGTGGAAGGGGTGACTCAAGCGGTGGAAGCCGAGAAAGGAGTTCTGGATGGTAATAAAGGAGAGGATTTGGGATTGTTGGGTATGGATGCAATTTCTGGTGTGTTTAATAGTTGCATGAATGGTGTTGGGGTTGATGAGGTTTGTTGGCTTAATGGTGAGGTTGGTGGGGAAAATGAGGCTCAAATGGGCTCCCAAAGGTTGCCATCTGAAATCGGAAATGACGTTCAGATGGATTTTGCGGAGCCACAGTCAGATGGGAACAGGAACTTAGAGGATTTGGGTGGTAATGAGAATGAAGAGGGTGGAGTTGATGTGGAAAGCGATGCTGAAATGGGTTCCCAACAGTCCTTATCAAATAATGGAAATGACGTGCTGACGGATTTTGCGGAGCCACAGTCAGATGGGAATGGGAACCTTGAGGATTTGGGTGGTAATGAGCATGAAGAGGGTGGAGTTGATGTGGAAAACGATACTCAAATGGGTTCCCAACGGTCGCCATCAGATAAGGGAAATGACGTTCAGATGGATTTTGCGGAGCCACAGTCAGATGGGAATGGGAACCTTGAGGATTTGGGTGGTAATGAGCATGAAGAGGGTGGAGTTGATGTGGAAAACGATACTCAAATGGGTTCCCAACGGTCGCCATCAGATAAGGGAAATGATGTTCAGATGGATGTTTTGAAGCCACAGTCAGATGGGAACGGGAACTTAGAGGACTTGGGTGGTACTGATAATGAAGAGGATGGAGTTGAGAAGATAGCTGATGATGATGATGGTATGAATGAAGGCAAAGCATTGGGATTGAATGGGATTGACTCAGTTGGGGTTGACTTATCTAGCAAGAAGATAGAAGTTTCAGATGATGGTATATCACTGTTCGTGGATTTTAGTGGCCATCCACCAGATGATCTTCAAGTGGCAAGTCATCCTGGATTTGCAGGTGCAGAAACTGTAGAAGAATTTGGACATGATGAACAGGAGAAGGATTTTGATTATCAAGGCTATGGTTTTTCTGTGGGTGACATTGTATGGATTAAAACCAAAACCCAGACATGGTGGCCTGGTAAAATATATGATCCAGTATATGCATCAAAGTTTGGTGCCAGTGGGGATCTAGGGGGCTGTCTACTAGTTGGATATTTTGGGATGAGTCATGTAGCATGGTGCCATCCATACCAACTAAAACCTTTTCATGAGTACTTTGAGCAGATGTCGGGGCAAAGCAAGGCTAGAATATTCCTTGGAGCTGTTGAGAAAGCACTCGAAGAGTTTGGTCAGCTTGTAAAATTGAATATGACTTGTATGTGTGTTTTGAAAGAAAACCACCTGTCAGCCAGTGATGCAGAATCTAACAAAGGAATTCCCATGCCTGACCGCAAATCTGGCAAACTTGGTGAATTTTCAGTTGATCATTTTAATTCTGCAGAGTTTCTTGCGCATCTCAAAAATCTTGCACTCGTTGTTTCCATGGGTGGCACACTTGATTTTGTTGTCAAACGAAATCAATTATCAGCCTTCTACCGTTCCATAGGGCACAGCCAACTGCCTATGCATCTACTCCGGGAAACAAATGATGCTGAAGATGGTGCTGATTGCAAGTCAATGGCTAAACGTAATGTCGACATTCAGGTTGGATATGGAGATACTGAGCTAGATGAAGTGTTCTTGAAAAGCACACCATTAAATAACTCTCAGAAGAATGAAAGAAATGAAGTGTTAGACAAGGTTTTTGATGGAGACAATATTGCTGATGAAGGTTTCATCTCAGGTTCAAAATTGAGGAGAAGAAAGGTGAAGAGGGATTCTGACTTTGAATATGGTGATGTTGGAAATGAGGGAATGACTGAAAAAGGCATTGAATCAAGAGAACGGAAAAAGAGCAGGTACTTGTCTTACCCGTACATAAACTTGGGACAGAAGGGATTGCCTGCTGAAATGGATGATGAGGGAGTGGCTGCAAATGTTGATGCCTGCCAATCTAGTGGGTCGCCTTCTAACTTTAAATTTACTGGTGAGAAGTTCTGGAGAAAGTGGTATAAAAGGCTTACAGGTGAAAGTAACATATCCGGTGACCCAAACTTAATAAATGCATCTTCTGCTGAGTTGCTTTCTGAAATCTACTCTACAGCTGTCAACTGCCTATATCCGAACGAAAATAAGACATTTGATTCAGTTGCCTGGTTTGTTTCTAGATTCAGGATTTCAGTATTTCATGATGAATCTATTTATGAAGCCTATCGTAACAATATGGTTGGTCAGGAAGATGCTAACCCCAACCTGTTGCGATATAGCGGTCAGAACGAGGCAAAATCTGAACCAAAGAAAAGGAGGAGAAAGTCTAAGTTGAAGCATCCAAAGGGCGAAGACACTTTCAGCATGCCAAATCTAGTTCAAAGCACTTCAACTGCTACAAAGAAAAGGGGACGACCAAACCTGGGAAGATTGAAGACTAAATCCCTTTCTGGACTGTCAGATGTGAATATTGGCATCGCCCCTGATAGCTTTTTGGTGCAAGATTCGTTGGACGTACACTCTCTTATGCCCTGTGGTAAGCAAAAGAATAGAAAGATCGATGATGTAGCAAGTCCCGTGTGTCTGCAGAATAAACAAACTACAGGAATTCCAGATTTAAATGGGAACAATCTTCTACCTGGCCTTCTCGGTGATGATCAACAGGCTATAGGCACTGCTGCTTCTGAAGGTAAAGTTTTGTTAGAAAATAGGTTAGGGAGTGAAACGGCTTCAGAGCATTTGAAGTCTAATATCCCTGCTGGCTTTGTAGATGTGAATGTAAACAATGTGAAACCTGGTTCTTTGGTTGTAGATCTGCGGGTTTCTCCTCAAGCTTTGTCATGCCTGGACCCCAAACTGATTACTGGCTTACTCTCAGCTGAAACTAGGCCTGCACAGAGAAAGAGAAAGAGAAAGGAGAAAGCAGAACCAAAGCCTCCGGCTGATGGTATTCCAGATTTGAATGGTAGTAGTGCTGAATGCAACTTATTGGGAAAGGCATGTCAAGAGTTTAATGGCCTTACACCTCTAATTAAACCAGAGCGGAAGAGGAGGAGGAGAAAAGGAGAAGCTACTGCTATGCAGCGGAAACTGGATGTGAATAATGGTAAAGCTCAGATTAATGATAAGGCTCTGGCAACTGCTCTTATGTTGAACTTTTCTCCAGGAGTAGCAATGCCTTCAAAAGATGATTTGATTTCAACATTTTGTCGGTTCGGACCTGTGAAGGAGTCGGAGACACAGTTGTTGAAAGATCCTGGTAGTGCCCAGGTTGTATTCCTTGAAAATGCTGATGCTGGAGAAGCTCTTCGGAGTCTAGAGAAGGACAACCCTTTCGAAGGAAACCTCGTTAGTTACAAGCTCTTCCATCTTCCATCTGTGTCCAGGGTTTTAGAACCAGGTTGGTCTCTCCCCACAGGTCTAGCCTCTCCAAGTTTGCCTGAAAAGGCACCTCGCCTAGACTTCATAAGGCAGAATCTTCAGATGATGACATCAATGCTGGAGAACTCAGGAGACAATCTTTCTCCGGAGATGCGAGCAAAGCTGGAGTGTGAAATTAAGGCCCTCCTGCAGAAGGTGAGCTCCATGACTGGTTCCTCTTCCTCTTCTTAATTGGAATTGAAGGTTATGGAAGTCTTATGTGCGTTGTCTGTAAATGTAGGGAGTGACTCCTTCGGGCAGGCTCTGTAGGTGAATTAATGTTAGAATTGGAACCTTTGTAATTTATTGCATGTAAGGGCATAGGGAAATGACCTATTGCATTCGGAACTCTTATGTATCTCTAGTAATTCGGCTTTTCCTTTTTAGACCGGTTTGTTTTTTGTTTTTAACGAACCAGGTCGGACCATTAGGTTTTTCTGTTTAGACCGTTATCTTTCGGTTTCAGCCTGGCCGGAGTTTTGGTTTTCAGTGGTGGCGGCAGAGTACTTGCTCCTACGCCGGACGTTCAAAATAGTCGGGCAGTGTTCCAATCTCCAAAACGAAGCTGGAAAACTTACTTCAAACCAAGCTTTTGCAGAAGAGTCGCAAAATTATTGCTTCATATCAAATTTGTATTCACAACAGAAAATTCACATTCGAAAATCGCGAACAACTTTCCGGAGTTCATGAAACCCGATTGAACAGAAATAACAATGCAAATCGTTTCAGGAACACAATAAAACAACTTCGAATGCTACTTCATAACGGCAACTCCTCCAGCAGCCTTTATTTTCTCAATTATGTCATTTGCTTCCTCTTTGGTAACCCCTTGTTTAAGCACACAAGGTACCTTCTCGACGAGATCTTTAGCCTCCTTCAATCCCAGGCTGGTAAATGTCCTGACTTCTTTGATCACCTTGATTTTTGCGGCAGCATCGAACTTCTCCAATTTCACATCGAAAGCCGTTTTCTCCACCTTCTTTTCCTCGGCCTTTGAACCACCAGCTGCCCCTCCCTGTGAACCCAAGTCCGAGCCTTCTGTCGATATTGCTTGCAGCTTCGGATGCCTTAGCCTCTCAGCAAGAGTAGGACCAAGTTGGCGCCGTTCTTCAGGGGACAGTGCTGCAATTCGCTCAGCAAGCGGAACGATTTTATCTGAAGGTGGAGGCCTAGGACCGTACGGGTCATAGAATGCCGGATATTTGTACTTTTTTGGCTTGGCGTTGGGATCCCGGGGCACAAAATCAGGTTGGAAGCAACGAAACTGCAAAGGACCAGTTGTTTCAGGGAGAGTGGGATGGGAACGAAAAGATCTGGCAACTGCAATGAGCCTCATGGTTCTTTTTGGATCAGTGGAACAATTGCCTCATAGAATGAAAGATAGATGAAAAGGCTGTTATATGCATTAACCAAGTTGCACCATTGGGTTTATATAGCACAATCTGAAACGAATGGAAAATGTCGAGAAGTCGCTTGTCTGGAGGAAAATAAAAACAGAAGAAACTTCAATTAGCTTAAGGAAGAACATTCCTTATCATTGTAAGTTTTACGAATGCATCACCGGTCCTTCTGCAGACTGATTTAAGTCTACAGCTTCAGATCATGTTAAATGTCAATGTACATATGTGACAATAAAAAAAAACAACAACGAGAGAATTAAAATTAACGGAGAATTCAAAGGGGCATTTCCACAAACGTGTGGCGTGCAATGACAATGGCCCGTAGAATACAAACAATTTCCCAGAAAATAATACTCCAAAAGCTATCAAATTTAACAAACTGACGCAATATTTAACAACCCCATTAGCTTAAAAATCCCGCCCTAATCGTTTCATACAAAATTTACCCTTTTTGACTACAAACTCGTAATATGGTTCTGGGTTTCTCATAAAACTCAAAAACCTCCATGGAAGAAAACAAAAGTATATGAATTCAACAAAACCAAAGGATATTCCAAAGCATATGAAAGATTTAAGAGAAACCCACAAGGAAGAAACTCACCGTAGCTTTATAAGTGCGAGCGAAAACAGCCGCCAACTCCAGGAGAGCGAAATGACTCAATGAGGCAGAGAAAGCCAAAAAAAAAAAAAAAACACGTAGGAGATGACTGTGGAAAGGTGTATATGGTTCGGTTCGGGTTACTATTGCCCAAATAAATCTGAAGATGGATTTGCCTAATTGTGCCCAAGGTTTCTGTGCTGGTGGACACAATAGTTTTCTCCTAGACCCAATGCTCGGGCCCCAAGACTCCCAACCCAATTAAGAAAACCTACCCATTTAAGACTTGGGGCTAATCTCGAGATTCGAATCCACGACCTGAGGTGTGTGGCTAAATACTCTTAACCGACTGAGCTACAAGTCCTCTTATGCCAGATGACCAAGTATAGAAGAACTTTAACAAAACAATCAAAAGTATAGGAGTGGGTAATATTTTTGGAAATGTGAGACTTGTCGCAGTCAACGGTGGCAAATATAATCTTAAGAAGGTTTCTAGTTAAAACACTGTTATTTGGAGCATATTTATTGATTTCATCGTTGACTGCATCTCTAATACAAGTAATGTGAGCCAAATAACATTATTCTTGTCTTATATATTCATAAATCTCACGAATATATTAGTGTCGAGCGCATTGCATGCCCCACCTAACTTTTTGCCTACATAACTATATTATATATACCATGACAATGCTTTTACAAAATAAACCTTCTTCAATTATTCAACTCAAGTCTGATCCGTAGGCCAAAAAATTATTAATAAAAAACCTTAATTATCAAGTAAACTTAGGAGTTTTTTCTCCTTTATAATGTCAATTGGTAACTTTGTTTGTGTTACTATGTTTTCTTACAAGTTGTGCAAAAAATTTCTTCTCCTTCCATGTCTATTTTCTTACACCAACAATGGGGTCCTCATGGCATGGAAGAACTCAAAACTCAAAGATTAAATAGTAAGTTTTGCTTTCAGTGAAAACTCTGGCTTGATCTCCTTTTATGTCTCAACCAATCCCAACCAGAAAGGCAGTTTACAACACTTTATAACTTAAACACACTCCAATCTCCTTCAACTCAAGATATTTCATAGTATGCTAGACGCACAGCTCAATATATCAAGTGTAATAATACAATTGGTTAAATTTTAAAAATAAAAAAACTATTTTAATATGAAACTTGGCTTGCCAAATTGAAAATTTTCTAACATCGACCATGGAGACAAATTGCACATGAAAAAGTGATAATTAAGACTACTGATTAAGTACTAAATAACACACAATCTATATTTAATTAAACTTTTAGACCATAAAGAAACACCACTATATCTTCCTCGGTATTACAACAAATCCTGGACCTTTGAATCGTCTTGCACTTGCAGCCAATGAGTACAACAAATTGGAAGAAAGACTAAAGACAAAAAAGAAAGAAGCAAAAAGAAAATTAATAATACAACAAAAACCAATCATATCTTGCAGCCAAATGCAGTACTCATTTTTGGACTCTCCATGCTCCCATTCACACACTCTTTGTTAAGTCAATAAAGATGAAAGCAATGCCACCTCCATACATAACCACTCCCCAACCCAACCACCCCAAAGAAAGGAAAAACACAAAGAAATTAAACCGTTTTTCTAAAAGACGTACATTATCTTGAGAATCGGCAATGTGATATTTTGGCACCTATGTGCATGTATATGATGTCGACTCATCACATACATGCATAGAGAACTAGTAGTGCATGCAGTGGTAGCAGTAGTAAATAACCTACTGATCTAAATGCAGATGATTTATAATTAATTTAAGTCACTAATCACACCTAATTACTTAATTAGACTAACGGATTTGTTGTGGAGGGGACATAACTGTTCATCACATTGCTCCATGATCCTAGGCCATTGAGGTACCCAAATGAGTCCTTTCCAAGGTCAGAGCAACCAGCCTGGTCTTGCCACTCAAGTGATAAGAGCTTCGTGTTTGGTTTCACGTCCATTGCATTAATTTGATGATGATCCTCATGATTTGCTTGATCATATGGCAACATTAACCTCTGGCAACTGTCCATGAAATTACCATTCTGCCCATCAAGTGATGACATCCCAAATGGAGATGAGCAAGTGCCATGAAAGCTTGACTGATGATCTAATCCATGACTAACTCCGCCCATATTATTTCCATATCCACCCATCATACCCAAATCAGCACCACCCCCCATGAAATCATAGTTCCTGGCATTCCCCACTATAGCCTCCAACTTGCTCTCCATGAAATCAATAGGTCTAGGGTTACTATTGTCCATGAAGCTACTAGGGTTCATATTACTTCCAAGCATCAAGTTATTGAGGTGTGAGAACTGCATCTGATCAGGAAAAGAAAGGTGGAGATCAGTTGGGATGTGAGATATCGAAGACGAAGATGATCCGGGGTGGTGGTGTTGGTTCATCAACGATGAAGGGCTCTGATCATTGGGTTTCTTGGAAGAAACTTTCTTGTTCTTTCTACACCCGCCGCCGACAGGGATGTTTCTGAGCGTCCCGCCTTTGGTCCAGTACCTTCTGCAGGTCTTGCAAAAGTACCTAGGTTGGGAGAGGCTGTAGTTGTTGTAGTAGCAAAACTTGGTGTGGGTGGAGTCGCACCTAGGGCACTTGAGAGCTTGGTCGGGCTGGGGCCTCAACCTCCGCTCGACCAACGGCCTCGAGCACGTTAACATGTCACCAGATAACGGCGAGGACGAGTGCATCGGAGAGTCCTCGTGAATCGTTCCCTGCGGACATGGAAAGGAATTTAGGAGATTGCGTCAGAAAATATTATTTTTGTACCCCATCACTTAATAATTTTAGGGCGACTAACATTCTTTATCCTTCCGCCGCATATCAAATCAAGCCAATATAAAGCTAGCTAGAAAGTACTACTAAACATCTAGTGAAAATAGCTTCAAGAAAATTGGAAACTTGAGGGGAAAATAAGAAATGGGAAAGTTTGAAACTACTCTACTTTCATCAAATTATTGTTCACATTATGCTCATATTTATGAATTTAATAAGAATTCTGATGGCAATTTTTTCCCTATATTACGTTGCTTTGTTTTTGGGTTATCAATGAAAGTTTCGAACTCTAAATCTCTATACCACTCTTATCTATTACATTTCCCAACTAGGCTAAAAATTACATACTTCTTTGGTTATGAATGTGGTTGTCTCATCTCATCACTAGCTAAAATAATAGCATTTTCCATGGCATTACAGCGCTGTCTATAAGATAGTTTGGTCCTTAAATCCTAGGAAAAATGTATATTACTTATTCTGCTAGCTAATATATATCAAGCGCTTTCAATATATTGCATTTTCAGGTGCGAACTCATGATGAACTGAGGATGGAGCTAGTGGTCACATAATATAAATTAAACTAAATTAAAATGTCTGCTATGAAAACAAAAACAAAAACAGAACAGAAATAAACCAATTGGTGATGATGCAGTACAACGTACCTGTAGCCAGTCAGATGAATCCATGCAAACTTGCAGAGAATTATGACCCATCAAACAAAACTAACCGAACCCAGATGTGTGTGTGTGTGTGTGTGTGTGAGAGAGAGAGAGAGAGAGAGAGAGAGAGAGAGAGAGAGAGAGAGAGAGAGTCAAAACAGAAGCAACAATTTTAACCAAAGATTTTCCTTCATACACACTTCATTTCCTTAGCTCCCTCCAGTTCCACTAAGCAAGAGAGAGAGAGAGAGAGAGAGAGAGAGAGAGAGAGAGAGAGAGAGAGAGAACAAGTATGTTAATGAAGGAAAGAGCTACTGAGGGAATGAAAGTAGCTAAGTGATGGGAAGAGGAGGGTTCTTATTGTGTGGGAGGGGTTGGTGTTGGAACTATATAACAAGAAGAAGAAGCCACAAGAAAAAGGCGATTGTGTGTGTTTGAGTAGAGCTGCTGAGCTTGCTAACCCTACACACACTCTCTCACTCGGCAAGGATATGTAAACACCGTCGGTGGCAGCCCCAGTGGCCCCTACTCTGTCTGCACTTGGACCAACACTGGCCCCACGCCTTACCTCACCTTGACTGAGAGCTTTCCTTCACAACGAACGGCCCTGATGCCATCACGGATTTTAGGATTAGAAAGCTTCCGCCGTTGATGTCATGGTCTCATACGTCAGAGATAACGGCGTGGTCGTAACACTTGAACGATCGTCAGTTTATGTGACATGACAGAAGCTGAGAGTCTGAGAATATTTGGGTCCTAGATAAAGAAGGATACTGAAAGAGCACTCCACTTGCGGGCCCAAAAGTGTGGGTCCCATTCGCCCTCCTTCTACAAGCAAGGGATATATTCTCCCCACCCTCCCCCTAATCATGCGCAACCTTCTAGTAGATGTATGTCCACTGTTTTCGTAGACTTCGATCGAGTTATCAACTCCAGAAGTCTAAATAGTTTCATTTCTTGATTAGTCATTCTAATATGTTATCTGATTTGTAAATGTTTGATTTTGAAAATTATTCCTAAACTGTTAAGTGAAAGTTTAAACTTTAAAACACTTGCATTTTTTTTTTATGAGTAGATTTGTCTTAATTGTGGAAAAGCCAAACAGATAAGTGTATAGTCTCACTAGTACTACATACTCTAGAAACTAAAAAAAGAAGAAATCATTGCCTCTTGTGAAGAAGACTCTGCTACGATGTTAGTAAAATAAGTTTAGATTATGTCATAAAACTACTGGACAATATATAGAATAGTAGCTTATTATAAAGATATACAATGTCTCTTACTCTCCAATGTAGAATCACGTTCTCAACAGGGGGTCAATTAAGTGTCATTTAATTTCACAATATATGAGTCATACTTTCAACACGCTCCGTCACATATGGCTTCATTTAAGCCTAATATAGATAACTTCATAAAAGAAGTTGTGGTTTCATTACAAAACTAATTGATAATAAGAGGAAGTAATGATCCATATAAACACAATGTCCCTTAGTTCCTTTACGTGGGATAAACTCAATAATTAGACAACCACTAACCATATGCCAACAATACATATATCGATCAACTGCTACATAATGTGCGTGTGTGTATTACATTAACTAATATTGTTATAACCCAAATCAAATAACGCTTGGCGCGCTGGTTATGAATCAGGATGAGGGACATTCAAATTGAGCTAGATCTAATCAATCTAACACACACATATATATATATGTGTGTGTGTGAGACATGCATGCATGCCATGGATGTTGCTCAATCTTGATAACCTTGAGGGTTTGATGGCGTGAGGAAGACACTCAAAATCAATGGGGCCCAAAAGTTCATCTGTCATATGAGTGATTAAAGTGGGTTGTGTGCCCACGTTAAATTCCACCGTACACTAACTGTTCTATATTCCTATATACAATAGAAGGTCAGTGAATCCATCTGATATCTGTTTTCTTAATCATTTCATTGTTCTTCTCTCAGCAACTGCTGCATATCTTTTTGATCATTTCAAACGACTACAACTGTACAAATATCTTGGAATCTGATCACACCATCTCATCCCGATCAACTTCATTTTATCATTTTTGCTTTGTTTCCTTTTAATTATTTGTTAATAACTTGGTGTATGTTGAACCAGTTAAAGAAACTTTCATAATAACTTTGTGATGAGCTTGCATGCGGGTTTTGAAAGTGAGCAATCATTTTGCTAAATGTTGAGGGAAGAAGGACCACGTGCTTTTCAACTATATACACTATATTAGGGTTTGGATCCAAAACCTATGATATTAATCAAAATTGTTATGTTTGATCCCTTTTGATTTAACTTATTTTGTTGATTCAACAAAATGCATTTGATCTAATGAAGCTATTTAGTGAGTTTTACAAACCTTGTAGCTATAAATTATCACTGCTAATTGTCAAAAGAGGATCAAATCTCATGCAAGGGGAGTTGGGCACCAGATCTGGAGATGCATACTAGTCTGAATTAATACGTTGTCTAATCCTTTTTTATATATAAGGTCATGACAGCCTTATACACCCTTAATTAGGCCATCTCCAGCGAAGGGTTATAGGCCACATTTAGTTCTAAAATTGACAAACTCAGTCTCCAACCAAAGGATAAAAAGGAATCAGGCTAAAAGAATTAAGTTAAGTTTGGCTCCAGGAAGTTTGACTCCCAAAAGTAATGAAATATGAAGGAGAATAAAATATAATTGGAGATGAAAAAAATTTAAAATAGTTTTTAAAATATTAATTTTAGAAGACTAAAACATAGCCAAGAGCTATCTTTAACCCTTAATGGCTAAAGATGGTCTTAGCCTTCATCTCGCAACTATCCATTACGTGCCACTTATATGTCGGTAATTGTGAGAGAGAGATGATGATGATAATTTGTGTCTCACACTGCATGAATGACATGCCTAATATATACCCGTTTTTATGGTACGTATATAACATACTAAAGTGCAGGATTGAACTATACTAAAGTGCACGTAAATTAATAACATATATACATACATACATATATATATATATATATATATATTATAGCTAGCTCCTATACTTATATTTCAACTTTATCTACATTATCCGGTTGCAGATTCGGCATGCTGTCATTCATGAAACACTTTTTAGGGCAATATTTTAAGCATCGACCATATTACTACAAAATTCACCGAGTATTAACTAGGATACTGCTTTTTTTCTTCAGCATGGCACATGCTGTGCACTACTGGGGCATGCATGCTTTGCATATTCGATAGCAAAGAATCCCCTATACATATAGAGACAGATCGCTTTCAAAGCATGTCCCTTTAACTAATTCATTAACTTAATATAATTAACAACAGGTCGATGCGGAAATCTTGAGCTTCAAGCTTCTGAAAACCTGTCCTGTAATCTTATCTCTTTATGCATATTTTGCTTTGTGTTCGATCCTTTTTTCTATATCGTCTCTTCTCTCACTCAAATAAAAGTTTTGGAAAGGACAGTTTGATTCTTATATTCTTCACATCTTTGTCGATCACTTCTTCTTTTCTTTTTTTTTCAAATCAAATGGTAGAGAATGTCAATGTTACGTGTTGCTATTGACACGGTTCAAATTTAAGTTGCTAAAAAGTTGCATGGATGTTACAGAACATTTGTCCAAATTTCAAATTCCAGAGTGCATGCCCGTAGAAACATGATATGATACATGTATGAAATGGTGTGGCTAAAGCATTTCTAGCTAGGGTTAATTTGAGTGGTCCTATCCATCATGGTGGTCAAACAAACTAAACCTCGTTATGGGTGCAGTCAATCAGGTTCTTTGGGGCCAAAGAATGGACCCTGCAGTGAGATATCTGTCGATCCCTATGCCTTATGCTAGCTAGGGCACATGTATGTAATGATGTGCAGGCATTCGAGCAAAAACCAACCCCAACTTGATCTTGGGACCATATAATTGGCTAGAAAAGTTTCATGATGTCACTCTAGGTTATTTGGATTTTGGTAGTGGCGCTAAATTTAGGGGCTGAGTGTAAAAATCTCGAGTAAAGGTAAGTTCAGTAATGTGATTAAAAAAAAATAAATACGTAATTGTATATTCACAGTTTGTTAATAAAAATTTTGATATGAATGCATTTATCTAACATTATTTGGTAATGTATTACAAATTTAGGAGTTGAGAGTAGATATCTAGAACTAAACGTAAGATAATATTGACGAAAGAGAGAAGGACGCATAATTGTGTATATCTCTATTAATTAATAAAATCATCTTTGTCAACTAAAAGATGGTGAAAATACTATTTAGTCTTCTATCACAGAAAAAAAAAAATTATGGGCAATAATATAATTTCACATGTCCAAGTTTTACTATTTTTTATTGAAGCCTCACTTATATTAAAATATCTTCAATATTTAAAATTAAAAACAAAAAACAAAAACGAAAACCTCTCACTTCCCCTCCCCCCAAGGCTCTCTCTCTCTCTCTCTCTCTCTCTCTCTCTCTCTCTCTCTCTCTCTCTCTCTCTCTCTCTCTCTCTCTCTCTCTCTCTCTCTCAGTTTTCTAAAAAAATGTGTTCATACACACAAAATATGTAGGCAAATGCCAGTATATGCATAAATGAAAGCTTCGATAGCCGACTGGGAACGATGGAGTTGCACAATATGTTTTTCCATTGCTGTTTGTTATGGGAGTTGCTTCATTCTTGTCTTGTGGTTGGTTTTCTTGTAAGTTAAGTAGAAATCCCAAAGAAGAGGTAAGATAAATTTACAATCACATAATCAAATATAATTTTTGTAGTATTAGTATCACGTTCATAAACTTTTTAGTGCGTCAGAAATACAATTTAATATACCAAATATCATTATATAATTTGTTAAAAACTTAAACAAGTTCTAACCAATTATATAATAACACTTAATATATCAAGTCGTATTTTTAAACGAGTGAATTTTTTTTTCACATTCTACAATCATTTTCATGCATGTGAAAGAAAAAAGATTGCGTGTGGTTTGTTACCAATACAACCAATAGTCGTAGATTATGTGCACTACTTTCTCTTCAACTAAGAAATCAAAAATGGATATATATATATATATATATATAAGTCTGCTGCAAGATCACATCGTAGTCGGACTCTCATTCGCATGCGCGACACTTCCAACGGTGACTGCGGCGCGAGGCATACATATATAGCAAACAAGTCAAAAATATTCTCTTTGCTATATAAAACTCCACCTAATAATTAATCAATCTACTACTGGTCGGTGGACAGGATCTTCAGCCCCATTCTGTACGGTTATCTATTTTTTATAATTTAATATTTCCATCAACTAATGTTTAATTTAGTTTTCTTTACTTAAAACTTTCATGCAGATGATATTACCAAAAAAAAAAAAACTTTCATGCAGATGCAGATGCCGATGCAAGGAATTCTTTATTGTCACCTAGTTATTACGTAGCAAACGTTTATTAGACGGGTGGTTTGTTTTTTAATTATGTGACAAATATTTATTAATTACAAAAAAGTTTTTATGTATAATTGTGGTGAAATGCATGTTGACCAAATGCGACCATCGAAATAGAGGTAATGTTTCTATGAGAATAATAAAACGTTGCACCTGGTCTAGTTATCAAATACAAGATTCTATTGTCCACCTAATTGAAGGTAAATTCGACTCATATGAAAGTGCAAAAAAAATGTGAGTTCGATAACTAGTTGTCCGGTCCATTTTTCAACCCAACTTTATTATGATTAAGTTATATTGTTATAAAAATAAAAATAAAAATAAAAATAAAAAAATAACTAATAAAAATAGCTTGAAAACTTTAAGTTTTAATAATAATGACAAAATAAAGAGTAAAGTAAATAGTACCATGATTAACTTTTTAGTGTTAAAATGTAATTTTTCGTTACAATGAGCAGTATTGAACACTTTTCGTTAAAGTTGAAAAGAAAAAAGCCTATCGTTTGTGAGAGAAGAAAAAACCTATCCTACTTGCTATTCTTTCTTTGTTCTATAGTTATAGGTCAGAATGATTCTTGTCTCTACTATTTTTGCTACGAAATCTATCAATTGGGTACAATTCTTGTACATTGAACCCGACCAAGTGTCCTTTAGCTTACTAAGCCAAGAATTGAGATTCTTTCCTGATCTCTTCACGGAGATCTGAACTATTTAGTTTAAATTTTGTGTTTCTCATTAGCTTATTTCATTAATTCATCTCACACAATACAAAGGTTCAGATCTCTCTTCTTCTTTTTTTCTTTTTAACAACCCGAATGTGTGGGTCTTTGAGCTCTACACATAGAGATCCAGAGAGGATATTGACTCCTAAGCTAGACACTCTTTGCATCACCTTCTTCTGCATATTTTTTGTCCTATTGTTTATGGCTTGTGTGATTAAAGATTACAATAATTAATTGTTAGCTATTTGAGAATCATGTGATTAGTGAATTAAACAATATTTTGAGGGATGCCATTAAATTTGCAATAGTCAAGAAAATAGGCTTAACATAGCAGTAAAGTTAAGTAGCTAACTTATTTAGTGGACAACATAATATTTTTAGATATGCATATTATACACGAGGATTATGTTCAGATCGTGTCTCCTTATCCTAAATCCAATTCGAATCGAAACACATACTGTCATCTATTGGTTTAGGATAATGTTAGAGAAATTAAATTTGTAAACTAAATGACATAAAAGTCGACGATTTGATTATTACGTAAGTATTAATTAACGTGCTTATTTTTTATTAATGAAACATCATTTAATTTGTAAATTTAATTTACAAATTTAGTCTATCTGACATTACTCATTGGTTAACATAAGATCTTAGGACCTTAATTTATTGAGAGTAGGTTTTGCAACTATAAAGTTTACCTAATAATCCAAATGAATGGGCAATTAACAAGAGAACTTTAACGAAAAACTCCCTGTATTGTTCACTTTAACGAAAAATTATATTTTTACACTAAAAAGTCAATCCTGATACTATTTACTTTACCTTTTATTTTGTCCTTATGGTTAAAACTCAAAGTTTTCAAGCCTTTTTCATTAGTTTTCCTAATTAACAATACCAAACAACATTATTAAGCCTTGATTACTGATACCATGAAAAGTTTTGTTGACCCTAAAAACTACCTAGCCTACACGACGTGCATGCCGAATAATTAATAAGCTAACTACGTCCTTCAATTGTGTGCGAGGCGTGCCAACTCGTCGGTCGAGCTCTGTCGGGGAGTAAAACATGTTGGTTTGCTGCGTTGATGCGCACGACTAACTTCTATGTCCTACGATTGTGGCCGAGGAAGGAACACGTCTCGGCCTCTGGATTCTCAAGCCTGAAGACAAGGCTACTAATTACGAAGCTCACAAGTCGTCATTGTTGGCTTCAGCCACGGTGATGGTATTCGTCAGAGTAAACTCACGCCGAATTGACACCAAAGTATAGGGGCACAAATACTCAAAGCGGATATAAGTCTTGATGGTAAATGTGGTTCGGCTGTCAGAATGCCGAACTCTAAACCCCACTTGTGAATATGTGATCATAAAACAACTTGGCGTTTGACGCGCCGAGCCTAACAATCAGTAACACATCACTTCGCCGAGAAGGCTGATGAGATGACCTTTACCGGACCCAAAAATCCTTGTCAACCGAGACTTGGATAGATAACCAGTCGGCCTCGACGCAGTGCTGTTTATCCAAACTGACGGTGCTCCGAGGTCGGCTGATTCTACGGCAACAGTGTTGTTTATCCAAACTGAAGATGTCACCGGTTGCCTTCACAGTGCTGTTTATCCAAACTGAAGATGTGAAGGCGAAAAAGGAAATAAAAATCTCAAGGCTGTTGAGAGGTTTTGCGTAGAGCGAAAGTTTGCGCATGGCAGATTTGTGTGTTGAGTTGGAGGTCCCCTGAATGTTGCCCTCACCCCTCTATTTATAGCAGTAAAACCTCATTCGATAGAATCACAACCTTACTCGTACTAGGAATCCTTACCCTGATCCGACCTATCTCGACCATTCCTACTTCCATCAAGATTTTGAACCTGACCCCTTGTCAGGCCACCTCCATACCTCAGCATCTCCACCTCGCCGAGACTCCTTGATGCACTACACTAGGACTTCATTTCCTTATCCGTTTAACAATAGGACTTCATCCCCTTTACCTTTATCCAAACGACTTCCATTCCCACTAGGACTTGGCCGACCCAAGCCAGTCAGCCTATAAACTGAATATCTCACAGCATCCTTCAAGCTAAGCCTCCGGGCCAATAAACACTTCACGTTCGGCCTAAACAATTATTTTGAGCCCAAACAGCTATATATAACATATATAATTTGGATTTTGCATGTAAGTGCAATCAAAAAAGAATCAAAGATATATAATTGTTTGAATGATCACATATATCAATATCAACAAGTAATGACAACGTGCATACTCAGGTAATGAGAATATAAATGTAAATCACATTTTTTTCATTTTAATCTCTCAGTCTGATCATCGTCCCAAAATCATCATTTCATAAAACTTTTTGTTTTCTTTACATCTAGATCTACCTTTGAAGGAGTTTTGCTAGCTTAAGATTAGTGGTGGAGCTAATATGGGAGTTAATGGTTGTCCATGATTTTAACAACTTCAAAAACTCCGTACATATTTGTATAAGTATTGTATTTGATTCTATAAAAAGTTAGGATAAACTAAACTACAACCTTCTCCTCTTACTTTTTTTTTTATTATTTGTTTCTATCACATCCATGTCTCCTTATTTTCTCTCTTCTTGTGTGTGACTCTATTGTGAGCATCAAATGCTTGATGAAATGCCTCAATTGCCAAGCTTTAGTAGTCTTCAACATTACTCTATAGTTTTCTATGGCCACTATTGACAAGCCTCTACATATCATAGTAGTTGTTGACATATATTGGCATAAGCCGTTGGCAGATAGTGGCAAGAATCAGCATGTTCCTATCAAGTGCTCGATGAATGGTCCAATGAAGGGTTTTTTTTTTTTTTTTGTTTGTTGAAATCATGACTCAAATATTTGAAAATTCTAGCTCTGCCACCAGCTGAGGTCATGTGATCTTCTCGTTTTTTACTCCCGTTTTAGTCACAAACTCCTACATTTAGCCATGATCAATGCATCAACAAATAATGTATTCTTTTATATGATAAATTTGTATACAACCACGTGTTTATCTCGCTTGGAAAAATTGTATACAAGATGAAATTGAAATATTTAAGTTTGAATTCTAGTATTGTATTGTTTTTAACTGGATAAATTCTCATTGTTCTCATCAATCCCAGTAGACAAAGTTCTAACGATAAAATATTTGGGTTGGACTTTTATTCTACTACATTAGAATGTGAAGGGAATGATAACGGAAGAGAAGAGCCAACGGATTAACAAAAAATGCCCGACTTGGGGCTCTTCACGTGTATAATCAACTGACCCCAGGCCCAAGGGGATTCCATTCCATAGAACCTGTGGTTGGTGTTTAATTTTCCACTTTCGAAGGGCACAGTTTTTTAGTTTTGTTACAAACCATAGAATATCTATATTAAAATAAAGGGAGAATGATTCAAACACGGAACTTCGGGTGCAATTGTAAATATTCTTAACCTACTGAGTTACAAGTCTCATGCAAATGGCACATGTTTTCAACTCGCTAAACTTTGTAGTTAAAACTTATTAGTGATCGGTTTGGTAAGCTATAAACTGGTCCTTCTCACTAATCTCGGGTTGATGTCACACACAGCCAAGCAGTTGTCGAGTATATTGTTACCGTTCGTGCCTTGCTTTTTTATGTCCTCCACCATTGCCTCCCATGAAGCTCAGCCACTCGGCGAACATCCGAATCATTCACATAATGTATGATCTCATCTCATGTGGAAGCAAAGCATCATCCCTAATCTTGGACTTACCACTCGCTTTCACCTCCTTCAAGTACGTTTCTACTACATAGTCGTCCTCCGGCGAAACCTTCCCTTCAACCTCATTGATGAGTCAGTCTCGAACTCTGTCGGCGTAACGTGCTTCTCCTGAGAAAAGCTTCCTAGCAATGCTTTCACACAGCAAAGCAGCATGGATGTCACGGTCGCATTCATCCTTGCTTATTCACTTGTTCTCATCATCGTCATTAATATCATCATATTTCTTTTGCTCCTTCATCAATTTCGGTTTCTGCTCAATATTATCATCGGACTTCTTCAAGTACTAGACGAAAGTATCTGAAACTTGGTCATGTAACAACTGATTACTGGGGTCATGCTCGTACCTCTCGACAACCTTGTTGCATATTTTTTCTTAGAGGATCTCTATCCTACATCTACAACGTCTAGGACAACTAGTACAACTTACACTAGCAAAAATATTTTCCTACCTCATCCCGTCTTGTCCCTGTAGAAGCCGGAACAAATCTCTTGGAGGACATAAAAACTGCCGCACCACTTGGCAAAAGTGTCGAGGTTGTGCAATAGGGTCTTGGGGTGGTTATGGTGGGAGCCAGCACGCTTCATCAACGAACTTTGCAAGCCCAGTTACTAACTAGTCCTCCTAGGTTATGTATTAACGTCAGGGTTCTTAGGGGATTGAAGAACCAGGTCCGCGGCATCCTTTTTTTCAGCATATATCCTCCTCCTCCTCCTCCTTCCTCAGTATCTTCATCATCATCTTAGTCGGAGTCAATCCTAAGGTACGGATTAGAACAAGTGCTCAACACCCTAACCAATGTGATTGGATTTGGGGGTGCAACATTAATATTATATTTTGTCTTGGCAACCATGAAATTATCCAAAGGATCTCTAGGCTGCTGTTGTTTGATCAGTTGTGGAGGAGGACCAACAAGAGTTGCATAAGTATGAGCCGCCCGCGGCGCCAATCTTCTTGTGATCAGTTGTGAAGATCCACTAATGTTCGTGGTTCTTGTTTGCTTCACAACTGACAGGATTTAGACATCACCCATGCTTTAATTCAGGACAAGAACTAGGAAATAGGGTTCAGGAGGAGCAGGATGAGTATCCTTTGGGAATGCATTGTACAAACAAACGTTATAATTTTCAATGTAACTATCACATTTGCACGTGATGCTATAATTTCCCACATATTATAATACGTGTTACAATACTAATCATGTCGTACACTTACGCTTTGGTTGACTTGTAGCGGTCCCAATAGGATCAATCATTCTAAGTACGAGTTTCATTTTCTGATTGTAATTAATAGTGAATTTCAATTATTGTATCTATCCCATAGGTTACGAATTAGTGAATTGATTTTCACACATTTTTATTAGCTCTTTATTTCTGACCACCAAATTGAATGTATCATGAAAAAAACAGTGGCGTAATTAAATAAGAAAGTGTGAGAAGCTAAAAAGTGTATTTATAATTTTATTTAGAATTGTTATAGCAAGTGACTTGTAACTTAGTTAGTTAAAATTACTCGCACATACAACCTGTGTCACAATTCGCCTCCCTATAGTTTAGATGAATATACTATTTCGTATTTAATGTAGATTTCCTTATCGTTTGTAAAAACAGAGAAATTTTAGTTATGGTAGGAACACAGATGGTATACCACAAATTCTTATGCAAGTGGTGAAATTTTTTTAATTTTTAAGTTATTAATCTTTTAACACAGCAAATATAAACCTTTCCTGTCTTAAACCCTTCACCAAACAAACAAAACCCCCTCCCTCGCAACACTCCACAGTCCACTCGCCCCTCCTTCCGTCTTCCCGCCATTTTCTCCGCCACAAACTGCCCAAATTCTCGCCTGGAAACGAAACCGCCGTAGCTCCAGTCTCTCATACTCAGACCGGCGGGTTCGTCATCTGAGCTTCGGCGGCCTCCGATGGTGACTTCCAGAGACGTCCCGGAGATTGTCTCCAAGCTTTCCTCCGATAAATTCAAGACTCGAGAAGTATCTATTTTTTACTCTCTCTCTTTCTCTCACCCATTTGTCTTTACCATCTGTTTGGTCGCCGGGAAAATGCAGTCATACGAAATGAAAATGGAATTGTTTAAACGGGTAGTAATTGCTTTTAGGAATCTGAAGAACTGTATGACTTAATAGCCAAAAGGATCGTCTGTTCTGATTAGTTATGATGATTCAATTTGTAGAAAAATATTTGAAGTTTTTGAAAGTTGAACAGAAGCATAATGTCCGCTTAATTTCCCAAAAGTTAGCTTAAACTCGGAGTTCAATCGGGTCGAAAGGTTGTTTCGGCTCCGAATGCGCGAAAGTTTTCTGAAATTTTGTGTTCAATAGTGTTTCTGAATTGCAGAGTTGTCTATGCTATTGCATTCTTGCTGCCAAACACAGTAGTACTTCTCCGTTTTGAGGAAATTGTTGTATGATTAAAGTTTTGGTGTATGTGCAGGAAGGGATAAAGTTTTTGAATACATGGTTAGAAGGAGAAAGATCGATTGGTTTCTGTAAATATCTCGGAAAGAACACTGCAGAGCTTAACCAGATGAAATTCCTCACTGTATGATGATGATTTTATTCAAGATTAATTGCAAAGTTTGTAGTAAAACACATATAATCGTTACAATAGTGGGGTGAACTGCTTGTATTGTTATTGTAGCCTAGACCTGGCCTTTCTTTATTAATCTGCTGATTCAGTGTGCTTCGTTGGAGATATCCTCCTCAAGCAAGCGGCAATTGCCCAAGTTGATGTATGCAAAGACTCTACGGATAGTTGTGCAACAAGCAGAGGATGATAAGTTTTCAGGTATTAAAAGAGTCAGCGGATTAAGCTTTGAAGTAGTGCAAGTAGTTACCTGGTTAAACAGTCTACATCTAATTATGCTTATACTTGTTTTCATCATCCTTTCAGGCTAGCGGTTGCCCTTGTTAGCTGTGGTTAAAAATCTTTTTAATCATATATGTGAGGTCTTACATAATGATAATGTCCCAATCTTTCACTTGGAATATGGGATTATTCTCCGGCATCTATTAGCTTTCAGAGACTATCGATTTCAGATGAAGAGGCACACCTATTGCAGTGAGTCAATGATTTGAACAAATAACCTCAAGCTAATATCTTCCTGATTGTTACATTTACACTGTCGTTATTCCGTTTGTCTTAATTATCTTACTCTGCATTGATAAGGCCTAGTACAGAAGTACATGGAGAAGGTAGACGAAAACTTGAGCTAATTTAATCCCAAGGAGGAGGTTTTTCACTGCATTCTTACTCTCCATTCACTATTGGAGAATCCTCCTGGAGATTTCCCACCGAGTCTTAGGGAAGAGATTGTTGAGCATTTTGTCAATTTTTTTCTCACATTAGGTAACCCTCCCATCTTCCCAACCGCCCCCCACCCGGCGATTTGGCATTTCCATTTCTATATTCATGATGGAGTGCATGATGTTTTCTCATCTTTCATCTTGCCCAGGGATGAAGGAAAGATTTCACGCAAACTTATGGACTGTATTAATACATTTTTGTTGAAAAATGGCCCAAATTTGGGTTCTGATTCCTTGGAGATCCATAATGCTGTGCAGCAATTTTTTCCAGTGCTGGCTGACATCCCATGATCGAGCCCATAAGGTTTCTACATATATATTGCAGGATGCACTTATTTTTTATGCAAGGTTACAGCTGAATATGACTAGAGGTGCTACTGATGGTAGTGTTTTTGGTACATCAACTTCTTGACATAGTTTACAAGGAGCTTGATCAAAGCTATGTATCCAATACTAATGTGCCTAGGTGGACTTTCTCTTTTTCCTTCCCCATCATTTTTGTTTTTATTTTTGAGTTGACTCATTATTCTTATGGTATTGCTAGGTGAAGTTTTCAATTGTGTCTTTAATAGATGTCCATTTAAAACCTTCTGCATATGCAGGGCTGATGCAGCTAAAGATGACAAGTTTGGAACTTCAAGTAGCTCACATTGTGGTTTAGTTGAGCTTGCAGCTACTGTACTTTATCGGGTAACTACTCCAGACATTCAGTATGCTGTACTTGCATCTCATTGTGGAACTTGCGTAAATCTCAACATCATCACTACGGTTTAATTTTCTTCACAGTGACTTGGATACTGTCATATGTCTAAATTGCAAATATATGATGCTCAGTTTTGGCTCCAGTAGTTTAAAGTGGAGTGGGGTTGGAGCAGATCTCAAATCCAAGTCTTGGTTTTGTTTGCTTGTTCATTTTATTACACTCTGGATAAGCAAACAATTTATTAGTGTTTTTTTCCCCTTTGCTTTCTTGATACTGACGATCTTGGTAGATGGCTGATTCCTTTTTTGCATCTCATTTTTATTCGTTCTCATAATGTTCTTGTTTCCTATTAAAAACAGAAAAATAATATTGTGATTTCACTCTTCAGGCTTGTAATAACCTGACTAAAGCACCATCTACTGAAAAGCGGGTCAAGAGAGAGCATGCTGCTGTGCAATTGAGAGAGGCTCTCATGAAAGGAAAATGGTTATGGTAAGTTTAAGCTGACTGATTATGTTTGTTTAATGTCCTTGTGTCGTATCTTGTGCACAGCTCTATCTGTTGATACTGTAATTCCTTTAGCATGAAACAAATTTCTATAATCTAATGTGAAAACAAATATAAAATGGATGATAAATTACTGGTCAATGTGGCACTGATGCTTTTGACCCGCTGGTTTGATGATGAACAGGAATGCTTCATTTTGTTGTCTGATTCGTAAGTACCACACACACATTAGTAAGGATCTTTTAATTTTCTGGTTCAAGGGTGATAAGACCTCAATCAACCTTGACTCTAATTGCAAGGAGAAACTACAACTTTCATTGAACAAGAAACTGATACAAATTCTTCACACCGACCTCCATTACAATGGATAGCTATATAGCCTATTTCTCAGCTCATCTAACCGACTTACAACAACAACTAACCATGATTTACAATACCCCAACTAACAACTAACCAAGGTTACAAATATCAACAAACTATTAACCCTCAGTAAGGAATTACAAGTAAAGTAACTAATATTGACAGACCATTAGAGGAATGCCATCTGGCTTCCTAACAGAGGGCACATGTGCAAGCTTTCAAAGGTACTTCATGCCATTTTATAGTTGTAATCGTCCCATTAGCTTTAATCAAACTATTGTTTATTCTGATGTCTCTCTCTATATGCTTCTTTTAATATAATTGCTCATTAAGGAACAAGTGCTAATAATTTGACATGAGTACTAGGAAATTACTCTTAGTTTTATTCAATCTAAACCTTGAATGCTTCTCTTTAATTGTTGTCATACTATTTTGGAGTCGTATACTTGGTGTTGTTCTGAGTCTTGTATAGATCATGTGCCATATTTTGTTGCGCAATATGTATTGGGAAAAAAAAAAAAAAAAGAAGCAACAAAATCCTTGAAATATGTGGTTGTGTTGGATGAACGCCCCATCTTGTTTTCCTAAAAAACAGATACAGGAAATGTAAGATGGGTATCTATGCATGCTTCTGTAGGGAATTTCTTCTGGACAGTTAGTCAACTCAGGTGTAAAATATTGCAAATCTGGTCCATATTTATGGGGTACTTTTTAGCACACTATAAATTGGTGATGCTTTTAGTTTGTGCTCATTGTTGTGCTGATGGAATGGAATATATTGCAGAATTTTGAATGATGCAAATATGGTACATTCTTATGATGGTCTGCTATGGACACTGAGGCATGCTGCACTAATTTACCTTAAATACACTTACTTTTTATGTAAATCTTGTTAAGTGTGTAGCCAGGTTGTGTATAACCATGTGACATTGGTGTTCCGTTTGGCTTTGCCATAAATGGTGCTCCACTATGTTTAATATACTTTATCTGCACAAACATCTACTAGTTATTAAGATATGGATGACAACAATAGATTCTCCCTCTACCTCTCTAATCCCCTGCTTCTTATGAGCTTATATTTATATATTTACATGCATCTAAAGGAGCTTGCAGGAACTTTCTTCTGTGCTGTTGCTTCCAGATCCAAAGCTGAAGAAACTGTCAGACTCGTCTCCCTCAAATGAGGTGCTTGTTTTTTCTTTGTTTCTTTTGTTGTAATTCTTTTGACCATGCTTCTTTTTTATGTTGTCCCTTTCTAGATGTAAGCCTGTTACATTCAAGGGGTTCAACTGAAGGATTGTTTTTAAGACTATTAGTAGGTATACTACAGTTAAACAACCCTGGGTTTGTACTATCCAAGGACTAAGGTTTTTTTAGTGCTGTCTTTAGGGACTCTGCAAATATGTAATATGTAGGGAATATGTTTGACCAAAAAAAAAAAAAAGAATTGTACCAAATAGGTTCTTATCTATCCAATTATGTTTCCTAGGGGCCCCCTTCAGGGGGTGTCTTTTCTTTGCATTTACTTGGGATCAAGAGAATCAACTATATTCTTTTTGTATTGCGATCTTTAGTACTATTTCCTTAAATTGTGTTGACTGGGTTGTTGGACAATATTTTTGCAGTTTGATTATGGTTGGCAAGTAGTGTCAAGTTGCCTGATGCAGGGGTTGCCATTGTTCAGTAATGTAACTGCAGTTGTGAGTTTCAATTCTCTCTCTTTGATAGGAAACACATTGTTCTTTTATTGAAAAAGAAACACAATGTTGTGTTTCTTCTTGTAAAAATTCAGTTGTTTGAGGGCACTGAAAGAGGGAGATTACAATGAATTCCATGGAAAACTGAAATATTCAAAGCAGGTGATACGAGTCTCAAATTTGTCTCCCCTACAAGTTGGACGTGTTATTTTACTTATGCTGTGTGTTCATATGTGTCGAGCTTGTGTGGTCTGTTTCTCGCGCAAGTGAAGAAAGTACTGAGCACATATATTCAGCAATAATTAGACTTCAGGTATTTGATAAACATAAAAGGCATGGTTTTGCGTATTTGAATGATTTAAGTTGTTGATTCAACCTTGACATGCCACGAGAACCAAAAAAAAAAAGTTCATAATGATTATGGCTTCTCCAAATTTATTGCCCAAAAGAAGACTCCCACATTTTTTTCTTCTAACTTATGTATCCTGGTGCAGATCCTTTATCATCTTGGCATGGCTTGGGATTTACATTGGACATCATTTGATTAAGGTGAGAGTATAAATGTTCATCAGAAGGTGGAAGAAGTGAATTCTGAACCTGTAATCCCTACCATGGATCAGGTATTATGATGGTGGATGAAAGAAACCGAGTAGACTCCTTTGGTTTGATGACACGTTATAAGTACAAGTAGCTACTAAATGATACCAATGGTAATCATGTTATCAAATAATTTCTTAGAGTTAGAACCAACAATTGAAAATTAAATGAGTTAATTTTATTTGCTCAAATTACTCACTTCATCTTCCATTCTGGCTATGACAACTGAGGTTTTAGTGGTTGGTGGTCCTGTTGACATTTCCCAATGGATTATATCAAGTGGGTGAGCTAGCTATGTTACTGATAATAGGCAAAACAATATTTCATCTAAAATATATTACTGGACAATATTTCTTCTGAGTTTTTGGACCTTGGAAAGGTTGAAGATGTTGCTTGTTTTTACTTGAATTCATGATTCAAGTTTTAGTTTTTCCATCAATAGGTTTATACAATATCTCCTAAGATTAGTGCAAAGTTCTAAGTTATTTTCCTGCACGTAGTGGTAACTCGTCAGATAGCTAGTGATATGTACATATTGGAAGAAGATTTAGCCTAATCTATGTTCTTTGTTGTTGTTGGGTCTTGTTTAACTTTTGTTATGGTTTCTTCTTAATTCTTATATAGATTGGGTGTGTCATCTGTGATTATTTTATTTCAGTTAGTTTCTAGAAATAAATGTCCATGCACACATGTATCAATTTTAAAAGAAAAACTAAATTTCTGGTTATCTGACATAATCTTTTAATTTCAATTAGTTGTCTTGGCTGAACATGGAATGGAGTTCCATTTTGGAACGGACACAGTTACACATGAATTTACTGGAGCCTTTTATAGCGTTCAGATCTCAAGTTGTAGGGACTGTACGGTGCAACATTTTCTGCAGTCCACGTCTACCCTCCATAAGGTATTATCAGCATTTTCATAATCATACCACCATCCACTTAAGCCCATTTCCTGATATTTCCTAGTCTCTTTTCTTTGTTTTACAGGGTTCTAGATTTTCTCAAGCCGCTGCAGCCTTGCATGAGTTCAAGTTGCTCTCTGTCGAATCAGGAGAGCAAGATTCATCTCTATATTGGCTTGGAAGGGTACAGAGTCCCTATAATTCTTATTTTCTTACCCTGCTTTAAGTCACCCTTTACAAAAGTTAGAAGTTTACACCGGTAAACTTTTGTTTCATGGCAGCTTGAAGAAGCAAAGCTTCTGCGTGGCCAAGGCCAGCATCAGATGGCCTTCAATGGAGTCTCACTTTTTTTTTTTTAATCTTCTCTTAAATAAATGTTTCAGTAGCCTGTTTCCTCTCGGTACAAGTACTTATTTCTTGTTTTTCTCATATATATATATATATTTCAAATAAATTTACAGGCAATGGAACAATTTTTTGGTTTAGTCAACACCTTTCTACAGAACCACCAGTATATATGGAAAAGAAGATTAGGAGTGCGTACATACAAGGTATCTTCTTCAACACTAATATTATATCACGTCATTATAAAGCAGAAGGTTGATATTTAATTTGGTGGAAAAGAATTCACCAATGTTCTTTCTTTGGATGATTGTTATAGTGCAATGAGGAATTAGTTCCCTTGATTGTTTTGCATTTTCTTGAACATTTACAGTTTGAAATTTCCATTGAGAAATGCATGTTATCAGGTTTGTGTCATGTATCTTTAATTATTGTACTGATCTGTGTGCCCCTTTGAGGATTTTGCTGTAAATGAATTCTTGTGCGTGAAAATTGCATTATTGATTCCGGATGGATATGCATCTCTTTGTTAAAATATTTTTTTTCCTAACAATGATCTTTAACGTTTAGTTCTTTTAACCAATTGAAACGTCACAATTTTCTTGATGAAATAGGTGGTTCCATTTACTCCAAGTGCCGGTGTTCTTGAATGGGTTAATGGCACTCTTCCTCTTGGAGAATATCTTGTAGGAAGGTAATGGGTACCTTCTTTTAAATCCAACATGAGGATTTACAATGATCAAATCATTTGGTTGTTCTAATTTTCATTTTTTTTTTCAATTTTCAGCACGAGAAATGGAAGGGCCCATGGTCACTGTGGAGTGGGGGACTGGTCATTTGTCAAATGCCGAGAACACATGGCAAATGTAAGTACGGATTCTTAAAATTTTGTAAACGATTGGAAGTTTACTGTGAGTGAAGAAAACCAATTAATCAAAAGAGCATCATTGAGAAGGACGATTGCTCTCCTGTTTACTAAACATGGAAAATTTGTAAATTTCTTTTAGAGACAGGCGTATATGTCTGAATACCAAATTAGTACTCCCATTCAAAAGCAGATGTTCACCTTTAAACAAACTTATATAAATGCTTTGGTTTTCGGCAGGGAAAGGACAAGTGCAAGGCATTCAAGGAAGTTTGTGGGAAGTTCAGGTATATCATTTCTCTGGGTGAACTGCTAGTTTTTCAAATATTAAGCTGGTGAGCCTGTTAATTCCAAATAAAAACCTCATGCAGGCCTGTCATGCATCATTTTTTCTTGGAGAGGTTTTTGCAACCGGCTGACTGGTTTGAGAAGACTTTTATACACGCAAAGTGTTGCTGCTAGCTCAATGGTAAGTGATTTATACTCATTCTGTGGCAATTGGTGTTTGAGTATGGTCTGTAATAATTTTGAAAACTGTGCTCCATATTCAGGTTGGTTATATTGTTGGCCTCGGAGATCGACATTCTATGAATATCTTAATTGATCAAACGACTGCAGAAGTTGTTCATATAGATCTTGGCGTTGCCTTTGAACAAGGCTTGATGCTCAAAACACCAGAACAGGTTTGTACTTTGTGATTATTTTTTTCCCAGCTAAGCTTGTTTACCTAGCTTACTGACATTACTACTTTAATTTCTTATCTTAAACCGATTTATACAGATTCCATTCAGACTTACAAGGGACATCATTGATGGCATGGGTGTCACCGGAGTGGAAGGGGTTTTCAGAAGATGCTGTGCAGAAACTCTTTCTGTTATGAGGACAAATGAAGAAGCAACTACTGACCATCGTTGAAGTATGTTACTCGAGTCAATTTCTCTAATTAATATATAAAAAAATCACAGCTTCTCACTTCTCTCGATATCTGATGGGTTTTCTGTGGAGGTTTTTATCCCCGATCCACTTTATAAGTGGGCTCTATCACCTCTGAAAGCTTTGCGGCGTCAAAAGGTAATGGAAACTTAGTAGTCTGTTTACGTTCAGCGTATGCATATCCAATCTAAGTCCAGGACTAATGGGGTGGAATAAATGGGAGGGATCACAAAACATCAAACGTTTAATGCAAACATCCATCTCAGTTGACGTTCTTAAATTGTTTCACCAGTAGCTGTTCGTTATTGCTTACACCGAAAACATTTCTTTTTATTGGTTGGGAAACAGATGATGACTTGAGTTTAAGCTTTGCACCACAGTTTCATCAATGTACGGTATAATATGGAACAAGTAGCACCAATGAAATTTAGTTGAAGATTACATCTTATAGCTTCGGATATCTGTATTAAGAGAAATCGGAGTTTGCAGGTTCAACAACTTATACAAGATGCGATTGATCCCGAGCGTCTTTGTCAACTGTTTCCTGGATGGGGAGCATGATTATGATGAATTCCTACAGCTGGTGGTTGCACAACTTGCACCAGCTCAACTAGTGATGTATATTACGAAAATGATTTTCATTTCACAAAAAGAATAAAGTTACACTTTGAGTATATATACAAGCTGTGAAAGCCAGCTGTACAGTAACATCTTTCTCACTAAGGAAATCATATCATAACAGACTAATAGTTCCCTTAACCTCTAAGTATTATCCCTAGAAGATGAGTTTACAATATTGCCCTTAATATCCGCCCTCAAATGAAACTGTAGAACTCGAAGTTAAAGTTTGTCTCGAAGAAATAGAAATTTAAATTTAGAGAGAGACTTGGTGCATTTTTCAGCCACTTGATCTTGTGTACAAATGAAGTGAAGAGACTTGCTTGGCCAAGACTTTTTCCCTAATGTAGTGATAGTCGATTTCAATGTGTTTCAACCTAGCATGAAAAATGGGATTCTTGGCAAGGGATATGGCTGATACATTATCACACCAAAGTTGAGGAGAGCAAGGTAGACAATAACCAATATCAACTAGCAATTTACAAATCCAAGTTATTTCGGATGCAGTGTTTGCAAGGGACCAATACTCTGCCTCTGTTGATGAACGAGCTACAGTTGGTTGCTTTTTAGCACTCCAGCTTATGATTGAATTTCCCATAAAGATACAATAACCTTCAGTGGATCGCCTATCCAAAGCACAATCGGCCCAATCAAGATTTGAGAACGCTTTGATGCAGGGGTTAGTGGAGCATTTAGAAAACTAGAGGCCAAGATCAATGGTACCTTTGAGATAACTAAGTATTCTCTTGACATCTTGGAGATGGGAAACTCTAGGAGTATGCATGAATTGACAAACAAGATTAACGGCAAAGCTGAGATCTGTACTTGTCCATGTTAAATATTGGAGAGCACCAACCAAGGATCGATACTCAGAAACATTATCAATGAGATGAGAATCATGATCAAGGTTGGAGGTGCTGGGTGGTGTACTGTAGGGCTTAGATCCAACCATTTTGGCTTTAGTTAACAAGTTCAAAATGAATTTAGTCTAAGATATGAAAATACTAGTGGAAGACCTTTTTACCTCGATCCCAAGAAAGTAGTGCAAAGCTCCACGTTCTTTGATAGGAAACGTAGTGATGAACTGTTTGATCACATCTTGACAAGCTGCAAATGAAAGACAAATGACTAGAATATTGTCCACATAAACTAGAATGAACATCAATGTAGAATCCTTTTTGACAAAAAAAAAAAGAGTGATCACTTTGAGAGCCAACAAATCCAAGAAAACAAAGAGCAGCATGTAATTTTCCATACCAAGCTCGGGGAGCCTGTTTTAGGCCATATAAAGATTTATGTAGCTGGCACACATGGTTTGGTTTTGTAAAGTCTTCAAATCTAGGAAGTTGCTGCATGAAAATAGATTCAGAGAGAGTGTCGTGAAAAAAGGTGTTACTAACATCGAGTTGATTTAAAACCAGTCAAATTAGGCAGCAAAAGTGAGTAAGAGTTTGATTGGCCACAAGGCCAAAAATTTCAGTGTAATCAAGACCTTCCTGTTGATAGAAGCATTTTGCAACAAGCCGGGCCTTGTAACAATCGATAGATCCATCAGGCTTTCGTTTAATCCAGAAAACCCACTTGCAACCTACAATGTTTTGAGATGAATTTTTAGGAACCAGAGACCATGTACTAATGTTGAGGAGAACATTAAACTCTTCCTGCATTACATGGCACCAATGTTGATGTTTGGATGTCCAGATATAGGTTGTGGGAATGTAATCAAATGACAAATTAGAGGGTAGTGGATGTTTAGTTGCAACGAGAGCTTTAGGTTTAAATATGCTGGACTTAGATCATGTTTGCATATGATGGATGTTGAGTGGTCGTGGGGAAGGATCACTAGAAGAAGTTGATGGATCTGATTAAGGTAGAGGGAGGGGAATGTGATTTGATTGAGGTGTAGGTTGAGATATAGGTTGGGAGGTGGGTGAGGATGCTGCAGTGGTTGTTTTGATTATTGTAAGGATAAGAGAATGAATGGATTTAAAGGTTAGGGTTGATGGTATGGAAGAAGGTGTTGTGGGAGATTGAGTATGGGAAATAGGTGAAGAATGGTGAACTTGATGGAATTGAAAAGTGCACTCATCAAATAAAACATGCCGAAAAATATAAATTCTTCTTGTGACTGGATCAAGACATTTGTACCCCTTATGGTTAAGATTGTAGCCCAAGAAAACACAAGACTTACTCTTTGGTTCCAACTTAGATGAGGTATAAGGCTTCAACCATAGGAAATATAAGCAGCCAAAAACTTTCAGTGTTGAATAGTTATGAACTTTCTTGAAGAAAGACTCCCAAAGTGAAGATTGAGACATTGTAGGTAATCTATTGATGAGATAGATTGAGGCTGCAAAGACTTCAACCCAATATAGATGAAGGACTTTGGATGCTGCCAAAAGAGTCTTGGCGGTTTCCACAAGGTGTCTGTGTTTATGTTCTGCACACCCATTTTGTTCTAGAGTGTATGGACATGAAAGTTGATGTTGAATACCATGCTTAGCCAAGAAATTATAAAATAAAGTACTCATGAATTCACCACCAAAATCAGATCTTAAAGCAATCATTTTAGTGCACAAAATATTCTTAACCAGAGATTTATATTGCATAAAGGTGGAGAGTACATCAAATTTACATCTCAAAGGATAAAACCAACAATATATGGTAAAGTCATCCACGAATATGACATAGTACCAAAAACCATCATGAGAGACTATAAGTGATGGTCCCTAAACATCTGTATGGATGAGTTCTAGTGGTTTCCTTATGGTACATGATTGAGATGCACAGTTTGAGCAAAATGATTTATTTGTATTCTATAAAACTAAGATACATGATTGAGATGCGAGTTTATTGATAATCTTGACAGATGGTGGCCCAACAGTTTATGCCAAAGATTTCTTGAAGCTTTCACGATAACAGTGAGTGTTCTGCTTGTCATCAGTATGAGAAGAGAGATGAAATGGATAGAAACCATGGTTGACAGGACCTTTAAAACGGATCATTCTCGAAGAAAGGTCCTTCATTGTGAAGTAAGAAGGATAAAGATGCATGGAACAATAGTTATCAATTAAAAATTGATTGGCAAAGAGGAAGTTATGTTTCAAATCAAGCATATATAACACATTTATGAGTGTGAAACTGCTATGTGAAGTATTAAAAGTAGAAAAAACCAGAGTGAGTGATAGGCAAACCTTTGCTATCACCAATGTACACTTGTTCAGGGCCTGTGTAAGCTTCAGGATTCTAGAGAGTGGCATAATTGTTGGTCATGTGGGAGGTTGCACCTAGGGGTGGTTCGGTATGGGATCCCATACCAAAACCCGTGTCCTGATTCCCAAACCGAAATTTTCGAGAATCCCAATTTTAATCCCGATCCCAAACCAAATTTTTGGGAATCCCAAAATAGTTTCGGGATTTTGGGACAACTGGGAATCCCAAAATGGTTTTGGGCTTTTGGACTAAAATTTGACATAGTATGCTTTTGGGCTGCCAATCTGTTGAACATATAACTGTACAGACACAAATCTTTTCTTTGTTTTTGTTTTTTAAGGAGAAATTTTGCTAACTAACTAAAACATGAAATGACATGGAGTTCTCAACGAATAAAACCATAACACCTGCCCAATCTGTGCAGTGTGCCAATCTGCTCAATTTGTGCAGTGTGCATAAATTTGTGCAGTGTGCATAAATTTGTGCAAAATGGCAATAGCACAAATCTGTGCACAATGACAATAGCACAAGTCTGTGCACAACAATAGCACAAATCTCCCTATTCAATTTCTACCACAATCCACAAATGCATGTAATAAAAATAAATTAAGTAACAAATCCAAAAGCAAAAAAATTAATTACAAGCCAAGGTTTTAAAATAAATAAAGTAACAAACCCAAAAGAAAAAAAATTAGTTACGAGCCAAAGTTTCAATAATTAAGTTACAACCTGGTAAACCACAGTGCAATTAAGTACCAATTACATCATTCATAAATCATCTGGTTGAAAGGTGTCACAATTTGGAACCCAACCAATTAGTCCACTGTTTGAAGACAATGGAATGACATCATATCGATTAATGGAGAGATTCTTCTCCTCAGTTTTTGTTGAATTCTCCAGTAGTGTATTCACCAAACTAAAAAGCTAAAAAAGTCCCAAGTCAGGTTTTATGTGTAACTAACATAGCGAGGAGAAGTATTTAGGTCTATACAGAAAGACGAAATACAAACTTAGGAACCCGGTATCCAAATATTTAACAATTATGTAGGTAAAGAGAAAGGGATTACCTGCATGACGCGTTCATCTTGGTGTAAATCTTCATGTCCCTTCAGCAAGAAGGCATAATCCTTACCATCACTCCCACAAATCGTCAATTTCCTTGGTCTTTGTTTGGATGTTATGACAACAAGTTGGCGTGCAAACGATGCAATTGTTACAACAGGAGATTCTGCAATATGAAAATTATCAATTTATTAACTTAGGTTGAATACCAATACATGTCGATTATTGTGAAATTGTATGCTTACCAGCACGATATCTCCCAGGAACAGCGAGCTCCAAATTACGACATTCCAACAACTCTGGTGAGACAGACTAGTAACCATATGTAGAGAAAATGTCAGTGAAAATATAATGACATAAGTCAAACATGAAGGGATATGTCCTTACCTCTAAGTCCAGAGTAGTAAGACTCTGCAGCTGCTTATCTATTCGTCTAAATACATGATAGTAAAGATCCCAAGCTTGATCAAGGCATGGTTTAAATATTTAGTATCTGAGTTTATGACAAAATTCAAATAAAATTTTGATGCCACAATACCTATGCTGTAGAGAAGCAGTTAACATGCATATAAAATCACGAATTGGCAAGTATGTTTCCACTGTATCTAGAATAAGGATCCAACTCACACACACAAGATAACAGATTGACCATTTATTACCTAACAGTTCAAAGATACTAATGGATTCAAGTCATTCTTGAAGAAGGACAAGGATTAACCAGCTCAAAAAGTAAAACAACTGACATTTTGTTCTGGAAAATCTTCATACCTGAGTAAGCTCAACGTATTTCCTTGTTCTCTTAAATTTCATGCAACACTCATAGGCTTCCAGCAATTCATGACGATATGCCTGAGATTCACACCATGGTGATGTACTCAGAAGTAAACTTAAGCAGAGTTGAGTTCCGCCAACTTTCATGGTAAGGCAGCAGCATCAAGCCACAATCGACCAACTTTCATGGTAAGGCAGCAGCATCAAGCAGAGTTGAGTTCCGCCAACTTTCACGGTGGTGTGGCGGTCAGCCTACACAAATTTATGTCAGACTTCAAGGTTTATAGGAGATACCACACTTGTCCTTGTTTGGAAAATTAGTACTCTACCTGACATGACTAAGAATAGTGCTTATATATCTCATTGCCTTCATCTTGATCACCCAGCGTGTCCCATGGTACGACCCATTGGCTTCATCTGCTCATGTCATTGAAGGGTACCTTGGAATTACAGCAGAGAAAGAAATGATCAACTAATATAGACTTCATGGGACACCGAGGAGGCTCAGGGGCTGGAGATGAGGGATCGGTGAGGGAGGCTCAGGCAGGGACAACCGGACAGGGGTTGCGCAGCGCTTCGATTCCAGTTCGATGGAACAAATGGAGACGAAAGTGAAGTGAAGTGAAGTTAGTGAGATCAGACCTAAAACAAATCAATGACATAGATTAAATCTAAAACAATGAACTGTTCAAATAATTTTCTTATAATTAAAAAATAATATATATATATATATATATATTGGTTCGGTATGGGAATACCGAAAAAAATGAAATGCAAAACCGAATCTCATACCGAAACTTTCGGTTTGGTTTGGGATTATATCCCGAAAATTTTGGGAATTTTGATTTGGGATTTTTTTTTGTTTGGGATCGGGATTTTTTCGATTTGGTTTGGAATTTTTGGGATTTTTTTCCAGCCCTAGTTGCACCAAAGCCATGTAGGAGAAGAATTAGAAGTGCTGACAACATGGCAGATTGAGATGACTTTGCCACTGTAGTGAGGATCCATGCGATGAGGGCAATCACAAGCTTCATGGTCAAATTGGCGACAAATTTGACAATAAATTTTCCTGTTAGATAAGGAAAAATTGTTCCGAGCTCCACAATTGTAACGCTGATTGTTACCACGATTGTAATTATTGAATCTCTGATTATTATTTGTCCTGAAATTTCCACGATTGTTGTAGTTGCCTCGATTGAAATTCTGATCCATTCCACGAATTTGAGTGTTGAAAGTAGATGAATTCTGTGCAACATATCCTTAAGAGTTAGAATTGACATGCATGGGAAGAATACCAGTGGAGGTGTTGTAGGCCTGAAAGGATGATGTAGGTGCACTTTTCTTTCAATTATTCAATTTGATCTCTTTATTGAGTAGCAGACCATGTAACTCATCAATTGTCGTGGAACCGAGGTGAAACTAAATTGCATCCACAAAAGAATCAAATTCTTGAGGTAATCCATGGGGAATTATAGAGATTAATTCAGAATCTTTAACTGGAACTCTAACACTAGCAAGAGCATTAACGATTTCCTCAATGTGTTGAAGATATTGAGCAGCAGTGAGATCACCTTTGGTTAGACTACGAAGACGAGATCGGAGTTCGTGGATGTGAGAATGTGAGGTGGCTGCAAGACAAAATTTCAATTTAGCCCAAAGTTCTCGAGCTAAGCATACTCCAACAATATAGGGAATTAGGGATTCAGAAAGAGTTGAGTTTAACTAGATGAGAATGTTTTGATCATTCTCAAACCAAGCAATATATGTCGGATTAAGACTGTGATTGCCAGAAGAATCAGTGAGAAATTAAGGTAGTGCCGGCAAGGATCCATCAATCAAACCCATGAGATTATACCGATGAAAAATTAGAGTGAAGAGAGCACTCCATGTCAAGTAATTGGTAGTGATGAGCTTAATTGAAACCATAGATCCGATGTTCTGAATTATGATGGAAGCAGAAATCGCATAATTAGGGTTTAAGGGTGCAGCCGGAGAAAGAACTTGAGAATCCGATTTTGACGAAGGCTTGAGAAATCACAAAAATGATCAAGATCAAAGAGACGATCGATCAATCTACAAGAATCGAAGAAAAAGGCACATAGAGAGAAACAGGAGAATTTTGGATCGAAGAAAGGTTGTGAGACGTCAGTGGGTGATACCATATTAGGAAAATGTATTTTCATTTCACAAAAAAAAAAAAAAAAAAAAGAATAAAGTTACACTTTAAGTATATATACAGGCTGTGAAAGCTAGTTGTACAGTAATATCTTTCTAAATAAGGAAATCTTATCATAACAAACTAATAGTTTCCTTAACCTCTAATTATATCTCTAGAAGATGAGTTTACAATATTGCCCTTAATAATGTATCCCCCATTATTGAAAAAAGTAATTTTATTGACATACATGCAATGTTTTTCTGGAATTGAAGTAGGGGCAAAAATGCCTAATTACTTGGATGAAAGTAAATACCCATTACTTTTTTTTTCACCTTTTATGAACTTAAAAAAGTAATTTTCTTTATCAAGTCAAGAACTACTTACATATCACAATTACGCTGATACGTAATATTTTGTTCTAAAAAAGTAAAAATTTGTATATTTTTATTTTACTAGCACGAGACCTAACATTTTTCAACAGGCTAATTTTACACTAGGTATCCGGCTTGTTTGACTTTTTCTCTTTACAGTGCCTTTGACCCAAAAAGGATCAAACTGTGTTGACCAAAAAACTGGATGAAAGTGCCAGCTTGGCGGATTTACTAGTGAGTACAACTCTAGTGGTTCAGCTGGAATCCTTGTTCGACCCATAGAGATAGATACGAGGACCCTTATGCCCATAGCTTCACCTCCAAGTCCAACCCATTCTAACTATCTTTCACTTGCACAAAACAATCTTGTGTTGATTAGGGTCTGTTTGAGAGTGATTATTAGAGCGTTAGAATCACATTTAAATTGTTCGGTAAAAGTTTAAAAATTTATAATTGGGATTAAAATCATTGACATACAAATGAAACGAGAGATTCTCCTTAAAAATAATTTCTTACAAAAGAAAACCGATAATTACTTTAGCCTTTAGTGAAACATTTTAAAATCAGTAATGTTATTCTTGTCATGTTTTTATACCACATTTATATATCACCTTATGTGGCATCTGATGTGAACAGTCACATCATTTAAATTAATTAGAATTTAATTTAAATTAAAAATCATTTAATAAACCAATAATTAAAAAAAAACTAGAATTAAATGGTGATTGTGGCATACGATGAGTCTTCTCCTTCCTTCCGCGTTCAATCATGCTTCTTCTCCCGTTTCTTCTTTCACGCCATTTTTTCAGGTCAGTCAAATCCACCACAATCTAAATTAAATCTCATACGGCAAGGTTCATGCGCTTCCCTATTTGGATTATTGGTACGCATTTATCATTTTTTTTCAATGAACCTTGCGGTACACTTGCAGTGGAATTTTCCAAACTCGTTCAATTCCGGTCAGCCCTGAAACTCGAATTTAGGAGATGGAACGCCTCCGGTGTCTTGAAACCGACTTTGAATCGCCAGGAACATTCGAAGTTAGACTATGGGAACTCCCGGATGCTTCGAGCTTTTGTTCTCTACATGCCTCTTCCCCATAGACCACAATTTGTCGAAGATTCTCCTTAACCTAGATGGCAGTAATTGCGCACCACAATTTAAATTAAATCTCATACGACAATCTCAACTATTTTAGATTGTGGTGGATTTGACTGACCTGAAAAAATGGCGTGGAAGAAGAAACGGGAGAAGAAGCAGGATTGAACCGGGAAGGATACAGAAGATTCTTCGTATGTCATAATCACAATTTAACTCTTTTTTTAATTATTAGTTTATTAAATGATTTTTAATTTAAATTAAATTCTGATTAATTTAAATGATGCGACTGTCCACGTCAAATGTTATATAAGATGATATATAAATGTGATATAAAAATATGATAAGAATAACATTACTGTTTTAAAATTAACACTCATACGAATCTTAAAAGATTGATTAATCATACTCCGAGCATTCTTAAAGGTTCTTTCACGTCATAGCTGACTGCCTCACATACCACCCCAAACAAACAGCAAGAAGGAGACAACTTTGAGCAAGGAAAGTATTAGATACCACAGGGGGTCAAGCGTCTCTCTCTCTCTCTCTCTCTCTCTCTCTCTCTCTCTCTTCAATTGATTATATTTCGGATTAAAATCTCTTCTCTGTTCTTAATATATCTATTGTGTTCAACAACATTAAAATTAAAATTCCTGAAACATGAAAGAAATTGATTTTTGCATTCCGCCTCTTCTGCACAATTTTATTTATTTTTAATTTTTTATATTAACTAAACAAATGAAAAACTAAGGAACATAAACAAATAGGGAGTAGGAACTCCTACTCAAAATTTCTCAAAATTATTCGTTGTCAATTTATAGAATTTCGTGTTTATAATGAGAACTGTTCATATTATAAATCACAATATAAAGACCGACTATGCATTAAATAAATTAAAATTAAAGTTGTTTAGTTATCAAACTATTTAAAAACAAATGAACGGTATTAGTAAAAGCATTATGAACCGTCTGTGTATTTGCTATAATACATTGACTAAATGACCTTGGTTTTAATTTAATTTTTGCAGAGATGATCTTTACAATGTGATTCATAGTATGAATAGTTCTGATCATAAATACAATACTCTGCGATTAAAACATTAAGAATTTTGAGTATGAATTCCTACTCATCTTTGAATAGCCAAGTATTGTTCTTAAATTAATGAAATGTTTGGATAGCCATATCCTCTTGTCCAAATCCGTTGCCGACCAATCTGAGCACCTCTTTCTTTAGGGAGTTTTAACGAAATACTTCTGGTACTGTTCACTTTTAACGAAAAACTACATTTTTACCTTTTCCTGGTACTATTCACTATATCTTTAAAAATAACTTTTCATTAAAAGAAAAGTTTTTTTTGAATTTTTCTTTAATTTTTCTTTTTCTTTATGCACCCAATTATTACCCCAAATCCCAATGAAGCCCTTCCCATCCAGAAAAGCCAACAGATAATTCCAAGGCCAGCATAGTAATTCCACCCGTTCAAAATCCATACGTTACAATTCCGCTTTCGGGTAAACCGCCTTAACAGCCCATATACCATCCGGAGCCCCGAGAAATTGTATCTAGTGAAAAACGAGGGGCATCCAAACCAATAGCGGGCGCACCCACCGATTTTTTCGCCTTAGAGAAGAAAGGCGGTTCCCTCAGTTTTCCACTTCCTCATTCTTCTTCTTCACCATTCCTCCTCCCCAAGTAATCCAGAAACGCAGTTTCCATTTAAATCCCAACCCAAAAAACAACAATCCAAAACCACAAAACCTTTCTCAAATTCTCGAGAACTACCATTTTTTTTTCTGGGTTTTTCTTCTAGCTCTTGAATCCCAAATCTTTACGCAAAATTTCCACAGAAATGTATTCGTTTTCGTACTTTTGGTTGTATAGTTTGTTTGGTTAGTTTGCCTTCTTGGCGTTCTCAAAAACCTGCCGACTCTTCTTCTTTCATTTCGTCTTTTGTTTTGGATCCCATTCTTTGTTCTTTTTGCTTAACCCCCACGAAACTCCTATACACGAACACCTTTTAGATTTTAATTAGTTTCTGTTTTTTTTTTTTCTTCAGATTGTAAAAATTACAGTAGGTTTCGATTCAGTTGTTGTAGTTTTCTTCTGGGTTTTGGTTGCAATGGAGTACAGCAATGATGTTACGAATCTTTCTTCTGGAAATTCATCGGAAGATGAACTAAGCGATCAATTCACCGATTCGGGTACCACCGACTCTGCCTCAGAGACCGTCCAGTCGTCCATCTCCGACCGCAAAAGCGTCATCGATTCGGGTTCTTCAAGTTCCCGGAATCAACCTCGGCCGTTCGGTGATGGGTTGGTCCCGCTTTTCGACGGGGACAGAGTTCACGACCTTATCAAGCAGCGGTTCGTTTCGAGTTTGGGATCGCTTGGGACGCAAGTAAGTGTTGTGGCGGTTCACAGAAACTCCTACTCGAGCCTCGTGGGCCAAGCAAGGCTGCGTTCGTTTCAAATTTACCTGAAAGCGGTAGAGGAGAAGTGCGGGGGAAATCCCAACGTGAAGTACGCTTGGTACGCGCCCTATTCTAAAGACGAGATTTCGAAGATCATCTGCCATGGTTTCGGCAACTTTGAGCAGCAGCAGAGAAATGGGGTGTATGGCAATGGTGTTTATCTTGCTCCCGATGATTCTCCTATGCAATGGTAAGTGTTTCTTTCATTTCTGTACCAATTTCTTCGTGTTTTGGAGTTCGAATTTGAACAAATCCTTTGAAATGTGTATTTTTTTTCCTCACATTTTGTATGTTTTCGACATTTGGTTGACAAATTTGATTTGTTTTTGTAGTGTGGACAGCTTGAATGTTGACGAAGACGGTTTACGCCATCTTTTGCTCTGCCGTGTCATATTGGGGAGGCCGGAGGTTGTGTGCCCTGGCTCTAAACAGCATCATCCGAGCTCCGAACAGTTCGATTCGGGCATCGACAACATCTTTGATCCCAAAAAGTACATAGTTTGGAGTACACACATGAACACTCACATCCTGCCGGAGTGTGTCATCAGTTTCAGAGCTCCTAATTGCTTGAAAGGCACTGCAACTTAATTCCCAACTTCTTTTTTTGGTGAATTTGTTTGGCTTCTGAGTTTTAATTAACCAACAATTTGTTTCGTGTTATAGATTTCTTGAAGATTCAAGAACCAATCAAGAAACCGACCTCGCCGTGGATGCCATTTCCGGCGCTAATCGGCGTGCTTTCGAAGTTCTTGCCTCCACCTACCATTGTCTTGATCAGCAAGTGTTACAAAGAACACCGAGTAAGTGGTACTACTTTCTGCATCGAATTTTCCAGATTTTGTACTTTCTTTTTAGTTTTTTTTTTCCTCTAATTATTGTCCCTTTTTTAACCCTTTTTATTTTATTTTTTCAGGCGAATGTGATCACAAGGCAACAACTAATACAAAAAGTGAGACAAATTGCAGGAGACGAGTTGCTGGTTTCAGTTATCAAATCTTTTAGAGCCAAGGTTTGAAAATTTATTTGATTTACTTAATTTTTTTTATTTCTTAGTACTTGTTTTTTTTTTTGTTGACAAACGATAGAATTAGTGAGTTAAATAATTAGTTGTTAGGATGAAGATAATTAGTGGGGATCAAACTCGTACTATGATGTATAAACATGATTACTTTCTGCCAATACGGTAAAACTCCATTTGCATTAATACTTGGTTATTTCTTCAAACGGCATGCATGATATCTATTTTGCCTTTGTTTTCCTTAATTAGTCCGTATTTAATGCACTATGTCTCTGTCAAGATGAGATTAATTGTTACGTTGCCTCATAGATTAATTTTCTCTTTATTTAAATAAAAGGAAATTAGTTACTATCTTTATTTTTGCAATATTCTTTGCTACTTGGTAAGTAAGGCAAAGATTTCCTCATTTGGGAGTTCTCTTGTAGTAGTTTCTATAAGCCATAAAGAGGCCTTACACATCAATTTTGATTTTTCCACCTCTCTTAAGTAAACTGGAACCAAATATGCTCTTTAATTATTCTATAATTTTATGGGTCCCATGTTATGTGAGACAGTTTGCACAGTTTGTCGCTAACTTTAACGAGTAACGTCTCGTTCGTACCTTTTTTTATTTCGATTAATTTTAATTCAATTGTTTTCTTCCATCCTCCTACTTATCAGTTATCACCATGTTTTACATAATTTGTATGGAGCAATAAGATTTGTAAATTTTGTGTGTGCAGCAAATCAAACCGCTGCAAAGGGTTGCTCAAAATGGAGGCAGGAGTAGGATGGACGGTGTAGATGCGCCAATTTTCTTTTGATGATGATAACGATGGGAGAGTGAACGGGATCAATACGGTGCGGATCAAATTGACATAATGTAACGACAAGTGAGGGGATCCAGCAGAGATGCCTCAAGGGTTTTTTTTGGGATTTCCCTCAGTTTATACCTTGTGTTCTTATCTTTTTTTCTTTTTCTTTTTCTTTTTTTTTCTAATTTTCTCCTAATCATCCAACGGATCTTGTACTGGTTCAAATGGTATTGTCCATAATTAATGGCTGAGATTTGAGGATGATATATTCTTCTTTTTGGTTTAAAATTATTTTTTTGTTATTTTTAGTATAAATATTCTCTGATATTGGTAGAAGAATATGTGCATGCGTACTATTTTATTGCAATAATTATTTCTTGAAGTAGAAGGTTCCAAACATTTCGTGGTGGCCAAGACTCCCCTTTTCACATGCTGCAAGTAGCGGTTGAGATTTTGGATTTGTTCACATTCCACGGGTTAGGGACTGTGGAGTACATAGGAAACAACAAAAATAGGTTACGTGGATGCACGAAATCGGGTCGGTTTTGAATCAACTTAGATTCGATTGTAAATCACACAAACGCACAAGAACACAATATATATCGTGTTTCACCCTGAGTTGGGGGATACATCCCTATTGGCATAGTTTTCGCTTCTCTTATGTAAATGTAGGTTAGTACAATGAGGTGTGTTGCCTTTAAGAGAGTAAAGTAACTAGGGTTTAAAAGAGGGACATGTCGTCGTACTTGCTCTTCAAGTGTCAAAATTCTCTAAATAGGGAGAGGAGTCAAAGAACAAGGTATGCAATCGAAACCCCTGACTAGAGGATATGAATTCAATTGACTGACTTGAGCATCAGAGTACCTTTTGCAGGTACCCTCCCCCACCTTAATGAAACTTTGGAGAAGGAGCATTCAGGGTTGCTTCTTGATGAGGAATTTGACAAATGTGCTGGTTATAGTCAACAAACCTGTGAAGGAATTTCTTCGTGTAAGAAATCTCGCTCCAACAGTATTTTTCACAAAAAAAAAAATATGAGTTATAACTCTCGATTCTTAATCAATTTTAGGAACCTCTACAAATACAATCATAGAGACTATTTTTATTGTTTATTTTCTTTACACTACAAAAAAATTAGAAAAACATATAGTTTGTTGGAAATGTTGAGATTTTAAGTAGAAATTTTATTGTCCCACATTGACCATTTCCAAAAGGTTTCATCACTTTATAAGGCTTTATCCCTTACAGAAAGTGATTGAAGTGATGGACCTTGAAGACTAAAATTGAGCTCACCCTTGAAGTTGGGCTTTGGGATGTGCTAATTAATATAATTTATCAAAAGATGGGCCTTGGGGTTTGGGCTCTAATAATTAAATTATTTGATTAATTATTTTAATTAATTTCGAATTTAATTAAATTATTTTTTGAACACTCATCTTTTCAAATGAAGTCTGCTGTGAATAAAAAACGCAGAGAGCACAACACCCCTTTAAAGAGATGTCTCCCAACAGTTACACCCCATTCTCATACCTGTTGCGAACAGGCATCCACACACTATATATGCATCCATCTGCATGGCATTTAGAACACTGAAATATCAAATTCTTCTTCAACAGTCCTAAACATTCTTACTGAGAGAACCATACAGAAATTCGCTAGAAGTTAAGGTTTCCGGTGCTGGAATTCTAACTTAATCATTGAATCCTGGTGAAGCAGACATCCGTAGAACTACAAGCACTGAGTAGGGGCGAAATTTCTGTTTCAAGGACATTGTTGTACGCAAGCCTTGATCTTCAAGTTGTCTGTTTTTATATTTTTGTTTTGTTCATACTCTGTTAAATTATTTATTTGCATATGTAATTTTATCACGGATTGTTGATATATCTCCAACAGAGTTGTGGATAGGGTGAGCAAAATGGTTGAAGACCACAAAAGTTGAAGCCTAATTGCATGGTTCATAGCCTTTTGGGCCTCCTCATAAGAAAGTACTTTGCCTATTTGGTAAGGCTGCAGCTCAAGGTGATGTCTTGGGGCCTCCTCATAACAAAGAACTGAATTTGGCCTAAGGCCTCATGCTATTTTAAGAGGCAACAAAGAAAAAGAAAACTCTTAACTCTATGTTTGGACAACGGATTCTGAAATTTATGAAATTTGAGCAAAGTTTTTTCAGTAATTCACTACAAAATTTAGATGAAGGGTCTTGAAAATCATTAGAAGCAATATCTTTTAGAGAACTTTTCAAAATCCGTTGTTCAGTATCTTTATAATGCATTTGTAGCGTTTTAGTAGAACTTTTATTTGTTTTGTGCTTTCAGGAATTAGTTGGCAATGTCCTTGTAGACTTGTACTATATTTTCAGAGTTTGATTAAAGTTTTTTAATATTTCGAAGGTTCTTCGTTCAAGATTAAAATATGAAAGTTCAAGTTTTCCTTGAAAATGATATTTACTGTGACGAGGCCTTCCAGAAGATGTATTTCCCTATCATAAAATTTTGAAAACTTTAACAAAAAAACTACTAGCACTGTTTACTTTAACAAAAAATTATATTTTTACACAAAAAACTCAATTTTAGTACATTCACTTTACCTTTTATTTTGTTCTTATCGTTAAAAGTCAAAGTTTTCAAACCCTTGTTATTATTATTTTTTTAATTTTGTTGTTTATTTTTTGTTTTCCTTCTTGTCTGTAGGAACTTTATGCCACATTTTTCAACAGATTGTCGATCCGCCATTTTTTAAAATTGTTGTCGAAAGACAGATTTTTGGTAGTAAACTGTGGTGAAATGTGGCCCTACTCTGATCCTTTGCCATTTACTTTCTTCTCCATGTTTGTCTTTATTGGCACTGTTGCTCCTGGTTGTCTTCTTTCACCGACTTCTTTTGATTTGTGGCTGCGATCTTTGTGGTGCTCTTTGGAGAATGTTGTAGTCTTCTTTTCCTTCAATTTTGGAGCTTTGTTGGGGGTGCTAGTTTGTGATGATTAGTGTGCGATGTTCCGGTGTCAGCGGTGGTAGCAGGCTGCTAGGGTTTTTCTATTTTTTTTTTTATCTTTTTTTTTTTTAAACTTTAAAGTCTATTTTGGTTCGCTTTGAAAGTTCATTTATATATTTTGTGTTTACGTTATAATTGGGTCTCTTTTTGAATAATTTTGCTATATTAGTAATGAATTTATCTTGCTCCAAAAAAGCAAGGTTCTAGATGTTTTAATTCTAAAAAGCAGAGATTTAGAAAAGTAAGCGTTACCAATTAAAATTTAGAAGCAATGGTCCCTTCATTGACTTGTCCAGAATTTCCACACTGATTACAACCTTGTAATGCAAATGTTCATACGCGCTGAGAATCTTTAGGTGCAAATTTTTGTTAAATGTAATCAATTAGTTGGTGCTGCTAGTATCACATCAGTTTTTCATTTTCCCCCTATTTTTGTAAGGGAGAAAAAAAAATAAGGGTATGGTTTGACAAATATATACGTAGTATGCAGTAAACTTAGAGAGTAAATAGAATATATTCATCGATCGTTTACAGTACACAAGTTGTATATACGATTCGAATCATGATACAGACACAACCACAAATATTAAGATGAACTGAGCCTTCTACGTACCAGTAACACATCCTAACTAGACTCAATTTCATGTTTGACTTTGTTGACGAACGATAGCAAAACCGACCTCATTTTAAGTAGGTGGCAAATTCCGATCTTGGGTGTAGAAAAAGGAGTAAATTGCTTTGTTCAACTTGGTTAAACCTTTTAGTATTATCATATTATAGAGGGAATGAACTGATTGGAAATATTGGTGTATATTTTATGCAAAGGCACGATCAAATAATTATAACTCAACCAGAAACACTTGCCAACAAAATCAAAGCTCATCCATGCTAGTTCATAATTTCAGCAAGAAATGTACTTTACTTGCTTTCCAAGGCTAAATTGATATATGCAGGATTAATACTATTCATTTATGTACCTAAACGTGTGCTTGAATTCAAGCACATTACTTGCAAAGGAAAATGTATATAATTTGATGGGAAAATAATGAGCAAGAAATGCAATGGCACACTCATACAAGATGTATTGTTCACACCTTGAGCACACCTAAACCATTTCCAATCATACCAAATGCTTTGCATCATATGCAATGATGATGTAATTATTTGCATGTCTGAAATTTAATTGGAAACAAATTTGGTAAGAGACCCTAAAATCATCCAAGCATGTTAGGCCACATCATTGCTAATAATATATTTGGTGGGCTTGTTGATCAATTCAATAAGAGAAACTTCGAACAGAGTGTCAAGTAGTCGGATGTATAAGGCAAGTTCTTAAGAAATTGTTACATTGACACAAGTGAAACCTTATTCAAGGGGGTTTGTGGAAGAGAGCAGGACCAAGAAATCATTACACATGTTTTGTTTGCATTAGTGACGTTCTTTTGTATGCTGGTTCTTTTTCAGGCTCAGTGTAAGCTGATTTATGTCTATTTGGTATATCGACAAAAGAAGTCTTTCTCATTAGACGAGCACAAATTCCATTTATATTAAAATTTCATACTCTTGTTGTCTTTGCCTCTCTTATTATTTGAATGGGAAGAGATATGTTAGGAAATAAAACGATGAGAATTTAAACTTGTGGCAGGTAAATTTTCCTCCTCGACTATGAGATTAGGTGTGGGCAAGAGCATAAGACAAAAGCTCAAAAGTAACGTCTCCATTCTATTCAGCCCATTAAATCATATCATCAACTCCTAAGGATATTATTAGTATTATTATTATTAGTAGGTCAGGTAGGTTTAATTGGCAAAAGATAATAGTTTTATATAAAAAGGGGTTGTCTTATTCTCACAGGTTGGAGAAAAAGTTTGATATCTTTCCAAATCAAGGTTTTGATGTCCACATCACAGCTTGAACAGTCCCTCAATTTCCTTCTATCATCCTATAGAATTTTCAAATATATATTTGATCTAGAAGTAACAATTTGGTGGGTTGAACCGTTGAAGACTCGTTTGAAAAATATTTTTAAATAATTAAAAACGCTTTTAATAAAAATGTGTTCGGAATCAATTTTTAGTAAAAATATAAATAAATTCTAAAATGCTTCTTAAAAACATTTTCAGTCGTTTAAAAACGATTCTCAAATAAGCATCTAGTCCTCATCAAAAGAACTTGCTGGTGGTTTAGATTAATCACATTTGTTTGTCTTTCTATTTTATAATTAATGATCACAGGGCATGAGTCACCCTCAGATATTCTTGCTCAGGCAAATACCGAAATTTCAAATTGGTTAACCCTTTCAAAGTGTGAATGGTATTTTGGTATTTTTATTCACTTGGAACGTTATTGAAAATTTTAAATTTGACATACATAGATCTGGTGATTATATATGTTCGTGATTCTGATACTTAGTTGTGGCTAGCCTCGTTATGTTGTGTAGTTGTGGCTAGCCTCGTTATGTTGTGGCCAATGGTGGGCAACAGATTTCGAAAAGTCCCCGAACTGTATCGAATTTTTCCTGCCAAGTTGCCAAGCAGATAAGCAAGATAGGATGGATTGGGGTTGCGAATCTCCTTTTTTAACACGAAACAAGCATCCATTCTTGCTCAATTCCTCTGGTGCCATAATCATTAATACCTACCCACCAACGAGAAAACTTAAGCAAAAACACCGCATCAAAATCTTATACCTCGCCCTTCTCAACAAAAAAAATTCATGAATCCGTCACTGATTATTTTATTTCTTTTCTTGTATGTATGCTATCGCACATAGCTATGTAAAAACAGTTTGTAGATGTCCTAACATTGGAACGAAAGGAAAACATATACACGCATATAAAAATTAAGTTTATTTTGTCAACAATAATTATAATCATAGTATAAGTAAGATGATTCAACAACCAGCCAAACTTTTTTTTTTTTTTGGTTTGGTTTTCTTAAGCTTCAAACCGCTTCTCATGAGATCTCCATGCACGTGTGAATACTTGAGCTTCACACATGTCAAGTAGCACCGGTCAGATATTCATACATTTTATTTTTTCTTACGAATAAACAAAAATCCATAATTTCTCTTTTATTTTCAGCTTCGTTCCACTGCAGATTTATCACATATTCTACTATTTTTCTTATACCCGAATGGACAAAATTAACTTTCAATTTGAATTTGAATTATCACTTATTGTCGATGTGCGACCATACATTTTTTTTTTTTGGTTTCATAAGACCTCAGGTGTTCCCTTTCCTAGAGGTACGGGTACATTTTCTGGGGTAAACTAAAACATTATAATGCAAGCGATATTTTACATTAACTAATCTGTAATGCGTGTAAAAATTGAACTCAAATACATTTGCTATATCAAAGTAAAGTGACTATATCTAAATTTGCATTAAACTAAGTACTTAAGTTAGATGGCAAGTGATTTAATATCTTAGCGGATAGAGCGTTGTGTTTTTACTTATGCGTCTAAGGTTCGAAACTTTTCTCTTTCCAAATTATTGTAAATATTTTTTTTTCTTAAAAAGGGGATCATCCGGTGATTTTATTATGATAGTCTATTCTTTTGGAGCCCGAAATGACTCACAGAGCCACTTTAGCCTTTCCCTTACTATCATCATACGATTCACTAGTACCAAAAATCAAATCAAAAAATGTCGTGTGTGGAATGCAGATCTAAATTTCGCCCATAACTCCTAGCCACCCCATGGTGGTTAATTATTGTAAATAATTTGCCATAGCAAAAAGTAGGGATTACTGTTCAAGTTTTTCATTAATATTATTAGAATTGTTATTATTAACCATAATAAAATAAAAAATTTGAAGCCAATTTTTCACAACCACTCACACAATGTTATTTATAAAGTCCCAAATCCATGTCATTCCCAACCAACCCCTCCCTCTTCCCCCCCCCCCCCCCCCCCCCCCCCCCCCCTTATCTTTCCTCTCTCCTTTCTTCCAAGCACAGAGAATTGAAGCTTCCTGGGCGCTCTATTAGATTGATAATAATGCAGGCTGCTGCCACAGGTCCGTTGATCTCGCTCTCCCCCAGCTTCAACACCCACTCTTCGTCCGACAGACTCGCCCAGATCGCCGCCCGAGTCGTTGACGAGTTCTCCCACCAAGACCACCAACTTACCGACGAGTCCGACTGGGAAACTCTATACGATCACCAGGAAGAAGAAAAACTCCACCACCGCCAACAAACCAGAGACGACGACGTACAGAAAGACAAGAAGGAGGAAGAGGAGGAGTTTGAGTTTTCTTTTGTCAGCAGCGGAGGAGAGCCGCACACGTCGACCGTCTCAGCCGACGAGATTTTCTCCAACGGTCAAATCAAACCCACCGTCTACCCTCTCTTCAACCAAGACTTATTATTACCTCACAGCGACGTCGTATCGTCTAAAAATGCTAACGGCAATGTGGATGACGCCGTTAAGAAGCCGAAACAGCGCCGTCCGCCGCTCAGAATGCTCATGAACGAAGAAGAGCGCGAAACGCCGTCCTGCTCGTCCTCCGAGGCCGACGACCTCGAGAACCTGCCACCTGACACTTACTGCGTGTGGGCCCCCCCAAAACCGTCGCCTGGACAGCGCGGCTGCAATAAGAGCAGCTCCGCCGGCTCGTCCTCGAAGCGGTGGAAGTTTAGGAACCTTCTTTACCGGAGCAGCAGCGAAGGCAAGGACACTTTCGCCTTTTTGGCTCTCTCGTCGACCAAGACAGCCGAAAACAACAAGGGAGATAACGTCACACGGAAAAGAGTCGACGGTGGCGGCGGCGTGTCGGAGAATGGAGAGCGTTATGTCGTAAGGAGCAAGACCGCGGAGGAAGGAGATAAACGACGGTCATTTCTGCCGTACAGGCAGGACTTTGTGGGGTTTTTCTCTAATGTGAATGGGCTTAGCAGGAATTTGCATCCGTTTTGAGTGATCAAGTAATTGAAAATGATTTCTCCTTAGTTTTGATTTTTTTTTTTTTTTTTGTGTGTGAGTATTTTCTCTTTTTTTTTTTGTGAGAACTTACGATTAGTTCATAGTTGGGGTTAACTAATTTAATATGGGATTTCTTTACTTTGTGTAATTAATGAAAATATATATATCTTGAGTTAATATTATATACTGGTGTTGATATTTCTATTTGTATTTTTGTTCATCCAAGGAAATGAATATGTTTTTGATTTGTGACAACTTTTTGCTGTATGGATCTCACGCGGTATTGCCATAAAGTCATTTAGGGATTTGTCCTTTCCTATAATCTTTCAATAAATTTTAAAAAAAGTTTATCACGATTGGTCTATGAAATTTGATTGAACTTATTTTACGAAATTTAATTTAGAGACTAGATAGATAGATTTTCTATTTTTGAAACAATTTTAATCAGACGGTCCAATTTCAAAAATCAACTATGATAAAAATCTTAAAATTGAAAGTTCTCATTTGTTTAGTTCGTAAATGATTTTAAGTTGAATTTAGTTATGCAAAAATATAATTTAAGACTATTAACAGAACTTCATCAAGTTTGAGTTTGTCTTGCAAGTAAAGGGGAAGATGGAAAATGGAAAGATGAAATTCGGCTATTGAAATTTCAAAAACCAAATTTATTATACATTTCTAAAAGTTACAAAGTCAATATCAAAAACTTGAATGAGAAAATGATTCAATTGCAAATTAGATCCACTAGCTTTGTATTGATATACCAAATTACATAATCACACATGTCATGTGGCATCACACCTTGATATTTCACTTTCGATTAATGCTGGCTAGACCAATTTTTCATATCACATTTGCAAATAATTTGATGTGTCATTGAAAGAAAATAAATACGATAATCAATACTTAAATAATAATTCAATCATCAACAACCACATCATATGATTTAAATAGATTATTTCTCTGACATTACCCTTGACTCCCATACTTTTATTTTCTTTTTCTTTTTTTCTATATTATCTCGTATTTACTTTATGTTCTTATTCTACATTACACATGCTATCAAGGAAGAAATACCTTGTCTCAAGAGTGGTAGGTCTAGTTTTTTGAATGTGCAACTACAATACGTTCAAAGTTAAGGATAGTCGCATATTTGTGCGTAGGTAATTATTAAACATCGACCAGAAAAAGATTATCATAATAAATTTCACACAAATTAACGGCTGTTAGTCACTCGACCACGTACATTGTCCCTAACAAAACCCTTAACTTCTAGCATATGGTATCTTCTCCATTACTATATGTTCTCACAAGTCATAATGAACGAAGAACTTCTTTCTCATAAAGCTCTCATAGTATTGGATGTGGCCGCTGCCTGCTGGCGTGATACATACAGCCAATACGGTGACTCTTTTGTTAAAGTTTTTTAAAATGGGACCCAAAAAAGCAATTACAGAGAAATATCAGGTGGAAAAAAGCAAATTAAAGGTAGGATGACTGTGAATTCCACAAGGCAGCAATATTTTTGTGTCCCATTTGGGTACAATTTGGTCCTGGATCTTTCATCTTATGTACCATTTTGCTATTTTCTCAGAGCCAATTATCCAGCTGCAAAAAGCTCCTCTAAACTAAAACACTGAGGATGTGTAAAAGCATATTCGTTTGTTTTCTGTCTTGTGTGAGAACTGAGAGGATGAACGGTTTGTAAAGGTTATTATGAGTATCGTTGACTTGTCATTAAGATTATTTAATTTTCCAGTAGCTTATTATTAATATGGCTAGAATTATAGTATTAACTATAATTAACCAATTACGTAGTTTCTATTTAGTACGACTTATTCTGGTAGAACATAAATATAATTGTGATTATGAGTATCTCTCAATTAAAAATAAGCTTGATTGAGAGATATCCTAGCAACTATAAAAGGATTGTCCATGCTCTCACAATACACGTTCTATTCTAATGATAAAACTTTTTCACTAGCAAAAGAATTTAAATTGTAGAGAATAAGATAATTATGAGTTCTTCACGGCTAATCTTTTATCGTATTTTACAGATAAGTTCATTTTTATTTTATATTACTTCAATTCATTGTATTTGTCATTTAAAAAATTTCATTCAAATTTGAACACAAATAATAACGGATGAAAACTAATTGTACGATTTACGATGAACAGATAGGATTAAAGAATAATTTAGATCTTCACAAAAGATCTTCATTCTTTTTATTGCTCCCTCTGCCAAATATAAACAAATTAAAAAGATAAGTGATCACATCTCAGACGAAATTTCTGTAGCTTCTTCTTGTACGCATCCCCATAAACAAGAGATAATGGATCAAATAATGGAAGGAAGTGAGGAGAAGCTGGCAGAGAAGGGAAGGTGGGCACCTGGTTTTGCCTGTGCCCTGCGGCCTGTGGGGTACTAGCCAATAGCTGCTACTTTCACATCCTCTCCTTTTACTACTTTTAGGGCATACAACGTCAAAGGCTGTAGAAATCTCAGTGGGCAGCCCATATTTTTTGGGTCATGCCCAATCAATTCCACATAGAGACCTCATCTCCCCTCCATCTTCCCCAGCCTCCCCTCTATTTGATTGAGCTTCATTCTGAATTTTTGTCTCTAGATTCCGCGGATTGAGAAATCAAAACCATTTAATTTTAATTTTACAATCCCTATTAGTCTATTTTACTGATTCACTCCACAAAAATTCAAAAATTGGAACGACCGTAATTTTTTTCTTCTCTCTCTTGACCGTTCTGGATTTCTTAGTTCTCGAGCTCTGGACACAGAGAGCTAGAGTGGATCTTATACCCCCTCTATCCTCTTTGATTTTTGCATTGTGCCAGATCAATAACAAATTAATTTAAAAATAACTATTAAAAAGGTTTATTTTATCAATTGCAATTTATAAAGTTTATGTAAAACTAATTCAGGGTTCGTTTGAATGTACTTTTAAAACGACTAAAAGCGTTTTTAGAGAAAATGTTTTTGGAATCCAAAAGCACTTTAATTGCTTTTTACAAGAAGCACCACCAGTTATGTACTTCTTCTAGTAAGCAAAGTGCTTTTTGAGGATTTATTAGCATTTTTACTAAGGATTGTTTTCAAAAATATTATCACCAAAAAACGTTTTCAGTCATTTTAAAAGTACATCTAAACGAGTTCTAAAAAAACATAGTCCAATGAATCATTTGATATAATACAAAACACAATGTATCTAGATTCTTAGTTCACTTCATTGCAACGTTTGACAATATAAATGATAATAATCAACACAACACCACTAAAGTAATACATTATAGCGCGGTGGATTGTGACGTTTCACAATTTAAGGATAATGTAATCATCGCAATTCGACTAGAATTATACATTAAAGTCTTGGATATGAAAACGAAGGCATAAGGGAACAATTTTGTGCATAGTACCAAAAATAATACTATTTAGTAAGGAATTATACAGTACAGTTCGATGTATTAAACGAACCTCTCTCTCTATATATATGTGGTACCTGTCTATTTGGTTGGGGATATGTAATTTTGTAGAGTCGGTAAGATTCCTTGAAGAATGACAGGAGCTGGCCATGTTCATTGTTCAACAAGAATCCACTTAAATTAGCTTTTTCCTTTTCATCCTCTTAAAATGGCGGACCACCTTCACTATCATGCCCACATTATTATCCACATTTTAGTGTTCATCTCTAACAGCACGTGTTGAGATTATGAATCCCATATAAAAAAAATAAAATAAAATAAAATTTGCATGTACTTCTAAATAATTATGCTACTACTCGTATTGCCAATGATTTTATAGTGAACCTCAACTTTCATTATGATATCAAGGCAGGTTGTCCTATGTGTGAAGTTCAACAGCCACACATGCTCCACGTTACCTCGCTTGTACTGTCCACGTATTTGACTTTCAAATATGTTACACTTGAGGAGGAAAGTAGAAAATGAATCTTATATTGATGGAAGCAAGCACATTGTAAAGCTTATAAGTAGATTGCATTACTTTTCACATTATCAATTGGTTTTATGTCGTACATGATACGTACACTTATATGAACAATGACATACAACTGTCTATAAAAAAATGTTAAAATTGAGTGTGGTTTTAATAATACGTATCATTCAGTATGATATAGTTGTAAGAATTGTTTTTCACAAATATTTAAATTTTCTATGTTTAATCTTAGTTATTTATTCTCATATCATTCACCGAAGAATTGTAACCTTGAAGGAATTTGCCATTGATTATTGTTAGTAATACTAATATCACGTACAAGTGGAGGAACCATCGATCATGGCGATAATGTCAATTAGCATGACAATTGGTAATGGTAGCTATCTTATTCACTCTCCAAAAAATCATTAGTCTTTGATTATATTTTATCTTCATACGCAGAATATATTAATGGTCGACATTTTCTCGAGACAAGTTTATATTAACAACGGTGTTCACAATTGATTAGTACTTGTCTTCCATGATACAACGATCACTTCCTTACCATAGTAACATTTCAAATCATAAGGCTCCAATGAACCACAATTTTATTGAACTCCTCAAAGACTCTTAATCTCTAAACACTTTCGGAGACAACCCCGCTTTCTTCATCTCATTATAAAGACTACGGAGACTAGAGTAATGGGAATCGTTGGAATTTTGATGGAGACATTTGGACAAAGCGCCCGTGTTCTGAGGGCATTTTGTTTGTTTTGATTTGATTGCGCAGTTTTCACAGTTTTCCAGTCTTCGGACGCATGTGAGGAGGAGGAGGAGGAGGAGGAGGAGGAGGAGGAGGGCATTATTGGATATTTCAACTTCAGTTGAAAACGATGAATGGAGAGAGGGCAAAGTTGTCAACTACACAAACCCTTCTTACAGGCATCGCCATCTATAGCCATCTAATAATCCACTATCATTTGAATGAGCATTTTTTTTTTTCTGTATCATTGGTTTGAGATACCACCAAAGAGGCGAACTCAGTGTATATAAGTCCTCCTTCAAAAGAGGCTCATATTTTTTAACGCTCACAATGCAGAGTTTTTTTTTTACGCTATGAACATGTACTAGGTTCGAACATCTACAGTAGATGGAGTAGTCGATCCTTGAAGTGAAATAATGTTACAACCCTTAGTGGGCCAGAAAAATGGCAATTTTAGGTGTTCGTGTTGAGTATGCGTTCATACTTATGTGAACCGAGCTTAGGCTTTTTGGCCCTTTCTGGTTTGGGGTGGCTAGCTTGGGGTTCGTCAAATTTCTTCCCCAGCCCAACACAGAAGTCCACCTTTTTTTTATTGAGGTTGGAGCTTGGAACTGGGTTCACATTGCGGTAGTAACACTCCCAAACGGAGAGAAAATGGCCTACTTTTTGCAGGTTAATCTAACAAGGACTGAGAACAGAGAATCGAGGGTAAGCAATGTACAATTTCACTACAAATCGGATTTTCAATACTTCAACTTGTTTCTGTCTTTCGAAATTTACTGTCCACAGTAGGACTTTTCTTCAGAGGGATAATGTATTCATACATAGAACCTTTTTTTTTTGGGTTTTGTTGGCCAACAAGGACAGGCTAACTGATCATGCAAAAACAGGAATTGAGCTTGCAGAGCTTTGCAAATCGGCTGCATAATCTCGTGCCCATAAATCGTAATGTATGATTTCCTCGAGGGAAGGCGAGGCCACTAGTTCTGCCCGATGCTTAGCACATGTTAGCTCAACAATCTTGAAAATATCAAGATAACTGATTCTGTAAAATAGGAAAACTTTTATATTAGCTGAGAATTTCGCACGACGAAAAAATTGCACACCAGCAAGAAGATTTGCAATTTCACTTCTCGGGCAGTTAAAACTGCAGAGGTGATCATATTTGTTGTCATAAGTTTGAAGGTTAACATTTTCGATCAAGGGAAAATGAATAAAGAGCACATACTTTTCATCGATAAACATCTCCACAGCCTTTTCATTTGCTGCACTAAGAACTCCAGTCATGGTGCCACCAGCCCGTCCAGCAGCATAGGCAAGATCCATGGATGGGTATTTCACATTGTCAGGAGCTTTAAAGGTTAATGAACCAAGCCTGCATCAATATTAGTTTCTAGTCAATCTGTGACAGTTTCTCGAAGTAGGCAGCATTATGATGGTAGTAGATTTCGGCAACATAATGGGTATCTTATAAACTAAATTAAACATTCAGGATTCACAATAGACGACACCACCATTGAATCATTAGGAGTTCCGACAATATTTGACATAGTTACCCAGCTTTAGAGTCAGAAATGCACGCTTATTCATATAATATGACTTAGTTATCAGAAAAAGGGACATTTAGAAGACTAAATTAACATAAACGAAAAGAAAAGAGTAGAAAGATGCAAGCTAGACCCCCATGAAATTAAATTAAGGAAATGGTTCATTACTTGCAAAGATCAAGACGAGGCCACGTTACTTCAGAGCAGTAGATTCTCTCTGGCCATGACATGGTGTAGAGGATTGGCAAGCGCATATCAGGCCATCCCAGTTGTGCCAGAACAGATGAATCCTGAGAAGACATCACAGAAATCCAAAAAATATATGAGTTTGCAGTGTTTTTACAAACTAAAGAAACATTTAAAACACAAAATTAGCATGCCAAAACTACAGATAAATGTTTAGTAGCTGAACCTGCGTTTCAATCATTGAATGTATAATGGACTGCGGATGAATCACAATCTCGATATCATCATATTCAGCTCCAAACAAGTAATGAGCTTCAATGACTTCGAGACCCTGTCATTGAGTACAATGAACTTAATATTCAGCTCTAATATGGTGCTTTCCATATGAACAGTTTCAACATGAACACAGACAATAACAAACCTTATTGAAAAGAGTCGCAGAATCAACAGTAATCTTCTTTCCCATATTCCAGTTTGGATGCTTCAGAGCATCAGCAACTTTAACTTCTTTCAACTTCTCAACAGGCCAATCCCTGTCAGTATCGGAGTGAGAAATCATCAAAATCCTCCCTATGCAACTTTAACTTCTTTTAACCGTTCAGAAAGATGTTACAACAAAAGTAAATCACTGTTAGAAGTGAACTTGAATACAGGAACATCCTATGTGAAATTGATGATTGAATTATGTTTTAGTATTTCTTATTTAAAATGCTTTTTCTTCCAAGAAAAACTTTTAGAGAGAAAGCAAAAAATATGGGCAAGTTCAAATAATTGAGGAAAATGATAAATTCCTGCTAACATTGACAGGTAACCCCTTTCAATATATTCTAAGTAAGAAAGTTAAATATCCCTACTCAGCTTTCATATTCCAACTTAGATTATGATTTCATACCTGAAAGACCCACCGGACGCTGTCAAAATGATACGCCGAAGTGCACCCTCTGGCAAGCCTTGGATACACTGAAAAAAGGAGAATTCATGAAGCTTCACCATGACATAAGAGCCACAAATATATAATGATCCGGCAAACGTTAAAATAAAGTGCAACACGTAATGTAATAATGCTTTGTAATACAAACATAATAATGTATGTAAACAGATATATCCATTATTAGTACATAAATTATCTGACAGATTTTTAGCTATCAAGATGAATAAACATTTCGTACCTGAAAAATCGCAGAATGTTCTGAATCAGCAGGAAGAATTTTCACATTATGCTTGTGAGCAAGAGGAAGAACAAAAGGACCTCCAGCAATCAGGGTCTCTTTATTGGCTAACGCTATGTCTTTCCCTGCTTCTATTGCAGCCACTGTAGGCTAAGATAAAAAAGTAACACGAGAATTAAGGCTAAGATAAAAAAGTAACACGAGAATTAAGTCTCCTAATTTATATTCATTTATAAGTCAAATACTGTTTCTTTTCTGAAAATACATTTGTTCAATTCCATTATAAATCATCAGTCATTATAATTTGTTAGCCAACTTTGCTATCCGGTCAACCTTCCCTTGTCTTTTAGTTCCTAAATCATGTATTTGAAAAGCTATACGTATAGCTTCTTTTCAATAAATTTTTTGACACTTGTAACTTCAATGACAAAGCAATTACCTTCAATCCTGCACAACCTACAATTCCTGTAACTACTGTGACTGCATCTGGGTGGCGGGCAACCTGAGAAGAGAAAAATATGAGCAATTCCTTCAAGATGAACAAAAACAAATTCATCAACCAAGGGCAATTAGATGCTAGTCTACCTCAACAACTCCTTGCTCGCCCGGAATAATCTCGGGCTTTTCATCTAAATCAGCCAAGGCCTCTTTAAGTTCATTAACTAGTGATTCATTTCTAACAGCAACAAGTTGGGGCTTGAATCTCCTCACCTGTACAATGCAAAAAAATGGATTCTCAACCCGAAGCTACGTAGATAAGAAATATCAATCCGGAACCCCAATTTACTAGGGTTGGTAGCTATATTATCAGGGTGAATTTGTGGGGTGAGTCTACTCGAAATTCAATACTTACCAGTAAGTTGGGATGAACAACCCTTTTAAGTTCTAGGAACTGTTATTTATCTAATGGATTACCTGATCCACAAGAAGAGTGACATTTGAACCAGCTGCCAGCGCCGCAATTCTGAATTTATCTGGGTTCTCCGCCACTATGTCTAATGTCTGTATAAACAACAGAATCCAATCATAATCAACTAATGCGATTCCCAGAATTTGTTTCTTTAAGAAAGAAAAACGGCTTCTTTTCCACCACCAAAATAGAGTTTAAAAAACTTTCTTATTCATGTGATGCTCAGACAGCAAGATACAACTCCCACAAATGAAGTAAATCATGTTATTTCAATATTTGATCTTCCAACCCCCTATCAATTTAATTCTCTTTTCTGCTAACAACTCCATACAGGTCTTACTAGTATATTAGTCTCCTTAATCTCCAATAAACAATTTTAGAAGAAAAGAAACAATCTTTTCGATACCTGGGTTCCAATGGAACCGGTAGATCCAACGATCGAAATAGGCTTGGGACCGTCCCAAGTCCTGCGGCTTGTCTCCGCGACGGCACGTCCAGGCCAAGCTGGGGGAGGTGTCTGTGCGGCTGAGCATCGAACTCTTCTCCCAATTACAGTTCCGCAATCTTTCCTCCTCAAAGCAAACCTACCTATCTTTCAACAAACAAAACATCATTAATACTGAAACAACATCAAACAAACAACTAATGTTAATCAAGAAACTGAAGTTAAATAACAAAATTAAAATTATATCAATGATTATATCAGCGAAATTCAGAGCTCATGCAAGTAAAATTTAAAGAAAAAAGCGCACATACATCCACTTCATCATATGAACTTTTAATTTTACAAAAAAGCAGATGGACCTCATCACTTTACAATCACAGAATCACAGTGACCAATTTGAGCAGTAATGTCAGCATGCACCCTGGAAAGCCAGAAAAAGAAAAAAGTCTCCATCTTGCTAGTTTTCTCGGGAACCAAACAGAAAACTGAAAGCAAGAGAAGCACAGTAACTGCTACCTGGAAGCTTGGGGAGGCGGCAGCTGGACTTGGTGGAATCCAAGAAAGAGATGGATTTGATTTCAGCTGGAGATAACAAATTGAGAGCCATCCAATCCAATCAAAACTCAAACTTTTTGGATCCAAATCAACAAAAAGCAATAATCTTTGAGACAAATGAACAAAAAGAAGAGAACCCTTTGAGCCAATTTTTCTGTGGTGCTGGAAATTGCAGAGCTTTATAGTAAAATTTGTAGTGGGTTTTCTAGTAATGGTAAACTGGGTTTCTTTATTTCCTAATAAATTATTTTGAATTAACAATATTAATAAAAAATAAAACAAATAAATAATCAAAACATGGGAAGTGAGGTGTGGACAGATGAATAAGGACAAAATGTAGGATGGGGACGACAACGGAATCAGCCTCTTCTGGTGGACTGTAATTATCATTTTCGTGGGAAAATTTGACCCTTCATTTAGCATACGACGCCGTTTTGAAGTTGGCATATTATTATTTGGATAGGATAGGGACTTGGGAGTTGGGAGTATGCTGTTTACATCATTTGATGATATTCCTCTATAATCCATCCAAAACATTTCATGTGGTTTCCGAAGAGGGAATTGTTGCTTTGTATTCTCTTGTATTTGAAATGGAAGGCTTGTCAAAATCTTTCTATTTTTGTGTTTATTACTGTGCTAGATTTGTGAAATACTAGGAAGACTCTCAAAAACGGGATTTTTTATAGACTTTCTGTAACTTCATGTTTTTGGTACAATATTTATAATGTTGATACATGAATTCACTTTAAACTATGAAGTGACAGAGAGTTCATATAAAGTCTTTTTAACATTTCTCTTTATTCTTACACGATTTCTCTACGATGAAATTGAAAAAGAAGAGAAATTGTGAAGTGTAGGGCCATTTCAAACTTTAAAGGGTAGAAATAGATGAGAGAAGATCCTGGCCGAATCCTCTTTGTGAGGATTTCAGGATCTTCTAAGCATATCCGTTCATCATGCAGTTAGTTTTCGTCAAGTACTGTTTATATTCAATTTTAAATTTAAAAAATTACAATAATTTTTATCACATGATGTACGATGAACAGATGTAATTTGAGGATCCTCATTCAAAATAGATGCTTACTTGAGTTGATCCCATTTTTCCTTTATTTTCTTGTTAGGTCACAAGGATTAAGGTATATGAAGTATTGAGGTTAAAGTAGATACCTTATCACAAGAAGTTAACAAGTTACTAAATGCTTATTGGATCCAACAACCCACCATAAGTTTTTATATTAGTCACTATGTTTAAGATAAACGTGATTACAAATATTCATATTCGGCAAGATTCTAAATCCATCTTGTAAACACACCTCTCTTTATAAACAAATATACAGATTCGGCAGGAGTCCAAATCCATCTTGTTTAAACACACCTCTCGAGGCTACACTAGTTTTCATTTCTAGGTTGTGTACAGGTGTACAAGATGAGAGATGTTGGTGAGTGGTGATCACAAAGGTGAGGGGTATATAGTGCTATTTCATGTGTGTACGATTGAAATTAATACCAAATTAACTTATGATTTATGAGTTTGTTCGTCATACTTTGATCATTCTTTAAATAATTTGTCAATATTCACAAAAGAATCAAAATGATTTACAATAAACAAACTCATAGACCACTTCTATCGATTTTTATTATCAAAAATCATATTGAGCAGTTGTGCTAATTTAAGAGACTATTTTAAAATTAAAAAAAAAAAGACTCTAAATAAATTATCAATAAGAAATGGCCGGCCAGAAGTGTCCAACTCTACAAACCCCACTTCAAGTTTTTCAAAGACTCCTTATTCTCCATGTGACCAAAACGCGCGTTTCACAAACAACTTTTCATAGTTCACCAAAAAAACAAAAAACTAAAAAACTACTTTTCATACGGCGATAATATCATAACTCCTGTCTAAACTTTTCAATGATTTTCTACTAGGTGGCCGAAGGTGTGAATTATGCACCAAGAAGTACATAACATGCATACATATACGAGTAGTTATACGCGTATTTCTTTGCGCAGCAATAAACAAATTTATCAGAAGAGTAACCACCACCAAAGCCCAAAATACAGCTTTTGGAAAAAGCACTTTAGGTTCAGCCTTTGGGCAACTTATTTTATACGTCAACATCTTCTTCTGCCCTCTCATCCCATCCATGCATATATTACTATTGTAACTCTCGAGTTAACTTTTGAAAGATTTTCAGGTAGGTTTCCGAAGGAGAAGAAATCTGCACCAGAAATGCAGTGTCAATATAACATTATCGAAATGAAACTGATAGCTTCGTGAATACGGATGTTCAAGAACAGAAATATACAAGTATTTCTCGAGCAATTTTACATAACGTACGTAGATATACAAGTAGTACCTGAGATGATTAAGGTGTTCAATGAAATGAACTCATGACTACTAATAGCTCACTTCCTCTTCTTGTATCTCAGTAGTAGAGTTCAGCGGTGAACTCCCATTGATTTGCTCCGATTCACCTCCAGATTCAGCTATTTTTGTTACCCTCTGCAACTCATCTGCCGCTTCTGATGGGCCATTGGTCGCTTCTGATGGGCGTGCAATGGGCAGATCGTTACCCAGCTGTTCTTTCTGCACTGATGGTTTTGGCCGTCGGATAGCTTCAGCTGCTGCTGCCATTGCAACAGGGGGTGGCTGGGGAGGAACCCATGTACGCTGAACTGGTTGCTCACTAGTTCGTACACCATACGACCCTCCATTGACTTCACTTTCTATCTCAGTGATTCTGGAATTTTTCTGCTGCTGCTGCCACCATGACAATGTACTGTCACCGTTTGACTGATAATTGAGCCCACCGTTCTGAATGCTGGAATGCAAACTGTCACTGCTTACTTGAGATTGAAGCACTTGGCTTGTGCTGTTTTGGGCCTGACCAACTTCCCAAGGCTACCCAAGAAAACATATAGTACCAATCATCTCCATGTATCAAAGCATGAAAACTGAATTTTATTACACTTAGTTAAACTTTTAAAAGAGTCGAATAAATCTCTCTATAATTTCATAAAGCTTACAACTAATTCCGGTAACATTCCATGATAATATTTAGGAATGATAAAACGAAACCATTTTCTTTTTGTCCAGAATCAGATTTGGAAAGACACCGTAAATGATCCAACAATGTTTCCTAATCTTTGACAAAAAAAAAATGTTTCCTAATCCGGAGTGAATCAATTTCGAATCCTAGCTTTAACCAACAGGAAACCAAAGGTTGGTAACCCAATTTTAAATAACTGGCCTCGGTGGTGAAGACTATTATTTTCTATAGCTAAATTGCTTAATGCACTCAATGAGTGTATGTTAGTCCATACTCGTTTCTGTTTCCTTTTACTGAAAGGAGAAAGAGGGGAAGGTGAAAAGCTCTCAAAAGCAATACCTTAGTTCTAGGTGCTAAGTGAGGATTTGATAGTTGCTGATTAGGGTTCAGGGGCAAATCATCAATGTCCTGCACATCATCCAGAATGAAGAACAATTAGCATTTAAGAAAAAAAAAACTGACTTGGATAAAAAAAGCAAGAGAGAGTTTACTTTGACATTAGGAGGTTTCTCCCCTCTTTGTACCATGGCCATGATCTGCAATATTATAGTAAAAGTTAAATACGCGGTCAAGAAGTTATCACATAAGTGATAATACTATGGGGCCATAGACTTGACCAAACATAAGATCAAATATAAATTTACAACGACTGCATGAATAATCTGCAAACTCAATTTGCAGTTGGAATGATAAAGACTACCAGACAAGCAACAGGTTAGATAATTTCAAAGTGCGTGAAAGATAGTTTTCAACCTCGTCAACTTATAATCTTTTAGGCCTCCTGAATCATCTACGATTCATCCATTCTAACCTTTTGGCTACTCTTAGTAACAAATTCGCGAAGGCTCACTCATAGCCCCCTGATAAATCTCCATAAACAAGCTCTTTGCATCTAATGACTGTCACTGGATGACTATCCAAACTCAAATTGAGAGATAACATAGTATTTAACCACATCAACTTTATATGTTCTAAGAACACTGCATCCCTTAAACATTAAAGAGGTTTTATAGGATAAAGAAAAGCTCTCAATAATAGACACTACTTCTTTTAAAAACATTTCCGAGCAATGAAAAGGCCATAAAATTTACTTACATCCATATAAGACTTTGGATGAAGTGCTGGTTCCACAGATGCAGCAGCTGAGGAAGATTGCACTGTACAGAAAATTGTAACAATACGAAGCAGAAATCAATATACGTTGGAAAGATTACACAATTAGAAATTTGACAACTGATTAGAAAATAATAACCTGAGCGCACGTCATACTCTGCCTTGCCATTCACATACTGTTGCTGTAAAACAGATACATGGTAAAAAGTCAAAAAAATAAAAAATAAAAAATCTTCTTTTGGATAGATCTGGATATCATATTATCTAAAGCTCCCATTTCAATAAGAATATCAAATTTGTGCTACTGTCAGCTGACCTTTGAATTTGTGATAGCAATGCGATTGTCTTCATGATCAACAAGAGACGTTCTTGAGGCTTTTGCTTCTCGTGATGGTTAGGCAGAAAGATCGGATAATCAAATAATCATCAGCAGATTCAAATTTTGTAAACAAGAAGTTTCTGATTGCAAACAAATGACGATGTGACTGTTTTTTCGGCAGAAATCAATTATAGCCACTTGATTGAACAAATAAAGTATTTCCTATACCTTCCAATTTCCGTATGGAATTACTCATTGACTTCATTTCTTGCACTTGCACATCTAACAAACTCATGAGTTCCACGAAGTATTTCCTCTCTGGCCCAAGTATAAACCGCAGCAATTGTGAAAAGGTAATACTCATCAGCATAAAGAAGTGAAAATCAAAACAATAATGATAACAAAATATAAATTCAATCAAGACAGAAATAGGTTAAAAGATGATTGGTACAAGAGGATCACAATCGCACCTTCAGTCTTAGAATTCAGCATTTCCTGGCTTACTTTTGCCACATCTGATGCTGCGGCTGCGGCTGTTTTAGCAGCTGCCGCAGCTTCTTCTGCCAAACTTGGTTTTGCGTCAACTTTATTCTTAACATCATTCTCATCTTCCAATACAACCTTGTGTATCCAAGCCTTCAATCTAGGAATAAGAGATTTCTAAAACAAGGAACATGTTATTAGACAGCAATCGAGTTAGAACTATCGAGTGACAGAAGTTCTATGAGAAACACTGCCAAGAGGCATACAACAACAACAAGCCTTTTCCCACTAAGGGGGTCGGCTATATGAATCCTAGAACGCCATTGCGCTCGGTTCTGTGTCACGAAGCATATAAAAGCAATATAACTGATGGACAAAATTAACATGTCATGATTGTAGAAGGTTGAGTACGAATACCTTAATTAGTACAGCTGCTCCACAACCAGAAAGTGTCAGTACTCCTACAGCAACAATGGCATGAGACCAGTGAAATCTATACCCAGTTGACGTACCCACAGGGGAAATTGCTTTAGTGGGAGCAGCAGCGGAAGGCTGCAAAGTTTGAGTTGTATTTTGTGCCTGAACATTTGACGATGTCTTCACCTGTCCATCTGCTACAAGAAAATATACAACCAAAGTTACATAAACAATTGACAAACTCAGGTCAAATAAAAAATATCAGGTTTTTGTGACGGTGTTACCTTGATTTCCAGTAGCTGCCTGCGTACCTGAAGGTGGGTCCTTCAATTTGCAAACAAACAACGTCAACCACGAAAAACATAGAGACTTAACAACTAGCTTGAGTACGAATAATCAATTCACTTACAGGCACACGCCGAAACGCTTCGTCAATCTCTTCTTTTGTGAGCCCCTTCTTCTCGAGAAAAGACCGTCTGTAAACAACAGGAGAGCCCCTAACTTTCGGGTGCGAAAGGAATTTAACAGCATTTTGCACTTGTTCCTCCCTCATTGGTTCGGAATTCACAAACACCGACGGTGTAGAGCTTTGCTTGGGGGGCTCATCCCCAGCATCTTGCTGACCCTCAGTTGTGGGTTGAGCAATCCCTGCTGCTCAAGTTAACAACCATAATTATTATTTTCACAAAAATTAGACTGTAATATTGCAAGAACTATGATTTTTTTTTCATAGACCAGCAATTTATCCAACTCATTAAATTGTAATCATAAAAACAACTCTCCTGGTTTTATTCAATCAATCCCACCAGGAACTAAATCCCACCAGCAAACTATTCAGTAAAATTTTTAAAATTGACAATAATTAACATAACTGATACTATATTCAAATTGTTCATTTAATTTTAAATTTCAATTGCATAACTTCCTCAGCAACCATATGAACAGTTCTGAAACAATAAATTAAAGTAAAAAAGAAACAAAATTTGAGAAAATAATATAAAGAGATAGAGAGATGGCACCTGGGTTCTGCTCTTTGTCCGCCATAGTGACCTTCTCCTCCAACTGAATCACTCAAAATTTCAAGAAAACAGTGAAAAAGAGGGAAAAACAAACAGCAAAAACTGATTAAAAAAGCTTTTAATTCACCATTAAAATTGTGAAATTCTGATAAAGAAATAACTTACAGGAGACGATGGAAATAGTGATGTCAGCAGAAAGCTAAGGTGGGATTTTGCTCATCCCAAAGCAGCTTGCTTTTATTATTTATTAAAATTGATTTTCGAAAGGAGGACAAAAAGTCTGAAACTTTGAAGGACTCCCAAGAGTTTGCGACATTTTTTCTTCAATCGGCTGCGGTGCTTTGTGGGCGTATGGGCTGGTCGTTTGGTTTTGGATTATGGGCTGAATTCGTTTGGACCCTCAATGTGAAAGACGGGCTAAAACTCTTGGTCCTAGCCCAAAGGTTTTTTTTGTTTTTTTGGTCAAAGGTAATTTTCATTACCAAGAGAATACAAGTACATACAAAAGGGCCCAAATACAATGTAAACACAAAACAAAAAGTGAACCCCAAACACTAAACAAAAGCCCAACTCGAGAGGAGCCCAAAACAACAAAACACAAAAACAAAAAACCCTAAAAGACTAGATTCCTTCGCTGCCGTCGAAGAACCTGCCGCTGACCACAATCCAGCATCCCATGCCAGAGATCTCATCAAACACAGCCCTAAAGAAGAAGGCTCCATTTTCCTCCACTAAGCACCACACAAATCGAAACCGCAGCCACAAAAGAAAGAAGCCAAAGGGAAAGAACTTTCCCCCTAGCAATAAACCCGAAAACAACATACAATTGGAAGGTGGTGGTGTGTACACCATATGAGCCGAAGCTCTACACACCTTTCGAGAAAGCCGCAAAACGCGGGTGGAAGATATGGTTGCTGAATCAGACATTCGTGAGAACGATGGAGGACAGAAGCAAATGGAAAAGTAAAAAAATGGCGGGATTATAGTCATGGAGGTGAAAAAACTTGAAGGAGAAGAAGAAAAAGAAAGGTTGGAAGTTTTGGATTGAGACCAATGAAAGGTTAGATCAGAGGCAGTAAGGAGTGGATTACCAAGAAAAACGGGCAGGAAAACATGAAGAAAGCCAATTGCACAGAGAAGGGAAGAGAGACAAAAGAAGAAGGGATGCCACCGACCCTGGCCGGCGGTAGAGCAAGTTGACAAAATTGGAAGCACTCACAGACCGGTGAGAAAGTCTCTCACACATCCTTCTTGGCATTGATCAATTAATTTTTCTGTGTGTGTGACGTTAAATTGGCACGTAATGTTTACTACACGTAGATTATAACACTAAGTCTTGATCGGGAGAATGACATACATGAAATTGTTTTGTTATCTTATAGTGTTCAGGTCTAATTATGTATTTTTATGTGCAAGTTTTTCTTCACATGTAAATGTATTATTAGACTGAAACGTAGTATCAGAAAGGGCTTAATTGATCCAAGATTTATGTTTTGTCTTTCGTTTGTTACGAGAAATATATCAATCAATTCCGATTCTTTCTTTTCTATTGATTCTATAGTATCTTATTTTATGTAAGTTGCTATTTTTGATTAGAGACTTTTTTATTTTTTTATTTTTAAGTGATGGAAATGATAAGTGAGCAGAGGATGTGGTGCATTGCGAATTTGGGATGATTTGAGCAATCAATTTATTGATTGCATCTAGCTAACCCCGGCAAATGAGCCTTGATTATTGATCAATTTTGAGCCGTTGATCAACATTTTTCCTTAATAATTATGATAACTTGATAAGTGTATATCATGTCATAAAATGAGATTTCACTTTCATGCTACGTAACATTAATATTAGGTCCCACAACCTCTAGCTTTGTTCCACTTTCGTTCTTAATCCTCTTCTTTCTCCGATTATCCCACAGAAACTTCAAAACCATAGCAGTAACAAAACAGCTACCTAAAATCAAATAACCCAACAAACTCTATTCTCCCAAATAAACCTTCACCATTGCTAGATTTAAATAGTTTTAATTATAACCGTCCATCCTTCGTACCATTAAAAACTACGTAAGATGGAAGCTTTCCCCAAAAAAAAGCCTTTTTTTTTAATTTGATGCCTTTGAACATTATATTGTTTAGTCGTAACCAAAGTATTAAATATCGATAATATCGGAAATATCAGTAGTCCAAAAACATGGAAATTTTAATGGAAATATAGGGATACTATCGATATTGATAAAAATTGAATAAAAACCACGAAAATTGTAAGAAAAACTTGGAAATTTTTATTGAAACTTTGCGAGATGTTTATTTAGTCAATTATCTATTAGTTTATCACAAAACATTGGAAGGAAATGCATTGCATGATGGATTTAACTAATTTAAGTTGATTATATAGCGAGCTGGCAAACATTGTGAGTGTAGCAAATATATAAATATTTTAGCATATTTTCACAAAAACATAAGTGATATGGTGGTCAAGGTGTTGAATGAGTAAAATGGGAGGGGTTCGAATCCCCTTGGTGTTTTATTAAATATATAAATTTAAAAAACATGAAAATTTCGATGAAAATATTAAGATATTATGAATATTTTATACCTTAGTCGTAACCGAGGACCTCCGGATACCTTTTGTAGGAGCCACTGTCTTCACATAAAGCACTTATGCTTTCGATAGAAATACATTTATTAGAAATCCAAGTGTGTTTGAAAAAATAAATCAAGAAGCATGTATTTTACTTGACGAAGCATATGGCATGTGCCCTTCCTTATATATGACAAAATCATGTTGCGTAAACTGGTGCGATGAGAGATAAATGACCAGGGGGTTATTCAGTGGTTAGGGACGAATTTTAAGTTTGTATTTCACACGACACATTTTGAGTTTGATTTCTAACACTAGTGAATGATGGTGGCCAAAGAGATATTGAAATACCTCTATGAGTCTTTTCGACAAAAAAAAAAAATTGTCATCGTAAAGCCATTTGGAAACATTGATGGTATTCTCTCTTCCTTGTCCTTATTTCTGTAAGTGAATTATAATGGGGTATGTTCTACAAACTTTTCCTTGACCAAATACTTAATTTCAACATGAATGTGGCCACTAAATTTTGAATTATTGTCCATTAATTAACTGTTGAAAATACATAACAACAATCAACCGATGCTACACATGGATAATAACGCCAAGTATTGATCGGGCTAGTAATGTTACTGTCAAAGTTAAATGATATGATAACTACACACCATTAAACATAAGCTTCTTTTAGAGCAGATAATTATGTTTATTATTGGTGGTTTACAATTTTAGATTTTGTAGCATTTGCTCATACTCGTATTTCATTATGTTCTTGTTACTCTTTTTATTGCTCGTTTTGTCTTTGTGGGTATTGGCATAGTCCTCCCGCGTGTACTTTTTTTATTTACTTTCATTTATTATCAATAAAATTGGTGGAGAAAGGAAGGGCGAGGAGTTTCTGAGTAATTGTCCTCACTCTTTGGCAGAGGGTAGGTATCTCACACGTAATCATTGCCGAAAAACTAGTATCGTCTAATCTTTCTCTATTTAAAGAAAAAAAGAAAACTACAACTTGCCGAATGTAGTTAGAAAATCAAACCGTTTATCATCTTATGTTGTTTGATTATAAATTTATATTTACTAAAACCCAGTTGCCTGCACTGTTCATCATGTGAGAGGGGGTACTGTTCACCAGCAGTGAACGCCCCAATCTGCCCTCCCATTCCTGCCTTGCTGGTTATTTTTTCCGTTCCTGCTACAGTAAAATGGCGTTGTTGCCCTTATTCTTATCCGTCTTCTATTCTGATTTCTTCTGCTCTTTAACCACGTGTTGACCATCCTGGGTATCCCTTTTTCCCATTCGGCTATGTGTTGCATTTCAGAGTTCTTTCCTTTCATCTGCACTTTTTTGCTCGCAGTTTCTCCATTTTTTTCCCGTGCGTTCATCGCTCTGCCCACATCCTCTTCGATTCGACCGATATCTCTTCGATTCACTGGATTTTCTCTTCGATTCCAGTGCTCTTTTTCTTCTTTCCGACAGCGCCGTTCAGCTGCCTTTTCTTCTTTGGTCTCACAAACAGAGGTAATAATTTTTCAATTTTCAATTTTCTTTGGCTTTGGATTTCCTTTTTTTTTTTTTTTGCCTATATATTGCGTTTGCCATCATTTGTGTTGTTATCTGTGCTAAATTTTTGGGGATGAGTTGGTATAAACTGATACGGAGTTTTAGGAGGATTTGGGGTGCTGTCAATTTTTTTAATTAGGGTGATTATACCCTGAACCCTTGCTGATCATTGAAATTATTGTTGTTGTGTACTGTTATTTTATCAGTGTTGTTCTTGCTGCACAAACTAAACCATGCTCTCGGTCTCTTTCACGAAACCATCTCCTGTCCAGTCCTTATCGGATTGCATTCCTCTGTTTGATTGCTTCCTGTTGTGTTCTTACTAAATCTCTTAAGTGTTGTAAAGTATTCAAGGGAAGCCCTACAAATTCATCGAAAAGACCGAAAATAATATATGAGTGCAATTTGTTCTTCACAAAACCATATCCGTGCATCATGACCCCAGTGCATACCTGCATGTGAAACTCAATAATTTTATATGCGTTATCTTAAAAAATTAAAGCTGCACTTTTGCCAACAAAAGATCAAATTAAATGAAATTATTAAACAAATTCAGAAAAAAAAAAAAAAAAAAAAAGGAGTTTACATTAACAGTCCATCAGCTAGATTCTATAAAATAACATGAGCAACCCTAAATTTTTTTTGTTTGAGTCAATATTGTGCCTTCTAGATAACGAACAACTATTGAGAGATTTCAATCAATTTTGTACTTGCCAAGACCTTTCCAGTGACTTCCATCAGTCACATAGTTTTGCAATCACTAATCATGGTGCGTTGCCTAAATAATATGTGCAGCACACAAAATTAAGTTTCCTGAACTAAAAGTAGTCATTAGACACTTCCTAATGTAAATTAGCAATAGAAGGGAAAGCATGAACAGAGCAAATGTTATCTTCGTACCAACAATGATAAATTAGGAAACTGAAAATTGAGAGGTTGCTAGCTATAGATATTAGCTCTTAGGGTGGGAGATGAAATGAGATGCGTTCTATATGAGGCTAATACTCTACCCTTTTATAGAGAGAAAAAGTTGAGATTTTAGTGTAGCGATTGCCATTTTGTGCATGCATGCTTTAAGCAAATGACCAGAAAGATTGCTCTTTGAATATTCATTCGTGCAAATTTTCAGATAATTAAGCTGATGTGGGCCTACTAGGAATTAGGAACTTTTCTACGTATGCTTTTAAGTTGAAAAAATTTCAAACTTTTCGGTGGAGGGTACAATTATTTTAATCAAATTTTGTATATATTTCAAACAATCTTAATATACAGAAACTATAACAGTTAGTTCCCAATCTACTTGAACGGTATTTCCTCCAAGAAGGATAAACTCAATAGCCTCGCCAACACACTCAACACCCCCAATACCAGAAAGCAAGTAATCCATATCATCAAACTTTTTCCTTGGAATCTGATGTTTTGTGGTGCTTAAAATTATTGTCTTCTGTGGTTTTTGGTTTTTTTTTTTTTGATACTGTTCTGAATGCAGAAAGTATCAAGGCATGTTGATAGTCACATGTTCGATGTGTGTGTTTTGTGTTATGTATTTCTGAATGTGAATCTGTTGTTGTTTGTGCTAATTTGGTTAATGAGGTTTGTTTTTGTTTCAGATTAACTTTCTTCTGTTAAGGTGGTACCTAAAACAAGCGGTCTTGAAAAAAGGTTGGTTTTTTGATTTTCTTATTAGGGGCTTTTTAGCTGTTTCAATGAACTTCTTATGATGTGAATGAAAGTAAATTAAGTAGATCTGTTTGTGCATTGTTTTTGGTCATTGTGTTGGATTTTGGGTGTCTATGTTTTCCAATTTTGTATAGTTGTGTGTTTTGTTATGTAAGTGTGAGTGTGGATTTGTTCTTCTATGGATGAATTTAGCTAATCTGGTTGTTTTTAATTGCAGATTAATTTGTTTTCTGTTAAATTAATTGCCTGCTCGGGCGCTGGAACGCTGGTGTTGTAAAAAAGGTTGGTTTTACAATTCTTTTTTTTTCTATATGTTTTTTCAGTTGTTTGAATGGACCTTTTATAATATAGGTGAACCTGAATTAAATAGACGTGTTTGTATATTGTGTTTTGTTCAGGTGGATGAAACAAATGAAGAGATATAGTAAAAATGGCGTTTGTCTGTCTTATTTAGAATAGTTTAAACATTTGGCAAACTTAGGGATATTTTGAACTTCTCTATAAAAAAAATTTGAGTCTATTGATCATGTTTGTTTAATTGCAAATATTTTATTCGATGTGATTTTTGTTTTTAGTGTCTTCATTTCATTCAAGTATTTATCCATATTTTTAATGGTTTTGCCTTATTTGTCTTTATATTTGGAACAGGACACTTTAATTGGAAAAAAAAATTGGAACCAGCTTATTGTGGTGGTACTTTGTTGGTTCGTTTTTGAATTGGTTGGGCTTTTGCTGAATTGGTAAGAAAATTTACTTTTGGCACGGAAGTTGGTTTATTTATTGTTATCAATGTTCTTGATCAATAGGGACACATGTGTTTTGTTCTGTGTTTGTGAAATGAGTGTATTAGAAGAATTGCATTTTTTGCACTTTTTTTTAATGTGTGTTCTATCTTCGTTAATAACGTTTGTTTTTTTGGTTTTTTTTTCTTTTTTGGTGTGCTTTGCCACTCTCTGTTATCAAATTGCTTTAATAGTTTGTTCTCACCATGTCAAAAAGACGTTTAGATGCAATAATGAATGGTGCTATAGAGCAAGAAAAAGAATTCATTCGCAATGAATATAATGTTGACCCTAAATATCAACATCAATCCAAGAAAGTGTCTAGAGCAGATTATATCGATCGATGTGGGGACACCATTTTGTCTCAAAGTGTTACCTTTCTTGGTCGCAATTTGAAAAATGTGGGACAATGTAGCACTAGCATATCTTCTGCTAACCAATATGCTTTTGAGAGCTTGGATTCTGCAAATTATGATGGATCAAATCGTATAATTTCTGGTGAAAATATTTGTTCCATTTCTGACAAAAAGGGGAAAAAAATTGTTAACACGGCAGATTCTCCAGCAAACACAGTTAAAAAAACAATTGACCAACGCAATTATAATCTTATGAGTAAGGGTCAAGCCTATTTTCAACATAATAGAAAAGGTAAGTTTTTAATTTATATATAAATATAATTTGTCATAAATTTTGATTCTCTTATTCATTTCATTACATTATACTTATATTTTTTTTCTTTTTTCTTTTTTTAATTTTTATCCATTTTTTGTGTAGTGGTTTGCAAAGACTATGTGGACTTGGGAGATAAAGTTTATAAATGTGTTGATTGTGGTGCTCATTTTTGGTTGAAAGAATCTCTCAAACAGTGTAAAAAAGATAAGCCCGTTTTCACCCTTTGTTGTCAACAAGGAAAAATAAAATTTCCAATTCCAAAACCAACACCACCTTTTTTAGATTATTTGCTTGATCCAACTAAGGGTTCAAAAAGTTCATCATTTCGAGAAAATATTAGGGCTTACAATTCCATGTTTTCATTTACTTCAATGGGAGCTAAAGTTGATCACTCGATTAACAATGGAACAAGTCCTTACATTTTCAAAATCAGTGGTCAAGTATGTCATTTGATGGGATCTCTTTTGCCTGCTGATAATGAATCTCCAAAATTTGCTCAGTTGTATGTTTATGATACATATAACGAGGTAGAAAATCGTCTTAAAGCTTTTAACTCTGATGAAAAAAATGAAAGGTTTGATCCAGCTATTGTTGAAGGTTTGATTAAAATGTTTGATACAACAAATGAATTAGTCAAACAATTTCGAATAGCAAGAGATAAATTTGAAAATGGTGGTCTTTCCTCTCTAAAAATGACATTGTTAGGAAGACAAATAAATGATGGCAAACAATATGAGCAGCCAACAAATGATGAAATAGGCGGTTTAGTAGTTGGTGATATAGGTCATTTTGATTCTAATAGAGATATTATTATAGAGTCCAAAAGTCATGAGTTAAAACGTGTTACCAAATTGAATCCAAAATTTATGTCTCTGCAATATCCCATTCTTTTTCCCTACGGCGAAGATGGGTATAGACCAGATTTAAAATGGAATGAAAATTATAAAGGTCAAAAAATCAAGAGACAAAGAGTGCCCATGAGAGCTTTCATAGCTTACCAAATTCAAGAACGAGGATCATCATTGCCTACATTGTTAAAGGGAGGTAGACTTTTTCAACAATATTTGGTCGATTCTTTTGCAACACTTGAAGAAGACAGATTAGATTATATCAAGCAAAATCAAAAAAATTTAAGAAGTGAAGTTTATAAAGGAATTTATGATGCATTGACAAGGGGTGATAATGATGCAAATAATTTAGGACAAAAAATTGTGTTACCTGCTTCATACACAGGAAGTCCAAGGTATATGATTAATAATTATCAAGATGCTATGGCTATTTGCAGAGAGCACGGACATCCTGATTTATTCATAACATTCACCTGTAATGTTAAGTGGCCAGAAATTGTAAGAGAATTTGAAAACAAACCAGGATTCAAACCTGAAGATAGACCAGATATAATTTCAAGGGTCTTTAAAATGAAGCTTAATCATATGCTTGAATTTATCAAATCTGGAAAGCCTTTTGGAGAGGTTGAAGCAAGTAAATTTCCAAAACTCATCTCTACGCTTATTTCATATTTTACAGATTGTTATTGTTAAACTTACTTCTTCTTTTTTATTTGTTTTTCTATTTTGTACAAACAGATGTTTGTACAATTGAATTTCAAAAAAGAGGTTTGCCCCATTCTCATATGTTGATATGGTTGAAAGCAAATTACAAATGTTTTTCAGCGGCTGATATAGATTCTATCATTTCAGCTGAAATACCTGATAAAATTCTTTATCCACAGCTTTATGAAATTGTTAGTCAATTTATGATTCATGGTCCATGCGGTCACATTAATCCAAAATCTCCTTGCATGCATGAAAACAGATGTTCTAAAAATTTTCCTAAATCTTACAAAACCGAAACCATTTTTGAACCAAATGGTTTTCCAGTCTATAAAAGATCTGCAAATGATGGAAAATACATTGTAAAAAATGGAATAAAAATTGATAACAGTTTTATTGTTCCTTATAACGCAGACTTATTATTGAGATATAATGCTCACATAAACGTTGAATCATGTTGTCAATCCATGCTTATTAAGTATTTATTCAAGTATATAAATAAAGGTTCAGATAGAGCACGTTTAGTTCTTCAAGAAAATCCAAATGATGAAATATTAGCATATCTAAATTGTAGATACATATCTCCTTATGAAGCTGTTTGGAGATTATTTCAATATTCAATGCATCATAGAGAACCTTCCGTAGAACGATTACCAGTACATTTACAGTTAGAGCAAAGTATTGTTTTCAGTGGTGATCAATCGTTAGAATCAATTATAAATCAAAAACGTTTTGAAAACACAATGTTAACAAGTTGGTTTGAAATGAACCAAATTTTTAATGAAGCACGTGCACTGACTTATGCACAAATGCCCTCAAAATTTTTGTATGATGCACGCAAAAAAACTTGGAAACCAAGGAAACAAAAAGGATCAATCGGTAGAATTGCGTATGTGCATCCTGCATCTGGTGAATTATATTACTTGAGAATGCTTTTGAATATTAAAAAAGGTGCACTCAGTTTTGATGATATAAAAACTGTCAATGGTGTTGTACATCCTTCATACCATGCAGCATGTAAATCATTAGGATTATTAGGCGATGATAAAGAATGGATTGAAGCTTTATCGAATGCTATAAATGTTGCATCGTCTGCTCAACTTAGACAATTGTTTGTCACAATAATTTTGTTTTGTGATGTCGCAAGTCCTCAAATTCTTTTTGATAGTTATTGGAAAAACATGTATGATGACATTTTATACAAGTTGCGTAAGATTTTTGGAATTCCTGATATGATTGTCCCACAAGATGAATTGAAAAATTCTGTGTTGTTTGAACTAGAATTGCTTTTTAATAATGCATCTACTTCTTTGAAAAACTATCATTTGCCCATGCCTAATGCAGAAAAAATGTTAGAAATAAAAAACAGGCTTTTGAGAGAAGAGTTAAACTACGATTGTCAAGAACTATACAAAAAACATACAGTCTTAAAATCACAACTTAATGAGGGTCAAAAACATGTTTACAATACTGTTATAAATGCTGTGGATACAAAAAAAGGAGGTCTATTTTTTGTTTATGGTCATGGAGGTACTGGAAAAACTTTTTTATGGGATGCAATTATAAGCAAGCTTAGATCTGAAGGTAAAATTGTTTTGGCTGTAGCATCATCAGGAATAGCATCATTATTATTACCAGGTGGTAGAACAGCTCATTCTAGATTTAAAATTCCTTTGGTTATCACTGATTCATCAATTTGTCCGATAAAGAAAAAAACTCATCTTGCTGGATTAATTGAAAAAACAGACTTAATTATATGGGATGAAGCACCTATGAATCATAAATATTGTTTTGAAGCATTGGATAGATCACTTTCAGACATTTTGTCCGATTTGAATCATTTAGATAGCAATGCCCCATTTGGTGGTAAGATACTTTTGTTGGGTGGTGATTTTCGACAAATATTACCTGTTATTCCTGCAGGAACTAAAGAAGATATAATAAATGCTTCATTGAATAGTTCTTATTTGTGGCCACATTTTAAAATTTTTCATTTGAAAGAAAATATGAGATTGTCAAAAATTGGATTAAGCATTGAAGAAAAAATGAAAATAAGTTCATTTGCAAACTGGATTTTACAAATAGGTGACGGACAAATTAATAATGCAAATGGTACAAATAATTCAAATGAAAAAGATGCATCTTTGATTGAAATACCTGAAGATTTGATGGTGGATTCTTCTATAAATTCCATACATTCAATTTTTTGTGCAACTTATCCCAATTTTGAAAATTGTTTTGACGATTTTGTATATTTAAGAGAGCGAGCTATTATAACACCTAGAAATACAGTTGTTACAGATATAAATAATTATATCATCGATTTATTACCTGGAGAGAAACACACATTTTTGAGTTATGATTCTTTGTGCTCTTCAAATACAAATGTTGAAAATCTTGAAATAATGTATCCCACTGAATTTTTGAACAAACTTGACTTCAATGGTTTACCTGCACACAATTTGGTTTTAAAAATAGGAATGCCCATTATGTTATTACGAAATTTAAATCAATCTTTAGGTTTATGTAATGGAACTAGATTAGTAGTTACTCAATTGTTTAGTACAATTATTGAAGCTAAGATTCTTGCTGGAAGCAATATTGGTCACAAAGTTTTCATACCAAGAATTACTCTTACAGCAACAGAAAGCAAATGGCCATTCATTTTTAAAAGACGTCAATTTCCAGTTAGACCATGTTATGCAATGACAATTAATAAAAGCCAAGGTCAATCTTTGAAACAAGTTGGTTTATATCTTCCAGAACCTGTTTTTACACATGGTCAATTATATGTTGGATTGTCTAGAGTAACATCGAGAGATGGTTTAAAAATTTTGATAGAAAATGGAGAAAGTGATGCTAAAAACTGTACTCTAAATATTGTCTTTAAAGATGTATTACAAAATTTACAAGAAAGTTTTTAGTTTTGCAAAATCATGTGTAAATATTTATAAAATCCTTGCTTTTAATTTTATTAAATTGTTTTCAGTTTTAATTTTGTAGTGGCACACCTGTTTTCAAGTAATTTACATTTTTTCTCTACACTATGTTGGTCACTTATTAATAAATGTTAAATGTCGTACAAATTTGATTTCAATTTTACATTTACCAGGTTTTAGCGTTGGGCTCAAACTGCACAGCATTTAAAAAAAATAGCAGGTAATTAGACTAATTATGGTACACGTTTTTCTAATGTGCAACAAACAAAAAGTTCAAAATTCTTAGTTTAGTGTGACTAGATAAATCTGATTATCAGTTTATAAACATTGTTACCTTCCTCTGGTGTCACAGTTACAACATTTTCAACATGATTTTTCTGCTTTTTACATCTGCATCATCCATTCTTTGCAAAAGCTCAAAAGAAGTTTGATCATCCTACATATACCACACATTGGTAAGTTAATCTCATCTACTTTTTTTGCTTTGCTTAAATCATAAATTGATAAATTTTACTTCTTTTTGATGTTTTATTGGAAATTCTTTAGTTAATCATTTTACTAATCATAATCACACTTCTTAATCTTATTTGATAATGAAATAACAATTATTTTAACTAGGATAACAACAAATAACTGTTTGTTTTACCTGTAAAATTTTATGATATGCACAGTATATACCAATTGTATCATGTGACTAAGTACAATTAGTGACATTCGTTCAGGTCTTTTAATTTCATCTGTTAAACAAGTGTATAGTGATTGGATACGTTAGTTGTCGTTCATGCGAGTCCACATAAGTACAAAAGCTGGTGTTCTGTAGACACATTTTTTGTGTTAAAACCATCGACCTCAAAATATTTTGTAAACTTAACTACAACATTTTCTCATGTTCTAATAAATGTAGATATAAATGTAGCTTACATAATTAATCTTTGTACCTAACATGCAATTGTCATTATTGACATTTTGATTGTTGGTGTTAATCAGCTTTCTACAAAACCAAAAACCCTCAATTACAAAGAACTGCAGAAACTGGAATTAAAAACCTACAACAACAGGATTCGGTGGTATGTACAAAATTTTAAACATTATTGGCTTTTTTCCATTTGTATTTTCTATTTAAATTCAATGTTTACTAACCTTTCTCTTCAGGGGAATCAGTTGTTACCGATCCATATAAAAACTACCTTCTTTTTACCTTATTTGAAGACATGCTCAATTCTTTCTTTGAGCGCTGGTGGGTTCAATTGAACATCCAAAAATCTGACTCAAACTATCCCCATCACAAATATACCTCTCTATTCGTCAATGATTTCATCCTCATATTGTATTTTTAATAGGAGCATCTTAATTTATTTTTCAATTTATTTTTTTTGGACGTTCAACTTCAACCCATCATTGAACAGCCAACTAATTGACAATGTCTCCAAGCCTGGCAAAAAGAACAAAGTGTTTATATGCATCGGTAACAACTGATTCCTCTGAAGAGAAAAGATGGAAATGATGATTTTTTTCTGCAAACAATGAAAGCTCAAGTAACAGAGCAAGTAATATATGTGTTACGTAGAGACACAAAAGCAGTTGTATCTGATCCATCTTTGTAGACCATCTCATTTCATTTTTACCTTGAAAATGCTACTCATACAATTGCTAAGTAACAATCTTACCATTTATATAATTCCAACTATTGTTATTGTTTAAATTCTTTAACTTAATTCTACCGTTTAGACCAAAACATGTAAACAATCATATAAGCTACTTTTCTTCTAATGTCTATTTCCGAGATAATCCATTATACTTACAACCATACAATAATTTTTGTTCTGTGGTTAACTGCTTCTAACTCATAACATACACAATTTCTAATCCCACAACACTCTATCACATGTAAAAATAGATTTGAATACCTTTTACTAGCATACTTTTATATAGATTTTCTTTTTCTTTTTTTTTTAATTTTTTTCCCGCTTTATATACTATTCTCATAATCCCTCAGCATTACTTCATTTTGTTCTCTCAAAATCATATATTAATATTGACTTAAAACTGTTGGATACATGACTGCAATTTGTTTCTCAATTCAAAATATTGCATTTATGATTGTTTCAATTGTTTTGTAACCCTTGCACCTCTGTCAAAAATTGATTGTTCATTCTCAATCTTATATAAACCCACATTCTTCTCAAAACTTCATATGTTGTTCTGATAATCTCTCATTGCCCATAATTGGCTGCTCATTGTCAATCTTATATATTCACGTTTAAACCATGTGAACAAATTGATAATCATTGTATTCTGTTTTCCTTACAGCTTCGTGTGAAAAATTGGTATGAAATTTTCTTTACAATTGTAAGTCATTGTGCCAATCATGGCAATCTTGAACCACAATATGTAGCTCAAAGTTGGCTTGCATCTAATTCAGTTATTTGCTTGCACAACTTTGAATCACTAGCTTTAACAATGTGAGTAACCGAAATCAACCCCAGTTCATGTTAAAACGATATCATAATTTTGGTTATCGTCAGAGCTGAGAACTCAGAACATTTTTTTATATCTTTTCCATTTTTGAAATTTAGAAATTGAATTACTTTTCTATACCTTTTTTTTTAATTTTAAAATCTTTTCTATACCTTTGAAACATAATTTTTTACACAATCTCTAATCCCGCAGCAACGCGCGGGTAAACTTTCTAGTGAGTTCTAAATTACACCAAACCGAACTGAACAAGAAAGAGAGAAACCAATTAATCCTTGAAAGGACATGTGAGATAATACAAAATTGGCATGGACTGCTTGAAACTAGAATCTTCGTTTGCATCTTGGAGCATGTCACACATGTCTTGTTGTATTGCCACTAAACATCCGACCAAAAACCATCTCTCTTTCGAAACCAATACCACAAGTTTCTTATCAGTTAAGAACCAACCAAACAAATACTTTGGAATGTTTACTTAAATTAGAATTTAAAATATCTTAATTTTTGAGTTTTCTGCGTTTATTAAAAATGAGTATGAAATTATTCTACTTCTTAACTTTTCGAAAAAGTGTGAGTTTCTTCTTAAAATCCATAATCAAATACCCAAAAATCTGAAATCAGTTTAACTAAGGGGGATTTGATTGATCCGATTCCCTTTCGTTACTTCATCTATTTTCTTGGTTCTTCAGTTCCTTCTCCCATTTATATCAAGTAAACACGGAAATTTTGATGGAAATATCGATGACATCGGAAATATCGGTAGTCCAAAAACACGAAAATTTCGATAAAAATATCGGAATATTATGAATATTTTATACCTTGGTCGTAACCGAAGACCCCCCGGATAGCTTTTGTAGGAGCCACTGTCTTCACATAAAGCACTTATGCTTTCGATAGAAATACATTTATTAGAAATCCAAGTGTGTTTGAAAAAATAAATCAAGAAGCATGTATTTTACTTGACGAAGCATATGGCATGTGCCCTTCCTTATATATGACAAAATCATGTTGCGTAAACTGATGCGATGAGAGATAAATGAACAAGGGTGATTCAGTGGTTAGGGACGAATTTTAAGTTTGTATTTCACACGACACATTCTGAGTTTGATTTCTACACTAGTGAATGATGGTGGCCAAAGAGATATTGAAATACCTCTATGAGTCTTTTCGACAAAAAAAAAAAGAAAAAGATTGTCATCGTAAAGCCATTTGGAAACATTGATGGTATTCTCTCTTCCTTGTCCTTATTTCTGTAAGTGAATTATAATGGGGTATGTTCTACAAACTTTTCCTTGACCAAATACTCAGTTTCAACATGAATGTGGCCACTAAATTTTGAATTATTGTCCATTAATTAACTGTTGAAAATACATAACAACAATCAACCGATGCTACACATGGATAATAACGCCAAGTATTGATCGGGCTAGTAATGTTACTGTCAAAGTTAAATGATATGATAACTACACACCATTAAACATAAGCTTCTTTTAGAGCATATAATTATGTTTATTATTGGTGGTTTACAATTTTAGATTTTGTAGCATTTGCTCATATTCGTATTTCATTATGTTCTTGTTACTCTTTTTATTGCTCGTTTTGTCTTTGTGGGTATTGGCATAGTCCTCCCGCGTGTACTTTTTTCATTTACTTTCATTTATTATCAATAAAATTGGTGGAGAAAGGAAGGGCGAGGAGTTTCTGAGTAATTGTGCTCACTCTTTGGCAGAGGGTAGGTATCTCACACGTAATCATTGCCGAAAAACTAGTATCGTCTAATCTTTCTCTATTTAAAGAAAAAAAGAAAACTACAACTTGCAGAATGTAGTTAGAAAATCAAACCGTTTATCATCTTATGTTGTTTGATTATAAATGAGTTCTAAATTACACCAAACCTAACCGAACAAGAAAGAGAGAAACCAATTAATCCTTGAAAGGACATGTGAGATAATACAAAATTGGCATGGACTGCTTGAAACTAGAATCTTCGTTTGCATCTTGGAGCATGTCACACATGTCTTGTTGTATTGCCACTAAACATCCGACCAAAAACCATCTCTCTTTCGATACCAATACCACAAGTTTCTTATCAGTTAAAAACCAACCAAACAAATACTTTGGAATGTTTACTTAAATTAGAATTTAAAATATCTTAATTTTTGAGTTTTCTGCGTTTATTAAAAATGAGTATGAAATTATTCTACTTCTTAACTTTTCGAAAAAGTGTGAGTTTCTTCTTAAAATCCATAATCAAATACCCAAAAATCTGAAATCAGTTTAACTAAGGGGGATTTGATTGATCCGATTCCCTTCCGTTACTTCATCTATTTTCTTGGTTCTTCAGTTCCTTCTCCCATTTATATTAAGTAAACATGTTCTTCAAGTATTCGCAAAAAATTATATTATGTTTCAAAGTTGCATCAGTTTCGAATAAATAGAATACTTTTGTTTAGAACTAGTTGGGTTAGCGGTGAAGACAGATGATATCAGCTCCCATGCGACTAAAAGAAAACGAATACTATAGTCATACTGATACACGTACACTCCTGTTTCTCTTACGTAGCAAAGTCTTTGCATGCATGATGCACTTTGTGAGTCGGGACTAATTAGTAGGGGAGGGGAGTACAGAGATTCGATTACAAAGCCTACTCTGTTTCCCTATATACATATTCGTTGCAGCTTTTGAGAGACTTGAAAGGCATGCAGGTGCTTGATATCTCTGCATTCGTTAATCATTTGCAGTTTGTGCCAATTAATCCTTCTTTCACCATACACTGCAGATTATGAGTAGCGTTTTTTAACTTTTGATAAAATCTTAAAAACATGAGAATTTGGATTTTTTGGACCACACGATCATGATACATATAGATTAGTGACGAGCTAGTGCTTTCCTTCTTGTTCATCGGCGTTTTGCAATAGAGCTTTTTCTGCGTTGAGATTCCCAGATGATTACTCAAGAGATGCACAAACTATACTATAAATATAGCCACAATATCACTTCTTTTTCGACAAAGGATTTTCGTACTTACGAATTGATACTCAGAATTCATGTGTAGTGTACTTGTTATATTGACGAGTTTATCGTTCTCTACTAGGTTTTGATAAATCAATTACAACTCATTAGATTGAATTATCATAAGCACAAAATTTCATTAAAGATGCACAAAAGCGATAAATAATTAATGGAGAAGAATCTAGAAATATTACTAGAGACAAATTAGATTCTAAAAACAAACCTTCTTTAGAAAGTGAATACAATGTATACAAGACAAGTTTATACTATGTACTATTTTTCAATAAAATGATTTTGTTTTTGAAAGCGAAGTGACTTTCAACTTTCAAGTAGGCAAAAGGAAAGCAGCTTTTTACATCATCAAAAGATCAATTATTTACATGTTGTGGGGATAGCAATTCAAACCCATCCAAAAGCTATTTTCCGAGAGGGGACCTTTAGTGGGGTTCCCCTAAAACCCTAAAATCTGATTGGGGACAAAAAATTGACAATGTATCAGACCAGCGGACCGGCGAGAGAATAGGACCCAATAGCCCCAGCAATCATGTCCAACCCATGCCGACGATTGCGCAGGAGGGAGCCCAAGCGAGAGGCCCGGCTTGAAGCCGGTGGCCCGAGAGTCCGAGGTGAAGTTGATGCAACGCTAACGTTAGGCACACTTTAATTTTTTTTTTTTTTGTTGCATCAAGCGCGTGCATAACACGCGCGAGTGGGGGCGTGTCCCCGACAAGTTTTCAGGTAGTGGGGCCCACGACGCAAAATTATGAAATGTTACCATTGGTGGGACACGTGGCGCGACGTCGTCCATTAGATTTCAACGGGTACTTTTTCTTGACCGTTGGATTTCCAACTGTAAAAAAAAAAATTCAAACCTTCATTAATTTCAGCCGTTGGATTTGAGATCAACAGTGTACATTATTCACCTTTATAAATTAAAAAAATAACAATAAAAAAATCTGAAATTTTACCATTGTGCCACGTGGCACAATTTGGAGGGTTAGATTTCAAAAAAAAATTAATCCAACGACTGAAATTAATTATGTGAATAAAAAATGTAAAAAATTCAAAAAAAAAAAAATTTTACTTTTTAATAAATACATTCTCATTATCTTCTATCTTACACCACAATTTCATATTTTCTCAAACACTTTCAACCACATTCCAATCTTTCTCTCAAAGTTTCAATCCAATTGGTTTCCAACAAAATGACTAATGATGCAAGTACGAATTGGACGCTTATTGAAGATGTTACGTTGTGTTCTAGCTGGGTTGAAGTTACTCATGATCCAATTACGGGTAATGAGATGCAGTTGCGAGAAATGTGGAGTCTTATTCATACCAATTATCTTGAGAAAATTGGTGGGAAAAGAACCAAAGAATTGATTTCCAGTCATTGGAGAATACTCAGCCAATCGTTTAGTCTTTGGAGAGACGTTGGCACAAGCTAGTAGTAATCTTCGAAGTGGGGAAAATTTAGCGAATCAGATAACAATATATTATTTATTTGTTTGTACTATACCCAAATTTACATTAGCTACTTTGATTATAATTATTTCTTCTCCCGCATTGTGTAGACACTTCAAGCACAAGCTTGGTATAATGCCAAAACCAAAAACAAAAACAAATCATTCACATGGTGGGAATGTTGAAATATTGTCAAAGATTGTCCTAAATTCAGAGTTGTGCCTGTCAGTCCAAAAGTTGTCATGAACAACACCCCTCTACACTCTACGCCCGATCATGCCTCGCATGTTCATGAGGATGACATAGAAAAAAGTGCCGAAAACACCCATTGAACAAGCGTAGAGGTCAACCCATTATCCAATTAGGCCTCAAGGTAAGAAGGCTTCAAAGAGAGAAGAGAGTGCTTCCAAGAATGATTATACAAAATAGATGGAAGAACTTGCCCGCCAAGGTGAATTGACTTTGGCGTGGGAAATGGCTAATTTGAGGCTGATAAGGCTAGAGAGGAGCAAAAGCTGCAGCTGTTGAGAGATTATTTCAAGCTAATGAGAGAGAAAGAAAGCTACTTAGGCAAGAAAGGGAAGAGCTTAGAGAAGAAGGAAGGGCTCAACAAGATTGTGACAATATCAAGGAGCCTATAGAGGCGATGTCTCTGAATTCTAAATATTTTTAGAATTCGGAGAAAGTGGACGTGGTGCGAATGAGGCGTGCAAGAAAAGCAAGAGCAAGAGGCGGTGGTCCAAGCACGACAATAGGAGATGATCCTAGCACCACAAATTGGTTAGGTGATGATTTTCCATTCACGAGGGACTAGGGAATTTGTTTTTAATAATTTTCCAATCACTTTGAATTGTAATTTCTTATTTATTGAATAGAGTACTTTATGTTGTTTCCAATTTATTGAATTTAGTACTTTATTGAAACTAAGAGTATATTTATTTAATTTGGTAATTTATTTAAACTAAGAGAATCTTTATTCAAAGGACATAAACACACCAAATAAAATTACATAAACATACCAAATAATAAATAAAAAAACTCACTAAATGAACTTAAAAAACACTCCAAATAAAATTAAATAAAAACAAACACTCTAAATGAACTTAAGTATCTTGAGCTTGCTTTAATTCCCACTGGTACTCTATCAAGTCAATTTGTTGGGCACTGTGCATATATGGGTCCTGAAGTGCAATATATTGTTGAATGAGCCTTTCATTGTAACGTCCATCCCTTTGTAATGGCTCGTGTTGCACGGGTTTTTCGGTGGTGTCATGAGCACAATATATTTGTGTTCTAGAATTGTTCATTGTGTCTGGCTCATATTCATCAACGACATCATAATCGTACTCATCTTCCACAATCATGTTGTGAAGAATGATGCACGTCATCATGATGGATCGAAGCGACTTTAAATCAAACATTCTGGCAACACCGCTGACAATCGCCCAACGAGCTTGGAGGATACCAAAACAACGCTCCACACCCTTTCTACACATCTCTTGACAGCTTGCAAAGTGTTTTTCCTTTGCACTTCGTGGAGGTGGCACTATTTTGACAAACAATAACTACCTTCGGTAAATGTCGTCTGCTAGGTAGTATGGCTCGTGGTACTTATGTCTGTTGACCCAGTACGTGACCCTTGCTTTTCCTTGCAGGACATCGTTGAACATTGGGGATTGGGCAAGGACATTGAGGTTATTTTAAGCTCCCAGAACCCCGAAAAAGGCGTGCTAAATCCATGTATCAAATGATGTCACCGCCTTCAAAATGATACTTTTTGCTCATTTTCTATCCCCATAAGCTCTTTGCCATACACTTGGAAAATCTTTCCAAGTCTAATGCATATAGTCGATGCTTCAAATCATCCTAGGAAAACCTCGCATCTCGCCTTTCTTCAGAAGCCTTTGCAAATCCATCTTAGTAGGTCTCCAGAGGTACTTTGTGGTGTAGATAAATTCGATTGAGGAGCAAAACCTCATTAGGGACTCAAGAATAGTTGATTTTCCATCCTCGCTATCTCTTCCACTTGGTTTGTAGATGCTCCATATGCAAGCATCCGCAATGCAGCAATATATTTTTACTCAGGAATGAGACCCTTAACACCAAAAGCATCCTCATTTTGCACAAAGTAAGAATCATGGTTTCAAACAACAACCATGATTTTGTTGAACACATGTCATTCCATTCTAAAACAACGTCTAAAGTACGTATCAGGGAATGCACTGTTACGGATAAAATAATCGTCCAAAAGATCCTTACCTCATCGTTGCCTGCTTTTGTCAATGTTTGCAGAACGACTGGGCCTGGAGATCTGAGCCACAGCTTGGATAACTCAACAAGAATGTGAGGTTTTTTTACTTCTTACTTTGTCATCTCTCGTTCTACGCTTCTCATCATATTCTTCTTCCATCTCATTTTGAGCCACCTTGAGATTGAACATTTCTTCCCCTTGCTTAAACAATTATTTATCTTGCTCCTCGATTTCCCAAAACATCCTTAAAGAAAAAGACATTGTAAGAAGGAAGCAGAAACTATGAATAATGATAAGAGATTTTGATTTTGGTGTGTGATTTATTAGGATGAATGGTGGGTTATATGGAGGAAAAAAAAGGATTAGGTTGTAGATAATGCCATGTGGCATGCTGTCATTCGTTAAAAATCTAGTCGAAATCTATCTTTAAAGATTGTAAACAGATTGTGACACGTGGCGTGACATGATTGATTAAAAATCTTATCGGAAATCTATCCTCAACGATTTTGAAAAGGTAATGACACGTGGCACGACAGTATTGGATTAAAATCTTATCGAAATCTATTCACCTGGTAAAAATATTGGAATATTGGAATAATGCCAAAACCAAAAACAAAAACATAAGCTTGGTATAATGCCAAAACCAAAAACAAAAACAAATAATTCACCTGGTGGGAATGTTGGAATATTGTCAAAGATTGTCCTAAATTCAGAGTTGTGCATGTCGGTCCAGAAGTTGTCATGAACAGTACCCATCTACACTCTACGCCCGATTATGCATCGCAGGTTCATGAAGATGGCATAGAAGAAGTGCCGAAAACGCCCCCTGAACAAGTGTCAGGGTCGACCCGTTATCCAAATAAAATTAAATAAACACACCAAATAAAAACAAACACACTAAATGAACTTAAGTATTTTGAGCTTGTTTCAATTCTCACTAGTGTTCTATCAAGTCAATTTGTTAGGCATTGTGCATATATGGGTCCTAAAGTGCAATATATTGTTGAATGAGCCTTTCATTGTAACGTCCATCCCTTTGTAATGGCTCGTGTTGCACGGGTTCTTTGGTGGCGTCATGAGCACAATATATTTGCGTTCTGGAATTGTTCATCGTGTCTGACTCATATTCATCAACGACATCATAATCGTACTTATCTTCCACAATCATGTTGTGAAGAATGATGCATGTCATCATGATGTATCGAAGCGACTCTAAATCAAACATTTTGGCAACATTCCTGATAATCGCCCAACAAGCTTGGAGGATACCAAAACAGCGCTCCACATCCTTCCTACACTTTTCTTGACAGCTTGCAAAACGTTTTTCCTTTGAACTTTGCAGAAGTGGCACTGTTTTGACAACCGATAACCACCTTGGGTAAATGTCGTCTGCTATGTAGTACGGCCTGTGGTACTTATGTCCGTTGACCCAATACATGGCCCTTGGTGATTTTCCTTGCAGGACATCGTTGAATATTGGGGATTGGGCAAAGACATTGAGGTCATTTTGAGCTCTCAAAACCCCAAAAAGGCGTGCCAAATCCATGTATCAAATGATGCCACCGTTTCTAAAATGATACTTTTTACTCATTTTCTATTCCCATAAGCTCATTGCCATGCACTTGAACAGTTTTTCCAGGTTCAGTGCATACAGTCGATTGTTTCAATCATCCTAGGAAAACTTCACATCTCGCCCTTCTTCAGAAGCTTTTGCAAGTCCATCTTAGTAGGTATCCGGAGGTACTCTGTGGTGTAGATAAATTCGATTGAGGAGCAAAACCTCATCAGGGACTCAAGAATAGTTGATTTTCCCATCCTCGCTATCTCACCCACTTGGTCTGCACTCCATATGCAAGCATCTGCAAGGCAGCAATAATTTTTTCCTCATTTTGCACAAAGTAATAATCATGGTTCCAAACAATAATCATGATTTTGTTGAACAAATGTCATTCCATTCTAAAACGGCGTCTAAAGTACGTATCAGTGAATACATTGTTACAAACAAAATAATCGTACAAGAGATCATTACTTTGTCGTTGCCTGCTTTTATCAACGTTTGCAGAACGGCTGAACCCGGAGATCTGACCCACAACTTGGATAACTCGACGGGAATGTGAGGCTTTTTGGCTTTTTGCTTTGTCATCTCTCATTCTATACTCCTCATCCCTTTCATCTTCCATATCATTTTGGGCCACCTGGAGATTGAACATTTCTTCCCATTGCTTAAACAATTATTTCTCTTGCTCCTTGATTTCCCACAACATCTTTGAAGAAGAAGACATTGTAAGAAGGAAACAAAAACTATGAATAATGATAGAGATTTTGATTTTGGGGAAGAAAGAAGCAAAAACTATGAATAATGATAGAGATTTTGATTTTGGTGTGTGATTTCTTAGGATGGATGGTGGGTTACATGGAGGAAAAAGAAAGGATTAGGTTGTAGATAATGCTACATGGCATAGCATAATTCATTAAAAATCTGATCGAAATTTATCCTTAAAGATTGTAAATAGATTGTGACACATGGCGCGACGTAATTGATTAAAAATCTTATTGGAAATCTATCCTCAACGATTTTGAAAAGGTAACTACATGTGGCGTGACGGTATTGGATAAAAATCTTATTGAAATCTATCACCAAAAATTGTCTTATCAGATAGTGACACGCGGCGCAACGAGAACGATTAAAAATCTTATCCGAAATTACAAATAAAATTATTTTTTATGATTTTATAAAATAAAAAATACTAATATTTTATTGCCTATTATCATGGCTATTCAGTTTAGGGATGGAGATGCAAAAGACAGTTACTGTTAATTAAAGGCAGTTACTGCTCACTGGGTGGATTCAATAGTGAGTAGCCATGGGGGGCCTTTGCAATGCTAGAGTTTGAGTTGTATTTGGTGCCTGAATATTTAACGATGTCTTCACCTATCTATATGCTGCAAGAAAATATACAACCAAAGTTATACAAACAATTGACAAACTCAGGTCAAATAAAAAATATTAGGTTTTGTGACGGTGTTATCTTGATTTCCAGTAGTTCCTGTGTGTCTAAAGAGTAGGATTATCTCCCCTCATATACAAACAATTGACAAACTCAGGTCAAATAAAAAATATTAGGTTTTGTGATGGTGTTATCTTGATTTCTAGTAGTTGCCTGCGTGCAGAAAGAGTAGGTATAGACATTGAAATTTCGGTAAAATAAATGTTGACCAATAATTAAAATTTCAACGCTCACGTGCCACATAAATTTTACACGCAGCGTATGACTCGACGAAAAATTGAAAAGAGCCAGAAAAGCCATCAAATAGGACAGTGTCAACACCTGGCAGAAACGACTTATTTCATCTGATTATTTAAATCCAAAAATCAAGTTTTGGAATTCTATAAATAGGAAGCCATTCCATTCATTTCATTTCACCAATTCACCAACACATTCTATAAATAGGAAGCCATTCCATTCATTTCATTTCACCAATTCACCAACACATTTCTCTACTCCCAAATTGGAAGAGAATTCTCTTGAAGTTCGTTCTTTTTTCATCGTTCTTCGAGATCAAGCCCCGACGGCCCTTGAAGAAACACTCGTTCATCCTAAGATCAAGCCCCAATGGCCTCTTCGGATCAACACAACATCAACATTCATCATCAAATCCCTGAAGATCATCCTCATTCATCCCAAGATCAAGCCCCAATGGCCTTTGAAGAAACTTTGCCAAAACCTTTGAAAAATCAACAAGCACTTTGGTCATGTGCCGATTCTTTATCCAAGATCAAGCCCCGACGGCTCTTGGATCAACACAACTGTTCTTCAAGATCAAGCCCAAAAGCCCTTGAAGATCCATTCATCGTTCATCCGTTCATCCACCTTCAAGATCAAGCCCCAAAGGCCCTTAAAGCTCCGTTCATCCACCTTCAAAATCAAACCCCGAAAGCCCTTGAAGCTCCGTTCATCCACCTTTAAGATCAAGACCCAAAGGCCTTTGAAAATTCGTTTATCCGTTGTTCAAGATCATGCCTCAACGACCTTTGAAGCAACGTTCATCCACCTTCCAAGATCAAGCCCCGACGACCCTTGGATCCACACATCCGTTCTTCAAGAATCAAGCCCAAAAGCCCCTTGAAGTTCATCTATCGTTCATCGTTCTTCGTTCGTCGTTCATCCATCTTCAAGAACAAGCCCAAAAGCCCTTGAAGATTCGTTCGTCATTCAACGTTCATCCAACTTCAAGATCAAGCCACCAACGGCCCATGAAGAAACCTCACCCAACTTCAAGATCAAGCCCAAAAGGCCCCTGAAGAAACGTTCATCCACCAAACTTCAAGATCAAGCCCAACGACCCTTGAAGAAACTTCCCCCTGTTCATCCAAGATCAAAGCCTGGACGACCCTTGGATCAAGTCCACAAATCAAAGTCTTACGAAGATCGAATCAGAGGAACAAATAGAGATTGTAACCCAAAATCATCAAATACAAATATATTTTGTACACGTGTTCTTGTTTTTCAAAAAAATTTCGTGTTTACAAATTTGTTTACAAATTTGGCACGCCCAGTGGGACAGTCTCTACCTTTCATCTCTTTTTCCTTCAAGAAATTCAAAGCACACCTTAAGCTAAATGTCTTCAAACAAAGAACAAGTCATCAACGCTATCCATGGAAGAACGGCTTGTTCAAATGAAGGAAATGATTGCAACGATGACGAGAACTCTTAAGAGAAGGCATTGAAAATCGCTATGCTTTTGGCCAAATTGCGGGCAAGGCATGATGAAAGATCTGGCTCTGGCTCTAAGAAATGCGGCAATGAAGAAGAAGAGCCTCCGTTGGAGAAAGTTGAAGAAAACCCAAAGCCAGACCAAGCAGCGGCGCTCATGGCATCCCTTTCCATCAAGCAGTTGCAGAAGATGATCGCCAACACCGTTAAGGCACAGTACCAAGGGAGCTCAAATACCTCCGGGTTGTACTCGAAGCCTTATTAAAAAAAGATTGATACCCTGAAGATGCCGATGGGATATCAACCACCCAAGTTTATGCAGTTTGATGGAATGGGAAACCCGAAACAGCACGTCGCCCACTTCGTTGAAACTTGCAACAACGCAGAGACTGAAGGGGACTACCTTGCCAAGCAGTTCGTGCGTTCGCTGAAAGGTAACGCCTTTGATTGGTACACCGATCTCGAGCCTGAATCCATCAACAGCTGGGAGCAATTAGAGCGGGAATTCCTCAACCGTTTCTACAGTACTCGCCGCAGAGTCAGCATGCTAGCATGCTGGAGCTGACAAGCACAAAATAGTGGAGAGACGAGCCAGTCGTTGACTACATCAACCGATGGCGCACTCTTAGTCTCGATTGCAAAGATAGACTATTGAAGCGTTATTCGATCGAGATGTGCATCCAAGGCATGCAATAGGGATTGCACTACATCCTTCAAGGCATCAAACCAAGGACCTTCGAAGAGTTAGCAACCCACGCCTATGACATGGAGTTGAGTATCGCCAACTATGGGAAAAATGAGCGAACCACCAACTTCAAAGAGAAAGTGTTTACTCCGAAGGTGGACGAGATTGGGAAGAAGCCCGCCAAAGAAGCTTTTGTCGTCAAAATCTCATCTGCGCCCGTCAAAATCTCGACCAAGTGCAAAACGATGGAAATAAAGAGAGAAGAGCATTCTCACACCTAAGACAGGTACAAAAACACCTTGAGGGAACTAAAGCATAAGACATATCATTTTCCGGACTCTGACGTGGCCGCAATACTAGATGACCTATTGGAGAAGAAGGTGATCGATTTACCCGAATGCCGATGGTCAGAAGAAATAAATCATACTGACAACCTAAGGTACTGCAAGTACCACCGCTTCGTCAACCATCCAACGAGAAAATGCTTCATGTTGAAAGATCTCACCGTGAGGCTGGCCCAGCAAGGGATCATTGAGCTGGATCTCGATGATGTGGTAAAGTCAAATTATACCACTGTCACTTCCGGCACATTTGACTCGAAGTCTTCGCCGCAACCGCTGGGGGCATGCTTTGAATCAAGCAAAGCTGAAGGATGGATTCATGTTGCTCCAAAGAAATGGCGCCTGAAGCTTACGCCTCCACCACAAGTTCGCCAACCGAAAAGGGGGCAAAGAAGCTTTTGTCAACCTCCAAAGCAACGAGAAATTGTTGAAGATAATGAAAATTCAACACAAAGATCGTCCATCCCCATCACGATGCGCGATTTCTTCCCTGAAGACTTCTGCAAACACCCAGTCAAAACCCCTTGCTATAAAGATTGCGAAAAACGCTTCTCCAAAATGGCTTGACAAATCCGCGAGCTGCTACTTGTCTGTATGAGCTGAAACTGCAAGACACCATGCTTCTTGTCTGCAAGAGCCTAAATTGCAAGACGGATGCTCCTTGTTCGCATGAGCCTAAACTGTATGAACGGATGCTCCTTATTCGCATGAGCCTAAACTACATGAACTGATGCTTTTTGTTCGCACGAGCCTAAACTACATGAACGGATGCTCCTTGTTTGCATGAGCTGAAACTGCAAGACACCCAGCTTCTTGTTTGCATGAGCCTAAACTGCATGAACGAAAGCTCCTTGTTCGCACGAGCCTAAACTGCACGAACGAATGCTCCTCGCAGGCACGAGCCCAAACTGCATGGCACAACGCTCCTGGTCTGCACGAGCATAAAAGGCAACATCAAGGCTCCTGATCCGCATAAGCATAAAAGGCGACACCAACGCTACTGGTCTGCACTAGCATAAAAGGCAACAGCAACGCTCCTCGTTCGCACGAGTCTAAAAGGCGACAACAAAACGCTCATTGCCTGCACTAGTTAAAACTGCAAACGGCACCAAAAGAAAATACCAAAAAAAATATATGCATGTATTTTGAACTACGTTTTGACTTGATCTCTTTCGTTGGAAAGGTACGTAGGAAGCTCGAACATTTAATTTCGAGTTCAGTCACATCAAAATAAAAAATAATGTTTTATTAGAAAAGATAAAAAAATGTATGTTTTATGTATTTACAAAAAAAAATTACATATGTTTACAAAAAAAATGAAAGAAAAGAAAAAATATATATATGTGTGTGTGTGTGTGTGTGTGTCTCGGCCCAGCAACAAAGGCACCAGCATTGAGCCCAGCTGCCCATCCTCACTTGTGTTTCGGCCCAGCAGCAGAAAGCTCAGGTCACAAGCCCAAGAGCTCAAAACCGTGAAGCCCAAAGAAGTCATCCACTCACACTTTCACACCCAAAACCTGGTACTGTAAAACCGATCCCACATCTCATTCTCAAGCTGCATCACATCGTTGTCACACGGCTCATCGTCGAAAACCTTCTGCGACCTGTTGTTGATTTATACCACGCACTGTAAACCCATCGGGTGGAAATGGAGCTCCGAGCCGGCGAACCGCAACTGCACTCACGATTCCAGGGCTGCAACAACCCCTTCTTGATCAGCCGCTGACAGCGTTTCTTCTTCAGAACGCGGCGGCAGAGCCCCTCCATTCTCTTCATTCTTGCTTGCACCGACTTCCCTGGCCACATGGACTTCTGCAGCCAGGTCTCCATCGCCGCCCGATTGAGTGACAACGCTTTGGTCCTGATCGACGCCGTTGAGGGGGTCCACATCCAGATGAACATCGTGTTGCGCCAGGCCTAGATTGAGAAGTTAATGTCATGCTTAGTGCTGAACGAGATCGACTGGCTGATCTCTGAGCTGAAATTGAGCCCTATGGAAGCTTACACGAGGGCCCGCGGGGAATGTAGCGTTCATGTACGCTTTGGACGATGATGGCAGTGGGAGCAGATCAGACAGCTTGTGAGATCAAGAGGATTATTACCATTTTTCGACAGTGCTTATCAGGGTGTTGCTAGTGGAAGTTTGGATAGAGATGCAGAGTTTGTTCGTAGGTTTGCTGCTGATGGCGGAGAGTGCCTTATTGCTCAAAGTTATGCAAAAAAAAAAAGGGTCTGTACGACGAACGTGTGGAACCGTCGGACAGTACAGAGGCTGCGGCAGTTGCTGATCTCGACCGTTGGATCAATGAAGGTAAAGCTTATGCTGTGCTTTTGCATAGGATTCACGCTTATCGTGCTCGTCAGACGGGCTTCGAATTTTATGGGATGGACGAGTCAAACAGCGGTCTTGGAACGAGCTCATCAACCTCATCAAAAAACCACACGGAAATACGTGGGTGTGCAGAGAGGAAGAAGGCACTATGCAGGAAAAGGCTGTCCGTTTCGTTCGCTGCATGCGACGGCGAAAGAAGAAGAAGATCCCTGTCTGGGCTGCAGATCCATGCTGTGAAGTGTGCAAAAAAGACACATGATAGCCTGGAAAAGTTCACCTCCAAGGCTCTTGTTTTGACTCTCAAGAAAGCGGAGACCTCATCTCTCGTCGACATGGACATCTCACCATTTCCACGACTGAACACGGATCGGAAAAGAGAAACAGCACACTGTGCACTCTACACAAACACACCATGAAACAAGGTCAGGCCTTCATTCTCTCTTTTGCTTCATCTTCTTCCTCCACGGCAACTGCAAGTAGCCACAAAGAACTTCAAAGTGACCGCTGTTAAATGACTAGCCCCTAGCACACCTCCGTCTGTCTTCGTCCTTCCCTGCAAAATTCCTCAGTTGATCGTCCAAATTTATACAGAAAAAATATAATAAAAAAAGGGATGGTGGAGCAAAATTTGCTGGCACACGTGAAAATGGATCTGGGTGCATGGGCACCATGTGAAAAGAATATATATATATATATATATGGAGGGATAATACATCTGCCACCATGAAAAGAAAAAAAAGAAAAAAAGATTTTGAAATGGTGCGGATTGCACCAGAAGAGAAAATGAAAAAAATATATTAATATTTGGTCATGATGGTGCAGTGTGTATGTGTGTGTATATATATATATATGTGTGTGTATGTATGATGTATTACACGGTGTATTATTATTATTAAAAAAAGTTGAAAAAAAAGAAAAAAGAAGAAGAAACATTTAGTGAAATAAAGTCCATTTTATTTATTTCTCTAAAATTTTACGTAAATTTACATTATACATGTCAAAAAAAAAATTCAAATTAAATTTACAAGCAGGGAATCTTCAAGGATGGTCACGAGGAGCCTCATTACTCGGCGGAGCTGCAGGAAGACGAGGTGCTGGAGTTTGATGATCCGGAACCTCAACACTTGGTGAACCTCCAGATGACGAAGGCAAAAGTTGCCTCTGTAATAAAGCCACAAACATCTGATGGTCACTTTGAATTCGACTTTCAGATTCCTACAGCTGGTCAAGTTTTCTCTTCATGCTCGTCGAGTAACTATTGGCAAGCATATGCAACTCCATATTTTCATGCTTAAGCCCTTTGATCTCCTGCTTAAGGCTCGCCACCTCAGCCATCAAGGATTCAACTTGGCGAGTACGAGCAAGAAGGTGTTGGCCCATGTTCGGCACAGAGCCCGCGCACTGGACGCTAAAGGCTAATGAGTCCTGGACAGCCAGCTCATCGGACCTCTTGGAAAACACCTTGTTGTCCCTGGGGGTGAGAAGATTTCTAGCCACCACCGTGGCTGTTATATCATTCTTCATCACTTAATCCCCAACCGTAAGAGGACCGTTCGGGGATAAAAAAGATGGGTGCCATACGTTGTCCGGAGAAGACATCATAGCCTCTTCCCCGACATTCAAGTCAAGACGACGGTCAGATGGGCAAGACATTTTCTGAAGGTTTTGAAGAAAAGAAGAGGTCGGACAAATCAAGATCTCAAAGGTATAAGAAGGGAACTTCTGCAAGTACCAATTCTCAAGCGCACTTTGGGAAGTAATCGATGCCTCCATAAAAAGAAGAAGCAACAAGGCCGTCCGCTCAGAAATCGAAGAGCTGCTTGCTCCAAAATCGAAGAGGCATTGTCCAGAAATCGAAGAGCCGCTCGTTCAGAAATCGAAGAGGCACCACTTTTTCAAAAGCCAAATTTTCTGGATCAATCTGTTAGCACCCTTCACGTGCAATCTCAACTTCAAGGGAGTCACGGGCCAAAAATCAAGGAAGCTCGACAATATCCTCTAAACCTCAAAAGCTCTGCCACTTATTCAAAAATCGAAGAGTTGCTTACCCATAAATTGAAGAGGCGTCACCTCTTCAAAAGCTTGTCGCCACCCTTCACGTGTTGTCTCAGCTTTGCAGAAGTCACATATGTGTTTAAAAATGTGTGAATCTTACTGTTCTAGTTACCCACTGTCGCTGACAAGAGTAAACAAACAGTATCACTACTAGCTACTCGAAAACCCTTATATAGGCCAACCTTCATCATTTACGGTAAGGCAGACCTGCAAAAATGCCAAAGCTCTTCCAAGATGCATTTCCAACAAAACCTCTCGAAATACTCAGTATTCGTCATCCCTTGGAATACCTCTGCGAATAAATCACACCAGAGCAAGAGTACCTCATATCATCAGGGTCGAAAGCAAGAGTATCTCATATCACGCTTTCTCCTTGTCATTTTCCTTGTCTTTGTTCTCACCTGCAAGACAAGGAGAAAGAACGCAATCAGTTGGAACCTAAAAACAAACTTCCGATGTGGAACTGATTACCCATAACCTTTGCCTGGTTGCTTACCTTGCATTACTCTCGAGCACTCATCCTCAGCTGTTGTCAAGGTCACGAATTCCTTCGTCAAATATTTCAGCGCAATTGATATGGTGGTGGCTCACCATTCAAATGTAAAGGTTGCGCATCACTTCTGCTATGCAAAAAGATTGAAGCAGAAGGATCAACGATGAGCTAGCACCGTCCCTGAAGAGCAAAGCTTCGTTGTGCAACGCTGGCAAATCGTCACCACTTCTTCAAAAGCAAGAGTATCTCATATCACGCTTTCTCCCTTTCTTTTCTTTGTCCTTGTTCTCACCTGCAAGACAAGGAAAAAGAGAGCAATCAGCCGGCATTTGGAATCAACTCTCCGATCCATAACCGACTGCCTGGAACCCCTTCCCTGATTGCTTACCTAGCATTTGCATTCCACTCTTGCATTAGTAAAGCAAATACTGCAAGAGAAGATGCCACACATGCATGGGAGAAAACCAAAGAAGATGTCGCTTCTGCAAGAGAAACAGATGAGGCAAGGGAAAATGATACATTGAAGCATGTAGAGACAAGCACGACGAAACATGTGCCGGGCCGTCCGCTACTTCTTCAAAAGCAAAAGTATTTCATATCATCAAGATTTGACGTACTCTGGATTTGATGGACTTGTTTTGACCCTCAAATTCTTGAGTCGGCTCGTGAAGATCACTTGCCATGTAGAGCCGCTCATGGTCCCATTTCCTTCAAGATCAAGCCACCAATGGCCCTTGAAGGAATCACAAGTCCGATTCAAGATCAAGTGTTCACCACCTTTGAATCAACTTCAACTCCAGATAAATGGGTAAGCTCAGACTTTTAGCAAGTCTAACAGAAGAAAACCCTTCATCCCAGTTCAAGAATAAACCTGTGGAAAGATACTTTTTCAAAAGTACAAGTATCTCATATCAGCAGAGTCGAAGGCAAAGATATCTCATGACATGTTTTTCCTTTACCCTTGCTCTTGCCTACGGGACAAGGAGAAATAGAGAAATAGACCAACACCTCTACCTCGTGCCTGCCTGCAATGCAAAAGAAACAGAGCAGAGAATAATGCAACAGAGCAAAAGCAACGGCCATTGGAGAAATCAAAAGCTTGATTCAAGATCAAGTGTCCATCACCCTTGAATCAACCTTCAAGATCAAGCCACCAACGGCCCTTGGAGAAATCAAAAGCCCGATTCAAGATCAAGTGTCCATCACCCTTGAATCAACCTTCAAGATTAAGCCGCAACGGCCCATGGAGAAATCAAGATCCGATTCAAGATCAAGTGTCCATCACCCTTGAATCAACCTTCAAGATCAAGCCGCAACGGCCCTTGGAGAAATCAAGATCCGATTCAAGATCAAGTGTCCATCACCCTTTAATCAAAACCAGTTCAAGATGAAGCATGTGGAAAGTCAATAAGCACAAACAAATACACGTGCCGATTCACCCCAGTAAAGTTGAATATAGTCTCAGCCCAATTCAAGATCAAGCCTCAACGACACTTGAAGGAGATCCCAGCCCTATCCAAGATCAAGCCTCGACGGCCCTTGGATAGACGTCTACATTAAGGGACTTCAAAACGCATCTTCTACACGTGACAAACACATGTATACGACACGCTTTGAAGTGGGGGGCATTTGTAGACATTGAAATTTTGGTAAAATAAATGTTGACCAATAATTAAAATTTCAACGCTCATGTGCCACATAAATTTTACACACAGCGTATGACTCGACGAAAAATCGAAAAGAGTCAGAAAAGCCATCAAACAGGACAGTGTCAACACCTAGCAGAAACGACATATTTCATCTGATTATTTAAATCCAAAAATCAAGTTTTGGAATTCTATAAATAGGAAGCCATTCCATTCATTTCATTTCACCAATTCACCAACACATTTCTCTACTCCCAAATTGGAAGAGAATTCTCTTGAAGTTCGTTCTTCGTTCATTAAGCCCCGACGGCCCTTGAAGAAACACTCGTTCATCCTAAGATCAAGCCCCAACGGCCCCTTTAGATCAACACAAAACGTTCATCATCAAATCCCTGAAGATCATCCTCGTTCATCCCAAGATCAAGCCCCAACGACCTTTGAAGAAACTTCGCCAAAACCTTTAAAGAATCAATAAGCACTTTGGTCACGTGCCGATTCTTCATCCAAGATCAAGCCCAAAAGCCCTTAAAGATCCATTCATCGTTCATCCGTTCATCCACCTTCAAGATCAAGCCCCAAAGGCCCTTGAAGCTCCGTTCATCCACCTTTAAGATCAAGCTCCGAAAGCCCTTGAAGCTCCGTTCATCCACCTTCAAGATCAAGACCCAAAGGCCCTTGAAGATCCGTTCATCCATTGTTCAAGATCAAGCCCCGACGGCCCTTGAAGCAACGTTTATCCACCTTTCAAGATCAAGCCCCGACGGCCCTTAGATCCACACATCCGTTCTTCAAGAATCAAGCCCAAAAGCCCCTTGAAGTTCATCTATCGTTCATCATTCTTCGTTCGTCGTTCATCCATCTTCAAGAACAAGCCCAAAAGCCCTTGAAGATCCGTTCATCATTCAACGTTCATCCAACTTCAAGATCAAGCCACCAACGGCCCTTGAAGAAACCTTACCTAACTTCAAGATCAAGCCCAAAAGGCCCCTGAAGAAACGTTCATCCTTCAAGATCAAGCCCAACGACCCTTGAAGAAACTTCCCATGTTCATCCAAGATCAAAGTCTCGACGACCCTTGGATCAAGTCCACAAATCGAAGTCTTATGAAGATCGAATCAGAGGAACAAATAGAGATTTTAACCCAAAATCATCAAATACAAATATATTTTGTACACGTGTTCTTGTTGTTTTTTCAGGAAATTTTCGTGTTTACAAATTTGTTTACAGTAGGATTATCTTCCCTCCTAATCTCTCTTCCATTTCCTTTCCTCCTATTTAAATGGTTATGATCAAACCATGTTAGCATCTTATATTGATATTTTTATAGAGAGTTAAAAACTATAGAAAAGTATGAGAAGAATGGATGAAAGGGGATGAGATTTAGAAATGAGAGAATTCTACTTCCGTACCTGAAGGTAGGTCCTTCAATTTGCAAATATACAATATTAAACACGAAAAACATTGAGACTTAACAATTGGCACGGACTGCTTGAAACTAGAATCCTTGTTTGCATCATGGAGCATGTCACACATCTTGTTGTAATGCCACTAAACATTCAACTAAAAATCATATCTCAGTCGAAACCCATACCACGAGTTAATTATCAATTAAGAACTGATGAGTTGATATTGTATTATATATTTTACCCTATTCTTAATTATAATTTATTAGTTTATTTTGGTGAATTTTGATACTTTGTTATGTATTTTCAATGCAGGACATTCGACTACCTCTGGAGAAAAAAGTAGACAAATAGATGAATTTTATGGTGATTCTAATTGGAGGATGTTTGTAAGTCTGTTGACTTGATCGTATCAAAGTTTCATAATTTGCTACCAAGCGGTTTATTTATGGTGATGAAATAAAGGAGTAGCGCGCAGTGCTGTCAAACTGACGTTTTGAGATTCTTTGGGCTTTTTAGCATTCAAGATGATGTCTTTTGGGTTCGAGGCCTTCTGCAATTATATTAAGGACATCTCAAGCTTTAATTCTAGCCATTGAAGCCCTGAAGATCCATAAATGTGGCTGTTTTGAGATTATGCAGATTTTGGGCGAATTTTACTAGTCAATTTAGGATTATATTTCGTAATTTATTTTAATTTATTTGGTTTCCTAGTATTACTCTAAGACCTTTTCTAGGTAAGGTTTTATTTTCTAGTAGTATAAATAAGGCTTTTTAGCTATTGGGGTTTAGAGAGGGAAAGAAGAGAACGCATGCACACTTTAGAGAGCTTTTGGATTCAAGTTTATTTTCAATGAGTTTTCTATCCTTATTTTTAATAATATTTTGTTTTATGATTGTTAGTAACAAATTTCCGTTTGCTAGGGCGAGGCCACGAGCCTTCGCAATAATATGTAGTTTCTTTTTAATTTGCTTATGATATTACGCATACATGTTTGAATTATTAATCACCGATTTAAACTGTCTAATTTTCTTAATGCTTAGCTACCATTAGGATCTTTAGAAAAGTAATTTGATGCAATTTTAGTCGGAGGTTATTCCCTGAAATTGACGAAGGCTTCTTGTGATTAATATGTGCAAGTTCACTTAGGATGATACCATGTCTTAAGGGTTGTATGGTTTTTCAAAATGTTTCACAAAACTTAATGAGTCATAGATGTTAAAAAAAAAAAAAATGAGTCATGGATGTTTAGATTTAATCTGAATATCACAGATGGATTACATGTTTGATATACGCTCTATGTTGGGGGTCCAAGTAGGCATACTTTAGGAAAACCTAACCTTCAAAATATGCATGTGTAATTCATAAGTAATTGAAAGAACTACAAATGATTGTTAAGGTGATGGCAGAACCCTAGGCTTTTACAATTTAATTTTAAAAAAATCGTTTTCTTTTAGTTTATTTTATTTTATCACTTTATTTAATTATTTTCTATTAAATTTGTTTTTTATTATTTGAAATCAAAATCAAAATTTTCTCAAACTTTGTTTTAAGTAATTAATTATGATTTGATTTGATACAAATTATTCATTCAATTTATGTAGATAACGTAATTTATTTGATTTCTTTCTTTGGTACTTCATCTTTTTCTAGACCCTTCGATTCCTTCCTCATTTATGTTGAGTAAATATGTTCTTCAAGTATTTTCATGAATATCTAATATGTATCAAAGTTGCACCAATTTCGAATAAATAGAATATTTTTGTTTAGAACTAGTTAGCTAGCAAAGTCCTTGCATCCATGATGCACCTTGTGCTGTGACTTGTGAGTCGTGACAAGTTGGTAGGGGAGGGGAGTACAGAGATTCGATTACAAACCCTACTCTCTTTCCCTATATACATATTCGTTGCAGCTTTGGGAGGCTTGAAAGGCATGCAGGTGCCTTATGTCTCTGCATTTCGTTAACCATTTGTAGCGTGTGCCAATTAATCCTATTTTACAGCGTACTGCAAAAGTGCAAATTATGACAGCGTTTTTCAATCGGCTTTTTGCAATAGAGCTTTTTCAGTATTGAGATTCCCCAGATGATGACTTAAGATATGCACGAGTTGTACTATATATAGCAACAATATCACTTCTTTTTACCAAGGATTTTCGGACATACGAATTCATATAGTTCTCAACTAGGATTTAAATACATCATTAAAAATTATTAGATTGAGTTATCATAAGCACAAAGTTTTATTAAAGATACACTAAAAGCGATATATTCTTATATAAGAGTTTAAAATAAAACCTTATTTAAAAAGCAAGTACAATATATACAAGACACGTTTCTAAAATGTACTATTTTTTAAGGAGGGAGATTGTCTGCCCTTCTACTTTTCATTCTCTTTCACTCCTCTTATTTGTGCGGTTACGATTAAGCCACGTTAACATTTTATATTTATATTGTTTTTTGTCCTATTATTTCTATAAACAAATCAATATAAAATATTAACATAACTTAATCATAACTGCTCAAATAAGAGAGAATAGAAACAAGATGTAAAGTGAGAAGGTAGACAATCCCCATTCATTTTTCAGTCCAATAATTTTGTTGTTGAAAGGGAAGTGACATTCAAGTAGACAGAAGGAAAGCAAGTTTTTCCATCCTTCAAAAGACAATTATTTAAATGTTGTGGGGGTAACGATTCAAACCCATCCAACAGGTATATTCCAAGAGGGTAGCTATAGTAGGGTTTCCCCAAAACCCTAAATACGATTGAGGACAAAATATTGACGAGGTCAAAGGCTGAAAGGCAAGCCCAGTTGCCCAGTTGCCCAGTTGCCCATATCACCTTCTACCCTTTTGCTTTTTTGGGTAAGAGGTGCCTGGACATCGTTTTATCGATTTATAAAAAAAGTTGTCCTATCCACACTATTTTTTATTTTTCACAAACTATTGTTAATTTCTGTTTGTTAGATCTTCTTCAATTCATCCAATTCGACGGCCAAAATAAAAAAATGTGTGAGAAAAGTAAGAAGTGATGTGTGGATATCATACCCCTATAAAAACATCTCTCTCCCTCTGTCTCTCTGTCTCTCTCTCAAATCATCTCTAATTCTTGAATTAAAACTTAAAATTTTTAGTTCAGAAATAGTTTTTTGTTCTAACTATTCTGACCTAAATTTTTTAATCCGAAAGTATTAAAGAATAAATTTAAGCTAATTTTTTTCTTTTAAAGTATTTTTTTATAAAAAAAAATTATGTACACTATCATAATTTAATTTTATGAACATTTTAACCTAAAAATATTTAAATTCCGATAAATATTGAAAATTACTAAATTTGGGTGAATTTTAAGTTAAATAATATTTTTTAATTATTTTAACTGTTGAATTTAAATTTGGGCCATAAAATTTGATTATATTCGATCTTAGCCGTTGAATTCAATAAATCCTATAAGACATGCCCATGTGAGTGGGGCCCCGCTGGTGGTGCTCACACCATTTTATGCGCTAAATCTTGAGAGGAATTTGGTTTTTGTTTGACTTTTAACGTTTAGCCCACACATTTAGCATGTGTTAGATTGAGTTTGGAAAGAAATAAAACTTAAAAAATAGCATTTAGCCCAATATTGGGTTTGGTATAAAAAGAGTTTCTGTCCCAGTTCTTCCTCTTTGGTTCTTGTTAAAAGTTCATGTAGGCCATCACAGATTTCCCATCTTTTACCTACCTTTTTCACCCACCTTGATTGGGTTGTAAATCTAAGAGAAATAAGACAATTACCATGTGTTCGATTTCAACAGTACAATAATTTTTATTTGCACATGCACAAAGGAAGCAAGAGAAGTAGACGAGACTTGCATTTTAGCTTCCTCAGATCAACAGTAAGTTTGTAAACGAACAAAAATTCTGAGTCACTTGGCATGGGAAAGAAGATATAAGCCACCACAAAGCTCGCTGCTGGGAAGATTTTTACATGCACTCAGAGATATATTTTCGCACTCTTATAAGTTATCACACTTATTACATGACTTGTCTAGCTGTTTAAGAGATTCTTGCGTATAACTGGAGACATCATGTTTATGACTCTATAGTACTTTACTTATCACATGGGCAATCTTTCGTGTACATGTTGCATTGTTGTTATAATGCAGTTCTAATTTTAAATTTTATAAATGCGAATATGTTGAAAATTCAACTTCAAAATTATCAATATATATAGTTATTGATACGTCGTTAAGAATGCAATTAACCTTAACCTTAAATATTTGTATATATTTATTGGTCAAGCTTAAAAATGGAAGCACTTAATCAAACAACAGGACTAAGGTAATGCGTATAGTTTTATGTACAAGTTGCTGGAAAAAGACCTCATATCAAAACGTGAACACTGATTGTAACAGAACCTTATGCAGCCACTGGAAACTTCTGCTGGACTCTTGACTCTCTCTGACTATCATTTAGTTTTGCCGACTTGTCCTGATGTGAATGACTCTTTTTTAAACCAAATTTATAAATGATGTGATACGTTATTAATAAAAAATTACTACATTAATTATTTAAATAATAATTTAATTATTAATAATCACGTTATATGATTACAAAATTTAGTTTAAATAGACATACTCCTTAACAATATCCATTTTAACCAGATTTCGCTGATGGAATCTTCAGATCATCAAACATTTTCACTGTAGTTGGAATTTCATAACTATTTGACAAAATATAATTTAGATATCGAATTAGTGTAAATACAGAATTAAGGCATACAAAATATAATAACAAAGTTTACAAATTATCAAATTGAAAAAGGTTGTGATCATCTAGAGTAGGGTCCCATAAATAAGGGCTATATAGATTAAGGTCGTCATTTTGGAACCAAAATTTGTCATTACTCATCATCGTCGCCTCCCACATGCCACTAAAACTAACCTTACTTTTAGAGCTAATGTGGTCCTGGATGTTCATAATCTCATCATCAAATCCATCAATGGCAGCTGCAACTTCATGATCATCGAAAATTTTGGAATTGGAATCGGAATTGGGAAGTGGTTGCAGCTCGGAGTTTGACTCCGATGAGGGCGTGCAGAAATTATTTTTTGCTCGTTTTGAGTCGGAAAAAGTCTTGGCTTTTGTCTTTCCTCTTTTTGAACTGACACCGAGTTTCTTGCTTAAATGACTGTTCCAGTGGTTCTTGACTTGATTGTCTGTTCTCCCAGGAACACGGCCAGCAATCAAAGACCACCTAATTAGACAAGAAATAATCATCCAAGAACGAATATCAATTTGGAAACTATATATAGAATTGGAGGAACACTATGCAGATAATAAATAAAAAGACATTAAACTGTGATTTATATACGACTTATTGTCTGTTTAGTATTTTCAGTTCAATTCTTAAGTAAAGTTTTTTCTTTTTCGTTTTTTGTGGGTTAATTGGCATACTTGCAAGAAATATATAAAATGCAGAAAATAATGGTGAAAAATTAATTGCAGTGGACACTTCCCAGTATTATTTGTTGGGACTTGGGATCCACAATGGAACGCCAAGAAAGGTGAAATATTCAACACAGTGATTACTCAAAAAACATTCAACAGTTATAGTAAAACTTTTGCAGGAAAATTGAAGACCAAAAGAAGCAAGTTAATCATGCAGAAATCATAGATTCTCACCAACGTATCGCATATGTAAAGTTGATATACTTAATTACTACGTACTAATTGTTTCTGCTTAAACTTCAATTACAAGTTTCTGCCTCCATCTTACCGGTAAACACTATTGTGTCGACCGGTAGACTCGTTTATTTTGAAATTTTTTCACGATTAATTTGTTTCCTAAATTATTTTGAAGAAAGAGCTAGGTTATGGACGAACCTGTTGCCAAGGAGATTATGGAGTCGAATGATGAGATCATCTTCTTCCTCCGAGAAGTCACTTCTTTTCACGCTGGGACTTAGATAATTCATCCACCTTAATCTGCAACTTTTGCCGCTTCTCTTCAATCCTAATGCAAGTGAAACATGCATTAATATATATATGTTTGTGTTATGAACTTAATTACACAAATGATTATATATTATGTGGTAATTAATTACCTGAGACTTTATTGACACGATTCCACTTGCCTTTGCCATGCACCCTGATGTAATCCGTCAGAATTCTGTCCTCCTCCACTGTCCAAAGACCTTTCTTATACTCATTCCCACCTTCCATTTTTGCAGCTCTTACGAAGCAGGAAAGCACGAGAGAGAGAGAGAGAGAGAGAGAGAGAGAGAGAGAGAGAGCTTTGTTAGAAGTCTAATGAATGTGGTGGCTTCTTATGGATATGTATAGTGCTTGTGCTTATATATATGGGGGCACAACTAAAGCTAGTAGTATTTAGACTTCCGAGTGAGTGTGTGAATGTGTGATAAAGTGAGTGGGTGGCAGTCTAATTTCACCATCTCTGCAGGGATCAGCAATACTTTTGCTTGGCAGCACTATATTGTCATATTCATATACGGTTATACATTTTCATACAATTTTAATCTTATAAGTGATCATTTATACCCTGCCAGAACTATATTGTCATATTCATACACGGTTATACATTTTCATTCAATTTTAATCGTATAAAGTGATCATTCATAGCCTCATAGGATCTTAATATAGTGAACCTTGAACAGTGTGGTTAATTGCATTATTTTAAGGGTAGTGTTATACACATACTCATTTTATATTTTTCACCTCTCTTAATTTTTTATCTTCGAATGAATTGTAGATCTTATGGATATATCGTTGATACTTCAATTTTAGGAGTGTGGCTACAGTACTCTGGAGCATTGAATATTTCACCACTTAGAGCCTTTAGATTTAATCCAACGATTGTCAAAGAAAACTGAATAGTTATTGGATTGCATACTCTTGAGTATTGTAGATAAGTTTATAGTTGTTGATATATCGTGACTGTTTTTTAAAAGTGTAGTTAACTGTATTGTAAAAAGTTGTTATGCAGTAATATATAATGACTGGCCTTTTGTCACATATATACTTACGCGTGAGATATTCTGGCTTTTTTATTTTATTATTTTCTTTTTGTCTAATAAAATATTAGTTATAATCTTATTATTTTGTTTTAGTTTTTTTTTTATGAAAATATATTTAGCAAAATAATAATTTTATTACCCCCTCACAGCCCCACTATGTGGGTGATTTTTTTTTTAAACCTAATAAGAGAAGTTTTAAAATTATGAAAACTTCATCCTTTTTGCGTTCTCCCTTTTTTTTTGGACAAACTCCCATATATATATATAAATTCAAACCTTATATGTTATAAGTAGAGAGAGTGAATATATATATATATATATATATATATATATATATATATATATATATATATATATATATTATGCATAATCTATTATGTATGGACAGGAAAAAGCTATGGTCAGCTGTTATATTGTCATTAGTGTCATTACCAAAGTCGTCAGTCTCTCTGTTTTATCTCCTTTTTTTTTTTTCTTTTTTCTTTTGGTCAGCTCTTCTATCTCTTTCTTGCTGTGCATCCAACATAGAGGTTGAAGAAGCTCCAGTATTTGGCTGAACCCAATTAATGAAGTTTTGGATCCTCTTGGCATGTATGGACAATATAAACTTTATTGTAAGTTTAAATAAGTTGGGTGCCTAAAGTATAATTTCAGTTTAACAATGTAAGGTGCACATCATAAAATTTCTAAGCTTTCATGAACCAAATGACAAGATACTTAATTTGGCCAACAAAATATTGGTAAGGTATCCCATTCATCATTAAGAGGAAGAGAAAAAAAAAAAACTAACCTCCCCTATTATATTATAACAAAGCTTTGTATATATGCATTGTCGTATTCTAAGGTATTCAAAATATGATCAAAATGATTATTCAAATATTTTTAAAGGTTAATCAATTTACTTGAGACGTCTTAATTAATCTAATGGTATTTCTCTTTCAAATGCTAGAAAGGGTTTCAAAACTCAGCTCTCCGTGAGTTTATTTCATGTGAAAATCATGGAAAGAGCAAGAAATGTTCTTCTCATGGACATGTATGGCAGAAACAAAAGGACAAATCACAAAAAAAATTCAAAGTTCTCCGTGAAAAAACAAAAAGACAATGCGCATGCATGAAAGAAATATAGTGGCTATATATGTCCATACATATGTTCAAACATGAAAAAGAAACCAACGTGACACACATGGATTACCAAATAAAGGAAGAGATCCCTTCCGGATCTCTCCTACCAAAGCCCACCAATAATTAATTTGGGCCTTTAAAATTTGATTTAACGGCTAAAATTATTATAACTTTTAAAGAAATCCTCTGTTTGTAACCGTTTGATTAAATTTCAAAGGTTCAGATTAATTGATTGGTGAGGCTTATATTCGCATGCATGAAATGGTGATACATTTTCGTTCTGTATATGTTTGTTTCACTTTCACTTTTTTTTATCACGTTGGTTTTTTGCTTATATGTTCGTTTGCATGAATGTTTAAATTGTACACACATATCTCTAGGCAAACCTTATGAATCATGCATGACATGTAAAACGAGAAATTTATTATTGTACTCAGAGCACCGGTAGTATAATACTTTTCACTATATAAGTAGAGAAAAAATTTATTTTTTTAAATTGTTAATTTTTAAACATAAATATCTCATAATTTGTATAATAATACTTTGTTAGAGTATGAGTGTGATTCTCACAGTTTAGTAATAATCATTGTTATTTCGGATTGGTATAAAGAGGTCTTAATATTTTTATAAGAGTTAATTTAACTTTGGTTTGGATTCAAACTCTACTGTTGACTCGAGAATAGAACTCATACTTGTACAAGGATTTAGTCTTGTATTCCTTGTAGGATTGTAATAGGGCAATCTATGTTTAATATAAAAACATAAGCCACTACTCTCACAAAAGATACGCTCAATATTGAATTAAGACCTATTGTTAGTTTGAGTACTTTTGGTTTTGCAAGAGAGTAGAAGGTGAACTGTTTGAAGTCTGATTTGGCTTCTTCTTCTACTGCTTTTTACGGGTTAGTTTGTCATTATGTTTATTGAATTGTGATTTTAATACTTGTTTAAATTTGTAGTTCATGAGCTTAATCTCTTAACTTGTATTTTTGATAAGTTAAGTCTTACATACTTGACATACCACGCTATGTTCCAGGCTGTACCTCTCCCTTTAAAAATGGTGAAAAAAAACTGAAAAAGAATTTCAAATGTTGAGGCAGATGATGATGGACTACGACAGAGAGAGAGAGAATCTGATTCTGGGGCTGGTACTAATTCACAATTTGAGTTGAACTAGTTCTGCTGCTGCATAATGGTAAAAAGGCAAGGAAAGAAATCATTATCACTTCCATCAAATCTTATCGATCAATCTTAAAATTTAATTTAACGGCTAAAAATAAAAACATTCTTAAAAGTTATACTAACTTTAATCGTTAAATCAAATTTTAAATATCTAAATTTGTTGATTAACAGAATTAGATAAAAGGGATTCAAATGATTCATTTCCAAAAGGCAATAATTTGATGTATATGAAAATATAATTTTATGTTAACCAAAGAATTCACAGTACGTAGGAGATTCAAAACCCTGGTGATATATAATTATTGCTCCTAATAATTTTCCATTTTCCAATGGAAGCTAGCTAGCTCTGATCCCATTGGAAGTGACTAAACCATCATATATATATACACACACGAAATAGAGATCCACCGACATATTATATTCAAAGGATACTGCTTGGTTTCTTCATGGGCCCTTGCTGTCTGATACATATGTAAAAATATCTTGTAAAAAACATAAAAAGAAAATTTTTCACATATGTATTAGATTGCTATTTACATTTAAACGCGTAAGTATGAATGACGTTTTCAAGAAACAGAGTAAGGAGCCAAGTATTTTTTTTCCGTGATGTAATGTTTCAAAGTTCACATGCATGCATGCAGCAGAGAACATAACCTGCTTGACCTAGTTGGCACTTTTCAGAAAATTAAAACGAGAATCCACCAGCATTCAACTGAGTCGTCATAAGTCAGTAGAAACTTACGCAATTGAATTAAAAGATTTTTTTTTTTTTTAAAAGAAGAAAAATTACCGAGAGAGAGGATCTAGGAAAGCTGCCAAAAAAAGATCCAATACATTTGGTCTTAGTGCGGAGAGTGAGACTACACAAACAGGGAATGTACTTTTTAAAACCTTAATTATGTATCATGTCTATTTGTGTGGAATTGGGACCCTCGAATTCTTTTTGTGAGAATTATAAAAATTTGTGAATTGTATTCGTTGTACATCGTGCAATCAGAAATTATTTTAAATATTATTATTTAAAATTAAATATAAATAATACTTGATAAAACTGATTGCATAATATATAATAAATGAACATAATTTACGAATTCTTAAAATCTTCGGCAAAAGATCCGCATCCGGAGAAGATCCTGTTGGATTTGTGTGGACTAACACAAATGCACAGTGAGCGAGAACCTCCGGGTACAAATTCACACCAAACTTCCAATGTAATCGCTCATAGAACTTGCACTGCATACATGTGAGCCATTGCAGTTGCAGTTAATGCTTGAGAGTTGAGAGCTTGTATCTAGGCCCCCTGTTTTAGCCACGTGTTAGCCAAAAGCCCGGAGAAGAAAGTAATCATTCAGATTGCAGACTGATTGCTAGTCTGTCGTCTTTATAATGTGTGATATGTCTCTTTGAAATGGAGTAGGACTTAACTTCCTGATCTCATCCATTTTTATGTCATTTTTTATATTGTTTTTTGTTTTATTATTTTTATAAAAATAAATAAATATAAAATCTTGATGTAATTTAACTGTAATCGTTCAATATAAAAGGTTAACATTGTTTTTTGAAATTAATATCATTACACACAACACTCATAAAGCAATTCCAACTCGAGTAGTCAAGTTCGGAGAGTTAAAGCCTTCGTTCCTCTAGATAGAAACTTCTGCCGGATATTGCATTCCCTCTGTTCTTCTCCCTCGTAGCATGAACATGGCAAAGAGTGCTAAAACCCTAGCTAGATGGATACTCGTATAATATCTAGTTAGCGGTCGCACAATCAACACAAAAAAGGTACTAGTAATTAGACAATGGGCAAAATGACACAATTTTTTTCGACACATCTATTTATTTATGTCTCTTAATTTTTCTTTGATTTATTCATTTCAAACACAAAACTAAACATGACTGAAGGAAAGAAAAAAAATGTTTTGAAATCACTTCCGCAAGATCTTTGTATGCAAGAAATTTTGAGCATCTCAATTTGAGGAAGCAAGGGGTCAAAACTTCTCGCAAACAAATACAACAACCTTGTCGTTAAAATAAAATTACAAAACGAACACATTAAAGTACAAGTTTCAGCATATTTCTTCTAATGAGACCGAGAAATTTGGCAAAATATATATTATGGTCTGCCGTGATTCGTTGGAAGTGTGTTGTCACGTTAATCACAGGGTAAAAAGACCAAGACCATCACTGCAACCTTGTAATCATCTGTAACATTTGAATATGTTGGCACGAGTCGAATTTTACTTGGAAATGATGCAGAATCAATAGGCAGATTATCTTAACACGACGAATTCCCCCGCTTAAGTAACAAAACTTACGTTAAAGACAGGTGCATAGAAATCTCTACAGGATTCGGAAGGCTCATGCTCGAGATCGTTTTAGCATATCAAATTGTGATCGTGGGATTTCATTGTCTTCTTAACCCTTCGGGACAAAATGTCTTCTTTGACAGTTGCGAGCTTGTAGGTCTTGCATTGTGATGCTACACAAAAAGCATTAAAGAGAGTGAGTTTCGTATCATGAAAGAGTTGAGAGAAATAATTGGGGTTTGAATCAAAAGGTAATGGACTAATTAACTTGATAACTTCAAATTCTGAATAAGTTTATCCATCATAATTCTCTGCTTCACTCCAGTCAGAGATTCCGAGTTCATAATTGCTTTAGAAACGAGATGATGATTGATGAAAGACGATGAACCAGCATTGACCTAAATGTTAAAAAGAATGAACGAGTTATGTTTTCAAATAGAAAGGGAGTTTTGGAGAACAAGTATGCAACAAAGAAAATGGGAGTAGGATTCTCTCCCCTCTTTTTTTCCCTCCCCTTTCCTCTATTCATATTTAAACTGCCACAGTTAAGCTACATCAATATCTTATATTAATTTTTTTATAAAAAAAAAAAGACAAAATAGAGAATATAAGAGGAGAGAATGAAAATGAATGGAAAGAGGAGATGAGAGAATTCCTAATCCATGTAGGCCCCGTTTGTTTGACCGGATTAGAAGAGATAGGACTGGACTGGACTATAGTCTGTTGTTTGGTCTGCACTAGGATTAGGTTAAATGGGCTTAGGTCGGACTCGCTGGGATTAGTGACCTCCTTACGCGTTCTTAACGGGGATCCCCAATTTTGGGCGGACTCATAAGCCCTTGTTCTGGAGATAGAAAATCGCGAGAGTGAACCCCCAGCGTCGCTAATCCTCATCTCTGCCGTCATCGTCGTCGTCGTCGCGCTGCTCCGTCGTCTTCGCGCTGCTCCGTCGTCGTCGTCCTTGCATCTGCTCGCCCTCATCTGCTCCGAGTTGTGTGGTAAACTTCGAATCTTCGATTTATTTCGTCGATTTGTTTTGCAGATCGTGATATTACTGAGGTTTATTTGAATTTTTTGTTTTGGATTTGAGAAATTTTGAATCATAGACCTCTGGATTTGAGAAATTTTGAATCATAGACCTCTGGGTTTTCATTTTTAGGTCAAATTGAGATTAGATTCTGGGTTTTCATATTTTTAGGTCAAATTGTGTAACGTGTGTGTGTGTAATGTGTAATGTGTGTGTGTGTAATATCTGTGTGTATGTGTGTGTGTGTGTCTGTATGTGTGTGTCTGTGTGTGTGTGAAATCTGTGTGTGTGTGTGTGTAATGTGTAATGTGTGTGTGTGTAATCTGTGTGTGTGTGTGTGTGTGTGTGTGTATGTACTGTGTAATGTGTGTGTGTGTGTGTGTGTGTGTAATGTGTAGTGTGTGTGTGTGTAATGTGTAGTGTGTGTGTGTATGTACTGTGTAATGTGTGTGTGTGTGTGTGTAATGTGTAGTGTGTGTGTGTATGTACTGTGTAATGTGTGTGTGTGTGTGTAATGTGTAGTGTGTGTGTGTGTATGTATTGTGTAATGTGTGTGTGTGTGTGTAATGTGTAGTGTGTGTGTGTATGTACTGTGTAATGTGTGTGTGTGTGTGTGTAATGTGTAGTGTGTGTGTGTGTGTGTGTGTGTAATGTGTAGTGTGTGTGTGTCTAATCTCTGTGTGTGTGTGTGTTTGTGTAATGTGTAATGTGTAATGTGTAATCTGTGTGTGTGTGTGTTTCTGTCTGTGTGTGTGTAATCTGTGTGTGTCTGTGTGTGTGTAATCTGTGTGTGCGTGTGTCTGTAATGTGTGTGTGTGTGTCTGTGTAACATGTGTGTGTGTGTGTCATATCTGTGTGTGTCTGTAATATGTGTGTGTAATCTCTGTGTGTGTGTAATGTGTAATATGTGTGTGTGTGTGTCTGTGTAATCTGACAATAACTTTCTTTTTTTTTTCAACATCACCCGTGTGTGTGTGTGTGTGTAATCTGTGTTTGTGTGTGTGTAGTGTGTAATATGTGTGTGTGTGTGTGTTTGTAATCTGTGTGTGTGTGTTTGTGTAATGTGTAATGTGTAATGTGTAATCTGTGTGTGTGTGTGTTTGTGTGTGTGTGTAATATGTGTCTGTGTGTGTGTGTGTGTGTAATCTGTGTGTGCGTGTGTCTGTAATGTGTGTGTGTGTGTCTGTGTAACATGTGTGTGTGTGTCTGTAATATGTGTGTGTAAGCTCTGTGTGTGTGTGTGTCTGTCTGTAATCTGTGTGTGTGTGTGTTTGTGTAATGTGTAATGTGTGTCTGTGTGTACTCAGTGTCTGTGTGTTTCTATGTGTGTGTAATCTGTGTCTGTCTCTGTGTGTGTGTGTGTGTAATGTGTGTGTAATCTGTGTGTGCGTGTGTCTGTAATGTGTGTGTGTGTAATCTGTGTGTGTGTGTTTGTTTGGATTCTGTGTCTGTGTGTGTGTAATGTGTTTGTGTGTGTGTGTGTGTGTGTGTGTGTGTGTGTAATGTGTGTGTGTGTGTCTGTGCAATTTATGTGTGTGTGTTCTGCACATGTCAAAGGATAGTGTGTGTGTGGGGGGGGATTGATAACCATGACAATAACACATGTGCGTGTGTGTGTAATCTGTGTTTGTGTGTGTGCAGTGTGTAATATGTGTGTGTGTGTGTGTGTGTGTGTGTACTCATTAACGTGGGGGGGGGGGAAACCGAATTAGTTCCCCCGTGTGTATGTGTGTGTGTGTTTGTGTAATGTGTGCGTGTGTGTGTGCAGTGTGTACTCTGTGTGTGTGTGTGTATGTGTGTGTGTTTATGTAATGTGTCCGTGTGTGTGTGTGCAGTGTGTACTGTGTGTGTGTGTGTGTGTGTGTGTGTGTGTGTGTGTTTGTGTAATGTGTGCGTGTGTGTGGAGTGTGTAATGTGTGTGCAGTGTGTGTGCAGTGTGTAATTTGTGTGCAGTGCGTAATGTGTGTGTGTGTGTGTTTGTGTGTACTCATTAACGTGGGGGGGGGGGAACCGAATTAGTTCCCCCGTGTGTATGTGTGTGTGTTTGTGTAATGTGTGCGTGTGTGCGTGTGTAGTGTGTGCAGTGTGTAATGTGTGTGTGTGTGTGTGTGTGTGTGTGTGTGTGTGTGTGTGTGTTTGTGTGTACTCATTAACGTGGGGGGGAACCGAATTAGTTCCCCCGTGTGTATGTGTGTGTGTTTGTGTAATGTGTGTGCAGTGTGTGTGTGCAGTGTGTGCAGTGTGTAGTGTGTGTGTGTGTGTTTGTGTGTACTCATTAACGTGGGGGGGGGAACCGAATTAGTTCCCCTGTGTGTATGTGTGTGTGTTTGTGTGTAATGTGTGCGTGTGTGTGTGTGCAGTGTGTAATGTGTGTGCAGTGTGTGTAAATGGGTGTGCAAATGGTAACTGAAGCTTTAGTTCAAGGTACTGCAGATCATAGTGACATAGCTAACGAACTTGAAGAAATGGGTTTTTCTCCTATGGATCAAATTGATGCATTGTCTCTTATTTTGGATACACCAAAAAATGTGGGAGTGTTCAGAGCAATCAAACCGGAACTCAAGAAAGTGTTCGTCCAAAGGCTTTTAAACGACAACGCAAGGGGATGACTATATTATGTAGTGCTTTTGACATGTATGTATTTTATTAATCGTACAATCTTAGTGAAGCGGATTATAACTTAGCTTTCCACTATGAAGTATTTTGGCTAATGTTAACTAGGAGTTTGTAAATTATGGAGATCTACTTTGGAATGGTATACTATAGTTCACTGGTATTTTGTAAAATATCCTAGATGAACGTTTAGTGAATGATGTTTTAAGAGTCAATCAATGGTAAAGATTGACTTGTCACAAGTATCTTCTTATGTACTTGCTCTTACTTGTTAAGCTAGTCAGCTATGAATTATGCCACATGGAAAATGAGGCCGCCCTTATAGCCTGTTTAATTACCATGCTTTTCTATCTTGTTTTCTTTTGAGCAAGGTTTGTTTGGTACACTTGGAGGATTCTTGAAACCAAAGTATTAGTACTCACGTTTCCCCTTCCTTCAAAACCTTACCACCATTGGATCCTAGTCATCTTCACCTAACAGAGAACTAGAACACCATATATCATGCACGTGAAGAACTTAAGTGACATTTTCCAAGGCAATTTTATTTGCTTCAGACAAATATCTAATATGAGTTTCGTTTTCTTAAACTCTATAATCCAAGAAAACTATCATTAGTTAATGTTCGATTTTATTCCATAAAGTTTAGGATTACTCTATTACACAAGTATCTTCTCATGACATTTGTAGCATTACTCTATTACACAATGGCAAAAATTTGTAATCTTAGTGTAAGCAAACACAAATCTGGTGAACAGTACTGTTTTTATTAATCCTGCTTCTTAGTCCGACACTGCACCAAACGCTTCACTAAGTTAGTTCAGCTTAGTTCCTGCAGCTAGTCCAGTCCGAGACAGTCCGGCGCAACAAACGCACCCGTAGTGTCCAAGACCCAATAAAATGCAAGGACAACCCTAATTAAAAATGAGTTTTACATAAAGGGCAGTTATGAAGTAGGGTAATGCTACATATACTATATTTGTGAGTAATGTTAGAGAGGTTAAATTTAGAAATTAAATTTTGAAAACTAAATGACATATAAGTTGATGATTGGTTTCTTACTTAAGCATTGATAGACGTGCTCATTTTTATTAGTGACACATCATTTAGTTTGTAATTTAAGTATCTAAATTTAGTCTCCCTAGCATTGCTCTAAATTTGTAGACAATTTTGGAAACTTAAGACATGAAAGTTAATGATTGATTTATTACTTAAGCGTTGATGAATGTTCTCATTTTTTATTGATGACACATTATTTAATTTACAAATTTTGTCTTTGAATTTAATGTCTCTAACATTACTCGATGAAGTATACCCAACACGACCGTTCAAACCAGCTGCTATTTCAAAGGAAATCTTCTTCCCAAGTTCCTCAAGAACTGGACATCTTGGCGAACTCAGCAACCTGAAAACCAGATGACTGGTTAATTATAACATAGAAGAAGAAGAAGAATAAAAACCACTGTTTTACGCATTGACTATGTGCTTTAGACTAGAGCAGAAACTATCCTCTAAGCACTTCTTATGTATCACAGAAAGGGAACTGCATCTCACATTCTTGAAAGGCCAGTCGAACAGTGAAAATTGTAGCCCTCTTTAAGGACGACATACTCTGCTGCTTTTCCGCTGGCTAGAAATCACACAACAATTTCGATCACAGTCAAGAAATCATCACAGAAATTCAACGAATCAACATTTACAAGAACTAACACACAGGTTAAACAGAAGTTTGTCCCAAAATGAAAACCAATAAGATAGAACACCAACCATCAGTGCAAGACAAGCCTGGGAATTGGATTCACTCTTGAGCAAATAGTGGAGATCCTCATGACCTACTATCAAAAGTCGTTAGATTTTGATCCAACGGTTATAATTATTATAATTTTAAAAAGACTCTCTATTTGTAGCCGTTGAATCAAAATTTAACAGCCCATATTATTGGGTCACGAGAATTCTTACAATTTAGTCGGGGGAATTCAATTCCGACGAGTCAGAATTCATGCCAGCGTTTGTCTCCACAACCTGAACATACAGCAATGCACCCACCTGTCAAGTAACTGATTAGCCATGACTAAACAGTGCAAAAAATAAAACAAAGAACTGGATTTGAAGTATAAAGAAATTAATAAGCTATTGTGCTAACTGCTAAGGACCAAATTACAACAATGAAAATACTACAATTTCAAACAGCTTTTCTACGTCATTCCAATTGCGGTTTTAAACTACCGCATAATTGTTTCATAGCCTTCATCTGAACTTCCATTGAAGAGACGTAACCCTGTTCCATGTCTTCCTCTCCCCCATGGCCCCCAATGAAACAAAATCTTTTTAATGAAACTTTATTTGTTTTCTAAAAAACATTTTCTAACTACACTGGAGTTCTTTCAAAAAAAAAAAAAACACTACACTGGAGCCTAGTAATGTTCTAATTACTTGTTTAACGTGACCATGAACATCATTTAAGTTGCAGCAAGTTAGAATCAGTCACTAATAACAAGATTATGACAAACTTTAAGTTTATAAAACCTCCCAACAGTTTGACCAAAAAAAAAAAAAAAAAAAAGAAGCTCCCAACAGCTCCCTCCCAAATATACAACTTCTGATTTTACTTGGGAGTAGTAACAACTGGTCTAAAACAAGATGTTTCGATTGTGAGTGAAGTATTGAGGCTACTGATGTTAAGTAGATCATACAATTGATCCACAATTAGTAAGTTTTGACAGTTGAGCGAATTTCAAACTTGGTACTTAAACCATATTTAGTACGTGTACGATAACACACACTTGTACAATTTTTTCTTTTCTTCAAATATTCATGTTTTTTGTCTACTTATCAATAATATAGAAACATATATAGACGTAACCTTGATCTAATTTAGTCTTTGATACATACTTATCAAAAACATGTTTTTGGTATTTGATCAAATTTAGTCTTTGATTAAGAGCATTCATCACTCTTTGTACTCAAGGCGTCACGAGGTGCCATATACTCATGTCTAGGTGGGCAAAGAGGGTTCGAAGTTGAGAACTTTAGCAAATACCAACATTAAGATTTGATAACCAACTAAACCTTGATCTACTAGAGCATCTCTTTTCAATATCGAAATATGTTCCAAATACAAACATCACCTCTTAATTAATTAAATATCAGACTAAATATATTAATTAGTTAATTAACAATTTAGGGTGCATTTTCCTTTTTAATGTTAAATGAACATAAATCATTTGCACATTGTCATTATTTTGGTGTTACGTTAAGAAACTGTTTGTCGTTTACCAAACGAAAATGAAAACAACAAAACAAAAAACAAAATTACTTTTTGCTATGTTAAGAAACGAGCTTGTTGTAACATCCCACATCGACCAACGGAGAGGGGGTGATGTGCCTTATATGTACATGCCCATCTCCATATAGCACGAGACCTTTTGGGAGGTCACTAGCTTCGGGTTCCGTAAGAACTCCAAAGTTAAGCGAGTTCACGCGACAACAATCTCAGGATGGGTTCTCGTGTGAGTTCCCAGAAACAAAACCGTGAGGGCGTGCTCGGGGCCCCAAGCTGACAATATCGTGCTACGATGGAGTCGAGCTCGAATTGTGGTGGGGGCCTGGGTCAGGATGTGACAATTTGGTATCAGAGCCACTCCCTGGCCGGAAGTGTGCCGACAAGGACGTCGGGCCCTTAAAGGGGTGGATTGTAACATCCCACATCGACCAATGGAGAGGGGGTGATGTGCCTTATATGTACATGCCCACCTTTATATAGCACGAGGCCTTTTGGGAGTTCACTGGCTTCAGATTCCGTAAGAACTCTGAAGTTAAGTGAGTTCGCGCGAGAGCAATCTCAGGATGGGTGACCCACCGGAAAGTTCTCGTGTGAGTTCCCAGAAACAAAACTGTGAGGGTGTGCTCGGGGCCCAAAGCGGACAATATCGTGCTACGGTGGAGTCGAGCCCGGGTTGTGGTGGAGGCCTGGGTCGGGATGTGACATTGTCATTTCAAACCAGTGTTCTAAAAATTGGCCTAGGCGCTAGGCGATGGCCAGCTGTCGGGATTAACCTTTGGTAGTGAAGAAAATCGAGGAAGAAATTAGGCAGGCGCCGAGGCAATATTGGCAGCCTAGACTGGAGACTTGATGGCCTAGGCGATTTGACCGTTTCGATTCCTTTTTCTATTTTTTATGTGAGGAAGGAGAAATGCAAAGCTATTTGGGTTATGAACTCCAGCGAAGAAGACGAGAGGAAGAAGACTCTTTGATTCTCACTTCACATGACCACTATTAGGTCTTAGTGTTCCATATTTAATATATTTTGAACTACCTTCCAATTAAAATTAGACACCTAGCAATCCTATTTGACTGATATGTATAAAGAAGGGGACATCTAGCATGAACGTGCCCCACATCCCACCCTTCTTTGCATCTCAGCTTCCCTCCCTTCCTTTTTTTTATTTAATTGTTTTAAATTGATGATTAAATATTTTAATTTTTTGGTCAAATTACTTCGTTTTCAAAGATTAAATGATTTCTACACCATATATTTGGCACCTGTATTTCTCTATAAATGCACTATAAATTCATATGATCTTGAAAAAATATATCCTAAAATACTAAGATTTGTATCATTTAAACTTCTATCTCATTCCATCAAATTAACCAAAGTATTAAAGATTTATTGTAAATTTACTCAAATCCCCCTAGTTCGCCTAGGCGCTACGCCCCATCCTGCTGCTCGACTAGCGCCTAAAGTATTTTAAAACCATTTTTCAAACAGACAACAACAGTCTCAACTAAAGGGTTAAGGTTCTGTAGTACAAATTACGTACAAGTAAAGTTGTTGTTTCTTCTTCTTCTTATTCTCTATTCCCTCATTCACCATAGCTGCAGAAGTCAAGGTCAAATTAGTGAATTGGTATATTATCACACCACCTCACTCCAAAATGGTTGCTTCCCACCCTCAACAAGATGATGTATTGTTGAAGGCTAGGAAAATGTATTGCTTACTAATTTTCTGATTTTTTATATATTAAATGTTTATATCTTATGATGGGCTTGTGGGGGAGGAAGCACAGATGAGGAGGTTGTGGAGGATGAGGAGATGATGAGGATGATGATGAGGTGAAGGAAAATGAAGAGGAGGATGATGAGGAGGATGATCTTAGTTAATTCAATATTAGACTAAATATATTAGTTAATTAACAATTTAGGATGCATTTCCCTTTTTAATGTTAAATGAACATAAGTGATGAGGAGGATGATGATGATGATGAGGCATGGATGAAGATGATAAGGAGGATGATAAGGATGTAGAGGAAAATGAAGAGAATGATGAGCTTAGTTAACTAAATATATTAGTTAATTAACAATTTAGGATGTATTTCCCTTTTTAATGTCAAATGAACATAAGTGATGAGGACGTGAAGGAGGAGGATGACGATGAGGAAAGTGATGAGGATGATGAGGAGGATGAGCTTAGTCAATTAAATATTAGACTAAATATATTAATTAATTAATAATTTAGGATGCATTTCCCTTTTTAATGTTAAATGAACATAAGTGATAAGGAGGATGATGAGGAGGTGGATGAGGATGATGAGGATGAGGAAAGTGATGAGGATGATGAGGAGAATGAGAATGATGAGCAGGAGTAGGAGGAGGATGAAGACGATGAGAGAGATAGAGAAAATGTGGTGATTTATGTGATTGGTGGTCCAAACGGTTATCTGACCTAGAGGCAAAGAGTTTGAGTTTGGTTTGGCATCTTGCAGGTTTATGGGTACCTTATGTAAGCTTAATCTTGTTTGTGCAAGTCAAGCAAGATCCACAATATGTTGAGGTCCTTGGTCTTCATCATTTGAAAGATGCATAATTAATGCTGTTGTCGAAATGGTCAAGAAGGGTGATTATTTTGAATTGTTGGTTCAAACCACAAAGACATGGAGAATTCCCTTCTCACTCTCTTGTGTCACACGTTCGCCACTTGGTGCACCCTATGGGGATGAAACAATTCTACTAATAAAGCAGAACGTAATACAGAAAGATGTTAAGGTTAAATCCCATATATTTAATTAGCAGACATCTATAAGTTTTCACTTGGATTTGTTCTTGCTTTTGATATATAAAATTTGTGTCTTTAATACAGATTGAATTGGAAAGTCATGACAAAGTTGGAGGTTTTGCGTGATCTTTATGAGAGCTGGATAAAAATATGGAGGTTTTCCTCCTTGAAAATGGCCTTGCAAAACTTCGAAATGCATCTGTCTTTACTAGGGTTGCAACTTACAATGACCTTGTACGAGCTCAAGAAACTGCAAAAACAAAAAAGCTGAATGTATGTGAAGTTGCATGCATACCTACACTATTTAAACATGTCTTCACTTTGAACCAATTTTGCTAATAATATGGCATTTTGCCATTGTAGAATCGGAAGACTCATGTTGGAACAACTAGTCGGTAACACCAAAAAGAAAAAAGAGCTAAAGGTCCTTTGCATAAACTAATTCCATGAATAAATACCCTTCTAATGTTGTAAAATGTTGGATGATATATGTGGGGTTCTTTATTATTCAGGTATTGGTCACAGAAGTTTTGGACTGTGGTAGATTTTATGTCAAGAACGTCGGGGATCAAACTAGACTTGTTTAAGTATGTAGCCGGGCGTATATTACGGTCTCTTGTTCGTTGGAAGCGGACAAGTGAGTAAATACTAAATAAGGAATTTTCTGCCACAATTGTGTTGTTGGACTCTAAGGGCGAGATGATTAACTGTGATGAGCTTGGAGGGTTAGTATTTCTTATATGAGCAAATTCTTAAACGAGTATCAACACTACCATGGTTCAGGTTTGATTCATAACCATCTTCTGTAGTCCTAGTATTTTGAAAACTTGTGTCTCTTTATTAGATCATTAAGTGACCCGACCTTTCATTGACATTGAAAGTTAGTGTTGGTGAAACATCACTATTATTGTATTTTCAGTTGTTTTGTTGAAGAGCCTGGTGTGGTATTAGTGTAACTTGGGTACTGTTGCGAGCTCAGAGACTACTTAGTATCCATGTATATTAGATACATCCCTTTTCCTTGTAGATGAAATTAGAGTATTAATTTGGCTCCTTGGTTTGGTCTAGCTTGCAAGTCTTCTGTGTTAAAATTAGTTTCGTACAACATGTTTGTGAATAACTTTCCTTGCCATTTTTTAATGTGTGAAATTTCCAAGAAGGCTTTGATGAAGTATGGGAAAAGCAAATAGATGACAGTGAAGAAAAGAAGAAAGCATTTGAGGAGTTACATAAATTGCAAGAAGAAGCATGGGAAAAAAGGAAGAGCATTTGGCACTAACTATTAAGTTTAAGGGCATAAGATATAATTTTGTGTATATCTACCATAGCTTTAAGCTTTCTGCTTTGCCATAGCTTTAATTAACAATTTAGGATACATTTCCCTTTTTAATGTTAAATAAACATAAGTGATAAGGAGGATAATGAGGAGGTGGAGGAGGAGGATGATGGTGGGGAAAGTGATGAGGATGATGATGATGATGATGATGATAAGGAGGATGATGATGGTGATGAGGAGGAAGATGAGGATGATGAAGAGAACGAGAATGATGAGTAGGAGTAGGAGGAGGGTGAAGAGAATGAGAAAGAGAAAACATGGGAATTTATGCGATTGGTGGTCCAAATGGTTATCTGGCTTAGAGGCAAGAGTTTGAGTTTGGTTTGGCATTTTGCAGGTTAATGGGTACCTTATGTAAGCTTAATCTTGTTTGTGCAAGTCAAGCAAGATCCACAATATGTTGAGGTCCTTGGTTGTTGGGAGACAAAAAATAAAATAGTGTTTAGATTTTGGGCCAATTTGTGTAATCATGATTTTCAACCCCTATATAACTTCTTTGGTTGACATCTCTCTTTCACTTTCTTGAACATTTTTAGTGCACTAAAAATGTTTGAGAGATTGAAGGGAAAGATCTTGACTAAGAAAGACATATAGAGGTAAACCCATAATCACACAAACTAGACTAAAATCTGAAGCACGTTTCATGTTCGCTTCACCCCACATGCACTTAATTCAAGCCACACATAGCTTCCCTTCCTAACTTCGAAAACAAAACAACAATTATGATTGACATCCAAAATTCAAAAGTTAATTATTAACGTAGGAAGAAAGAGTAAAGACATTTACTTGTGGAGGCGGCGGCGGCGCGGGGAGGGGGCACTGATGAGTGGATTTTATATTATATATTTAATCCTATTCTTAGTACATTTTGGTTAATATTTTGGAAGAATTTTGATACTTTGAATTGTATTTCTAATATAGGACTTTCGACTTCCTCTGGAGCAAAACATGGCCAAATGGACAAATTTTGGAGTAATTCCAGTTGGAGAACGTTCGTGAGTCACTTAGCTTGATTATATCAAAATATCAAATTTTTATACCAAGCGATGATTTTCTGGCGATGAAATAAAGGAGCGACGCGCAGTGCTGGAAAAGTGACGTTTTGGGCTTGAATTACGTTTTTGGAGCCCAAGATGACCTCGGATGGGTTTGTGGCCTTCTGGAGATATGTTCAGAACGTTCCGATCTTCAAAACAAGCTATCTTGGGCCAGATTTGGAAGAGATGTAAGGCTAAAACGTGGACTGGACAGTTTTTGGCAGATTATCCTAATTTAATTAGGACTTTATTTTATTATTTATTTGACTATTATTAGTTTCCTAATGGGAGAAGGAGACCAAACACTAGGGTTTGGCGTGGGATTTTCAGAGGGTATATAAGGCTCTGCCGTTTTTAGTTTTAGGAGCTAATTATTATTCAACTTTGGAGATAGAGAACTTTGCTAGGGTTCTTAGAGATTTTCTACTTTGAGGTGTTTTCTATCCTTGTTTTTAATATTTTGTTGATGGTTCTTCGTAACTAATTTTTGTTTTCTAGGGCGAAGCCTTAAGCCTTAGCATGAATATGTAATTTTTATTCAATTATTTATGATATTATGCGTGCATGCTTTGAATTATTAATCACCGTTTTAAACTGTCTAATTATCTTAATGCTTAGCTACCATTAGGGTTTTTAGAAAAGTAATTTGATGCAATTTTGGTCGGAAGGTTCCCTGAAATTGACGCTGGCTTCTTGTGATTGATAGTTGTAATTTCACTTAAGATGAACATCACGTCTTAAGGGTTGCATGATTTTTCAAAGGGTTTTCATAAAGCATAATGAGTCTCTCATGTTCAGATTTGATCCGAACGTCCGGACGGGTTGCATGTTAGATATACGTTCTATGTTGGAGGTTCCAAGTAGAATATAAATTAGGAAAACCTAACCTTCAAAGTTGCATGTGTAATTCATAAGTAATTGGTAAAACTCCATAAGATTGTTATGGTGACGGCGGAACCCTAGGTTTTTACGACTTGGTTTTCAAAACGCTTTCTTTATTTCTTCTTTGCTTTGCTAATCTCTTAAATTGTTTTTATTTAAAATTCGTTTTTATTATTTTTAAATTCGAAATCAACTTTTTCCAATCTTTGTTTTCAAATAATTAATTAAGATTTGGTATTTACATAAATTATTCATTCAATCCCTGTGGAAAACGACCTTGCTTGAGCCGTTTATACTACAACTACCTTGTTCTCTTGCAAGTATTTCTAAGTGTTTTTATCCCTACTTTTGCAGGTGGTAAAATTCCTATCAGGCACCTTTTCCAGTATAAGGTACATTATCTCATTGCTTCTTAGCCCACATTTGGATAGTGTTGACCATGGTCAACTCAACATCACGAATGAGGCTGGTCGAATATGCCCAACAAAAGTTAGTATCGCCTTGGTCCATCAAGAATGTCATAAGACTTCCTCAATCCACCATGTTCAAATTCAAGAAGTTTTGGACTACCCACGATCACGGTTTGGCATAGGGGTGGGTTCAAAAAACCGAAAACCGAAAAAAACCGAAAACCAAACCGAACCGAAACCGAGAAAACCGAACCGAATGAAAAAACCGAACCGAATTGAAAAAATCGAACCGAACCGAATTCTTTTGGTTCGGTTCGGTTTCGATGGTCTAGAAACCGAACCAAACCGAACCAAACCGAATTAATTAAATTAATATTTTTTAATTTTATTTATTTAATTATTTGTTTTGGGTATTATTTTTTAAACCCAATTTGTAATATTTTTAAACCCATTTTTTTTGTTTAATCATTTGTTTTGGGTACTATTTTTTAAACCCAATTTGTAAGCCTAATGTGTTGCTAAAAACTTACTACCCTTTTCTCATTTTTCTCACACTCCAATTTTACTTCTAATTTTTTTATGGTTTGTTTGTTTCATCACTAAACCAATTGCTTTCCATTTGTCTCTTGATCAATTATGTTCTTTTTTGTTTGTGTTTTTATTGTTTGAATTGAAATTTTGAGTGATTTGGAGTAATAATCACATAGTAATCAAACAAGGATTAACCATGTGTATACTTTGTTTGTTTGCTTGATGTGAAAAAAAAATAATACCAAGAAAAAGAGAATTTCAAATATCTTTATTTTTAAACCCAATTTTTCAAGAACCAAATAAGGATTGACCTTGTGTATACTTTGTGTTTTTTTTAAAACCCAACCGTGATGTGAAAAGAAAAAAACCGAAACCGAACCGGAAAAAACCGAACCGAAAAAAAACCGAACCGAAAAAAACCGAAAAAAAATGAACCGAACCGAAATTTTGGTTCGGTTTCGGTTTTGGCAAAAAACCGAACCGAATTAAACCGAACCCACCACTAGTTTGGCATAAGAATTCAACAAATTGAAGATGTGGACTCATTTTGTCTTGTATTGCGATTTATCTTGAATTTTATTTTTTGATGTAAATCTCGTTCAAAGTTTTTAAGGCCAAAATATTAGTTAGTTGTACTGTGTGCACGATGTTACATGACATATGCTCATTGTTACATGTGTGCATGATGTTTATTAGTTAGTTGTACTGTTCTGGACTAAGGACTAGTTTCACGTGTATGTTCACAAGCACCGTTTACGTTCTCTTTGGATCTAGAGTTAGGTGCCAGCCTGTCCCTAGGTTTGTTGTTTAGACTCATATGTGATGCGCTTAGCACCAGCTTCACGTGATGTAATATTATAGCGTAAAACCTACACCCAGCCTGTTCATGCATCTACTTTCTCTATGACTCGTGGGAGTACGAGGTTTCAGTGGAAGTAGATGACTATCCTTTAGTCAAATTAGGTTGCTTATGTACTAAATAATCATCCTTTTTGGATGAGACAACTTTTATCTTTCTGCACTATGCTCTTAACTTCACGTTTTGTAATAAGAGTTATCACCCATTCACATTGTGCACTCTGGCTTATTTATTTAAAGTTTAAATTTATCCTCACTTTTATACATCAACCTTACTTTATGGCTTCGCCACCCTTTGAGTGTTGGCTAGCACATCACGATTTAGTTGGACACATGGACATTTCGGATTGGAATTTGTCAGTTTGCTACGTGTCCATCTGAATCATGATGTGCTGGCTGTCACCTAGAGGGTGACGAAGCCATAAAGTAAGGTTGATGTGTAAAAGTGAGGATAAATTTAAACTTTAAATAAATAAACCAAAGTGCACAACATGATTAGGTGGTGACTCTTATTACAAAATGTGATGTTCAGAGCATAGTGCAAAAAGATAAAATTTGTCTCATCTGTGAAATTGGTTCGTTGTCCTATAGTGTTCAAGTCTAATTATATATTTTTATGTGCAAGTTTTTCTTCACATGTAAATGTATTATTAGACTGAAATATAATATCCAGAAGGGCCTAGTTGATCTATGATTTATGTTTTGCCTTTCGTTTTCTTTTCATTTGTTACGAGAAATATATCGATCAATTCCAATTCTTTTTTTTTTCTATTGATTCTATATTACTTTATTTTATGTAAGTTGGAGAATTGTTTTTTAAAGTAATGGAAATGATAAGTGAGCACATGATGTGGTGCATTGGCAATTTGGGATGACTTGAGCAATCAATTTATTGATTGCATCTAGCTAACCCCGGCAAATGAGCCTTGATTATTGATCAATTTTGAGCTGTTGATCAACATTTTTCCTTAATAATTATGATAACTTGATAGGTGTATATCATATCATAAAATTAGATTTCACTTTGATGCTACGTAGCATTAGTATGAAATTCATAAGTGCTACGTATAGGTGTATATCATATCATACAATTCACTTGTAGAAACTACCTAGTAGAAATAAGGTCCCAATTTCTATTAGGTACTAGGTAGTTTGGCTTAACGTAGCAGGTCCCACAACCTCTACTAGGTATTAGGTCCCACAACCTCTATTAGGTCCCACAAACTATCATAAAATTGGAACTTATAGGTGTATATCATATCATACAATTCACTTGTAGAAACAAGGACAAGGAAGAGAGAATACCATCAAAATAATGAAATTCATAAGTGCTACGTAGCATCAAAGTGAAATCTAATTTTATGATATGATATACATAAAATAAGTTCCAATTTCTTGGTAGTTTGGCTTAACAGTAAATTTCAAGTGAATTTTTCATTTGGTAGATTTTTATAATGAAATTCATAAGAATTGTGAACTTGGTAGATTTATGTTGTTTATAGAACGCATATGAATTTTCATGGGTATCAATCCTCCAATACATCTATTTGGTTACAAAGGATTCTTCCCTAGTTGATTATAGTAGTGGCATAATTCAAATACCCTATGCAGCTTCAACATCTCGTAGTCACCGTAATTTAACAGAAGAATTTGTAATTACATAATTGCTATAAAAATCATTTGTAAAGATCCTTATTCAAATATGAGTTTTACATAGCACTGTAAATGGTATTTGTAATTACAGAATTGCTATAAAAAGTAAGCCATCAATTTACCACAAGTCAATTTAGTTTTTCTTATATTGGAGTTGAATTTGGTATTTTGTTTAGGTTTTATTATATTAATTATCATAAGCTTCTATGAGATTACAAGGTGTTCTTGGACACATTACGGCAATACAAGAGTTAGAACAAAAAGTGGCTGATTAAGGCTTGAAAACAAGTGTAAATCTACATTCAAAATATTAGGTAAAAGCATGTTGACAAATCATCTCCAAATGTTGTAAATACAATACTTCTTACTAATTTTTTAAATTTTTTTTTTGTTTATGTCTATTGATTCAACAGAAAGAAAAAAGAAAAAAAGAAAAAAAAAAAGAGTTACACTATGGATTGATGTTGCAAAGAAATTCAGTTCCATTGTGTTGCAAAAATTGGTCCTGCCAACATTTGTGGTTATCACAAGCCTCAAGGTTAAACAATTTACATATAAATGACTACAGTTTCTAATTGGATAAATATTGGTTTTAATATAAGACAATTTGGCTCATTTGTCTTGATTTGATCAAATTATTGAAATTCGTAGATTGAACTAAGTTCATTTTGAATTTCCAATTCAAAACTATTGCATTGTAAAATTGTTTTGCAAAGAAATTGAGTGTTGTTATGTGCATTCTTCATTGTTTACGCTTTCAATTTAAGAGAATGCCATATATTTTCAATGGTAACCAATGATATATTTTCAGATAATAAAGAGAGTATGCCCATGATGTGTTATTAGGGTAGTTCGAGTGCAATAATTTTGTGACAGATATTAGTTTGAAACATTGATATTTTGGGTTCTTTGACTGCCTTCACATGTCTCTTCCATTTAAATACTTGATTGGGAGCTTACTGTATTTGTAACCTTATCTTAATGCCCTGTTTCGAATCTTGCTTAAATATTAAAGAACGACTATTCTTGCAGAGTTGTGTTGGACATAAGCTATTCTTAAAATCTGTAGCACCTTAGAAATTTGGAGGTAATTCGATCGGAAGCCATTTGCAGCTAATGATTCTCAATTTCTCGAGTACACCAGTAAAGGTCCTTTATCTTCATTTCTCATTGACATTTATTATTTTTCCTTTATAACATAGTTGACAGTGCTTTTAGCCTGTTATTATAATTACTGTTAACAATGACTTTTAGAGAGAGAGATGGATATACCAAATGATGCATGTTCAAGGAGTACTAGAACAACATTATTGGAATTGTATAACAATACTTGCCATAATTTTGGTAAGGAATCAGTTGACAGTGTGGGGTTCATGGATTTGAATTTGGTATTTTGTGATATTAACCATGGAGTGGAAATTTTGATTGGTTTGGTTGGTAATTTGGGTATGTTGTTTGCATTCAACATTCTATAATTGTGAGAGAAACCGAGATCATCATATTATATATTTTATCAGCATTCAACATTTATAATTGTGAACTGTCTTTGTGTGTTTATTAATTTATTTTTTATGGTTTTCAGTTTCCTAAATGAAGTTTGACATGTATAGACTTTGACAATTTATCTTCATTTGCATTCTTGCATTTGAATTTGCAAGTCAGTTTATGCTAAATGCTATTTAATAATTTAGAGAAACGTTTCAATTGATTGTCATGCAACGCAGTTGGAAATTTGATAATTTAGAATCAACTTATCAATCTTTCATACAATTTCTAATCCCACAACAACGCGTGAACAACAATTTCTAGTTAGATTCTATAAACAAACCTACTTTACATGTGGGGATAGCAATTCAAACCCATCCAACAGCTATTTTTCGAGAGGGGACCTATAGTAGGGTTCCCCTAAAACCCTAAAATAAGATTGGGGATGATAGGACCACCTGACTTGGGCCTTTAACTAGCTCTCTTCCAGCCTGTTCTTGTTAGCCCTTACCCAAGTTTACTCAAAGCCCAGCCTTGTTGCTAGGGTTCCCTTGCAGATTGTATTTAAATAGATCATTGTAAACCTGAAAAGGGGAATGAATGAAATCTGCCTCTTTCTTTTCCTTTAGAATTCTCTTACTATTTTCTTCTTTGCTGCACTATTGCTCTGATTTCCTGCTTTCTGTGACTGAGACCGAGTGGGTTTACCATTTGGTATCAGAGCCCTTCGATGGGCAAAACCACCCCTTCCCCCAGTTCCGATCCCGACGCTGTGGCGGCGGCGTTGGACGTCCGCAATGACCACCTCCGCAACCAGGTTGTCGACATCTCCGACTCCGTCTCGGCTTTGGAAAACCAACAAACATCCTTTCAAAAAGCTCTCGACCAAATGCAAGATTCCAACGTAACGTTTCAACAAACCCTCACCTCCCAGTTCACAGCCTTCCAATCCCTACTCTTGGACGAACTAAGGTCCCTTAAATCCGCTCTTCCAACTCCGCCGTCCACCACACCACCACCAACAACCACCCCTCCCTTTCCCGCCCTATCTTCTATTCCCCCCACTCGTCCCCGTCTCACAACGCCTCCCACCCAACCATCGTTTCGGTCCCTCTTTCCTCCACCGACCACGGGCTTCGGGCTTACCCACCCACCCGTTTTAACCCATATCCCCTCGTCCATTCCCCTACCCCGGCCCACACCATCCCCTATTATGCTGACCACCAGGCCCATATCTTCTAACCAATTCCAGGCATCTTCCTCCCATTTCTCTCCACACCCATCCACCCCGTTCTCACCCTTCTCCCACGATTTCCACCTCGCACCCACCCCACCTTCTCCGACCACCCACTCTCCCTCTCCTCTTACATACCCACCCACCTCCGTCCCCCCACTGACCACCTCCGTCCCTTTCCCTACCCACTCTCACACCCCCTTCACAACCAACCTTCCTCCCCAAACCCACCATTTTAAACCTCTCAAAATGGATTTGCCCCGTTTCACTGGGGATGACCCTTATGGTTGGCTAGCCATGGCTGAACGATACCTGGACTATTACGAGGTCCCCCCCAATCAATGGGTTTTGGTGGCCGCTTGCAACTTTGGCGCCGACGCATCGATTTGGATGCGTGGTTTCGAACAACGGTATGGTCGGGACAACTGGGGTCTCTTTGTCGACCTTATGCTTCAACGATTTGGGGGAGGCGACCGTGCTAACATTGAATCACAGCTCACTCACATTCAACAAAAAGGCACTGTTGATGACTATATTGCCGAGTTCACCAAACTGTCTTGTCGGGTGATTGACTGGACTGAAAACCAATTGAAACATGTTTTCCTTGGGGGCTTACGAGACGACATCCGTCATGATGTCTTGGCACTCGAACCCGACTCTCTCCACCAAGCCCAGAAGCTCGCCAAAATATTTGAGACCAAGAATCAAGCCAAACGTTATACCCGCCTCTCTCGTCCCTTCCACTCCTCATCCTTCTCGAGACCACCCATTTCCCCCACCTCAGCTCTCCCCACCATCCCTCCCCAACCCCCATCTCCTCTTCCACAACACTTCAAACGTTTAAACCCAACAGAAGTCCAAGATAAAATCCGAAAAAAAAGAATGTTTTCATTGCTCCGAGCCTTATACCCCAGGCCACAAATGCAAACACCCACTGATGGTATTATTGGACTGTGCCACCCCCGATGATGACTCCCAGGATGATTCCCAGGAATTTCACGATTGCCCCCCTGCGGAGGACAACACCATTAATCCCTCTTGCCACATGCTTGAACTATTTTCTATACCGCACCTTGGATTTGGTCAACCTATGCGCCTACGTGGCTCAATTCAGTCCACACCCATCAAGGTCCTCATTGACTCGGGCTCTGCTTGTAACCTTTTGTGCGTTGATATTGCCCACCAGTTAGGGCTGCCAATTGAACATATTTCTCCCATACCATTCACAACAGCTTCTCACAAACAAGTCACCTCGACTATGCGGGTTCATAATGTGGTTGTTAAGCTGCAAGATTATACTCTAACGGGATCCTTTCTCTTACTCACCATACCCGGCTATGATTTGGTATTGGGAGCCGAGTGGCTCGAATCCCTAGGCTGGATAGGCTGGCATTTCCAGAACAAAACAATGCTTTTCCAAACACATGGCCACACCTACACCCTCCAAGGCCTTCAGACAGCCCACCCACCTTTCCACCCGTGCCACTCCACCCATTTGAGTTCCTCCACGCCTCCCCTACCCCACCGACCCAACTTACCCACCGCCCCACCGTTCGACCCACCATCTAATACCCACCCCGCAATTCTTTCCTTGTTATCTCATTACCACCACCTATTCTCCCTACCTGTTGATCTACCCCCACCCAGACAAATTGACCACAAGATCCCGTTACTCACAGATACCCCACCAATCAATGTCCGGCCCTATCGATACCCTCACTCACAGAAGGCAGAAATAGAAAAACAGGTGCAAGAACTCCTTTCCTCTGGTGTAATTCGGAACAGCCACAGCCCTTTCTCCTCCCCTGTTCTTTTGGTCAAAAAGAAAGATGCATCATGGCGCCTTTGCATTGATTATAGAGCTCTCAACGCTGCTACAATCAAGGATCGTTTCCCAATCCCAGTAGTGGATGAGCTTTTAGACGAATTACATGGTGCTTGCTTCTTCTCCAAACTCGACCTCCGCTCCGGTTACCACCAAATACGAATGTGCCCTGAGGATATCGCAAAGACTGCCTTTCGTACACATGACGGTCACTACGAATTCTTGGTAATGCCCTTTGGACTGTCCAATGCTCCCTCTACTTTTCAAGCCCTTATGAATTCCATTTTCCGTCCGTACTTACGTAAGTTTGTGTTAGTATTTTTTGATGATATTCTTGTGTATAGCCCTTCTCTGCATACTCACCTCTCCCATCTAGAGACGGTTTTCCAACTTCTCTCAACCCACAGCTTGAAAGTGAAGTTAACCAAATGTTCCTTTGGCCAACATCAACTTGAATATTTGGGCCACACCATTTCCGGACATGGTGTTTCTGTGGACACATCTAAGATTGCAGCAATCATCAATTGGCCACGCCCAGTTTGTGTCAAGGGCCTTCGGGGCTTTCTGGGGTTAACCGGTTATTATCGAAAGTTCGTCAAGCATTATGGGTTGATAGCCAAACCATTAACAAATATGCTGAAGCAAGGCAACTTCATCTGGACGCCTGAATCTTCTAGTGCATTTGAGAAACTCAAACAGGCTCTCACATCCACGCCGGTCCTTGCTCTCCCTGATTTTACAAAGACTTTTGTGGTGGAAACCGATGCCTCCGGCACCGGCATCGGAGCAGTTTTGTGCCAAGAGGGCCACCCAATTGCTTACCTTAGCAAAGCTTTATCAGGCCGCAATCTCGCCCTCTCCACATATGACAAGGAACTCCTCGCTATTGTGTTTGCCGTCCAACATTGGAGACCATATCTGCTCGGACAACAATTCCGGATTGTCACAGATCACAAGCCTATCAAGTACTTTCTCGAGCAACGTATCACAACACCCCATCAACAGAAATGGCTTGTCAAACTTTTGGGCTATAACTATTCGGTTGAGTACCGGCCCGGATCTCAAAATGGGGCCCCTGATTCTCTTTCCCGCCAAGCCGAACCACTGCAGCTGATGGGCCTCTCCTCTCCCATATTGGACTGTACCACTGCCTTTCAACAAGCCTATGCCACGGATCCTCCCCTTACAACAGTCTGGCCTGCCTTATTGTCTTCTCCAGATGCAACTATTCAAGGTTTCTCCCTCCACAATGGCGCCTTACACTACAAGCGCCGCATTTATGTTCCGTCGACATCCCATTGGCGTTCTACAATCCTCGAAGAACTTCATTCTTCACTACAGGGTGGCCACTCCGGCTTCCTTTGCACCTATCACCGCATCAAACGCAGCTTTCTGTGGCCCGGCATACGACGCGATGTTAAGCGTTTTGTTGCCCACTGCACCGAATGCCAACGCCAAAATCATGAAACCATCCACCCCCCGGGCCTCTTGCAGCCCTTACCCATCCCTAATGGCATTTGGCAAGATATTGCACTTGATTTTGTCGAGGGTCTGCCTTCTTCCACTGGTTACACAGTTATCTTAGTTGTGGTCGATCGCCTCACCAAATATGGTCACTTCATCCCCATCAAACATCCATACACTTCAGCCACCATTGCAGATACTTTCATTAAAGAGATTTTCCGTTTACATGGCATGCCCAAATCCATAGTGTCTGACCGCGATCCAACATTTCTCAGCAACTTCTGGAAGGAATTTTTTAAACACCAAGGAAGCAAGCTCTGCCATAGCTCGGCCTACCACCCTCAATCGGATGGCCAAACGGAAGTCCTTAATCGCACCCTGGAGCACTATCTCCGATGCTTTTCTGCAGATAAACCACGAAAGTGGTCCTCCTTCCTGCCCTGGGCCGAATGGTGGTATAACACCACCTACCAAGCTGCTATCAAGATGTCTCCCTTTCAAGCTTTGTACGGGGTTACCCCTCCATCTGTCCACACTTATCTCCCTGGTACAACGGCCGTTCAGTCCGTCGATGCTGCCTTACAAGACCGAGACCAGCTCCTTCGTCTCTTACGGAACAACCTTCAGCTTGCTCAGAATAGAATGAAACAAATCCATGATAAAGGACGGACTGAACGAGAGTTTGAGGTCGGTGATTGGGTGTTTCTCAAGCTTCACCCCTATAGACAACACTCTGTCGCCATGCGCCACTCCCACAAACTGGCGCCTAAGTTTTATGGCCCATTCCAGATTACGGACCGTATTGGCTCGGTGGCTTATCGTCTCCACCTTCCCCCAGACTCCAAAATCCACCCTGTTTTTCATGTTTCCTTGCTCAAAAAGCAGGTGGGTACAGCCATTACTACCACTCCCACACTTCCCCCGACGGACTCCACGGGATTCTTCAAATGGCAACCAGAAACCATTTTGGACAGAGGCGTCTTCAAGAAAAAGAACAAACCAGTCACTAAATGGTTAATCAAATGGGCCGGCCTACCAACGGAAGACGCCACCTGGGAAGAGGCTGATGATGTCCTTACACGCTTTCCTGGTTTTCAGACCTGAGGACAGGTCTCCTCTCAAGCGGGGGGGAGTTGATAGGACCACCTGACTTGGGCCTTTAACTAGCTCTCTTCCAGCCTGTTCTTGTTAGCCCTTACCCAAGTTTACTCAAAGCCCAGCCTTGTTGCTAGGGTTCCCTTGCAGATTGTATTTAAATAGATCATTGTAAACCTGAAAAGGGGAATGAATGAAATCTGCCTCTTTCTTTTCCTTTAGAATTCTCTTACTATTTTCTTCTTTGCTGCACTATTGCTCTGATTTCCTGCTTTCTGTGACTGAGACCGAGTGGGTTTACCAGGGGAGTAAAAATTGACAATGTATCAGACCAGCGAAATCTATATCCCAGTTAATGTACCTACGGGGGAAATTGCTTAAGTGGGAGAAGGCTGCAAAGTTTGAGTTGTATTTGGTGCCTGAACATTTGACGATGTCTTCACCTATCCATCTGCTACAAGAAAATATACAACCAAAGTTATACAAACAATTAACAAACTCGGGTCAAATAAAAAATATCAGGTTTTTGTGACGGTGTTACTTTGATTTCCAATAGTTGCATGCGTACTTGAGGAGTATGATTCTCTCCCCTCCTAACTTCTCTTCCCTTTCCTCTTCTCATAATTAAACGGTTACGATTAAACTACGTTAGCATCTTATATTGATTTTTTATAAAGAGATTAAGACAAAAAAGAAAGTATGAAAGGAGAAGACGGAATGAGAGGAAATTCGGAGAAGAGAGAATCCTATTCCTGTACCTGAAGGTGGGGCCAATCTGTAAACAGACAATATCAAACACGAAAAACATTGAAACTTGACAATTGGCATGGACTGCCTGAAACTATAATCCTTGTTTGCATCATGGAGCATGTCACACGTCTAGTTGTAATGCCACTAAACATTCGACTAAAACCTATATCTCTGTCGAAACCCATACCACGAGTTACTTATCAATTAAGAACCAACCAAACAAGATACTTTTGATGTTTACTTATATGTTAGAATTGGAATTTGAAATCATCTTATTCTTAATTTTTGAGTTTTCTGTGTTTATTGAAAATGAGTAGGAAAATCATTTCACCTCTTAACTTCTTGAAAAAGTTTGAGTTTCATCTTGAAAAGAGAACCTAATTGATCTGATTTCTTTCTTTAGTACTTCATCTTTTTCTTCGGCTCCTTCCCTATTTATGTTAAGTAAACATGTTCTTCAAGTATTCACGAAAATATGTAATATGTATCAAGGTTGCACCAATTTCGAATAAGTAGAATATTTTTGTTTAGAACTAGTTAGCTAGCGAGGTCTTTTGCATTCATGTTGCACCTTGTGCTGTGACTTGTGAGTCTTGACTAGTTAATTGGGAAGGGAAGTACAGAGATTTGATTACAAACCCTACTCTCTTTCCATATATACATAGTCGTTGCAGCTTTGGGAGGCTGGAAAGGCATGCAGGTGCCAGATATCTCTGCATTTCGTTAATCATTTGTAGCGAGTTCCGATTAATCCTATTTTACAACATACTGCAGATTATGGCAGCGTTTTTCAATCGGTTTTTTGCAATAGAGCTTTTTCTACAATGAGATTTCCCAGATGATGACTTAAGAGATGCACGAGTTATATTATATATAGCAACAATATCACTTCTTTTGGACCAAGGATTTTCGTACTTACGAATTCGTATCGTTCTCAACTAGGGTTTAACTACATCATTAAAAATCATTAGATAGAGTTACCATAAGTATAAAGTTTCATTAAAGATACACCAAAGGTGATATATCGTTCTCTTTAGAAGTCAAGAAATATTCCTACATACAGACAAGTTAGATTCTAAAATAAAGAAAAAGATCTTCTCAAGATTCCTTCCACCAAGTTTACCAAGTCTACTCATTCAGGCCATTGAAATTTGATCTAACAACTACAAACAGAGAACTTTTTTAAAAGTTATAATAACTTTAGTCATTCGATTAAATTTCACTGGTCTGAATGAGTGGACTTTGTGAATTTAGTAGAAGGAATCCGGAGAGGATCATTTTCTCTAAAATAAAACCTTATCTAAAATAAAATGTACTATTTTTCAATTCAATAATTTTGATGCTGAAAGGGTAGTGATTTTCAATGAAAAAAAAAACCCTAGCCGCTCCTACTTTTCTCTTTCGCAGGAACCCCCCCCCCCCCCCAAAAAAAAAATCCTAGACTTCGCCGCCGACTCCTTCCACTAGTTGGAGTCGGCCGGCTATCCCTTGATGCTCACCCTTTTCTTTTCCTCTCTAGTCCGTTTCCCTCGCCCTCAGGTAATCCTCTTTCCCCCTCCTCCTTTTTCTTTCATGCTGCAACCCAACTCGCTACCCACACCCTCAAGTCCTCCCTCTTCCTCTGTCATGCCTTCCCCCCTCTGTTTTTTTTTTTCTTGGGGTGCTTTATTTCTGCTTTCATTTTGGCCTTCTTTGAGCTTTGTCTCAATTATTTGAGCTTGTCTCAAATCGGAACCTGTAGACACCTCTCTTGCTCTGATGTTTCCTTCCGTTGTGAGTCCACAACTACCAACCACTGCTACTCAGCCCCGAGTGCTTCACCTCGGTGACGTGCTTGGGTTTTGGGTGGCTGTTAAAGTGCTTTTTGCACTATTTGGTAGGATTATGGGAGCGCTCACCGCGCTAGTGGCTCGCTCACCCCCATTTTCTGTTGATCCGGTTGCTGCTTTTGGTTCGATTTTTGGTGGTGGTGGCCTTCTGATGGAGGCGCGTCAGATTTGGTGGCGGCTACTGGTTTCCTCTTTATTTTTAGGGTTTCTGTTGTTTTTCAGCTATGTTTTTGGGCTTTGTGTTGTATTTACTTTTTTCTGATGAGCTTGTATTTTGGTTGTGAGATGACTTTCGCAGGAAACCCCCCCCCCCCCAAAAAAAATCCTAGCCTTCGCCGCCGACTCCTTCCACTAGTTGGAGTTGGCCGGCTATCCCTTGATGCTCACCCTTTTCTTTTCATCTCTAGTCCATTTTCCTCGCCCTCAGGTAATCCTTTTTCCCCCTCCGCCTTTTTCTTTCATACTGCAACCCAACTCGCTACCCACACCCTCAAGTCCTCCCTCTTCCTCTGCCATGCCTTCCCCCCTCTGTTTTTTTCTTGGGGTGCTTTATTTCTGCTTTCATTTTGGCCTTCTTTGAGCTTTGTCTCAATTATCTGAGCTTGTCTCAAATCGGAACATGTAGACACCTCTCCTGCTCTGATGTTTCCTTCCGTCGTGAGTCCACAACTACCAACCATTGCTACTCAGCCCCGAGTGCTTCTCCTCGGTGACGTGCTTGGGTTTTGGGTGGCTGTTAAAGTGCTTTTTGCACTATTTGGTAGGATTATGGGAGCGCTCACCGTGCTGGTGGCTCGCTCACCCCCATTTTCTGTTGATCCGGTTGCTGCTTTTGGTTCGATTTTTGGTGGTGGTGGCCTTCCGATGGAGGCGCGTCAGATTTGGTGGTGGCTACTGGTTTCCTCTTTATTTTTAGGGTTTATGTTGTTTTTCAGCTATGTTTTTGGGCTTTGTGTTGTATTCACTTTTTTCTGATGAGCTTGTATTTTGGTTGTGAGATGCCTTTTGAGCTCTTTTTTTCTTGTATTAGTCTCTTTATTTAATAAAAAAGTAACCTTGTTTGTCCAAAAAAAAAATAGACGGAAGGAAGGCAACTTTTTCCATCCTTCAAAAGATCAATTATTTAAATGTTGTGGGAGTAACAATTCAAACCCATCCAACAGGTATTTTCCAAGAGGGGAGCTGTTGTAGGGTTTGCTTAAAACCCTAAATACGATTGAAGACAAAAAATTGATGAGGTCAAAGGCTGAAAGGCAAGCCCACTTGCGAGGAATAAGGATCATCTACAGATTCACTTTGTGAGGATTTCAAAAATATTTTAATCACATTCGTTCATTATATATCGTACAGTAAAAAATTATTGTAAATTTTTTATTTAAAATTAATTATAAACAGTATCTGACAAAAACTTACTTCATAATATACAATGAATAGATGTAATTAGAGGATCTCTGGGATCCTCACAAAGATAATTAAAAAAGATTCTCACAAAGAGGATCCGCCACTTGCCCATATCATCTTCGACCCTTTTTTTTGGGGTAGTAGGAGAGGGAGGCAGATTCTCTGCTCTCCAACTTCCCATACACTTCAATTTTCTCTCTATTTATGCGGTCAAAGTTAAGCCATGTCAACATTTTATATAATTTTTTTTTATAAAGATAAAAAAAAAAAAAGCAATAGTAATATAAAATGTTGACATGGCTTAACTGTGATCACACAAATAGAAGAGGATAGAAGTGTATGGGAAGTGGGAGAGCAAAGAATCTGTCTTAACGTGGCTTAACTGTGATCGCACAAATAAGAGATGATGGAAGTGTATGGGAAGTCGGAGAACAAAGAATCTGCCTTCGGAGCCAAGACCTGGTGGCTCTCTCTCTCTCTCTCTCTAAAGAGTTTTCCGTCCCCAGCTCTTCCTCTTTGGTCCTTGTTACCTGGGGTAACACAGAACAAAACGTTCATGTAGGCCATCACAGATTTCCCATCTTTTACGTACCTTTTTCACCCACCTTGATTGGGTTGTAAATCTCGGAAAAATATGACAACTACTATGTGTTCGATTTCAACAGCGCAATAATTTACTTGCACATGCACAAAGGAAACGAGGGAAGTAGACGAGACTTGCATTTTAGCTTCCTCAGATCAACAGCAAGTTTGTAAACGAACAAAAATTCTGAGTCACTTGGCATGGGAAAGAAGATATAAGCCACCATAAAGCTCGTTGCTGGAAAGATTTTTACATGCACTCGGAGATATATTTTCACTCTTATAACACTCATTACATGACTTGCTTAGCTGCTTAAGATATTCTTGCATGTAACTGGAGACATCACATTTATGACTTTGTAGTACTTATCACATGGCCAATCTGTTGTGTACATGTTGCATTGTTGTTATAATGCAGTTCAAATTTTAATTTTTTGTTAAATGCGAATATGATGATAATTCAACTTTAAAGTTATCAATATATATAATTATTAATATATCGTCAAGAATGCAATTAACCTTAACGTTATATGTTTGTATATATTTATTGGTCAAGCTTAAAATGGAAGCACTTAATCAAACAACAGGACTAAGGCCATCTCCAACCGATGGCTGGCCAGAGGGCTCGTTTTAGCCCTCTGGCCCTCCAACATTCTCCAAGATATTAATATTTTAATGAACAGTACAGGGCCATATTTGCCTCCGTCTCCAACCGAGGGCCAGAGGGCTAGTTTTAGCCCTGTCACAAAAAATCGTCTCCAACCGAGGGCCATAGGGCCATACATAATTTATTATTTAAAAATTACAACTTAAATTCAAATCCAACGGCTAAGTAATGTTGTTTCATGTTACTTAATTTAATTTAATGTTGTATAATGGCGTAGGAAGTTATAGGAAAAAAATATAATTTTAAAAAAATATGAAACAAATTTTGTGAAATAGAAGTTATAGGAAAAAAAAGAATTTAAAATAAAATGAAACAAATTTCGTGAAATAGAATTTATAGGAAATTTTTTTTTTTAAATAAAATGAAATAAATTTTGTGAAATAGAAGTTATAGGAAAAAATGGAATTTTAAATAAATATGAAACAAATTTTGTAAAATAAAAGTTATAGGAAAAAATAGAAGTTATATAAAAAAAATTGTAAATAAAAAATAATAATAAAACTGTAAAAAAAAATTCAAATGCAGTACTAGCCGTTGCATTTGAATTATTTCTTAAGAATTCTTGTCGGTTATAATCGACAGGAATTCCGACAGATTTAAAAAAAAATAGCCAGCCTCTAGCCCTCCAGCCCTCTCCGATTCTGTGGGGCCCTCTCAGATTCCAAAGCCCTCTAGCCTAACCCTCGGTTGGAGACCGTTTTTGAACTATTTTCGGCCCTCTGACCCTCTTGACCCTTCTGTTGAAAATGGCCTAAGGTAATGCGTATAGCTTTATGTAAAAGTTGCTGGAAAAAGACCACATACCAAAACGTGAACACTTATTGTTGTAACAGAACCTTATGCCACTGGCAACTTCTGCTGGACTCTGACTTTTATGACTAACATTTATTTTTGTCGATTTGTCCTGATGTGAATGACTCTGTCTTTTTGTTTATTAAAATTAAATTTACAAAATATATTATACGTTATCAACAAAAAAATTAAAACGATAGTTAATACTTAAATAATAATTACATGAGTATAGAATTTGATTTAAATAAACAGTCTTTTTAGTAATACTCATTTTAATTACATTTCGTTGATGGAATCTTCAGATCATCAAACATTTTCACTGTAATTGGTATTTATAACTATTTAACAAAATATAATTTAGATTATCGAATTAGTGTAAATACATAATTAAGATATACAAAATATAATAACAAAGTCTACAAATTATCAAATTGAAAAGGGTAGTAATCATCCAGAATAGGGTCCGATAAATAAGGGCTATATGGATTAAGGTCATCATTGTGAAACCAAAATGAGTAGCCATTACTCATCGTCGTCGCCTCCGACATGCCACTAAAACCAACCTCACTTTTAGAGCCAATGTGGTCCTGGATGTTCATCATCTCCTCATCAAATCCATCAATGGCAGCTGCAGCTTCATGATCACCAGAAATATTGGAATTGGAATCAGAATTGGGAAGTGGTTGCAACTCGGAGTTTGTCTCTGATGAGGGTGTGCAGAAATTATTTTTTGCTCGTTTTGAGTCTGAATAAGTCTTGGCTTTAGTCTTCTCTCTTTTTGAACTGACACCGAGCTTCTTGCTCAAGTGACAGTTCCAATGGTTCTTGACTTGATTGTCAGTTCTCCCAGGAACACGGCCAGCAATCAAAGACCACCTAATTAAACAAGAAATAATCATCCGAGATCGAATATCAACTTGGAAACTATATACAAATAGAATCGGAGGAACACTTAGAAGATAATAAAGAGACATTAAACTGTGATTTATATACGACTTATTGTCTGATTAGTATTTTTGGTTCAATTCTCAAGTTTAGTTTTTTCTTTTTGGTTTTTTGTGGGTTAATTGGCATACTTGCAAAGAAATATATGAATGCACACAACAAGTGTGCAACTGTAGCTGTCCAGTATTAATTACGATGTACTAGCTACACTACAGAAAATAATGGTGAAAAATTAATTGCAGTGGACACTTCCCAGTATTATTTGTTGGGACTTGGGATCCACAATGGAACGCCGAGAAAGGTGGAATATTCAACACAGTGATTACTCAAAAAACATTCAACAGTTATAGTAAAACTTCTGTAGGAAAATTGAAGACCGAAAGAAGCAAGTTAATCATGCAGAAATCATAGATTCTCACCAACGTATTGCATATGTAAAGTTGACATGCTTAATTACTACGTATTAATTGTTTCTGCTTGAACTGCAATTACAAGTTTCTGCCTCCATCTACCGGTAAACACAAGTGTCTACCGGTAAGCTCGTTTATTTTGAAAATTTTCCGAGATTGATTTGTTTCCTAAATTATTTTGAAGAAAGAGCTATGTTATGGGTTATGGACGAACTTGTTGCCAAGTAGGTTATGGAGTCGAATAATGAGATCATCTTCTTCCTCCGAGAAGTCACTTCTCTTCACGGTGGGACTTAGATAATTCATCCACCTTAATCTGCAACTTTTGCCGCTCCTCTTCAATCCTAATGCAAAGTTAAACATGCATTAATATACATGTTTGTGTTATGAACTTAATTACCCAAATGATTATATATTATGTGGTAATTAATTACCTGTGACTTTATTGACACGATTCCACTTGCCTTTGCCATGCATCCTGGTGTAATCCGTCAGAATTCTGTCCTCCTCCACTGTCCAAAGACCTTTCTTATACTCATTCCCACCTTCCATTTTTGCAGCTCTTGCAAAGCAGGAAAGCACGAGAGAGAGAGAGAGCTTTTGTTAGAAGTCTAATGAATGTGGTGGCTTATCTGACGGATATGTATAGTGCTTGTGCTTTTATATATATATATATATATATATATATATATATATAGGATAGACTCAAGACAAAGATTTTGACAAAACCCTTAGATCAAACCCATTTTAACGGTTATAATTGCATTGGTCTATTAACTATTTTGAAATAAGAAAGGAAATTATACATTTATACTTCTACAATAATGAGAATTATTATGATAACATTTTGATTTCTCTCTCTTCTCATCTCTTCAAATTCGAAAATAAAAGAGAGGTTTAATAAAACACTCCCGGTACTGTTTACTTTTAACGAAAAATTATTTTTTTACCTTTAACTGTCACTATTCACTATACCTTTAAAAGTGGCTTTTCGTTAAAATGAAAGTTTTCAAGCCATTTTCGTTAGTTTTCCTAAAATAAAAACGGTTTACTCCTACCTAGTCCTTCTGATGGTGTGGTGAAGAAGGAAGAAATAGGAAGAGAGTCCAAATGAAATGAGATTCAACTAAAATTATTCATGGAGTTCTTGTAGTCACGTATCTTATTTTCTTTTCTAATCTTTAAACATTTGACGATAAATAAAAGATCAAATTTTGGATTACAAACGCCAAAAACATTTTTTTTATTTTAAAACACATTTTGGAATTGGTGTGAAAGGAAGAATTATAGGCACCACTACCATGAACCCGAACATCACCAGAATGCTCCAAATCAAACTAATGACATTCACATGTATTTAGATCCTTTAGAGCCTTTATATTTAATCTAACTATTTGTCAAAGAAAACTGAATAGTTATTGGATTGCATACTCTTGAGTATTTTAGATAAGTTTATAGTTATTGATGTATCGTGACTGCTTTTTAAAAGTATAGTTATCTATACTGTAAAAAGTTGTTATGCAGTAATGTATAATGACTAGTTTTTTGTCACATGCTTACGCTTGCGACATTTTAGCTTTTTTTTATTTTTTTATTTATTCTTTTTGTCTGATAAAATATTATTTATAATCTTATCATTTTGTTTTTAAAATTTTACTTGTTTTAGTTATTATTATTTTTTATGAAAATATATTTTAGCAAAATAATAAATTTATTACTCCCTCACAGCCCCACTATGTGGGTGGTTTTTTTTTTTTTTTTTTTTTGTTAATTTATTTTTTCTTTTGAAGCTTAATGAGAGAAGGGAAATTTTGAAATTATAAAAACTTCATTCCTTTTGCGTTCTCCCTTATATACATACACCAATTTACATATTATCAAATCATCACATCGATTGGATGCCATTGTTGTCATTACCAAAGTCGTCAGTCTCTCTCTTTTATCTCTTTCTTTTTTATTCTTTTTTTTGTCAGCTTTTTTATCTCTTTCTCGAAGTACATCCACACATTGACGTAGAAGAAGCTCCAGTATTGGTCTGAATCCAATTAATTTGCCGGATGTTCTCGCTCACCGTGCCTTTGTGTTGTCCACACAAATCCAACAGGATTTTTTCAGATTCTTTTAATAAAATTCTAAAGATTAATATTATATTTAATTTTAAATAAAAATATTTAAAAATATTTTTAATCACATAATTTACAATAAACAAACATAATTTATATACTTCTTAATTCTCACAAACTAAATCTGACGAGTATCGGATTCCACACAAATAGTCACGATACATAATTAAGGTTTTAAAAAGTACATTCCTTGTTTGTGTAATCCCACTCAGACCAAACATGTTGGATCTTGTTTTTTGCAACCTCCTAGATCCTCTCTCTCGGTATTTTTTTTTTAAATTCTTTTAATTCGATCGCGTAAGAGTTTCTGCTGACTTTTGACGACTCTGTTGAATGCTGGTGAATTCTCGTTTTTATTTTCTGAAAAGTGCCCACTACGTCAAGCAGGTTATGATCTCTGCTGCATGCATGCATGTGAACTTTGAAACATTACATTATGGAAAAAAATACTTTGGCTCGTTACTCCGTTTCTTGAAAATGCCATTCATACTTAAGCGTTTGAATGTAAATAACAGTCTCACATATGTGTGAAAAAAAAATTTCTTTTTATGTTTTTGACAATATATTTTTGCATAATGTATGAGACAGCTAGGGCACCTGAAGAAACCAAGCAGTATCTTTTGAATATAATATGTTGGTGGAAGTTTTGGGAAATATTATCTAGAAAAGAACCAAGTCATTTTATGTAAAAACTTTAGAGAAACTACTATGTGGATCTCTATTTTGCAGAAATATATATGATGGTTTAGTCACTTTCAGTGGGATCAGAGATAGCTAGCTTCCACTGGAAAATGGAAAATTATTGGAGCAATAATTATATATCACCCGGGTTTTGAATCCCATACGTACTGTGAATTCTTCGGTTGACATAAAATTATATATTTCATATACATCAAATTATTGCCTTTTACCATTTTGCAGCAGCAGAACTAGCTCAACTCATACGAAGAGGATTCTCACCCTCACGGTTTAATCACGTTAATATTTTATATTAATTCTTTTATAAAAACAATATGACAAAAAATAATATGCGAGAAAATAAAAGAGAAGGAATAGAAATAAGAAAGAGGAGAATCCTATTACTCCCAATTGAAATTATGAGTTAGTACTAGCCCCAGAATCAGATTCTCTCTGTCTCTCTCCACGGGAATTCTAGGTTGGAAAAAAGATAGTCTCAGAGACCTGAAAAAGTACACGCAAAATCCAGAAATTTTGTAGTCCATCATCATCTGCCCAGCATTTGAAAGTCTTATTCAGTTTCTTTCACCATTTTTTAAGGGAGAGGTTCAGCCTGAAACATAAGGTTGTATAATAAGTATTATTATCCAAATAATGAGATATTTGTGTTAAAAAATTAACAATTTAAAAAATAAATTATTTTTTCCTCAAATATAATGAAAAGTGTGACATCCCGTCCCGTATTTTTATACGGACGATATGAAATGACGAAAATACCCTTACCTACGCGTGAACGGGTACGTTTGGACACGGAATTGGGTTTTTGGGGTGTCCTAAATCCTTAAACCTAAGTTGGGACATCTGTCCCTATACATGCACATGTACACGTGCACAAACCTGATTCTATTTCTTTTTCTGTTTCTTCCTTATCCCTCTCTCTCAAACTCTCTATCTCTCTCGACTTCTCCCTACGGAACACACACACACAACTCGATTCGACATCAACCAAGGCCTAAGGTAAGCCTATTCTCACTCCCAAAGACTTGCTGAATTTGTTGATATAGATTTTAGGTTGTGAAACCCTCGAAAGCATATCGAACCCGTGAGTTGTTATTAAAGCACTATTCATATACTTTTATTTTGGATCGTTTTAGGTAAAAAGGAGATCACCAGTCCTCTTAAAATTTCCCCACGAACCTCGGAGTACCTAGTTTGCAAAGGTTGGACGTTGGGATCACTGGGTTTCAGTTTGGCCGAATTTGGAGAAATTCCCCGAGAAATTTCCAGTGGTTTTTCGAAGGATTTGAAGGTACAAATGTGTTCTACATTGAATTTGGAGCATTTTGATATAAATTTCATGAATTTTGGATGAAAAACGAAGAAGATAGGGGGATTTGAAGTTTGGCCGGAATCGGTCGCCGGCGCCGGCGACGGTCGCCGGAAAAACCAGTCCGGCCGGCGACCTGAGGTAGGGGATGACGGAATATTCCATCAAAGTTGACAGAATATTCCTCACGCCGTTAGTTAACTCTAACGGAATCCGTTAGAAGTTAACGGAATATTCCCAACGGAATATTCCTTTACGGTTAGGGTTGACCGCGCGTGCACAGCACGTGACAGCGCGTGGGGGCGCGTCTGTCCGTGCTATTCCTGGCGCGTGGGGGCGCGTGAGCAGTCCAAAAATTATTTTAAAAATATCACGACGATCGTGACGTCGTGTAGGTCGCATTGGTATATTCAAATGCCAAAATTGACCTTCGTATGAAGAATTATTTACGTGGTCCGTTTATGTGTTGTTATTGACGGTTTTGCGATTAATTCACGTATAGGTGAGACGTATCCGACGGACGAGCGCAGTCACACTAGGCTCGGGGGATACGACCCGTCGACATACCAGTGAGTGGGCTTTTGTTTTCAGTATATATATATATATATGACGTTTTTCCCAGAAACGTAAATTGATTGAATTACGAATTGTTTGAATGTGATAATTAGATTGCTATGTCGCATGCCTACTATAGTGTATAAATATGATTACGATTGCATTCATTATGCACTGACGCCGAGGACGGCCAGGTAAGTACCGTGGTAGTGCTTGAAATGATGTTAGATTGTGATTTAGTTAATCACATGCACCTCGGGTGTTGTGCTCCGCCAGAGTAGGGCCTAGCCTTCACGTGATCGTTCACCTCACGCACCGTACGCTCAACTTGGATCCAAGATAGGTGCCTAGCCTGTCGTACAGACCACAATAGGTGGTTCCGACTCGTTGGTGACCCGCGATTCGTCGCACAGCCTTCACGTGATCGTAGCACAGAGCGTAATATTATACACCTAGCCTGTCGTACAGACCACAATAGGTGGTTCCGACTCGTGTGCAGGATGATGATAATGATAATGATTGATAGGGATTGAGTATGTTTGATATGGCCTAATCTTGAGCTTGATGATGAGTTGTGATATGTAGACGATGTTTTCGTATATACGTTTATATACGTACTATTTTCTGGGAAAATTATACTGATTTACAGCGAGGGGTTATTTATGGAATTATGAAATGGTTTTGGAAAACTTTGTTTTTGCCCACTCACCTTTCATGTTTTGCGCCCCTCCAGGTACTAGGTAGCTACGTCGTGGACGGTTAGCGAGGCGCTAAGGCAGTTCTGACAGACTACCACCACTTATGTAGGATTTCTTTCATAGTTGTAACGTTTGTTTTAACTTGACCGCACCTAGGATCGGCTCTGTATCATATGTATATTATAAACTTAATTTTCACTGCTGCACTTAATGCCAATTTTGCTTCCGCTGACGCACACGACTACGTCACTCACACGCGACGGCCGGCACGCCTCGGTTTCTGGATCGGGGTGTGTCAAAAAGTGATGTATTATTCGTGCTCTGTGTACAATAATAAATTTCTCGTTTTATACGTCACATATGATTCATAAGGTTTGCCTAGAGATTTGTGTGTACAATTTAAACATTCATGCAAACGAACATATAAGCAAAAAAACCAACGTGACAAAAAAAAAGTGAAAGTGAAACAAACATATACAGAACGACAATGTATCACCATTTCCAGTAGCGGAGGGAAAGGGGGGTCAATGGGTTCACAGGACTCTAACAACTCTATATTCCTCCACACTATTTTTGCTATTGATCCCAATACTCCAATAACAACTTCCAATAATCAAGTTCAGTTTAAGTTTTAGGTTCAGTTAAAGTTTATGTATGTATGCTTGCTTTGATTTTCATTATTTATTAAAACACTATATTAATCAACATTTTTTCATAGTGAGTTCAATGAATTGAAAAGAGTAATCAATAATCTTGCACAAAAGTTAGTGTATTTGCTTATGGCAGTCAAATTAAAGGTTGTGGCTGCTTAAGTGGAAAAATATAATATTATACAGTTAAGATCGCTATATGGTTATAACTTATATGTTGAAATAAATATTGTCAGTATTGATAATGATATAGTACAACAACAAGTTCAAATTATGAGAATCAATCATGAATTATATATCTAAATAACAAAATGTTACCACATTTACTTCTTTATTATGACCCGAGTGAGTTCAAATCTTGTCTTTGCCACTGACCATTTCATGCATGCGAATATAAAGCCTAACCAAGATATTTAAAGATTTTTTCCCTTTTTTTTTTTTCATATTTTCTTGAAATTAATATAAGGTTTACGATATCTTCAATCGATGGAAATAGGCTGTACACGATGTATTTGATCAGCAAAAGAGCAACAGTCCATTAATATTGTGTGTAGGAAAAGACAATACGCAAATTTTGTCTTCATACTGAAACAAACCAATGTGTGTATCACATAGATTCTTTTTTGTTCTTTATTTTATTCTGTAATCCATGTGCGTAACGTTGGTTTCTTTTTCATATTTGAACATACGCATGGACATATATAGCCACTATATTTCTTTCATGCATGTGCGTTGTCTTTGTTTTCATGGTGAACTTTGAATTTTTATGTGATTTGTCCTTGTGCCATGCATGTCCATGAGAAGAACATTTCTTGCTCTTACAAATGCTTTATGATTGCAATTCCATGATTTTCACAAGAAATAAACTCACGGAGAGCTGAGTTTTGAAACTCTTTCTAACATTTGAAAGAAAAATATTATTAAATTAAATAAGACGTCTATGACAAATTGATTAACCATTAAAAATATTTGAATAATCAATTTGAACCTTTTTTAAGTACCATTATAATCAGATAATGCATATATACAAAGCTCTGTTATAATATAATAGGGGAGGTTAATTTTTTTTTGTCCTCTTCCTCCTAATGATGAATGGGATACCTTACCAATATATTGTTGGCCAAATTAAGTTTCTTGTCATTTGGTTCATTTGAAATTTGATGATGTTTACATTGTCAAACTTAAATGATGAGTTTAGGCACCCAACTTATTCAAGCTTACGATAAAGTTTATATTGTCCATACATGCCAAGAGGATCCAAAACTTAATTCACACCAAACTTCCAACGTAATCACTCAGATAACTTGCACTGCATATATGTGAGTCATTGCAGTTGCAGTTAATGCTTGAGAGTTGAGAGCTTGTATCTAGGCCCACTGTTTTAGCCACGTGTTTGCCAAAGCCCGGAGAAGAAAGTAATCGTTCAGATTGCATACTGATTGCTCGTCTGTCAACTTTTGTATGTGTGATGTGTCTAGCCAATTAAAGAGAAATATAGATACGTAATGTAATTATATACAATCCGTCACGTCAAAATTCATATTATCACACACAACACTCCAGCTAGAGAAGTTTCGGAGATCTAAAGCCTTTGTGCCTCTTGATATGAACATGGCAAAGAGTGCTAAAACCCTAGCTATTCTCGTACAATATCTAGTTAAAGGTCGCACAATCAACACAGAAAAGATAGTAATTAGACAATGTACAAAATGACACCCTCTTTTTTTCCTACACATCTGTTCTTTTTTTTTTTTTTTTTGCTTTATTCAATTCAAAGACAAAACAAAACATGACGGAAGGAAAGAAAAAGAATGTTTTGAAATCACTTCAGCAAGATCATTGTATGCAAAAAATTTTGAGCATCTCAATCTGAGGAAGCAAAGGGTCAAAACTTCCCGCAAACAAATACAACAACCTTGTCGTCAAAATAAAAAGAACACTATTGAAAAATGCATTAAAACTTTAAGTTTTAAAAAAAAATCATGCTATAACTTTATTTAATGATAAGAAAAAAAAAACACCTAATTAAAGGCGCGTGCAAAGAGTACCCAACCAATCTTTCAGTTGCATAACCCTTTGACATAATCCAAGCATATTTTATTCCTCTAAAATTAAAATTTTAAATTGAAGTGGGTTCCATTCGATTCAGGACCACATCTAGGGCGCTATTGACACACCCCGACCCAGAAGTCGAAGCGTGCTGGCCGTCACGTGTGAGTGACGTAGCCAAAACGTCAGCTGAAGAGTAATTATGCATGGAGTGCAGCAGTGAGAATCAAAGTCGATAATGTACATGTGATAAAGAGTAATGTAGGACTAAAATGAAGTAGTTAAGTATCACAGAGCCAATCCTAAGTGCAGCCCGAATGAAACAAAACGCTATAATAACAGAAGAACCCTACATAGGTGGTGGTCTGTCAGAACTGCCTCAGTGCCTCGATAGCCGTCCACGTCGTCGCTACCTAGAACCTGGGGGGGCGCAAAACAGAAAACGTGAGTGGGCAAAAACAAATATTTTCCAAAACCATTTCAGAAATCCGTATATAACCCCTCACTGTAAATCCCGTATAGTTTCCCAGAAAATAGTACGTATATAAACTTATATACGAAAACATCATCTAGAAATCAAAACTCATTATCAATCTCAAGAATAGGCCATGTCGATATACCAACTAAGAAAAATCATCATCAGGCAAGTAATATAATCAAGGGGTGTCCCTAGTGTCATGTCAGCCGGAGTCACCTCTAGTGACATGTACGGCTGAATCTATAGCTCATCAATCACAATCAATCACTATCAATCATTATCCTGCACACGAGTCGGAACCAGCTATAGTGGTCTGTACGGCAGGCTAGGTGTATAATATCATACTCAGTGCTACGATCACGTGAAGGCTGTGCGACGAATCGCGAGTCACCTACAAGTCGGAACCACCTATAGTGGTCTGTACGACAGGCTAGGCACCTGCCTTGGATCCAAGGTGAGCGTACGGTGCGTGAGGTGAACGATCACGTGAAGGCTAGGCCCTACTCTGGCGAAGCACAAACACCCGAGGTGCAGGTGATGAGCTAAATCACAATCCATCATCATCTCAACTACTAACTATCATACTCACCTGACTTACCTGGCCGTCCACTGCGCCGGAGTATAATGAATGCAATCATACTCATAATTATAAAATATAATTGGCATACGACATGGCAATTCAATTATAAAATCAATTCTATTCATAAATCATTCAAATCACGTTTCTGGGAAAAACGTCAATTATATATATATATATATATATATATATATATATATATACTGAAAACAAAAGCCCACTCACTAGTATGTCGACGGGTCGTATCCCCCGAGCCTAGCGTGGATGCACTCGTCCTCTGGATATGTCTCACCTATATGTGAAATAACTGTAAAATTATTATTTAAAGCACATAAACGGACTACGTAAATAAATTCTCATACGAAGGTCAATTTTGGTATATGAATATACCAACGCGACCTACACGACGTCACGAACGTCATGATATTTTTAAAATAATTTTGGGGTGTCTCACGCGCCCCCACGCGCCGGGGAGCCCACGGGCAGATGCGCCCCCCACGCGCGTCTTCAACCTCCAGCTCGCCGGACTAGTTTTTCCGGCGGCCGGATTCCGGCGAGTTTTTCCAACCTCCATATCTCACTTGTTTTTCATCCTTTTTCGTCCATTTTTCTTCCTACATGCTCTAAATTTAGCGTAGAACAAGTATATACCTTGAAAAGTCTCGAAAAACACCTGGAAATTCCTCGAGAAATTCCTCCAAAGCTGGCCAAACTCGAAACCACCTACTCCGACGTCCAAAACTTGCAAACGATACACTCCGAGACTCGTGGGAACTCCTAGAGTTTCGCTGTGATTTTGGTTTCACCTAAAACGAAGCCAATAAAAAAATGGTGAACAGTACTCCGATCGGTGCTCGAGAGAACTGGGGTTTTTCGAATGGTTTCAAACCTAAAACTAGCATATATAGGTTCATCACAGCCTAAGGATTACATATATACTTACCTGAGACTCGATCCGTGCCTCGATGAAGTGGTATGCGTGTGTCCGTACAAGGAAAGGGTGAGGGGAGGACGAGAGAGTTCGAGAGAGAGATGAAGAAACATAATTGATGCAGTGCACGTGTGTGCATGGTGCGCGTGTATATGTTTATATAATTATCCATCAATCATCAGCCCAAAATTATTGGGCTTGAATGCTTAGGACACCCAAAAACCAATTTAACCCCGTCATACCCTCGCTCGAATATAATTAGAGGGTAAAATCTTCATTTCACTTCGCCAATATTATAAAATTCGGGACGGGATGTTACAGCTATGGTTGGGAGGGAGTCGGTCAGTATGGGCGTTGACGTTGATCTCTATCATGTTTTTTTTTTTTAATTTTTTATTCTTAATTTTTATTTTTTATTTATCTTTTAGCCATGCATCACTTTAACGGCATGGACGTTGATCTCTATCATCTTTTTAATCTTTTTATTGCATTCTAGTAAAAGAACTTGAAAATCTAGGATGAGCATCTACCGTTAAGTTTTATAAATAGTGTAGAAAGTTTCATAAATAGAGTAGTACCATTAAGTTTCATAAACAATGTAGTAAGTTTCATAAATAGTGTAGTACCATTAAATTTCATAAACAGTGTAATAAGTTTCATAAAAAGTTTGTGTGAGGCGCGCGCGGGATCGCGCATCAGTTTTTTTTTTATATTAAAATTTAAGTTTTTTTTGTCATTTTTATTAAAATTTAAGAGTTTTTCATTAAAATTTAAGTTTTTTTATTAAATAAATTTATAACATGGATTTTTATTAAAATAAACTTAGTCTAAGTTCTTTTCATGAAAGTTCTCTGAAATAAAATTACAAAACGAACACATTAAAGCACAAGTTTCAACATCTTGTACTGTTTTCTTCTAACGAGACCGAGAAATTTGGCAACATATATATATTATGGTCTGTCGTGCTTCGTCGGAATTTGGCAACATATATATTATGGTATGTAGTGCTACGTTGAAAATGTGTTGTCACATTGAGCATAGGGTAAAAAGACTAAGACCATCACTGTAACCTTGTAATCATCTGTAACATTTGAATATGTTGGCATGAGTCGAATTTCACTTGGAAACGATGCAGAATCAATAGGCAGGTTATCAATTAACATGACGAATTCCCTCGCTGAAGTAACAAAACTTACGTTAAAGACAATTGCATAGAAATCTCTATAGGATTTGGAAGGCTCATGCTCGAGGTCGTTTTAGCATATCAAATTGTGATCGCGGGATTTCATTGTCTTCTTAACCCTTCGGGACAAAATGTCTTCTGTGACATCTGTGAGCTTGCAGGTCTTGCATTGTGATGCTACAAAAAAAGCATTGAAGAGAGTGAGCTTCGTATCAAGAAAGAGTTAAGAGATCCGTGTCTATTAGATCTTAACGGTAATTTTTCTATAACATTAGATTTTCAACAGTAAAAAAAAAATTCAAACCTTCTTTAATTTCAACCGTTGGATTTAAGATCAACGGTCCATGTTATTTGCCTTTATAAATAAAAAAACAGTTTAAAAATCTTAAATTTTATCGTTGTGCCACGTGGCACAATCTAGAGGGTTGGTTTTCAAATTTTTTTTAATCCAACGGCAGAGATTAATTATGTGAATAAAAAATTAAAAAATTAAAAAATTAAATAAAAAATCTGAAAAAAAATGATATTACTTTTCTATAAATACCTTGTCATTATCTTGTACCTTACACCACAATTTCATATTTTCTCAACTACTTTCAACCACATTCCTATCTTTCTTTCAAAGTTTCAATCCAATTTTTTTTCCAACAAAATGACTAATGATGCAGGTACGAATTGGACGCTTATTGAATATGTTATGTTGTGTACTAGTTGGGTTGAAGTTACTCATGATCCGATTACGAGTAATGAGATGCAGTTGCAAGAAATGTGGAGTCTGATTCATGCCAATTATCTTGAGAAAATTGGTGGGAAAAGAACCAAAGAATCGATGTCCAGTCGTTGGAGAATACTCAGCCAATCGTTTAGTATGTGGAGAGACGCCTTGGCACAAGTTTGTAGTAATCTTCGAAGTGAGAAAAATTTAGCGGATCATGTAACAATATATTATTTGTTTGTTTGTACTATACCCAAATTTACATTACCTACTTTGATTATAATTATTTCATCTCCCTCATTGTGTAGACACTTCAAGCACAAGCTTGGTATAATGCCAAAAGCAAAAGCAAAAGCAAAAGCAAAAACAAATCATTCAACCGGTGAGAATGTTGGAATATTGTCAAAGATTGCCCTAAATTCAGAGTTGCACATGTTGGTCCAGAAGTTTTCATGAACAGTACCCCTCTACACTATACGCCCGATCATGCCTCACATGTTCATGAAGATGATGCAGAAAAAGTGCCGGAAATGCCCCCCTGAACAAGCATCGGAGTCGACCGGTTATCTAATTAAGCCTCAAGGTAGGAAGACTTCAAAGAGAAAAAGAAGTGCTTTTAAGAATGATTATGCAAAGTATATGAAGAACTTGCTCGCCAAGGTGAATTGACTTTGGCGTGGGAAATGGCTAAATTTCAGGTTGATAAGGTTGGAGATGAGGCAAAAGTTGCAGTTGTTGAGAAATTGTTTCAAGCTAAGGAGAGAGAAAGAGAGAGAGCTACTTAAGCAAGAAAGGGAAGAGGTTAGAGAAGAAAGAAGGGCTCAATGAGGTCGTGACATTATGAACATGCGTTTAGAAGGGAAGTCTCTGAATTCTAAATATTTTTGGAAGTCGGAGAAATCGGACAATGTGCGAATGAGGCGTGCAAGAATGATGCACATCATCATGATGGATCGCAGCGACTCTAAATCAAACATTCTGGCAGCACCCCTGACAATCGCCTAACGAGCTTGGATGATACCAAAACGCTCTACATCCTTCCTGCACCTCTCTTGACAGCTTGCAAAGTGTTTTTCCTTTGCACTTCGCGAACATGGCACTGTTTTGACAAACGATGACCACATTGGGTAAATGTCGTCTATTAGGTAGCATGGCCCATGGTACTTATGTCTATTGACCCAGTACGTGACTCTTAGTACATTTCCTTGCAGGACATCGTTGAACGCTGAGGATTGGGCAATGACATTGAGGTCATTTTGAGGTCCCGGAACCCCAAAAAAGGCGTGCCAAATTTATGTATCAAATGATGCCACCACCTCCAAAATGATACTTTTTGCTGTTTTTCTGTCCCCAAAAGCTCCTTGCCATGCACTTAGACAATTTTTTTTTCCAAATCCAGTACATACAGTTGATGCTTCCAATCATCCCAGAAAAACCTCACATCTCAAGAATGGTTTATTTCCCCATCATCGCTATCTCATCCACTTGGTCTGCAGATGCTTCATATGCAAGCATCCGCAAGGCAGTCATAAATTTTTTCTCAGGTAGGAGGCCCATAACACCAAAAGCATCATTCTTTTACATAAAGTAAAAATAGTGTTAGAAAACGTGGTCTAGGTAGTCGCCTAAGTGCTGGGCGGTGGGTTGCCACTGCGATTTAGCCAAAATTACTGAAGAAATCGAAAAGGGTATTAGGCGACACCTAGATGGGCGTAAGGTGGGCTAGTCGGCCTCGACGACCGACTAGGCGGCTTTGATGGTAAGTCGATTACAACGTTGTTCTTTTGTTGTGGTACTGTAGTTGGACGACTAAGCGATCATCCTAATAGTTTCGATATGCAATTACAGAGAAATGAAGTGAGATGATTTGGCTGCCGTTGGGATGAGAGTGATAACCATGGAACTGCAATTAAAGAGTAAAGATGTGGGATGAGATAGATCTGCAATTGTAAGGTAAAAAAGAGGGACGACTTGGCTGGGGAAAGAGAAAAAGAGAAAGGTTTCTGCAATGGCAAAGAAATGTGAAGGAGCAGAAAAAGAGGGACGACGACTGAGCTTGGATAATTAGAGCTAGTGTTTTGTTTTCTTTTTTAAATGGAGAGGAAGGTGAAAGGGCCACGAGGTTGGGAGCCCGAAGTGGGTTGAAGGTCCAGCAATGAGTGTCTTAAAAAACTAGGGAATAAATTGTTTTTTTATTAATAAGAAAACAAGGCCCAATTCATTTTTAATGAAAAAACAAAGGCCCAAAAATGATTAAAATAAATATGGTGCCTAAATGTTACAAAATCAACATAAAAAGTGTTAAAATTTTACACATATACTTAAATCCACCTATGCCTCCTAAGCGCCTGCCTAGGCGCTAGGCGCCAGCTGGCCGCCCAACTAGCGACGAACGTTTTTTAGAACCTTGAGTAAAAATCATGGTTACAAACAGCGCCCATGATTCTGTTAAACAAATGTCGTTCCATTCTAAAACGATGTATAAAGTATGTATCAGGGAAGACACTGTTATGGACAAAATAATCATTTAAGATATCCTTACTTCATTGTTGCCTGCTTTTATCAATGTTTGTAGAACGGTTGGGCCAAGATATCTGAGCCACAACTTGGATGACTCAATGGGAATGTGAGGCTCTTGCCATTCTTGCTTCGTCATCTTTCATTCTACACTCATCATCTTCATCCTCTTCCATCTCATTTTGGGCCACCTTGAGATTGAACATTTCTTCTGATTGGTTAAACAATTCTTCCTCTTGTTGATCGATTTCCCGCATCATATTTGAAGAAGAACACATTGTAAGAAGGAAGCAGAAACTATGAAAAATGATAGAGATTTTGGGAGGGTGGAGAAGGAAGCAAAAATTATGAATAATGATAGAGATTGTGAAAAAATTGGTGTGAGATTTCTAAGGATGGATGGTGGATTATATGGAGGATTCAGAAAGGATTAGGTTGTAGATAATGTCACGTGGCATGCCGTCATTCGTTAAAAATCTAATCAAAATGTATCCTCAAAGATTGTAAATAGATTGTGACACGTGGCGCAACGTGATTGGTTAAAAATATTATCAGAAATCTATCCTTCACAATTATGAAAAGCTAAAGACACGTGGCACAATGACATTGGATAAAAATCTTATCGAAATCCATCACCAATAATTGTCTTTTCAGATAATGACACGTGGCGCAACGACAACGATTGAAAATCTTATCCAAAATTACAAATAAAATTATTTTGTATTATTTTAGAAAAAAATAGTAATATTTTATTGCCTATTGCCAGGGCTACTCAGTGTAGGAGTGGAGATGCAAAAGGCAGTTACTGTTTATTAAGGGCAGTTACTGTTCACTGGGGTGGATTAAATAGTGAATAGCCTTAGGGGGCCTTTGTAATGGTGGAGTTGCTCTTAGTCACCCTAGCATTACTCTAAATTTGTAGACAAAATTTTGGAAACTGAAGGACATGAAAGTTGATAATTGAATTATTACTTAAGCGTTGATTAACGTGCTCATTTTTTATTGGTGACATATCATTTAGTTTACAAGTTTTGTCTCTAAATTTAGTCTCTCTAGTATTACTCAATGAATTATATCCAAAACGATTGTTCAAACCAATTGCTATTTCAAAGGAAATCTTCTTCCCAAGTTCCTCAAGAACTGGACATCTTGGCAAACTCAGCAACTCGAAAACCAGATGACTGGTTAATTATAATATAGAAGAAGAAAAAAAACCCATTGTTTTACTCATTGACTATGTGCTTTAGACTAGTAGCTCGTTTACAAATCCATAATCAAATTAAGAGGAATTGAATTGGGGAGGAATTAGATTGAGGATGAATTGAAATGAGGTGGAATCGGAGTATAAATGATGTTAAGTCTATATAAGTTGTTTTCTAATTCACTTCAATCAAAATGAAAACTATGTTGATTACTATATTGCCCTTACATAAATAAATTATTTTCATGCGATGTGGGATCTTACAATCCACCCCCTTAGAGGCCTGACGTCCTCGTTGACACACTTTCGGCCAGGGAGTGATTCTGATACCAAATTGTCATATCTTGACCCAGGGGTAAGGATCCTGTAAGCCTTATATGTACATTCCCATCTTCAATTAGCACGAGGCTTTTTGGGAGTTCACTAGCTTCGGGTTCTATAGGAACTTCGAAGTTAAGCGAGTACAGTGCCAGAGCATTCCCAGGATGGGTGATCTGCTCACATGAGTTCCCAGAAACAAAACTGTGAGGGCGTGGTCGGGGCCCAAAGCGGACAATATCGTGCTATGGTGGAGTCGAGCCCAGGCTGGGGTGTTAAATTCTTAATTATATTTATATAATAAAAATCATCCATATAAATATATATATATATATATATATATATAAATAGGTTTTATTTATTTATTAAAAGATGGCATGAATGATGTTGAGTCCATATAAGTTGGTTACTAATTCACTTCAATTGAAATAAAAACTAGGTTGATTACTAAATTGCCCTTACATAAATAAATTACTTTCATACTAATTAATTAAATTAAATTTATGTAATAAAATTCATCTATTTAAAAATATACAAATAAGTTTTATTTATTTATTAAAAGATGGCATAATTGGTATCAAATGAAGGGCAATGTTGGGATAATAAAAAACAAGTGAGGGCATTATTGGTAGAAGAAATTCATTCCGGATTTGTCAGGTGTCAAGGAATTGAAATACCTCCCTCATGTAGGAGTCCAATTCCTTCAAAATTAGGAGTTTGATTCCTTAATGCGTGTGGACCCCTACATGTATTTTGATTCCTCAAGATTACGTAGACAATAGTGTATTTCATAATCAGAATCCAATTCTATAAATTGATTCCGATTATAGGTACGTAAACAAGCCATTGAGCAGTAACTATCCTCTAAGCACTTCTTATATATCACAGAAAGGGAACTGCACCTTACATTTTTGAAAGGCCAGTCGATCAGTCAAAATTGTAACCATCTTTAAGGACGCCATACACTGCTGCTTTTCCACTGGCTAGACATCGCACAACAATTTCGATCACATACAAGAAATTCAACGAATCAACATTTACAAGAACTAACACACAGGCTAAACAGAAGTGTGTCCCAAAATGAAAAGCAGTAAGATAGAAAACCAACCATCAGCGCATGACAACTCAGGATTCATGCCAGGGTTTGCCTCCACAACCTGAACAACCTGAACATACAGCAATGCACCCACATGTGAAGTAACTGATTAGCCATGACTAAACAGTGCAAAAAATAAAACAAAGAACTAAATTTAAAGTTGAAAGAAAGAAATAAGCTATTGAGCTAACTGCAAGGTATAAAATATCGATGATATCGGAAATATCGGTAGTCTAAAAACACGAAAATTTTGATAGAAATATCGGGATATTATCAATATCGATAAAAATTAAATAAAAACCACGGAAATTGTAAGAAGAACTTGGAAATTTTTATTGAAACTTTGTAGGATGTTTATTTAGTCAATTATCTATTAGTTTATCACAAAAAATTGGAAGGAAATGTATTGCATGATAGATTTAACTGATTTAAGTTGATTATATAGCGAGCTGGCAAACATTGTGAGTGTAAAAAATATGTAGTAATTAATGAAAGAAGTTTAAACACACCAATTGGGGCTTATTGTGGCAAGTTTTTTAGATATGACCTCGCATCAAGTCGTCTTTTGTGTTAATTTGTAATCTTAACTGGTTTTGTTGTGTTGTGTCAATTAGTTAAATTAAGCGGTACATCCAATTGGGGCTTATAAACATTTTAATTCTCTTTAAAAATCTAAGGGCATTTAATCAAGATTTTAAGTGATTCTTTAAAGTTTAAGGGGTATTCGATCATGATTTTTAAGAAATTCATACATTCCAAATGTATTCATTTAGAAATTGATTCGAAGAGACTTTTAAAAAGTTGGGAAACTCGAAAAAATTAGAAATATTTCACATAATATTTTAAACATTCTCAAATTGCTCCTTGAAAATTTGAGGGAATTCACTTAAAATTTTACATAAAGTTTTAAAAATTATTAAACTTCATCAAAATTCATAAATTTTTAAATCTATTATAATCCTTTAAAATCTGAATGGAGTAAAAAATTCAAATCTAAACCTAATATGAAACAATCACTAAATTACAAAGAATTTCTAAACCAAATCTAACAAGGATCAATTACAATTCTAATACGATGTTGTAATTACTTGGAGTTTTTTAGGGCAATATAAGTAGATGATTTGGGGCCCTGAAACTTGCTTAAGTCCCTAAATTGCCAATTGAAACGAGAAAGAAGAGAAGACAGAGAGAACGAGAGGCTCCCCGTCTTCCTTTGTGCTAGTAATCCATGGCGTCAACGAGTCAACGATCCCTCCTCCTCCTCATCGCCCTCATCTCCCTCTTCGCAATCTCCGCCACCGCATCAAGGCCCTGCAAAACCCTTTTCGTTTCCTCCTACTCCTTCTCCCTTCGCCGCCTCCCCTCATCCTCTTCCTCATCCGGCTTCGTCACCATCATCACCAAGATCAGCCAGATCCGCCCCGTCCACCTCCACCCTGCCCGCTTCGACGACGGCTTCGTCCCACACCCTCACCACCACGACTCCAGCGAGAAGTGAACTCAGACGGCACCGCTCTTCCCCTTCATAGGAACAGACTCGGAGTCTTCCTCATACGACTCATCTCCCTCCGCGAGGCCGTGGGTGTCGAGAGGTTTTTGGGACGAAATCGGCTCGGGAATAGGCACACCCATCTCCGGCGAGGCCGTGGGTGTCGAGAGGTTTTCCGACCGTTTCACGGCAAACAGAAGGTATAAAAACATTCCTCTCGTCTTGTGTTTCGTTTTGATACCTAGATCGGAGTCTAGGGTGCTCTTTTACAGTCGGCCGGAGCTATAGAAGCTCCAGCATTCTTCTCCGATTTGCACAGATCCAAAATATCGCGATATTATTGGTAATATCGCGTTATTTTGACGAAAACTCAGTGGATAAGTACTAAAATATCGGTAACTCAAAAAACCGATATTATCGGCGAAATATCGCTGATAATATTGGCATTTCAGACCTTGGCTAACTGCTAAGGACCAAAATACAACCATGAAACTACTACAATTTCAAGCAGCTTTTCTACGTCATTCTAATTGCGGTTTTAAACTACCGCATAATTGTTTCATAGCTTTCAACTGAACTTCCATTGAAGAGACGTAACCCTGTTCCTCGTCACTCTCTCCCCCATTGCGCCTTCCCCCTCCACCCTACCCCACCTGAAACAAATTTTTTTAGAGTAAATTGTAACAATGTTTCCTTAACTTTAACTCAATTGAAGCAATGGTTCTTCAACTAAAAATTCATTAGTATTGGTCCCTCAATTCATCAAAATATGCAGCTATCGTCCATCAATTAAAAATACATTATCATTGGTCCCTCAACTTTAATCCAACTGGAGCAATAGTCCCTCAACTTTAAACCAATTATAGCAATGGTTATTCCAACATAACTCATTTTGACAAAATTCTGATGAATTTGATGAATAGGACCATAGCTACATGTTTTGATAAGTTAAGGGACCCCAATTGTAGCAATGGTCATTCCAACATAGCTCATTTTGACAAAATTTTAACGAAGTTGACGAAAAAGACCATAGTTTCATATTTTGATGAGTTGAGAGACCAATGGTAATGAATTTTTAGTTGATGGACCATTGCTCCAATTTAATTATAGTTGATGGAACACAGCTACAATTTACTCTCTTTTTTTAATGAAACTTTATTTGTTTTCTAAAACATATTTTCTAACTACACTGGAGCCTAGTAATGTTCTAATTATTTGTTTAACGTGACTATGAACATCATTTAAGTTGCAGCAAGTTAGAATCAGTCACTAATAACAAGATTATGACAAACTTTAAGTTTATAAAAGCTCCCAGCAGCTCCCTCCCAAATATACAACTTCTGATTTTAATTCGGAGTAGTAACAACTCGTCTAAAACAAGATGTTTCGATTGTGAGCGAAGTATTGAGGCTACTGATGTTAAGTAGATCATACAGTTGATCCACAATTAGTAAGTTATGACAGTTGAGCAAATTTATAACTTGGTACTTAAACCATATTTGGTAAATGCATGATAACACACACTTGTACAATTTTTTCTTTTCTTCAAATATTCATGTTTTCTGTATACTTATCAATAATACAGCAACACAACATATATAGACGTAACCTTGATCTAATTTAGTCTTTGATATATATATTTATCAAAAACATGTTTTCGGTATTTGATCAAATTTAGTCTTTGATTAAGAGCATTCATCACTCTTTGTACTCAAGGCGTCACAAGGGGCCATATACTCATGTCTAGGTGGGCAATGAGGGTTCAAAGTTGAGAACTTTAGCAAATACCAACATTAAGATTTGATAACCAACTAAACCCATCTAGTAGAGCTTCTCTTTTAAATATCGAAATATGTCCCAAATACAAACATCACCTCTTAATTAATTAAATATTAGACTAAATATATTAATTAATTAATTAACAATTTAGGGAGCATTTCCCTTTTAAATGTTAAATGAACATAAGTCATTTGCACATTGCCATTATTTTGGTGTTACGTTAAGAAACGGCTTGTCGTTTACCAAACAAAAACAAAAACAAAAAACAAAATTACTTCATGCTATGTTAAGAAACGAGTTTGTCATTTCAAACTAGTATTCTAAAAATCGGCCTAGGCAACCGCCTAGGCGCTAGGTAATGGCCAGCCACTGGGATTAACTTCTAATCTGGAAGAAAATTAGGGAAAGGATTAGGCGGGTGTCGAGGTAGTTTGGTTGAAACTTGGACGGCCTAGGCGGTTTGACTGTTTCAATTCCTTTTTCTGTTTTTTAAGTGAGGAAGGAGAAATGCATAGCTATCTGGGTAAGAAGCTCTCACTCCACATGACCACTATTAGGTCTCAATGTTCCATATTTAATATATTTTGAACTGCCGCCCAATTAAAATTAGACACCTAGCAGTCCTATTTGACTAATATGTATAAAGAAGGGGACAACTAGCATGAATGTGCCCCCACATCCTTCCCTTCTATGCATCTCAGCTTCCCTCCCTTACTTTTTTATTTATTTAATTGTTTTAAATTGCTGATTAAATATTTTATTTTTTTTGGGTCAAAATACTTTGTTTTCAAAGATTACATGATTTCTACACCATATATTTGGCACCTTTATTTCTCTTTAAATGCACTATAAATTCATATGATCTTGGAAAAATATATCCTAAAATACTAAGATTTGTATCATTTGAACTTTTATCTCATTCCATCAAATTAACCAAAGTATTAAATATTTATTGTAAATATACTCAAATCCGCCTAGGCCCAGCCTATGTGCTAGGCCTCATCTTGCACCCGATTAGCTCATATTGTCTTTTAGAACCATGTTTCAAACAGACAACAATAGTCTCAACTCAAGGGTTAGAAATCTGTAGTACAAATTATGTACAAATTCTGAACTTGCCTCACTCTCTCCTTCCTTCCCTGTCACTAAAGTACAAAGTGAAGTTTTTGCTTCTTCTTCTTCTTATTCTCCATTCTCTCATTCACCATAGCTACAGAGGTCAAGGTCCAATCAGTGAATTGGTATTCTATCACACAACCTCACTCCAAAATGGTTGCTTCCCACCCTCAACAAGATAAGGTATTGCTGAAGGCTAGGCAAAGGTATTGCTTATTGATTTTTTGATTTTTTTATATATATTAAATGTTTATATCTTATGATAGGTTTGTGGAGGAGGAGGCGGAGGATGAGGAGATGATGAGGAGAATGAGCTTAGTTAATTAAATATTAGACTAAATATATTAGTTAATGAACAATTTAGGATGCATTTCCCATGTTAAATGAACATGAGAAGGATGATGAGGAGGTAGAGGATGAGGATGAGGATGAAGATGGGGAATGTGATGATGATGATGAGGAGGATGATGATGATGAAGAGGAGGAGGATAAGCTTAGTTAATTAACAATTTAGGATGCATTTCCCTTTTTAATGTTAAATGAACATAAGTGATGAGGAGGATGATGAGGAGGATGACGATGGGAAAAGTGATGAGGATAATGAGGAGAATGAGAATGATGAGCATGGGTAGGAGGAGAGTGAAATGGGTGATTATTTTGAGCTGTTGGTTCAAACCACAAAGACATAGAAGAATACCCTTCTCACTCTCTTGGGTCACATGTCCGCCACTTGGTGCACCCTATGGAGATGAAACACTTCTACTAATCAAGCAGAACATAATGCAGAAAGATTTAAGGTTAAATCACATATATTTAATTAGCGAATATCTATAAGTTTTCACTTTTATTTTTGCTTGGTTTGATATATAAAATTTGTGTCTTTAATACAGATTGAATTGGAAAGTCATGACAAAGTTGGAGGTTTTGCGAAATCTTTATGGGAGTCAAATAAAAATATGGAGGTTTTCCTCCTTAAAAATGGCCTTGCAAAACTTTGAAATACCTCTGTCTTTACTAGGGTTGCAACTTACAACAACCTTGTACGAGCTCTAGAAACTGTAAAAACAAAAAAGCTGAATGTATGTGAAGTTACATGCATACCTACACTATTTAAACATGTTTTCCCTTTGAACCAATTTTGCTAATAATATGCATTTTGTCTTTGTAGATTTGGAAGACTCATGTTGAATGACCAGTCAGCAACACTAAACAGAAAAAAGAGTTAAAGGTCATTTGCATTAATTAATTGCATGAATTAATACAATTCTAATGTTGTAAAATGCAGGATGATATATGTCGTATTCTTTAGTTTTCAAGTATTGTTCACATAAGTTTTGGACAGTGGTAGATTTTATGTCAAGAACATCGGGGTTCAGACTGGACTTGTTCGATTATGTAGCTTGGCGTATATTACAATCCCTAGTTCGATGGAAGTGGACAAGTATTTGAATGAGCAAATACTAAAGAAGGAATTTTCTGCCACAATTATGATGCTGGACTATAAGGGCGAGATGATTAACTGTGATGAACTTGGAGGGTTAGTATTTTTTGTAGGAGCAAATTCAAAAATGAGTATCAACGCTACCATGGTTCAGGTTTGATTCATAACCATCTTCTTTAGTCCTAGTATTTTGAAAACTTGTGTCTCTTTATTAAATCATTAAGTGGCCTGACCTTTCATTGACATTGAAATTTATTGTTGATGAAACATCACAATTATTGTATTTTTAGTTGTTTTGTTGAGGAGCCTGGTGTGGTATTAGCGTAACTTGGGTACTGCTGTGAGCTCAGGGACTACTCAGTATCCATGTATATCATATACATCCATTTACCTCATAGACGAAATTAGTGTATTAATTTGGCTCTTTGGTTTGGCCTAGCTTGCAATACAAGATCAATACAAAAGCGGATTTTGATTTCTTCCTGTAAAAGTATTTGTATTTTCAATTGAGATGGAATGATTCTTTAAATAAAATAAAAAATCATTAATATCAACTTATATTGTCTCTTGGACTAATAAATCCAAGAGAAATTACTATATCCTCTCTGTCAGAAAATGTACAAATGACCTGCTCAAAACTGTACATACAACATGAAGATTTTATCTTTCTGGTTATGTGAAATGCATTCTAATTCGTATATAAATTATCAACTACGATTGTGGAGCAGTTTCTTCTGCCACTTTGTCTTGTGCCACCTAATATGTGAACCAGGTCGAAAGATGCAACCCTAAGAATGCAAGTTCTTGGTCACAAAATCAGTCGGAGAAAATATTAGATATAACCAGTTGTATACAAGTCACAACATCAGAATGGGCAAAATTAGTACACCTGTTATATACAATCGGTGGTAAAGAAGATTTTCTCGATAAGCGGACTGTAACTTCGAAAGATTCCAGAAGGACCAGTACAGAGAGGATTGCCTGCAGAGAGGAGGGAGAGCAACATCCACACTGCCCCACCAACATTAAATTTCAAATCTCGTCTTACCTAAATACTTGGTTTGGATGTAACACAACAGCAACCTAGGTGTATGCCCAATACCTAATTTCACAACAATTTTTATGTCAAATCCCTTTCAAGATTTTTCCAAAAAAAAAAAAAAAACAAACAAATCCCTTTCAAGATAGTTGATGGCATATAATATCACAAGTTTGGTGTGTATCCAGTACCCCAATCCACAACAGTACAATTTGTTCCCACGAAAATGATGTCAATATCTCTCAGAAAACAGAAGTTTCTCACTCCAAAAATGCAATGAAAATAAAGGTGTCCCCCAAACTTAACGACATAAATCACAGCTAGCTTCAGAGACAGAGAACATGTACACATCACTATGAGTTGGAGTTTTAATGGTGGCTTTGGGTTCTCACAAATCTTATCACTTTATAATGTAAAACTTTAGTAAGATTGTCTGGTTGGGTCACTGATATGGCATTCACAAAGAAGGGCACCCGTCCAATGCACCTATCCGGTCTTCTCTTCTGAGAGAGTGATGTGATCAATTACGTAATTAGACTGCTCTATTGAAATTTTCCTCCGTTACCGAATACTGAATTTTGAAAACAAACCGTGACATTTTTTTGACAACAAATCTAAATGATCAAAGGCTTTTACATTATTGAACTATAATTAAGATTATAGCTCTAAGTTGTAACCCCACAAGCTCCAATAATTGATACACCATGAGATACCCTAAATAAATAATTAATATTAAACAAATCTATACATCTTTAACGTAGTAATACAAATTGTGATGATACAAAATCATATAAACTTGAGCAAAATACAGTATATTATAAATTAATAAGGTAACCAAAACCTCAGCCTGAGTTTATTTCAGTTCACCCGCACAACAGCAATCTTATGGGCAATGCCAACGATCGCTTCTTCGTTCTTGGGTTGTTCTATGTTTTGTCACTCTTAAATACGTCCTATAAAACATCGTATCGTATTCATTTCTGACCATCCTTACAATACCGTAATTCCATCATTGTTTACACCGTGGGAGTTGGAATCAAGGAGGTTCTCTAGTGATCTGGCTTTTCTGCTCCGATCTCTGCCTGCTTCTTTCAATAACTCAGCCAGCCTTCTTTTCTCATCATCCACGTCGGGATTTGCTGTCCCGAGTTTCTCTTCCCTCATCTCCACAACGTACTCCAAGATTTCGATGGCATCCTCCAACCTGGGTTAATGATCACAACAATAATCAGAACAACATCAGAGAATCAACACATTTACTAAAAAAACCTGTCTTCCAAACGAGCAACAAATCACAATATTTCTACAGCTTATTAAGTTTTTATTTTCTTATGTTTAATCGTCAAAACAACGGTCTTGTCAGGCTTTCAGTGCAAGAAAAGAACAGAAAACTTGAGCATTTGCAATGAGTACCGGGTGAAGAACGAAAGCACGCTTAATGAAAATTGAACATGACACATTGATACTAGTCCACGGACAAATATAAAGATAAGAGCGTACCTTCCAGTTGCATCATAAGTGCCAGCAAGATTGCTATACACCCCGAGTGTGTCAGGGTGATACGGTCCGCACTCATGTTCCATAATAGTCCTGGCTTCTTCGAAGAATTCTTGAGCCTCATTTATGGAATAACGTTGCACGCAAGCAAGCCCTATTTGGTTAAGAACAATCCCGAAAAAAGCAGTTTTCTTTTCTCCAGTTGCACGGAGCTTTGAAATGGCACTCTTGAAGGAGTCATAGGATTCAGAATAACTCCCCAGCATGTAGTACATGACACCCATTTGGGCTTCAATCCCGGCTATGGTGCTCTGTTGACCAGGGGCATCATTGTATATCTTTAATGCCTTCTGTAGCAACTTGACTGCCTGCTCAAGGTCATTCATCGATTCATAGATAGCAGAAACATCTGTGAGACCACTTGCCATCTCCTCAGGGGGGACTCCAGGCATGGGCTTTTCATAAATTCGAAGGGCATTCTCACAATATGATTTGGACTCTCGAATTTTCCCAGTCCTGTTATACAAATCAGCCAAGCGGATGAAGACTGAACCAACAGCTGGATGATTCTCTCCTTTGGTGGTCTTGAACACAGTGAGTGCCTTCTGATAAGCAAAAGCAGCTTCATCATACCGAGACAAGGACAAGTATGTGTCTCCAATGCTGCAATCAACAGAAGCCACCTCCACTTCCTGGCCATTTGCCACCATGGCCATGCTGGCTAACACAAGGTGCTCGAGAGCAGCTTCGTGATCACCCTTCGTTTCACATATAAGACCCATCAATCTCCTATCTGCAGCCTCTTCCAGAGAAGATGGGGAACCATTCTCTTTATGACTGTCGAGAGCCATCTGGCAAAGCCTCTGAGCTTCATCAAATTGCAATGCTTGGACATGAGCTTCAGCCAAATACCGACAAGTCTCACCAACTCTTACATCTGTTTCTCCCAAAACTTGTTTCTGGATCTCCAATCCAGTTGAGTAATTCATAATTGAATTCTCAAGTTGGCCCAGCATAGCATAAGTATCACCCAACTGCATATGACCAGCAAATTTAGCAAGGGCATGATTTTGGCCTTCCTCAATGGCTGAAAGCTCAATTGAACGTTCGAGAACAGGAATTGCCTCATGATACTGGCCTAAGTTACAGTAAATTGCGGCCGTGACGTGAAGGCACATTACCAGCTCTAAACAAGGTTTCCCATTTGCAAATAATTCAAATGATTTTCCAGATCGAAGAGCTAATTCAAGAGCTTTCTGGGGATTATCCCCTGAGGAAATCAAATCTCTTGCTTGCTTAAGCAAAAATGGCCCAAGATCGGGATTATTTAACCCTGATTCAGCCAAATCCTCAGTTCCATTCTGCAACTTTGACCCTGCCACAGATGAATTCCTGCCTTTCTTCACAGGAATGGGCCCCGGATGCTGTTTTTGGAAATTTTTATTGCTAGGAATTGGAGGTTTGTCAGGACTTCTTCCCTTCACAACTGATTTTGATGAAGTTTCAGTCTCGACCTGCAATTGAGCAACTTTCTTCGAGTTCCCTGAAGAAACGGATTTTGTACTTGCAGATTTAACCATCTTTCCTGATTTTCTATCTGAGGACAAACCTTTCTTAGAACTTGAATCACTACGAGAATCATACGCAGGCTTTTCTAGTACTTCCTCTTCCATTATCTCCACCTCTCTCATCTCTCCTCCAACAAGATGGCGTAACTCTGAATCAATCCTAGACTCATCACCATCCGATCGAAAACTACGCCTTGAAGGTGACTGATCAGAACTCTGCATATCACACACATTCTCATAAAGCTGCTCAATTGAGGTGTCAACCACCCCATCAACTGGACGATCAAGTCCTCTATTCCGGGGGCTTTGCTGATTCAGAGTACTCTTTGGGGATCCATTCAGAGCTGTATTTTCCTTACTTGGCGTGGAATTTTCATGTGATTCATTTACCACCTCATCAACAATTCCAGGCATCACTATGTACCCGAATCAACAAAACCTCTACGCCAAATAAATTATCTGCAACAGATGTTTCATACAGAATAGGTAAAAAGAAAAACAAGACACAACCGTCGCAAACGGATCTCAATAAATCAAGCAGGAGATTTTAGCAGAATTCCAAATGCATACATACTGCACAAACCTACGGTTGCCATATATTGAAAAAATATTGAACAGAAAGAAAATGCATCAGCAACATCACAAAATTCATTTCGGGCATTTTAGCAATCTGCTTTTGAAACTTTGTCTGTTTATCAATAAACCTAATGAGCAAATATCAAACAATAACCACAAAATACATTAAAACATCATAAAATTCATGTTTCGGCGTTTTAGCAATTCACTTTTGAACTTCGTATGTTTCCCAACAAACCAAATAACAAGTAAAAACAACAACAAAATGAAAAACTTAGATTTACCCATCAAAGGAAACAATAAGAAATAACAAAAACACAAAATGCCCTCATCAGATCTTTCCAAAAAAAAAAAAAAGAAGAATTCAATCAACCCACATAAATGCAATATTACATACAAAACTCATATCACCACTGGAACATGCCAAAGAATAAAACCAATAAAATCCACTACGTTTCATATTATTGTTGATTAACATGAACACATCAACGATAAAATATAGTTCTTTGCAGCTAACCTCTCAAATTAATAAAAAAATAATACCAAAAAATGGAAAATAAATAATGGGTTGAATTCAGCTGAAAATACAATACGCAGAAAGAAGAAATGGGAAAAATCCACACCTGAACAACCAATCGACCATGTCAAAAGGGCAGCAAATGGATTGAGTTATCTGGGTCTCAATAAAAATGCAATATATACATACACACACATATATACGAGGAAATGGGGAAAAATTGTCAAATATTTTATCTTTTTATGGTGGAGGTTGGTTGGGATGAAGACGACAGGGTGGGAAGCGAAATGGGAAATGCCTAAAGTAACAAAAGATGAAATCTTTTTGAGAAAAAAAAAAGGAAATTAATTGGGGGAAATGGTGGAAAGTTGCAGAGTTGGAATATCGGAGGGGGAAGAGAGAAGGCAAGACTTCTTCCGCACCCGCGCGTCCTGCTGGAACTCCCGAAATGCCGATTTGTTTTGTTTTCTCTTACTGTCATTTAAACCTGAAATCGCCACGTGCCGCTCTGATAGCGGTTTGTTTCCTCTTACTGTCATTTTTTGGCTGTTTTTATTTTAACTTTATATTTTTAGTTTTTGGGTGGGACGTTGGTTTTTTTATGGATAAAAGGTCATTAGTCTTGAAATTACTTTGCTTCTTCTCAACTTGATTATGAAGAGAATATTTCAATGTGTCGGAACACAGTTTAGTACATTAAGTGTTACAATATAAACAGTTAAATTTTTATTAAAGTATTTAGTTGCTTTGTATTATGACGCTTGATATATCGAATTATATTCTTGGCACACTAAAAAATCTCTTATTTCTCAATGTGATTGTAACATATTGGCACAATAGGAGGAACCATTATAACCAAGATCTAAAATATCGATGATATTGGAAATATCGGTAGTCCAAAAACACGGAAATTTCGATGGAAATATCGGGATGTTATCGATATCGATAAAAATTGAATAAAAATCACGGAAATTGTAAGAAAAATTTGGAAATTTTGATTGAAACTTTGCAAGATGTTTGTTTAGTCAATTATCTATTAGTTTATCACAAAAAATTGGAAGGAAATGCATTGCATGATGAATTTAACTGATTTAAGTTGATTATATAGCGAGCTGACAAACATTGTGAGTGTAGAAAATATATAAATATTTTAGCATATTTTCACAAAAACATAAGTGATATGGTGGTCAAGGTGTTGAAAGAGTAAAATGGGAGGGGTTCGAATCCCCTTGTGTTTTTTTAAAATATAGAAATTTCGGAAATATCGGTAATCCAAAAACACGGAAATTTCGATGGAAATATCGATGACATCGAAAATATCAATAATCCAAAAACATAGAAATTTCGATAGAAATATCGGGATATTATGGATATTTTAGACCTTGATTATAACTCTCCTAAATAGCAAACTACAATTATATCCATCGTACAATAATGATTACCACCAAATTACGCTAAAACAGTCGTATGCCATGTTTATTGCATCCAAAAATTCTGTATTAGGCATCAATCAATACAGATTGAAAATTTGACAATTTGTCTATGTGGACTCATTTGTGTGTATGTTAAGATCGAAACTGATATAAAAAAAAATTATTTAACATATCTCGTATTAATACATAACGTGTCAATGGTTAGTGAACAATAAAGTTTTATGTAACTACATCTAGATAGAAACTTGAAAAATTGCCTAGTGTGGTAGGTGGTGGGTTTCACCATCCTGTTCGACATTAACTTGATCATGTGCTGGCCGATTCACACTTCGGTTTGGACCATGATGGTCATGAATAGTGCATTGATGAAACACTAGCATAGCACATGAAGCAATAAATATATTGTGAGCATTGAGCAAGGCCATTAGCTTTAAGTAACCTTCACTTTATATTGGAGTCAACAATTTTGATTTGAGAATAAGAAGACTTTCTTAAAAGTCGAATTTTTTATAAACTTTTCGTCACTTCATGTTTTTAGTATAATGTTTTATAATGTTGAAACGGAAATTGACATTAAACTTGTAGGTGGGTGATGATAAACTTCAACTTTGCCCCCAGAAAGTTTGAATCTTAAAAATGGACAAGTCTAGCATGTACTGTTGTAATGGAGCATTAATGTATTGGGCGGCTAAATATACATTTTTGTATTTTAACTATTTTTAATTTATACGTTTAAACATATGTGCTTCTCATACCCCGTATATTGTGAGAGAATTGTAATTGAATTGGTTGAAGTTATTGGATTCATTTGGTTGGAATCATTCAAAAGTAGTACAATAATCTCGTGAGGTGACAAATTGGGAATTGATGAAGGTGCATTTAGCTTTTGATATAATCAATGGGGCAAACAAGTTTCACAAGGCTCTAGGTTGGATTGATGCAATATAATAAAAATGCTCCCACAAGATGCATTTAGTATTTGGTTTCTATATAATCTCATGAAACCATTGTCATTAAGAAGTCAAAAATTAGAGTTAATTCTTGCTCTTGAGAAATAGAGTTTCCCCAGTGTGTTTCTCTTATTCTTCTTTTGTCAAATTCTGAGTCGTGTCTTGAGAATACGAAATATATAAGGTTTGCCAGAGTCTGAAGATTGAGATGCTTCGACTTCGGATTATAGATTGTTGAATCTTAAGAGACAGAAGCCTACCGAACTATAAGCACAAGAATAAGGGCGAAATTTTATCTTTAGAACATTGCATTTATGCAAGCCTGAATCTCCAAGTTTGTCATTCTTTCTAACTTTCTCTCTAATTATTTATATTAATCTCATACATAATTGATATTGTGATTTTCTTTATAATTATTAACATTAGAATTTTTGTGTTATTTTCATATTTTCTAATATTGCTCCAACATGTGATCCATCCAAATCGAAAACCAACCCCAATAAACTCATTTGGATACTTGTGCTGAGATTGAGATGAGGCAATCCAGCCTATTACTGTGCGGCTAGCTACTGCAATATAAGAAATGCCATATGAAGAATGAATAGAGAAAATCTACAAGACCGTTTAGGTCGTCCGTGCAAACGTACATGATCCATGGAATATTAACATAAACAGAATCTTGGAACAAAACTCTGTTTACTTGCTTAGTGCAAAACCCTATTGTCTCGTGATAGAATGAATTTGGCAACCTCAGCAGCTTCTTCTTCTTCTTTAAGACAACCACGATAATCTGTTTACAGGTTCAAGTGGTCCATGAGGTCCTCCCATACTGTTTCCTCCTTGATTGGTTCGCACATCATATAATTAAGAACTTTCATGACACAAGGAAGTTAGGTTAAGTGATTAGGGCACCTTTCAAATAAATAGTGAAATGTATGTAGGTTTAAGAAAAAATTTCGTTGTTGATTATGTGTAGGGACTTGATGGAACAAAGGAATAAGAGAACATCGTTTTCAAGGGTAAAAGGCACATGTTGTATAATGAGTGGTCTGAAAAGACACGTGTTATATAAAGAGTGACATAAAAAGGCACGTGTTGTATAAAGAGTGGCCTAAAAAGGCATGTTTTGTACAAAGAGTGGCCTAAGAAGACACGTGTTGTACGACGAGTGGCACCAACAAATTAATGTATTAAATGGTGCCACAATAATGGCATATGATGCTTGATAAAATTCTCCATAAACTCTAGCTTTATAATTTATTAGTTTTTTTTTCATTTATGTCTTCATTTCTTTCTTCTTTTAATCAAATTTGTCCTTGTTTTCTTGTTTTCGCTTCTCAAAAAAATTTTGTTGCGCGAAGGCATTATCTACGTCACATCCTGACCCGGGGTCCACCACATCCCGGGCCCGCTCCACCACCGTAGCAAGATATTGTCCTTTTTAGGCCCCGACTACGTCCTCACGGTTTTGTTTCTGGGAACTCACACGAGAACTTCCCAATGGGTCACCCAACATGGGAGTGCTCTCGCGCACTACTCGCTTAACTTCGGAGTTCCGATGGAACCCGAAGCCAGTGAGCTCCCAAAAGGCCACGTGCTAATTAACAGTGGGAATATACATATAAGGCTTACAGGATCCTCTCCCTTGGGCGATGTGGGATGTTACAATCCATCCCCCCGTTAGGGGCCCGATGTCCTGGTCGGAACCCGAAGCCAGTGAACTCCCAAAAGGCCTCGTGCTAGGTAGGGATGAGAATATACATTTAAGGATCACTCCCCTGGGCGATGTGGGATGTCACATATAAGGCTTACAGGATCCACTTCCCTGGGCAATGTGGGATGTAACAATCCACCCCCCTTAAGGGCCCGAAGTCCTCGTCGGCACACCACCGGCCAGGGAGTGGCTCTGATACCAAATTGTATCATCTCGGCCCGGGGTCCACCACCTCCCTGGCTCGCTCCACTTCCAATTAGCACGAGGCCTTTTGGGAGCCCACTGGCTTCGGAGTTCATCGGAACTCCGAAGTTAAGCGAGTAACGCGCGAGAGCATTTCCATGATGGGTGACCCATTGGGAAGTTCTCGTGTGAGTTCCCAAAAACAAAACCGTGAGAGCGTAATCGGAGCCCAAAGCGGACAATATCGTCGGTGGTGGAGCGGGCCCGGGATGTGGTGGACCCCGGGCCGAGATGTGACAATTGATTGTAACATCCCACATTACCCAAGGGAGAGGATCATGTAAGCCTTATATGTACATTCCCACCGCTAATTAGCACGAGACCTTTTGGGAGCTCATTGGCTTCGGTTTCCATCGGAACTTTGAAGTTAAGCGAGTAGCGCGCGAGAGCACTCCCATGATGGGTGACCCACTGGGCAGTTCTCGTGTGAATTCCCAGAAACAAAACCGTGAGGGCGTAGTCGGGGCCCAAAGCGGACAATATCGTGCTACGGTGGTGGAGCGGGCCCGGGATGTGACATCCCACATCGCCCAGGGAAGTGATCCTTAAATGTATATTCTCATCCCTACCTAGCACGAGGCCTTTTAGGAGCTCACTGGCTTCGGGTTCAGTAGGAACTTCGAAGTTAAGCGAAAATGGGGCTAGAGCACTCCTATGATGTGTGACCCACTAGGAAGTTGCTCATGAGTTCGCAGAAACAAAACCATGAGGGCGTGGTCAGGGCCCAAAGCGGACAATATCGTGCTACGGTGGTGGATGAGGCCCAGGAAGTGATCCGCCCCGGGCCGGGATGTGACAATTTGGTATCAGAGCCTAACCCTGGTCGTGGTGTGCCGACGAAGACGTTGGGCCCCTAAGGGGGGTGGATTGTGACATCCCACATCGCCCAGGGGAGTGATCCTTAAATGTATATTCATATTCCTACCTAGCACGAGGCCTCTTGGGAGCTCACTGGCTTCGGAGGAACTCCAAAGTTAAGTGAGAAGGGGGCTAGAGCACTCCCATGATGGGTGACCCACTGGGAAGTTGCTCGTGAGTTCCCAGAAACAAAACCGTGAGGGCGTGGTCGGGGCCCAAAGCGCCTAAAGCGGACAATATCGTGCTACGGTGGTGCAGCGGGTCCGGGAAGTGATCTGCCCCAGGCCGAGATGTGACATTATACGTATATTTTCATCCCTACCTAGCACAAGGTCTTTTGGATGCTCACTGGTTTCGAGGTCCATTGGAACTCCGAAGTTAAGCAAGTAGCACGCGAAAGCACGCCCATGATGGGTGACCCACCGGGAAGTTCTCGTGTGAGTTCTCAAAAACAAAATCGTGAGGGCGTGGTTAGGGCCCAAAGCGGACAATATCGTGTTACGGTGGAGTCGAGCCCGAGTTGTGGTGGGGGCCCGGGTCGGGATGTGTCAATCTAGCTCTTCCACTCTGTAATGCAAGATATCAAAGCACGTTATAGACCAAGTTATAAAAACTTATGGCAAGTTTGATAACTATTTTTTTTTTTAATTTTTAGCACAAATGGAAGAAAATAAAGGTACTAACCAAGCTAAGGTCATCAAACGAACCAACTGAAACAAAGGCGAGCAATTTTGAAGTTATCGTTAGTTATCGCACTCTGCATGTCTGAGTTGCCATTTCGTTCATTTTTGTATCCCAAATGCTGGTTCAAGCATTTGCTGGCGATCGTTGCCCTCTCGATTTTGTTGCTTAATTGACAATAAAAGAACAAGAGGTGCATCACAGCTTCAGGGTTTTTAAAGACAATGTAACATCTTTGAAAAAGGGAAGACTTTCTCAAACTCTTGTCGAATACATGAGATAGGAGCAAACAAAATTCGCGGGACAATGTCACACCTCATGATAAAAGGTATGAAGTATAGAGACCAATTTTCTCTCCTCTGAGCATGAGAAATAATGTGTCACCAATTAGGGGAGATCCAAATGTCACACATAAGAATATTTCATTGTTTTCTTTCGATCAATTTTTCAAGACTCAGATTGTGGAAAGCACAGCAATTGCGCTACAAATAGAGTGACCGGTAAATATTAGTCTCTTCTTTTCATTGATAGCCTCTTGAACCAGGGCAAATTAGGATAGAATAACACATGAATCACAAATAAGTAGTTTGCAACACATTATATGTATTAGAGGTGTCAAACTGGACGAGCCAACCATCTCATTTAGGTAAAACATTAAGTGCAGTTTTTACAAACCGTGCCGTGTCAGTCCTAATTTAAATGGATTTTAGCCTTATCGTTCCTTATTTAAATGGATTGTGCTCATGTTGTGCTAGGACTGTCTCTCCCATTTGACACAGTTACTATGTATATATGCCTCAAAGTACATTTTATGACTCAGCAATGTGTCGTGTTCTATAGTTATAATTCTTGTGTTGTGTTATAATATGATCAACTCAAACTCGACTCGTTAATTTATTTTGTCCAAATACACAATCCTAACTCATACACAAGTTTTGAGTGTCATGTCATGTGCAAATAAAAGCATATTATACAACAATAATGTGTCGTTTTTTCGCAAGTGAATATTGATCCGACTTATTAATTAAGCATGTTCTTATCATGTCAACCTGTTATAAACCTAGCCCTAAAAGGTTTAATCCAAACACTTCAATTAATTTGCATACGTGTTCGTGTCATATTATTGCACCATACATTATTTTGTCATGTCTACCCACACAAAATTTCTTGTGAAAAGCTATGGATTGGGAAATATGTATATGGATTGAACTTTCTACAAATCTGATATTAAAAGTATAATGTTTTCACTCACAAGGACACTAAAGTAGACAAGAAATGGGTCTCTTCACATTTTTGTGTCATTTTTCGGAGGACTTCCATGGTGTGTGTAATTATTTGTTCATGTGATGTTGTAACAATGGTATAGGACACCATACTTGCACGTCCATATTTTGTTTTACGTTAATTGCTCTCCATTTTCGGAACAAGCTAGAGTATTGGATAACAAACAGACTGGTACTATTGGCATGCATTTTGTTTTAACTTCCATCAACTCGATCTTGTTTATAAAAATTGTGAGTTACTAGCAGAAAGATGGATATTGTTAGCTAATAGAATGTTTAACTTAACAAAAAATGGATCCAATTGGTTAACAGCATTTACACTTGAACCCAAGATTTTGTGGTATTCATTATTCCCTCCTCTAATATATTTGTATAAAAAAAATTGAAATAAAAAAAATTGAATTTCTTACCTTGCTTGTAATTTGTTGGGTAAACTAATGAAGAACAAAAAATCTGACGGCTGTGGGATTTGAACCCACGCCCTTTCGGACCAGAGCCTAAATCTGGCGCCTTAGACCACTCGGCCAAACCGTCACACGTAGCATAAGGTCACAGAAATTTGTAAATAGTGTTTTGCTATACTATATTTTGGTCCTTCCTTTCTTAAGTTTTATTGTTATTTTTTTGGCGTTTCACAAGCAGTTATTCTACACTTATTTTTACCTACAACCTTTATTAATTTTTTTGAATTGAACTTTTTTAATTCATTCATTTCCGCGGTCGTAAATTGAGAGTGAGAAATAAAAATAGGTGCATTAATGGAACTACCCTATCTATTACGCTTTTCTTTAAGAGAAAACAAAGTAAAATGAATTAGTTTAAAAACATTAGTTGTTACATAGTACTACGGTCTAGTAGTATTTCTCTTTCATTTTTAAGTGAGATGTCTTAGGTTTGATTCTCACCAAAAGCAAATTTGAACTACATTATTGCTAGCCCATTGTGAGATTAGGTCTTAAGTTTGATTCTCACCAAAAACGAATTTGAACCACATTATTGCTAGTATATTGTGAAGCTTAACCTACTCCCCCTCAGTGTAGATAACATCGTTTGTTCAAACAAAAAAACATTAGCTAATTACAAGTGAAATTGTAAATTAGACTGAGAGAAGACGTTGAAGAATTGGAAGCGTTTTTGCATGCATAGACTAAGCTAGACCCCAATACGCAATATCATGTGTTTTCATGTTTCCACATAATATTATATTATTGATATGAAATACTACGGTGAATGGAAAGGAAGTTCCAAAAGTGCTTCTATTGAAAATGTCACGTTCAGCAATTCACATCAAATTTAAAGTGCTTCTATTGAAAGTGCTTATATCAAGTACGCAAGTGAAGGTAAAACAGCAATAAAAGTAGTGCTTTTGATTCCAATATATTCAAGACAAAAGGATAAAAAGGTTAACAAGACAGAAAGGAAAAAAGGTTCACAATCATAATTTGTATGAAGATGGGAACCTTGACAAGAAAAGCATATGGTACATTTAACATCAATACTTCGATTCCAGAAAACGAATCCCTAAATCCTTCAAGAGGCAGAACTACGGCGACCCTTCCATTTTGGAAAGCATCGCAAAAGGGCGTGATCTGGGGGCGGCTTGTAAGATGAGAAGAAATCTGGGTCCTGCTCAAGGGACTCGGCATAACCTTCCAAAATGTGCACTATCTCGTCGAAATGAGGTCGCTTATCTGGATGGCTTGACCAGCATCGGCTAATGAGGCGACTGAATGGCACCGGGCATGTGGACGGCAAAGGGGGTCTTGCATTCTGCACAAAATTCAGGAGCACATAACACGTTTAATAAACTTTGCTACAAAGTAAACTTAACACACTGTTATCATTGTATTAGCCACTGCAGGATTCTTAGTCTACTGTGCTCATACAAAAAATCACATCACCCCGACAACGTTTCAACTAATAAGGACATTAATGCAGCTGTTGATACTTTAGATTCATCTCATCTTCAGTTCCTGCAACCAAACTTCAACGACAAATTGTAGCTGTGAACATGCTAAATTCTGGCTTTTGTAATAATTTCCAGCACATTCTACCGATACATGGGTTTAGTTTACAAAAAACATTTGACTTTCATGTTTACGGGAATCATAAGCACAACCAAGTAAACTGATTTGCATAATGATGCCAGTACATTCCAGGCATTGTTCAGAATAGTGCAACCACCCGAACAAAGTTGAATATCCATAGTTTCAGAACCAACGGGAGATCGACACATGTGATATATCTCCATAACAGGTCAGCTTTATGGTAAAAGGTTTCAAAACATAGGGAACAAAAGCCGTTTACATGGGTGGCAAGTGAGAATTCAAGGTGGCAAAACAGATAGAGTTCCCATTTATTCCATAAAATCATAACAGGTGCAAGATGCCAACCGGAAAAACTGAAACAGATCGAAATGTTAGATGCCAGTACGCTTCTTCTTTGTACAAGGTGATTAGGAAATCGCTGAAGATTTACTTTCTTTATGAGACAGAATTAAACAAACATTAAATGCAACTCTCCACAACATCCTTTAGATGTCTACCTGTATTAGTGCATGATCACCAGTGCTTTAATATACCTTATCAACAACGAAAAAGAGGTAGGATTTAATATATTTCTCCGATTTTCGGAGATATCATTTCCTGCATAAAGAAGGATGGCCAAATACAGCAGGTCCCCACATGATCTGGATAATACAATGACAAGCATATAAATGACTGTCTCTCACCCCACTTCCGATGCATGTGAGAAACATACAGGTGTAACAGATGCATCGAGAAGAATAGAAACTAAAAACGATAACGGATAAACTGAAATTTCTGAAATGACATGTTACTTTTACTGCATGGGAATTTAAGAAAGTTGATCAAATGCTGTGAAGTAGAAGAGCTGACACTTGAAGAGATTTCTAAGGAAACTCAAAATTATCAATGCACATGAGAGCTATTCGAGCAGTCAGTTTAGGAGGCACGTATATATTGATACAAATCATTAATAGGTAATACCGTATCAACACTTAATTATAACTAACAGGTATTGAATCTATTGATACAAATCATTAACGGCGGACCAGGGTAAGTAATATTACGGGGTACAATGAGAAAAGTACCTTCTGCGATACTGCAAATGCAGCCTGTTCAGGAGTCATGTTGTCAAATGGTGTCAATGCCGTTAAAAGCTCCCACAGAACTATTCCAAAACTGTAAACATCGACTTTCTTTGTATGGTGTTTCTCTTTGATCATTTCGGGTGCCATCCAGCGGTAAGTACCAGTGAATCCCTTTGCGCTGCCGCACTGTGATTCTAGGCATGAAATACCAAAATCCGCAACCTTTACAGACATATCTTCCCCTAGCAATAAATTTTCTGACTTGAGATCCCTATGAAGTATACTTTGAGAATGGAGATATTGCATCCCGCGTGCAATGTTGAGGGCTAATTTCATAACTAGGCTAAGTGGAACAGAATGTGGCTCCTGCTGATGAAGATACTTCCTTAACGACCCCCCAGCTAAATACTCGGTGATAATGCAGAAGACAGGAGGTTTCTTACAAGCTGCAACAAACTGCACAACAAAAATGGGTACATGAAGGTCAAAAAACGTAAAGAACCAGCTATTCCGGCATTAAATGTTACTAAACGAACAACAAAATTCCTAGAAGAACCGATTCCAATTTTCGGAATATGCGCAATACCAAAAAAGATTTAGGTCGGATACAGAATTGAAAAGATGGAGAATTCTAAGGTAAGGACTCTGCAATAATCAATCACTGACCAATTGATGTAACTGGAACAGATTTCTTCTAACATTTTATGCCGAATTAATGCGGTTCTTTCTTTCTTTTTTCGAGTGATTTCTTGGAGTAAAATCTTGAAATGCACAAGGTTAAAAGGGATCTTGCGTTTTTATACAGACCAAAAGATCACAATAGTTAGAAGGAAGAAAACTTGAAAAAGAAGAAAAACAAAAACTGCATTTCCAACCAGGACCACATCCTTAACAAAAATTCCAACATAACTGAGAAGGTAAACAACACGACCATAAACCCAACGAAGAGGGGAGAGAGAGAGAGAGAGAGAGAGAGAGAGAGAGAGAGAGAGAGAGAGAGAGAGAGAGAGAGAGAGATTTACAGTGATGATATTAGGATGGTGCAATCGAAAAAGCAAAGCAACCTCAGAAGTGAACTGCTTCTCAAGCAAAACAGCCAACCCTTCATCCTCCTCAGGCTGGCTTATCAGCTTAATCGCCACATCCCTCTCCTTATAAACCCCTCTGTAAATCCTGCTATGCCTTCCGGAAGCAAATTTACACCCAATGTACAACTGTGACATGTCCGCACTCCACTCCTCCTCTCCTTCCCCTTTAATCTCAGCCCCTGACGACACCAAGTACTTGGACCATGAGACTGCACGATTGTACTCACCCAGCGAGAGCTTCCTCTCAGGCTTGCCATTGCTGGAAATCTGCTTAAACCAGTGGAAATTCTTCATGGGTCGGCGCCAAAACTCATCAAAAGAATCAGAAAAACTCAGAACCCCTTTTGGTATTTGCACTCCTCAACTAACAGAAAGCCTCCAAACTTGCAGAGAATCTTGGATTTGGAGACGACCCAGAAAGATTAAAGTGTTGTTTTTCAAACACCTACATTTTGAAATCATCTCATCAATCTTCGTGCATTTAAGGGCAGGTGGGTTCAGATTAAGCAGAAGCTGGGAGAAAAGTTGATAAGTTTCAGGCCAATAAGCATGTTTCCGGCAAAAGGTGGGAGAGTTTGGTCAGAAATCTTGAATCTCTACATATTTAGACAAGAACCCACCATTTAAAAGAGCAAATGAAGCTCCCAAAATATGGTTTTTGAGCTTCCAAGCCCAAAAACACACATGGGTTTTGAGAAGTTGAGGGAAAGAGCTCAGGTGGTCAAGGATGCAGTAGTTAAAAGAGAAAGTAGGGGAAAAAAGTTGAGAGCTTGTAATAATGTGAAGCTAGAAAACAAAAACAGGAGAGAGAGAGAGAGAGAGAGAGAGAGAGAGAGAGAGAGAGGAATGAGTCGGTTGAGAGATGAATTGGGACGTTGTTGTTGGTGGTGCAGTGAAAGCATATGCAATGGGGAGGAGAGGTAGCTGGCTGTACTTCTCTCGTCATCTCTCTCCATAAAATTCACAGCTCCTCCTCCTCTCTACAAACTCCATTTCATTAGCATGCGAAGATCCACTTCTGAGGAGACAAACTGGATCCTTGCATCTGACTTTCCCTTTTTGCCCTTTGAATCCCAAAGCCAGCATGCCGCTACATGCACCTTCGCTTACAGCAATACTAGGCACCAAGAACGTTAATTAGTCGGCCTAATCATTTGTGATAATAAAAGATATGTTAGTTTTGTTTCTTTTTCAAACAACCTTGACGTTACGAAGAAAAAACATTACTAATGAGTTGAATTTTTTTTTTTTAAAGTTACTTTATATCTGACTTTTATTGTAGTCGTCATCTACTAAAGAATGCAAAGATTAAAAAGAAGTGATTAGTAGTTTTTCTTTGACAAATAATATGATTTGTGGGCAACACACATGCTAAGCATTTTACTCTTAAAATTTGTCCTTCAATCAACTTAAAAGTGTTTATTGACCATAAGATTAGTGCACGGCTGGAATTCAACTTGATTAAATTTAAAAGCGTTAATTATACAGCAATAAAATTACTCACAAATTTATAACTTTTTTCAATATTAAAATCTGATCAAATGAGAATAAAAAACATTGTTGACTTTCCTAGTCCAAGATTTAGTCAAGAATTAGTTGCTACTTTGTAGAAAAAAATGTCATTCGAAATTTAAAATAGAGTGAGCTTTATCTTTTAGCAACCATGTTTAAAACTGTAAAAGCACCAACACCAAGGCTATTTTAGTCCCTCCAAATTTCATAGGAGGGTATATGTGTCATTTCGACAAGTAGGGCGTACGTTACAAACTTGTAACTGAAACCGAAGCGGGGAGAGGACTAAATGTTATGGCTGAAAAGCAAGTGGGCCCCACGCTCACACAGAGGGATCCGTGGGTGTGTCGGAGAAGCCGTATGGTCCTCTTCCGTATACGGTCTCTCTCTCCTCCCCCTCTCTCTCCTCTCTGATTCCTTTTTAGGGTAAATTACAAAAAATTACCTCAACTATTGATGTCACGACACTTTCATATCTTATCTTTAAAACGTGACAATGTCATACCACATCTTACGAATTTGTGACAATGTCATACCTCCGTCAATTTTTCTGTTAGTTTTTCTGTTAAGTGTTGACGTGGCAAGATATGAGGACCACTCACTAATACAGCTGGATTAAAAAATAATTAAATATATTTTTAATAATTAAAAATTAAAAAATTAAAATTTTTTAAGAGAGAGAGATTTAATATGAAAATATTTTTTTTTAATTTTTTAAATTTTTAATTACTAAAAATATATTTAATTATTTTTTTAATCCAGCTATATTAGTGAGTGGTTCCCATATCTTGCCACGTCAACACTTAACATAAAATTTGACAGAGGTATGACATTGTAACAAATTTGTAAGATGCGGTATGACATTGTCACGTTTTAAAGATGAGATATGAAAGTGTCGTGACACCAATAGTTGAGGTAGTTTTTTGTCATTTACCCTTTTATTTTTTTAATTTTATTTGTTAATTTTCCTTCAAACCATTATTGATGAGAATTTTTCTGAAGTGTTGTATTCAAGATTAATCTCTGTCCAGCGCCGTTTAGGTTCCATTTAAGCGTTAGACGGTTAGATATTATCTTAATTAATTTTTAAGCATTTAAAAATTAAGAAAGTATATTTAAACCTACTTAGAAGCCTACCTAGATCGTCTAGGGGCCCACTTAGACAACATAGGCACCTAGCCAGTGGCAGAGTCAATATAAGATTATTGGTTGCTTTTGACCCCAACAATTTCAAAAACCTCAAGTATATATGTTTGTATATTGTATTTGACCCTCGTAAACAGATAAGACAAACTAAATAAAAACCTCCTCCTCCAACTTCTATTGTCTTCTATCATATTTGTCTTTATTTTTATTTCTTTTTAAATATAAGCAGACACTTATTTATACGATATATAAGAAACTGACTTAATTCGCCTAGTATGCCTACCTAGCCGCCTAAGCGCTAAACTCCAACCGTCTAGGCACTAGGCCTGAGCCCATCCAACTAGCGCCTAGTGTCTTTTAGAACATTGGACGTGTCTAAGCGAGCACTCAATATATTATAAAATAAGTAGAGAGACGTGAAAAAATATATTATTTTCTTCGAAAATATTATGACATGTGAAGGACCGCTACATGTCCACAATTATAAAATCTCTCATTATCGGTGGAGATTTGGTTTTATTTAATATATATTTTTGTTTTAAATAAACAATAAAAGGCAAGAAAGAAAACCGATCCGCTCTTGGAGCGCGTATGTTTCACTCTCAGTGTGACTTTGCCAACTAAGTCTGTCTAGGTTGGCACAGACAAGAGGTACAGCTCAAAATGCACCCAAAACGTACAAGGTTTACAAAGCATGCAAACCATTTAAATATTGGGGGACTCCGCCTTCCTTACAACTACAACTTGGCTGGGTCCTGATTTGCCTGCTGGATCCATTACCAATCTAAACAGGTCTAAAACATCATTAATGCTTCATTGTGTTGTGCATCGACTTGGTTGTTCACACGCAAGCGGTCTAATCTCAGTCGTTGATGTATGCGTCGGCTTATCAGTTAAAATTTTAGAATTGTGTTTGGATCAATCGTTGTTATATCTTAACAGTTGAATATCAGTCGTTGATGTATGCCAGTTCATATCGCAACAATACCTTATCAATTAAAGCTTTAGAGCTGAGTTTGAAACAACCGTCCATAAGTTAGTGGTTGAATCTTAATCGTTGATGTATCGTATAACAATGACGACCAAAAGCTATCACTTATGCTTGGTTGGATCTCCCACTCGAACGTGATCGAGTAATTTTAACGTTATACACAAACGTGTTGAGGCAATTCATTGGTTAATCAATCTTTTATAAAATCTTTGCCCTCCACACAATTTGATATTTGTGATGTTGTTACACTTCCAACTTCAATCGACGATTTATAGATTTGGTCAAATGGTGTGTACAAATTGATCTAGCAAGGCAGGTTAGATGCTGCATGAGGTATTATTTTGTGGCTTGAACCTTATCATCAAGATCTACCAAGCACCAACCATTTTCTCCACAAAAAAAAATAATAAAAATAAAAATAATAATAATCTGCCCACCATTGAAGATCGATTTTGCATTATTTGGTAGGTTGGCATGTTGTACCAGATGATTAACGTTCATCAGTATCTCTTAAGATATTGTTAATTAGGTTGGTTAATTTCTTAATCAGGAGTTGGAATCTTGTGATTTAGTGAGTGGGCAAGGAGTTACAAAACCAAGCATTTTCAATCTGTATATTATTTTCAACTGCGATTTGAGTATTTTAGGTGTCAACTCATTGTCAATGGGTCAATATTCCAAACTGATTACTATATATTAATAGTATATTAGCATCACAATATGAACAGATAAACCTTTTCTTTAATTTATTTGCTGCAAAGAATCTTTGGGGGATTTTTAATCTTACAAAATGCCAAAGGCTTGCATTATTATTAAGAAAAATTAACGAAAAGTAAAAAAAAATAGTTTTAATGAAAAATGACAAATAAATGTAAAGAAAACTAACGAAAATGGCTTGAAAACTTTCCTTTTAACGAAAAGCCACTTTTTAAGGTATAGTGAATAGTGACAGTTAAAGATAAAAAAATAATTTTTCGTTAAAAGTAAACAGTACCGGGGGTGTTTTATTAAACCTCACATAAATGTATAGTGAATAGTATCAGAGAAAAGTAAAAATGTGATTTTTCATTAAAAGTGAACAACATTGAAACTGTTTCGTTAAAACTCTCTTATGATTTTTCGTCAAAATGATAATTTTGAATTGTGAAAATCATTATTATCCTAATTTCTCCATTTACAATCTTTTCTTTCTATCCGTCATTAATTGAATAAGTGAAAAGAGAATCCTTAAACAACAAAAAAAAAAGAGTAAAAAAGAGAAGACAAGAACGTGAAAATGATTACCTATCATTATTGTTTTCTTTTCTTTTTTTGAAAAAAAAAAGAAGATATATTACAAACCACACAAATTTACAACACTTACAACAGTTGAGGTCCAATGACAAAAAAGACCAAAAGAAAATATGGACCCCAAAACAAAGCCCAAACCAAAAGTTTGAGCCCAGAAACAAAAACACCCTAACTTTCTTGCAACAGATGCCGATGCGTCACCGCATAACCTCCGCCCAACAGACACCCAAATCCAGCCAAGCAATTCCACAAAAATGATGGACATACGACTCCAACAACCTTCCCAAAGCACCGTAGATGATAGATCTGTAGCGAAACATAGGAAGTTGATGAGAACTCATCAACAACAGCGTCTCCGAAGACAACAAAGTCGTCGAAGACAAATCCGTGAGAGGTGGTGGTGTAAACACTCGATCCGGAGCAATCGGAGCTCTACGCACATCTCGAGAAAATTGCAACAACACATTCTAAGAAAATCGCGACAAAGTGGCTACAAATCCAAGATTAAATGGGTTTGCGGAGGGCCAAGGAGATGAAGGATTGAAACGATGATAAAAATAAATTGGAATTGATGGCATGAGATTTAGAAGATTAAAGCACATATTGGTGACGATCAGCAGACAAATTACAGGGAGAACTAAACCCAAGAGCCACTAACCCAGGCCATGACAAGGGCCGACAGCAGAAGAGATGGAAGTTTGAAAAAGGCTCAGTACACGTGTTGAAAAGGCTCTCCATTCCGTTAGAGCCTTTTCAACATGTGTACTGAGCCTTTTTCAAACTTCATAGGGAGGCTGCAATTACCAAAACGAAGAAGCAAAAAATTAGGGCGGTGCACATGCAAGTGTACCTTGGAAACATTGATGAAAATACCACGTGTCCATGTTGTGTAGTACCAGCTCATCAAGATTCGAAAATCTAGCCAAAACTTATGGTACAGAATATGTCCCTTGCCCGTACAAATTATGGTTGGTGGCAAATGAGATTACATTACTTTAACCGTGATTAATTAGAATACTAATTATCGTAAATGACAAAGTTTAGGAGGTGTAAAGTAAGGGATAAGCATGTTGCTTTTTCGAGTAAGTCTTGTATATATGGATAAATTTTTCATTGTGAGTGGAACACGAGTGGTACACCATGTGTTTTTATATAAGTGGTGAGAAATTTTATTTTTTAAGTTACTAATTTTTTAACACATATATCTCATCATTTATATAGTGACATGTGGTGTACTATCCCGTGTTCCGGTCACATTGAAAAATCTCTCGTATATATAGACGTAATTGTTTAAACAATGATAATATAATATACGACGATATTATATAGCTAGGGTTTGCATGGGATTTGGATTTGTTCGTGGATTTTTACGGCTGAGATTTGTTTATGCGTGCATGGACGGTAGTGATGAGTGTATTACGATAGAGGACAAGCGAATGTAAAGGGAGGAAGACTATAAATAGAGGGTTGTTGGCCGCTTAGTTTGAAATAATTAGATTTCTTCTTTAAATTATTAAAAAAAAGTTCAATTATCTACTAAGTTATATATATAGTCTAAAAATTTGATCTTTAACTATTTTCTGCTATAAAAAAAAAGGGGACTGATAGGAATGTTTGTCATCTAGCTCTATTTGTACATTGCATGAACATGGCTGATGGAGGATACCACGTGAACTTCTGCTCGCATGATATTCCATGTATGTTCAAGTTTACTAGTTAATGACACTCTTACAAGCGATTATTTAGTATGTTATGTTATCAGATTATCAACTAAATTAGCAATATATAATAATTAACTGTTCATCCAATAATCTCATTGCTTCATATAAAATTAATCTGGTATGAGCTACAAGCATTATTCGTAGAATTATAGAAAAGAATAACATATCCCTTTCATTAGTTGTACTATTAAAGCATAGAGTTAATTTGGCCACACAACGAAGGTAAGGAAGTCACCTAACCCTAACACCTTGTTTATTTTTTTTTTCCACTAATTTGCTAATTTGGCCACACAATCTTGACAAACTAAGTTAACTAACCCCAATGTTAAGAAAAAAATTACTAATTAATATTTATCTCCTCCATATATAATCATGATCCCATACGTATACTTAATGGCGAGTTTCTGATTCCGCCACTACATAACATGATTAGAGTTTTCTCCGTAATCATGACTCGTACACATAGTGGTAAGTTTCAGACTCCTCCAATGCATAACATGATTAGGGTTAGTACTTAACAAGAGAGGAAAGAGCAACCCTAGCAAGGTAAGGAACAATTGCATGAAACGTTTTATGATGGTTGTTTGGATATAAGACATGATGTGTCTAAATCGACGCCTACTACAAATGTTGTTATGTTTTCTTGTAAATAGTTTGATGCCGAGACTTCACCATTGTTGATAACAAAACCTAAGATGCTTCATGTTTGCGTTACAACTTTATAAATTATGTCGTAATAATATTACTATTTATCAATTCCACCGGAGCATCAATCAAGGCATAGATGGCAGATGACAATGGCATAGCTTACGATAAATTTTTTTGTTGTGATAGGAACACGAGTGGTACATCACTTGTTTTTATGTAAGTGGTGGAAATTTTTATTTTTTAAGTTATTAACTTTTTAACACACAAATCTCACAATTTGTATAATGACACGTGGTGTACCACCTTGTGTGCTGGTCACACTGAAAAAATCTCTCGTAACTTACAACAAATTAAAAATTTAAAAAGAATTTATATTTTGGACAATGAAATCAAAATAAAAGAGACAAAAGTTTGGATTTTTCTTACCCAATTTATAATTCTCATATCTTAATCAGATAATGGGCCGTTAATGGGCTCAGTTTTGATTTCTCAAGTTTTTGAAAGCCCAATTACTTGGTGCTAAATCTTTTGCTTATTTCAGGCCCACTGAGTTTGATATTAGTTAAAGTGTAAATAGTAGTTTATTGTCCCACATTGGTGAAGTACATATGTAATACCAATTGTAACTCCTATATATACTCTACTTTGGAGATTAATGAATATACAAGAAATTCCCACATATTATCATATATATTTTTTGTATTTACCATGTTTAGTTTAATACGGCATCAGAGTAGTTCGCTCTTGGTGACCTGTGTGTTTTGATTTTGTGCCTACTTTTGTTGTGATTTTCTTCATTGAGAGAAAAAAACAAACAAAGAAAGTGAACAGTGCCACGCCACAGTACAAGACTTGCTACAGTGTGTGAACAGGCTTGTTACAGTGCATGAATAGTCTTATTGTAGTGTTCTGGTAAATTGTTTTCATTACGATGCGTATCTTTGTGCCTTTATTGTTCGTGATTTGGTTCAATGACTCAATATAATCATAGTGTTATTATGCATCTTGGTGGAACAAATAAATGGATAATTGATATTGAGGCTACTGATCATGTGACCAATGACCCTAGAATGTTTGATGAGTTATGTGACTATGTTCGTGATCCGTATATTACTAGTGCAAATGGTGCACATTCCCCTGTGAAGGGTGAAGGCACTATCTCTCTTACTCCGACCTTATCACTGATCCCTGCTTTACTTGTTCCTGATGTTAAGTGTGTAATCTTTTGTCAGTTGGAAAACTTCTTGATACCTTATATTGTTCTTCTCACTTCTACCCTACGTATTATTATTTTCAAGACATTCAAACTCAGAAGATAATTGGTTATGGTAAACAAATAGGGGGTTTGTACATCTTAACTATGGAAGATAATGTTGTTTCTGGTTCAAATAATCATCAAGTGTGTTAAAGTGGATAACGAACATCAGATTTGGTTATGGCATCGACGATTGGGACATCCATCATTCAGTTATATAAAGCATTTGTTTCCTTCTTTGTTTCACACTTCTAGTGATTCAGAGTTCAAGTGTGAAACATGTGTCATGGCTAAGAGTCATCGTGCTTCATTTCCCATCAGTAATTTTAAAGCTACTTTGCCATTTGATTTGATACATTTTGATGTGTGGGGTCCGGCGAAAGTTACTTCTAATGGATTCCGTTGGTTTGTTACTTTTATTGATGATTGTACTCGATTAACTTGGGTGTTCTTGATGAAGAATAAGAGTGATGTTCCGTTGCTTCTTCAAGAATTCTGTACAATGGTGTTTACTCAGTTTCAGACTAAAGTTAATGTCTTCAGGTCTGATAACGAAGGAGAATATGTGATTGGCATGCTTTTTTCGTGATCAGGGTATCATTCACCAAACGACTACTCTGTTTACACCCCAACAAAATGGTGAGTTAGAACAGAAGAATTGTCAAATAATGGAGGTTGCTCGCTCCTTGGTGTTGGATAAATGTGTTCCTAATCATTTGCGGGGTCATGCTGTTTTGGCTGCTGTGTATTTGATAAATCGTGTTCCAAGTACGGTTCTGATTTTCAGACATCGCTTGATGTGCTACAAAAACATGTTTCTCTTGTTTCTGTATCAAAGCTTCCTCCGAAAGTGTTTGGGTGTATCGCGTATGTACATGTCTACTCTCATCAGCGGAGTAAACTTGATGCATGTGCTATCCGATATGTATTTATCGGGTATGCGAACAATCAGAAGGGCTATAAGTGTTATCATCCTCTGACACATAAAACTTATATTACCATGGATGTCACCTTCCACGAGGAAGTTTCGTATTTTGTGAAGCCCTCTTCCGACTCTCCACTTCAGGGGGAGAGGGGGAGTGAAGTGCAGATTCGAAGAGATGGTATAGATGATGTGTTACATGCAGAGTTGGGGACAGAACCTATTATGTTGCGTGATTCTGATTAGTCGGCTATAGATAGTGTCATTCTCGAAACTATTTCTACATACGACGAATCAGATATGCTCAATGAGTTGCCTATGAGTATGTCTAACGAATTACCTTTTGATGACCGGTTGCCTACTGCTAGTATGTCTAACGAGTTGCATGATGATGGTTCGTCCAACGATGATTCTTCTAACAGTTTGGTACAAGATGACGACATACATGAGGTAAATTTTGACGATTCTTCTACTTATCAGTTGCCTCCACGAGTTAATCGTGGAAAACCTAAAGTACAATATGAGCCTAATATGCATGCTAAAGCCAAATATCCTATCAACAATTATGTGTCTACTCATCGTTTGTCCAAACCATATGAATCTTACATATATCAGCTATCTAGTGTATCAATTCCAACAAAATTGCAAGATGCTTTGTATGACCCTAAGTGGGTTAATGCCATGAGAGTTGAGATGGAAGCTTTGGAAAAGAATTCTACTTGGGATTTGGTTCCTTTACCAAATAGGAAGAAAGTTGTTGGATGTAGATGGGTGTTCACTATTAAGTACAAAGTAGATGGCACTATTAATCGGTATAAAGCCAGATTAGTTGCTAAGGGTTATACTCAAACCTATGAGGTGGACTATCAAGAAACTTTTGCTCCTGTTGCCAAACTTAATACTGTGCGTGTTCTTCTGTCCTTAGCAGCAAATCAAGATTAGCCTCTGTTGCAGTTTGATGTTAAGAATGCTTTCCTTCATGGTGATCTTAAGGAGTAAGTTTATATGGATCTCCCACCTGGTATTGGAACATCTCCTGAAAAAGGTGTGGTATGCAGGTTGCGAAAAGCTTTGTATGGTTTGAAACAATCTCCTAGAACATGGTTTGGGAGGTTTACAAGTTCAATGAAGAAGTTTGGGTATACCCAGAGTCATTAAGATCATACTTTGTTTCTAAAGTGACAAAATGGTAAGCTAACTGTATTGATTATTTATGTTGATGACATGATAGTGACTGGTGATGATCAGAAGTAGATACAATGCCTTCAAAAGTACCTAGCTACTGAATTTGAGATGAAAGAATTGGGTGAATTGAAGTATTTTCTTGGAATCGAGGTTGCACAATTCAAGCATGATATTTTTCTATCTCAACGGAAGTATGTCCTTGATTTGTTAGCCGAAACAGGTATGTTAGATTGCAAACTTGTTGACACTCCGATTGAGCAGAATCATCGTCTTAGCTTATTTCCAGATCAAGTTCTTACTTATAAGGAACGATATCAGAGGCTTATGGGGAGATTAATTTATTTGTCTCATACTCGCCCTGACATTGCTTATGCAGCTAGTGTGGTAAGTCAGTTTATGCACTCACCTAGTGAAGCTCATATGGATGCAGTAATCCGTATTTTGAGGTATTTGAAAATGGCTCCTGGCAGAAGCTTGGTTTTCTCCAAGAATGGTCATTTGAATGTCGAAGGATATACGGATGCAGATTGGGCAGGTTCTATCACTGACCGGTGATCTACATCTGGATACTTTACATATGTGGGTGGTAATTTAGTTACTTGGAGAAGCAAGAAGCAAAAAGTGGTGGCTAGGTCAAGTGCAGAAGCTGAATTTTGTGGTATGTCTCATGGTGTATGTGAGTTGTTATGGTTGAAAAAATTGTTGAGAGATCTTGGGTTTAAACCCAATGGGTGCTATGAAACTTCATTGTGACAACAAGGCTGCTATTGAGATTGCTCATAATTCAGTGCAACATGATCGAACAAAACATGTGGAGATTGATCGACATTTCATCAAAGAAAAATTAGATGCTGGAATTATTATGTTTTCGTTTGTGGGATCTAAAGATCAACTTGCTGATGTCATTACTAAGGCTGTGTCTAATAGTGTGTTTTCCAACTCGCTTGACAAGTTGGGCATGCGTGACATCTTTGCATCAACTTGAGGGGGAGTGTTGCGAGTTATATATTAGTTAAAGTGTAAATAGTAGTTTATTGTCCCACATTGGTGAAGTACATATGTAAGACTAATTGTAACTCCTATATATACTCCACTTTGGAGATTAATGAATATACAAGAAATTCCCAAATATTATCATATATATTTTTGGTATTTACCATGTTTAATTTAATACACTGTACCTATGTCTGCCCGGTGGCGACAAGAAGAGAAAGATGTGGACCATATTCTTTTATAAGTTAAACATAAAAGAGTTTTTATCATAAATGATTTCTAAAATTGACCTTCACCATCAAGATGGTCCTTAAAATTGAAAATCAATCAATGTAGTCCCTGAAAATAGGTGTCGCAAATCAATGTGGTCATTCCGTTACAATTCTGTTAAGTGCTGATGTGGCACATAAATGAGCTCCATAAGTTCTTTTTTCTCACAAATGGTCCTTGAAATTGACCCACGACATCAAAATGGTCCTTGAAGTTGACCCACAACATCAAAATGGTCCATGAAATTGAAAATTGATCAATGTAGTCCCACAAGTAAGTGTCTCAAATCAATGTAGTCATTTCGTCACAATTCTGTCAAAATTTCTATTATGTGTTGATGTGACACATAAATGGGTCACACAAGTCTAATTAAATTAAAAAAAATTACAAATAGGCATAATAATTTAATAGTTAATAAAAAAATTGTCAACCCAAAAAACCAGTCCTGCGATCACCTCCGATCCCAATTCACATTTCTCTATCTCATTCACTCTCTATTCTCTTAAAAAAAAACAATACACCCATCTTTACACACTTCGACACCCTTCACCGAATTGTGACAGCTTGGCCCATTGGCAATGAATTCTCAGACGTCACCATTAACATTTACGCGATCAACATCCTCACAACCTTAATCTTACAGAGCTTGTTTGGCGCTTCCCTGGTGATATGGTGATGCAAAGAACGGCAAGGTTTGCCTTGAAATAATGAGATTATAACTGAGGTGCGTCTATTGTTGGTTGAAAAATATTTCCACATCCCCCTCTTAGGCCTTGGTTAAGCCTTGTGCCTTTGAGAATTTATGGAAGGGATCTCTCTTCGGAGTAGGCCCTACAATAAGAAGAAAAAAAATTCCATTGTGCAAAAAGGTATTTAGAAAACTTTTTAAATTAATTTTTAAATTTATATCAGCACACCTATTTTCAAAGTCTACATTGATTTTTAATTTCAGGGACCATCCTAATAGTGAGCCATATTGTATTATGGTCTAATGATTCCTGTTCACTTGTAAGTGAGAGGTTTTATGTTCGATTCTCGTCAAAGACGAATTTGAACCACATTATTGCTAGTCCATTATGAGGCTTAGCCCATTGCAAATCTAAACGGTTACTTTATTGGAATAACCAAGCAATGGTTGAGATTGCTTTGACAAAAAAAAAAGAAAAAGTAATGGTTGAGATTGGTTTGGCCCCGGCTATGCGTATTCCATGCGTTTTATTCCAATGCGCAGGTGATACTGGCTGAGCTTGGACTCTTCCCTGAAGGGAGTTATCATTTCTTGTCTAAGTTAAAATTTGACATGTGCAAAAAGATTTATGTCATATCCCCGCCCGAGCTCCACCACTTCCCAAGCTCGACTTCGCCATAGCACGATATTATCCGCTTTGGGAGCCTACCACACCCTCACAGTTTTGCTTCTAGAAATTCACACGAGAACTTCCCAGTGGATCACTTAGCTTGGATTGCTCTCATGCGAACTCGCTTAACTTCGGAGTTCCGACGAACACTTCCCAGTAACAAAACCGTGATGGCGTGGTCGGGGCCCAAAGCGGACAATATCGTGCTATGGTGGAGCCGAGCCCGGAATGTGGTGGGGGGCCGAGCCGGGATGTGACAATTTGATATCAGAGCCACTCTTTGGGCGGAAGTGTGCCGAGGAGGACATCAAGCCCTTAAGAGGGTGGATTGTAAGATCCCACATCGCCCAAGGGTGAGGACCATGTAAGCCTTATATGTACATTCCCACCTCCAATTAGCACGAGACTTTTTGGGAGCTCACGTTAAGTGAGTTCATGCGAGAGCAATCTCAAGATGGGTAACCTACTAGAAAGTTCTCGTGTGAGTTTCCAGAAGCAAAACTGTGAGGGTGTGGTAGGCTCCCAAAGCGGACAATATTGTTCTATGGCGAAGTCGAGCTCGGAAAGTGGTCAAGCCTGAGCCGAATGTGACAATTTCGTTATGTTTTTAATGAGTTGTTTTAGTATATTTTGTAGTTGTGTATGATTTTAACTTTTATCACGTAAAAAAGCGTGATAATTAATATGAAAGTTTGATGTATATGCATATAAGGAAATTGTAGCTATGGAAGGAGCTTGTAACCTCACCAAGGAGAAGAAGTTCCATACAACGAGAAATTCTCATATAGCCGAATCAAGCATTATTTTGTGGACAAGTTAATACGCATAGTCGTGAGTATATTGTTCTTGCACCGCATTGTGCCTATGTCTACCCAACAAAAAGAGAGGTAGAATTCAGTCTTAGAATTTGCAAACTCCCCAAGGCACAAAATGGAAAGAAATGCTTCCATATTAACAACTCAAGATTTCACCGTTATTTTTATGAAGTCTATAATTATACACACAACTAGCCATGTGGGGAACATGTTTGAAGCTTTACAAACAACATTGAAAAAGCGAAAAATTGAGTCTACAGGCTGTCGGTTATAAATGATTATGATCCACTCACACTTTGGTTTGCGCCTCCACAGGGCCTAGTGAGAGCAAGGCGGCTGTTGAGGAGGACGTGTGGGCTTGGCATTAGTGCTGACTTCCTACTGTGCAGGTAGGATATATATCATGCAGAATCATAGGTACAGAGGTTGTAACCAGATACGAGGGAGCTAAGCGCAAAGGCAACAAAAGCCAGTAAGGCCATGCTGACCGAAGCAGTGGCCATCTCCGTGAACTCATCCTTCCCCCAATTTGATTGCCAGTCGTCAACCCGGGTGGCTGCAGACGATGATGCTGAAATGAGAAGGTATGCCAGTGCCTGCAAATTGAACCAACACCACAAAAGCACAACGCAATGCTTATCAGTACACAAATCTTTAGCTTCCCTCGAGCCGAGGCAGTACACCCTAAATCTTAAAATGGCATCGCTTCAGCCTATTTTGGAAACAAATAACAGGCGTTAGTTGCAACCAACTTAGCTAAGTTTTCAAGTCACTAACCGATGCTCGCTACCTTCTGAACAAGAACCATACAAGCAACTGTTTTCCCTAAACAAAAGTTATCCTACTCCACTAACATATAAGATAATACATTTAGCAATAATAATGTTAAATAGCGATGCAGACAGACGGGCCGATGGAGTAACTTGCCTGATCCATGAAGAAATCAAAGTGGCGACGAAGATGGTGGCGGATCACGTACTTCCCGGTGACCATATGGTAGGATAAATTGTAGGCTTGAAGGGCAGCATATGCAAATCCAATTACATTCACTGATAAGCAATACCTGCAAAGTTTAGCACATTATCTTCAATTCATCATAACATTTTCTCCAAAATTAAACAAAAATTCAAGAACCAAATTCACAGTAAAAAATGTTTCAACAAATCATTAAAATAATAACAGAGCAAAGCAAGAAAATTGGTTGAAATTTAAATTTTAACAATGCTTTTTAGTTGAAATGGTTCGTGGGGTTGTTTGAATCATTTTGGTCTTTCTGTGAAAAGATTTCGTTAAATTGAGAGTACTTTTGTTTTTTCAATTTTACAGTTTGAATTAAAATTAAAACACTAATTAACTTAATCAGCTAATCATTAATAATTTTCTGAAAAAGGGAAATTAAATTGAAAGACAGGCGGAGGAGGAACCTGTATTCCTTGTAGCGATCGAAGGAGTCGCCGCTCCAGCCCTGAGTCTTATCCGCCGCCATAACCGAGAACGAAATCAAGCACAGCGCCAACTCGCTCACTCTAAACCCTAGCGCCGCCGTCTTCACCATCTCCCCCCTCTTCGACCGTCTCAGAATCGAATTCGTCACACCCCTCGATCTCCCACCGACAACACCGGTGACTCCGTCTTCCTCCCCGCCTCCAACACCGTTGACTCCGCCGGTCGGCCCAACCTTCGACACGGACGGCGCCACTTCCTCCCTCACCGCCCGGTTGTACACCACCACCGGCGACGGCGCCTTGGCGTTCTCCGGCGGCTTCTGAGGCCGGAGCGGGGAGTACTGGGTGAACTTGTCGACGGTCGTGATCGCCTTGGAGTTGTCGACCGGATTTTCCGGCGTGTTCTCGAGGGACTCGTACGGCGGGGTGTCGGGCGGGTCGAATGCGTCGGATCGGATCGGGGAGTGGAATCGGAGGGGAGAGTCGGCCTGGGCCGAGTCATCGGATTTCAAAGACCAAGATTTCTTCATGTTGGGATTGGATTTCTGGGGGTGGTGGTTGGGATTTTGGGATTGGGGTTGGGATTCCATTTGGGCGCGTATAAATTTTTCTCGGGAGTTTGCTGCAGTGGGAAAAAGAGTGTTTGGGAACTGAGAAAGTGAGAAAAGTGATGGGTGGGACTCCGGAGTCTTTAATTTGACGTTGTTTTCGCGCTGTGGGGAATTGGGCCACGTGGAAAGGCTTGTTTCCCGCTTTCCACTTACTAAAGTGAGTGATGAGAAGTTGATTCATTCATACGACGTCGTTACCTACCTCTTTTACACTGGCGAGGGCAAAGTTAGCACATTACTGAGTTAATCGTCGCATGTGAATTAAGTCAGTTGATTAACACGGTATGCATGCTTCTCTAAACTAATTTTTGGAGTCTTTAATTTTTTTTAATATATATTATCTACCCTATATGGATGGGATAACATGGTTCAAATTTTTATTTGGGAATAATCAAATCTAAAATCTCTCACTTACAAGTAAAAAGAAATATTACCGTAATGTAGTACTAAATGGCATAAGAATAGTAAAATTTAAGCGGGGTCTCGATCCCTTAACTTATATTAACAAAAATACCAATGTATTACCAAACCAGTTTATTATTTGCTCAAACATTTAGTAAGTTAATATAACGACATCCATTAAAAATTTCGTGGTAAGAGTGATGGAAGAAAAAGAAAAAGCCAAGACCTTTAAGAGCCTCAAGAGGAAGCCTTGCATGGTAAGGTAAAAGCAAGAAAAACAAATAAAATCGTAGAAAATCCAAGCAAGTTTTTAAGTGGAAAAGCTTTATATAAAGTTTTCTTTATTTTACTAGTGCGCTAAAAGGCATAAATTCCTTCCCCAACTTTTCCCTCTTCCTTCGTGAAAATACATTCCTCCTCACGTGAATACCATTCACAAGAATAAAATAGTGCGATAAATAATTGATAGAGTAAATGACAAAAAATTACTTCAATTATTAGTGTCTCATCTTTTAAAATTGACAATGTCATACCTCATCTTTAGAATTTGGTCCAATATTATATCTTCTGTTACTTGGCCGTGAATTTTTCAATTAAATGCTAATGTGGATTGATTCAGGACTCACTCTTTATTAAAAATATTATTAAATATTATTAAAAACCAAAAAATTTATTTAATATTTTTAAAATATTAAAAAAAAGTATAAAATAAAAATAAAAAACCCTCAGTTTGTCCCTTTTCCCCTCTCTCTCTCTCTTCTCCCCATCTTCATCTTCCTCCTCCTCCTTCTTCTGTTGGGGGTTGATGGGTTTTCAAATTTTTTTTTGAAGATTAAGCAAGGGGTGACAGGCAACGAACTGAGGTTTTTTATTTTTTAAATTTTTATATACTTTTCTTTATTAATTTAATATTTAAAAATTATTAAATGATTTTTTTAGTTTTTAATAATATTTTTAAATTATTTTAAATAAAAAATAGGTCTCAGATCAAGTCACGTTAGCATTTAATTGAAAAATTAACGCCAATTTAACAGAAAGTACAATATTAATACAAATTCGTAAGATGAGATATGATATTGTCAATTTTAAAAAAATGCGATATGAAAGTGTCGTGACACCAATAATAAATGTAATTTTTTATAATTTACTCTGATTGATAATATCATTCCGTTGTTAGACAGCCCAACGTGTTATGTTAGTAACTTGTCAATCAAATCATCAAGAAAGATCACGACTGACAGTTACGCTTGAACACGAATTTGAAGAAAGTATATACGAAAAGCGACCAATCACAATGGTTTTGGGGATAAAATCAACATATAAGAAAGCACCAGTACCTTCGTTTTCAAGCCACAGGATATTTCGCAATCAACTTTTCATGGTATACTGATTTCTTAAGACTTGCTACTCTGATGATTGATGTGTTTCCATTAACTAGTCATGATGACAAACCGTCTGCAGATAGCATATTTATAGTCGATGCAGAGGTAGCAGAGCAGTGTCCGGAAATGGTCATGACTCGGAGCCTCGTTGTAGTTTCAGTACCAGTCGTATATATATTCGGTAAGCAAAAATGATATGCAGCTCATGGAGAGCATATGGGAGGAAAGCAAAAGGCCAGAAACAAATAACTCCGAGTGCCTACTAACTTCTTTGCTCAGATACGGTACACTTACAGAACTCTTCTCTTACATCTTTGCTTGCCATATCGAAGTGGTGAAAACTCGAATAGATCGGGAATCATTGGTTCATTCCGGTAGTTTCAGGCGGTTGAACAGTACAAGGAAACTTTGCTCGGGGACGATGTAAAGAAAACCAAGATCTGCGTTTTTGACAAATGGTCCAATGCCCTGCACACCAAGTTACAAACATCAAGCAAAAGAAGGGAAATGAGAGAAAATAAATAAGAGGCCGGTTCTTTGAGAGTTCTGGTTAATCCGATTGTATAAAGAAGAAAAGCTAGTAGGCATACTGAACTGGTTTATTCACCTTGTTACTGAGTTGGAGAAGTTCTCCTTCAACCCACTGTGGATTCCGGAACCCAAATTCTGCTATTCTTCCGTGTCCTTTGTAACTTGCAACCTGGATAAATGAACACTTAGTCGGCAGCATATATCCAGCCTAAAAGACGTTCTTTAGTTCAATCCGTAATTTATTTTAATGCCAAAATAGGGTATATGGAACTTTTTCTTCACACAGTTCCTTGTGTGGTTTGAAATGGTATCAGGAGAAATCAACGTGTTACTTCACGAAACATGAGGCACCAGCACAGGGCTCATGATCCTATAGTATGTATATGGTACTTTAGAAATGCCCTTAATAAGAAAAATGGTATCAACAATTGTACACGCCAGAGAAGATTTTCAACTAACAAAAGCGAAAATTTTCTAGCTGTTTTATGCAGAAAAGAGCAGACAGGGTTTTCTAAAACTTTTAGGCACAACTTGATCTACTAGTTACCATGATACTGAGAAAAACAAGCTTCCTTGAGTTTTTGGTCTTAGAAATGTATAAAAGAAAACTATCACACACACCAAACACATGCACATATGCAGACACAGTGCAAAGTATCAATACCACTCCTAATTCATCTGGATACAATCCACGGTTAGATTGGCGGTTCCCTTTCCCAATTTTAGCACGAAATGTCACCTGGATATGAAAAAAAACAGAGAGTTTAGTACAAGACATGTTACATACAGTGAACATGTGGTTTCACAGAGCAAGTAGCATGGTATCACAAAATTTAGAAAGCTATAAACCTGGCCAGCAGGAACATTCAGGTCCCCAGTTAGTTTAACTGCCTCTACATATTCGAAGAACTCCATATCTGCAGATTCTTTGCCTTCTGAGCTATTCCAGTGCCCGTACTTACGCCTGAGTTGCACTACCTCCTTGCCATAAGGGCCAAATGCACCAACATACAGGCCTGTACTTCAAACAGAAGAACTCCTCAGAAGATTGTCCTTCTAAGTTAAAAAAGTAAAATGTGGAGGATAAGAAAACTGACCTTCAAATGGATCCAAATCTCCTCTTAAGGTGTTGAGGCGACTAAACTTTGTATACTCAGATAATCTATTCCGCTTCTGAGCTTGATTAACAGCAAACTTGACTACTTCACGCATATTCCGTGTCATCTGTTTATAGTTTAAAGGAAAGTTACGCACTATGACCGATTCACACCACTATCAACAAAAACTTAATATTGAGCCCCAGAAGAAATGAGAATTTAGGGAATTTTTTCAATCTTAACTGTCTAGTATCAGTCTCTTCTAAAATATAGATCTAAAACTGCAAAACCTTCCACCAGTTATGTGAATTTAAAAACAAACCCGAAACTTTCATTTTGCCCTCAAAATTTATAGGTGCGCCAAATTATGGACATGACACAAACTTCCTAGAAAGACTAAATCTAAAAATGTTAGAAAACGGAAAAAGGAAGACATAAAGCAAGGGTAGTCTTTAGAAAATCCAAATTCTAAACCCTCGTTTGCCATGAGTCTACCATGTACAACAAAATTAACCAACTCAAATGATTCTGTTCATGAACCCAATCACTTTTTACCAACTGGAAGAGTCGGTTTTTAAGTATGTGCAATCTCTATATCATATTTTCCTGATGGCGTAGAAGTTCAACGGACCTTTGAAGAAAGCTTGTCAGAATTAAAAAATGCCTTGGCAATCTCAGAAGGCATGAGCTCAGCGGCACTTTTAGTTGCTAGAGCTGCCACCTTGAACTTAGATGCCTTACTTTCTCCCGTGTCGTGATCTAGGCTTCTCCCTGGAATATGCAACACAAAAGAATCTTTCTCCTCATCTTTGATTTCAGCAGGCCGACGCACATACTCATCCTTGGTAGGAACATCCTCTTTATTATGTACAACCCCACCAATAAAAAGTTTCATATCCAAATCCTTTTCATCTTCTATGGTATCACTACCTTCTCCTAGAGTGACCTCGTCAGACTGAATTTCATCCAAATTATCCACTTCGTCTACAGAATTCTCATCAGAATCTGACGAGTCACTATTTTCTTGCATCAATTGGTTCACAGAATTGTCATCCTCTATCACTTCCTTAGCAATATCAACATCCACGACTTTAACTTTCAGTCCAGGAATTTTTGTCTTAAGAAAATTTAACACACTTTTTATCCCCTCCTCAGTTGCTCCCTCAATATTAATGCCCTTCACCTCGTTGCTCTCTGCCTTGCCTTCATTTTTCTGTACATCTACTACGGTTGCACTCTCAAGTTCGGAAGTGGATGAGCCTTTTTCAGGTTTCGATGGTGTAACAGCGGAGTTTGTTGAACTGCCTTTGAGTTGGTGTAAGTACACTACCTGCAACAGATATGATATCAGAAGACCAGAGAGGGAGGGAAAGAGAGTTTTACACAAACTGCATTAGACAGGTGAAAGATAGTTCATTTGAAAGATCTGTATTTACTTGCATAACATATGTCCCATCAGCATTTTTTACCACAAAAATTTCAAATAGGGGACTTCCCGGTGATGCTTCAACCAACTGTCTGCAACAAATAACAAATCAGTAGTTTTCTCCAGTAGATGAAAAATAAATCAAAACCCAAAAGACCTTACCTTGGACTGTAACTCCTCCCAATAAATCTGCCCACACCAGGAGTTATTCGTATTAGCCTTCCAAAAGGATCATCTGAATCTTTTGGGTACCCAACCCACCAACCTACCTGCAGATACAGAGAGAACCATTTAAAGGACACAGTGAAAATTTACCACAAGCAGGCCTAATTAATAAGGCCTATCAATAAAATTCACATAAATATCTTAAAGATGCCAGGAAAAAAAAAATAAAAACTAGGCACATATCTCTAACTCATGTTTCAAGAGCCATAGGTAAACTCATCTTTTTTTGAGAAAAAAATAAAATAAAAAGGCTTTATCATGCGTAGGATAAAACTGGAAGGCAGCAGCATGTAGGTGATGGTAGATGCTGCCTCCAACAAAGGTGTATTATAAGATAAATCATAAATGTAATAATTTCGTCCCCTCGACACTTTGGAGTCCCAGAAAAACTTCCATGAGTACCAATAAAATTCATGTACAAAGGATGACCTGATATATCTAATTTCTTCCAATGAAATCTGCTTTCAGTATTTCAACTAAGCGTGAAAAGAAAAAAAAGAGTAAAAGCTGGCTATTTCAGCCAACAAATAAAATTAAGTTGCGAAGCCATGTTGTTAGAAATTGGAAGATAATATATAAGCCAGTAGCAAGTGGGAAGATTACCAGTCCACTTCCTGTGTGTCTACACAACCTTGAAGCATCAAGGTAACGCTCTTCCTCAATCGCATTCTGAAAACATACAACAAACCAGGTAAACAAACAGACATTGATGTGAGCAAGTACACAATTACAAAAGCATAAATGCTCAACAAACCTTCAATTGAGACATGATCTCAGCAACAGTGTCGTTTGATGTAGCTTCTGAAATCGACATTTTCAGTTTTGCAGCTTCCTGGAAATCTTCCTTCTCAATTGCATCTTCAAGTTGAAACTGCTTATAGCATCGTGTCATAAAACATAAATAAATAAATAAATAAAAAACGCTTGTAATTTGTATACGTGTGGTTATGTTCAGTTGCGTATGATTCTTTGTACTGGTACATGGTTGTATCCACAGTGAACAGACCCAAGCAACCGAGACTCCAGAAAAAATTACAATATTTGCACTGGTACATGGTTCAACTGAAAGTAAGAAATGGTAGATGGAGCAAATTTTGTACCATCGGTCCATCACTGACTGCCATTTGACAATTTAGCAACTTAAAGAATTCCGTGAAACTTGCTAATCTACCGAGAACAGGGGAACAAACTCCCCACGTCTTCCCAAATTTCTCATGTAATTCAAACAATGCAAAGTAAATCTTAAATTGCTCAAGAACCAAGTTCCAAAATTTGTTTTGACATTTCGCAGCTGTCTTGAAACAGGGTCCAAAAGGGTGAATTATGTTCTACAAAACCATGAGAAATGGTAGCAAAAGGCAGACGGATTTAAATAATTATACGCTCAACGAAGAAGAAATTAATGAGCATGATCAATGATATATAACAATCAAAGGCCAATGATATATAAGAATCAAAGGCTACGAACTTCAAATAAATTCAGCTTACTTTTGGATTTAGGAACTTGGCAGTTCAACTAATAGATTAGTTAACATAACTAATATTCAGCAACTGGGAACTGTACATTGAAAAGTAACAGAATTCCAAATAAAATAAGAAACAATTATCCAAAACCAAAAGCGCTTCTTACTACGTTTGACATAACTTGATTCTGATAAAAGTACTTCCAGTAAAAGCTCTTACGAGCATAATTCTTCTAGAGAACTAGCATTTCTGCCCAAACAATACTACTGACAAAAACTGAAACTTCGATGCAATTAGCAACTGAGCAAAAAAGTACACAAAACCCACATACCTTGAGAACAGAGACGAAGCTCTCGGCCTGTTCGACCTCGGAGAAATGGCAGCTCCACCGATTCCAATCCCATTCCAAAGACGACCCAATACAGTCCTCACTATAACTGTTGCTCTCACTGCACTGACAGCACAAATTCGAGCTCTTTCGACTCCTGCTACTACTCGAAGACGAAGAAGGTGAGAGCTTGGTCTGGACAGAGCAGCCCCAACTGAGAACAACGCTCAGATTTTTATTGCAAGTGTTGAATTTGGACTTGGTGTTGGGTAAGAAGCCGGAGCAGTAATTGGGTCCGAATTGGGGCAGTGGGATTGCTTGTCCCACGCCCCACCCATTGGCGACCGCCATCTCTCTCTGGTTTTCTCTCTGGTTCTCTCTCTTCCCCACAATTATCTGTGTGTTGTATTTTGTGGGGAATTAGAGAAATGAATATCTTTAGAGTTTTTTTTGTGTTGTCGCAGAGAGATCTATGGATAGAATCGCCGCCTTAAATGTTTTGCAATTATGGACAACTCAGGCCCACAGATTTGTGGGTTTGAATGTAGGTTCCAACTTTGCAGGCGAAGAATTTGATATCAAATTGGGCTGTTTATTGTGTGCTTAGTTAATTTTTTTTTTAATGTAAAAATATAGATGTACTAAAAAATTTAAATTAAATGAAATGTCACCACTAAGAAATAAGAACGTTAATCGATATTTAATTAATAATCTAATCATCTATAACCACATCATTTGATTCAAAAAATTTGCCCTTGTCTTTTTGGGTAATGTTAAGTAAACTAAATTTGTAGACTAAATTTACAAATTAAATGATGTGTCACATTATTCAATACTTAAATAATAATTAAATCATTAATTTTCATGTCACTTTGTTTATAAGATTGGGGGTGTGCTATTCACACACCCTTTTTTACTTCTCACACACCTCTATTAATTTCTGTCCGTTAGATCTTCTTCAATTCATTCGATCTGACGGCCGAAATTCAAAAAGGTGTGAGAGAAGTAAAAAGGGGTGTGTAGATATCACACCCCTATAAGATTTAGTCTACAAATTTAGTCTTTAGCATTACCTTTCCTTTTACATACGGAAGGGAATGTTCTTGTCCATCACCATAAAGTAATGGTGATGATGATCACCTTTTTTTAATTATTAATTAAGTTTAATTTTTAAAATCTGTATAATAAATATAAAAAAATTTGAAATTTAAACTTATATAATGTTAATAAATAAGATGTTGAGCACGGGTTAAATTTTAGTTAGATTTGGTAGCAATTTTAGTCGTTTGTAAGTAAACTAGTCAATAAGATGAGCTGATGATGATAATTCTTTCAACTCATGACCCACTCCACCTCTCTCTGCCGGTTGCCACGTCTTAGATGTGCCAACAAGACATACAGCCTTGGTTGTTTGTCAAAATTGGACGAGTGGACAACAAATTAATAAGGCCAAATTTTTTTCGTGATTCTTATAGTGAAAAAGCTATCAATTGCAATCATGTGATAAAATTTGTTATCAATCATAGGTTAAATTAGATTTTTTCTCATTCTTCTGTCATTTGTAGGGGTAAAATTGTTATTTTTATTTTTATTGATTCCATAAATTAATCATAAAGCGTCATTTAGACATATTTTTTTTAATTTTTTTAACTACAATAAAAGAATAAATAAACAATAAATTTACAAGGTTCATATTATCAGATTTTCTCGCTTCAAGAGAGTAAAGAGTCCAAATTCAAGATTTAAAAAATCACAAAGTACCTCGCCGCGTTTAAATTATAATATAAGTTATTATGCAAACATTAAATTTAGTTTCATTTTAAAAAGAACAGTGATGAACGAGATGGCTAGGGTTATGTGAGAGAGAGGGGGAAGGTGGTGGGTGGTCGCTGTGGTTGTGGTTGACAAGAGTAGGGATTGGAGAGAGATTTCTTCTTCTTTTTTTTATTATAAAAAAGTTGAATTACCAAAAAAAAAGAAAAAAGAAATGGAATGACATTTATACCCCTGCATGTGGATGAGATTTTGATAGAAATTTTAATTTGGACTAAAATTGATAATGAACTTCACCACAGGATTAAGATTAACATTTTTTTCACCACATGAATCGATTTAAAAGTAGTATCTCACTACAGGGATCAAGAAAAAAAAATTAGCCAATTAATAAATTATCACAAAAATTAGGCTTACACACGTTCTATAAAACGAATGAGGATCCTCCCTACATCTTTTTTGTGAAAATCCTCTTCGGATCTTCTTTGTGAGAATTCAAAAGATTCTTTAATCATGTCCGTTCGTTGTAAATCATGCGATCAGTTTTCGTCAAGTACAATTTGTGTTTAATTATAAATATAACATTTGAAATAATTTCTAACCGTACTATGTATGGTGAATAGACACAATTAGAGAATCCAAAGAGAATTCTCATTCCTATAAAACGGCTGCAAATACACCTCGTGTACTGCCCCTTTGCTTGTAATCTCCCCAAGGGCCAAGGCCCCCCTTAAAATCAATCAATCTTTTGAATGAGAAGAGAAATAAAAGACTTGCGTGAACGAAAAATGTTAAAGGTGACAGTGTCCTAAACCCATCAACCTAGTATGACTGGTTTTGTACACTGGCAACTTTGCGTCGCCGTTTCATGCAAGCCCTCAAGAAGAGGAAAATTTCATGAAACAGAGTAGCTGCATTGGTTAACCGATCATATCTAGTTCTCATATCCATGAATTTGTATATGCATCATGACAATTAGAAACCATGGCATGCCGACCTATGGCGAGGTACACAGATCTATACCGTTAACACCTTCCCTCGGCATATGGGTTAGAAAATTCAGTTAAAATTTAGTAAATGTATACCGGGAAGGATCCCCTATTGTTGCTGCTGTGAGGGAGTTTCAACAACGACAATATGTTCAATGAAAGGGACCGGCCTTGGGCTCGAAAGATCCCGAGTAGATGAGAGAGAAATACCCCCTTCCTCAGAAGTTTCCAAAGAAGTGTTTGCCTCATTGCCTGCACCTGCATTTTCAGTACGAACTGGGCAGAATGCTCCCTGCAACCTCAACAAATGCCTCTGACTGTCAGGTCGGGTTCTCACATACCGGTTGGCTGTCAACACACTGAGAGATGAACGCTCAGAGTCAGGACGGAGATTGGATATAGCACTAAGGTCGAGATTTGGGAAGACTGAGCAACGGCATCTGGGACATTTCACATTCAGTCGAAGCCACTCATCGATGCATTCTACATGAAAATTGTGAGCGCAAGGCAGGCCACGAACCTGCAGAACTTCCTGTAAGAATCTGTTGTTGAACTTTGTAATAATTGAGCCATTATCAGAAGGTAAAATATGTACGGGCAATCTGTTCATAAAATTGGGAGAGGTCGTCTGCATTGCTTAAACAATAAGCTATGCACTCGGTTCCTATTTTCTTAAAATTCTCTCAACATTTTACAGGGAGCCATGAAAGGGGTCCACTGATCCAATTCTTATATAAACAAAGATTTGACTTTTATCCGAGAAGCATGGAATAATTCAGATCAAAGCGGTTTTTAAAGTAGGATAGATATTCATAAAAAATTTACCTCGTTGCCTACATGAAACTCTTCCAAGCAGATTGGACATTCACTGCAATCAGTTGGAACAGCCTTCAGTCTAAACTTTGGAAGCTCCTGAATGAGTGCTTCCACTGCTTCTCTCTGCAACACCAAGATAAGAACGTCAACCATCAGAACTCAGAATTAAAATATCAATAGTGAATAGAAATAGACAACGAGTAATTCACAATGGAAAAAAGAACTGTCATTCAAAAGGTTAATTTTTCTTTTTAGTATGTCCCCTTATTACCAGTAAAGCACAACAATTAATAAACACTTTTACTAGGCCTCTAAAGTCCAAGTGTGCTTGAGAGTTTGAGACTGAGTAACGAGTACATATACACACAGGCATATGTGTCAACAACACCCACTAGAATCCCTAATCTCTATTTTCTAGACATTGCTTTTGCCAATGCTTTAATCATAGAATTCATCCAAAATGCTACTGCTTAAATAGCTTGAGTAACTACTATCATGAATTCAACAAAACAGCAGCATATAATTTTTTTATATTACACATAATATGTTGTAAAAAGAGTGAAGATAACAATTAGACACAAAACTGAACAAAGCCGTGAATCTAATGGCAAGTAAGCAATTTCCTCAGCAGGAGATTTTTTTTTTTGGGGGGGGGGGGGGGGAGGGGGAGGGGAATACCTGTGCTTGAGTCAAGTAAAGTCCAGGTTGGTATGCAGCAGTATCTTGGCCCATCCCTCTTGTTTCTTGACCGGCAGCTTCAAATGCCCAATCTGGCACCCGAATCATATCAACCAAAACCTTAAGAATGAGGAAAAATCATTACTAGGAATGATAGGAAGAATTGGATCAACACAGAATAAAAGAGCTTTGAACACTAAAGTGCAATCAACAGCAAGTGGGCGTGTTACATAGTCAAAACAGCATTATCATATATTGTCTATCTGGTACAATAGCAATACTGGCATAAGCTAAACTGAGGAACAAAACACTAAGGGCATACATTCATAAATATTACAATAAGAAAGACTTCCATGAAGGGGAAAAAGAACGTCTCAGGATTTACCCCATATTCTGACACAGGAATCCCTTGTTGAGCACGCAATAAGTGTGCCTCTCTTCTTGTCAACCACTGAAAAAGAGGAGTTCCAAAACGAGGATTAGAACATCACAGATAGGGACACAAAGCACCATATATATATATATATATATGTATATATATGTTTAATAGAATGTCTGAATACGATGTTCAAATGAGCTCACATAGAATAAAGTCCTGGTTGAGTCTAAAAAATGGACAAGGACACAAAGCACCACTAACCTTCCCAAGTGACATGCAAGAAACGCAAAGTAGTGCACAGTAGCTAAAAAGCAACCAAATGAGAAAACCCCATTTGTGACCACTTTCAGGCAACTGCAAGCATTAAAATGCATTAGCACCGCCACTATTGTTTAACTTTAAACACCAGTATTCTGCCAAGAACTAAGGTATATAACTTACACAGTCCATCGATTTTTGAAACCACAGCGTTCCAATCACTGTCCAAGTCCAAAGAAATGGATAGAGCAACAGAGAAAGAATCGAAAGGACCACTACTCTTCCGCAGAAACGAGCATATCTTTGCTGCCACCCAAGATCCCTAATACCATAACAATTCGAAGGGGAAGAACACGGTTTTAGAACCATTCAAACTACACAAATCGAACAAAGTACCAGGGAAACATTAACTAAAGATATGGACTTACAAACCCATTCCAGAGGCAAGCCCATTATCCACAAACATCAGAATCCGAAAAACAAACACAGTAGTGTAATCAACCTGACATTAAAGCGAAACACATATCTAAACAATCCCATATCAAAATTGCTTGGGAATTCAGATAATATATATATACCTACCACGATCCATATGTGCAACGGGTATGTACAAGTATGGTACCGCTTCCAATTAATTGCAACAATCACTCTGTTACCCAAACCGTTAAAGAAAACGAACAATTGGGAAAACTGGGATTCCAATACGAAATTAGAAACCCCAATTTAGATAAAATTAAAGGATACACACTCGTCGCGAGCATCGACAAGAAGAACCCCTCGTACCTGCAAGTGCAAAACAATCGAAAATTCGACTTCAAAATCCTTAGAACCCACACGCAGTAATCGAGAGGCGGGTGGAAAGAAAGAAAGAAAGAAAGATGAGTTACCACTTGAAATCGACGCCTCGGATGGCCATGGCGGAGGACAAGCTGTGCGGAACAACGCTACGCAGAGGACGGCGAATTCCAAGCTCCGACGGTGGTCATTTAAAGAGAGAAATGCTTGCAAGTTTGCGTACGAAGAGACCGAGATGCGAGGAGGGAGATTCCGGACGGAACAAAGCTAGCGAGCAAGAAAGAGACCGATGACAGAGAGGCAGATAGAGAGAGTGAAGCGGTGAGAGTGACAGTGAGGGAGAAGGACTTGCTGTGAAAAATGCTGCCTTTCTTCCAACTCTCATATCCGCACGCGCCTAAATTTTCAGAGTTTTTATTTATTTATTTTATTTTTATATAGGAAAACGATAGTGATCTTATTTAAAATATTACGAAAGTGTTGCAGTCCTATTTAGTATAGGAATGTGATTGTGTAAATCTTAATAGATTAAGAATGTATCTTATATTCCTATTAAGCGTAGATTACTCATTAAGTATTGTAATCCTTATGGGAAAGGATTTGTCCTTTCTACCACTATAAATAGAGGCACAATGGGGTGAATTATAACACACCTCACAATCAAATCAATCTCTCTTCTCTCTAAAGCTTGCCGCACCACCCCTCTCTCCCTTCCTAGATCGCTTACTCAATTAGGCCTACAACACGTTATCAGCACGCTCTTACCAGAAGCTAAGGAATTGACGCATCGTTGGAGGAGGCTTTCATCCACCAAATATTCAAAGGCTTATTCGTTTTCTGCTAATCAGGTACGCTTAAAATAAAAAAAGATATTTGAAACGTCCACGAAGCATGAAAACATTCCTCATGATGCATGAACCCCTCTATGTTTATATTTTCCTTTCGATATATATATTGTATATGTTCATATATTTGTCAATATATATATTTGTTTCATGCATTGCAAAATTAAATTGCTATGTGGAATTTGTGAGTCAAATTATAAAATTAAATTAGAAGCAAATTAGGGTTTCCCTAACCCTAAAGGTTTTGAAAAAAAAAAGAAAGAGGGCATGATTCGGTGCAGCACAGCACCACCCCAGTGCAGCCAGGACCCAGGCTTCGGCCTGGACTTTCTCCTCGGGCCTGCAGCCCAAGGCCTTACCGGCCTGCACTCCAATTGCCAGCCTTGCGGCTGGGCTTTGTCCCTCACGACCCGCATGCAAACCAGCCCACGTGGCTGGGAGTTTTTACCTAGCATGTATGACGCCAGCTTTGAAGCTGGGCTCCCACCGTGACAACCCAAGGCCAGCTTTTGCTGGACCTTGTCCCGTGCACCCCCCCAAATTGTTGGGCACTGCCAACATTTTTCAAGGCACCCCGTGCCTTCCTTTTTTTGCACGGCACCCATACCAAATTTTTGGTATATTTTTCAAATCCCCATGCTATTTTTTTAGTAATATAAAATAATTTAACCCGGATGTTAATATTATTTTGCTTCTACAATCGACCCCGTATGGCCCGATTTATTGAATTAATTAAAATTGACCTGCAGTTCATTAATCTAATTATAAATCCAAAATTATTGACCTGAAGCTCATTTTTTGGACATTAACGATTCAATAATTTATTTTTATACTTTGAACCGTCACATACTTTCGTAGTAACGAAGCTCTCACACTTGAGTTCCCGAAGAACCTCAAATTCACTATATGTATATTTGTATATTGTATTCTGTGTTTCTTGCAGGAACCTCTCATTATGAACTCATTGTTCATAAAACTAAATTGAACCTGTAGTTTCAAATTTAGTGCCTTTGAAACCTGAAGTTTTCATTCAAAACATACCACATGAAACCTGTAGTTTTCATGCATGATTTAAACCACTACATGTCTAATAGAACCTGTATGTTCTACGATATATGTCTATGGCTTACCATATGACTACTCACGTTTTTCTCCCTCTGTTTTAGGGACATGTCGAACTTGAACAAGCTCGATTTCTCTGCTCTAGAAGTCTCTGGAAGAAACTATCTAAAGTGGGTTCAAGACGTGAAGCTCCATCTAACTGCAAAGGGTATTAGAGCCACCATCGAGGCACCCGTCACTGACAAACCTGTTGACGAAGCTCAGAAGGCTACTGCAATGATCTTCATTCGAAGACACATCCATGATGCACTGCAGACCGAGTACCTCGCTGAGGAGGACCCACGCACTCTCTGGCTTGCTCTGGCTGACCGTTTCGATCACCAGAAAGACATCTACTTGCCTGAAGCAAGACACGATTGGCAGCATCTTCGCTTCCAGGACTTTAAGTCCGTGAATGAATACAACTCTGAAGTTTGTAGAATCCGTTCTTTGTTGAAATTCTGCAAAGTGGAACTCACCGAATCAGATCTCCTGGAGAAGACCTATTCGACCTTCCATGCCACCAATATTGTCCTGCAGCAACAATATAGGGCACATAAATTCACCAAGTTTTCGGATCTAATCTCTGTTTTACTTCTCGCTGAAAAGCAGAACCAGCTTTTGATGAGAAATCATCAAGCTCGACCGACTGGCTCAAATGCTGTGCCTGAAGCACATGCCATATTTTCTCGCAGCCATAAACGACGTACGAATCGTCGTGGTCGTGGTAATAGGCAACAAGCTCCACCACGAGCCCAAGGTCAACAGAGAGCCGCACCTAAGGGAAGGATTGTGACCTAGCAACGTCCACCACTCGCCCCTAAGGTCCCAAACTTCAAGAACAAGGGCAAAGCTCCCAGTCAGTCTGCTTCTACTGAACTGGACATGTGCTATCGTTGTGGATCAAAGGATCATTGGTCACGCGTATGCCGAGCTTCCCCTGAGGCTATTGCCAAGTATCATTCACATCGTGAGTCCAACTTTGCAGCTGTGGATCGTCCGGAAGATGCAACCACATCCATGGAGATATCGGATTTTCAGAAGGCGTCAGCCCCTATGGACGAATAAATTTAGACATGTTTTTAGGGTGTTTACCCCTAGTGGCCGAACCCACTAGGAGTGGCCGGCCCTATCCCCTATTTATCTAGGTTTATGGTTTAAATTTTTGAACAATTTTTCTAAGTATTTGGAATAATTTGTTTGGTTTTGATTTGTTTTGAATTATGGATTATTATTTGAATGGATATTATTTTCTCGAATTGCTTAATTGAATGAATGGACTTATATTTATGCATGTGACCAATTCAATCAATTTATTTCTAGGTATGTCTAGTGGGGAAGTTAGTTGTCTGGCAGATAGTGCAACCACGCACACCATCTTGCGTGAAAATCACTATTTTACTAACTTAATACCCCAGAAATCTCCTTTGACAACCCTCGCAGGTTCATCCGACCTGGTTGAAGGATACGGAAAGGCACGTATCATGTTGTCTAATGGTACTATCTTGACCATTAAGGAGGCACTCTATTCTCCACGTTCCGGAAGAACGTTGCTGAGTTTTAGAGATATTCGAGATAATAAATATCATATTGAAACCACTGAATATCATGGTTCTGAATATCTTTGTATCACTTCATACGAATATGGCCAGAAGCGTATTCACGAGAAGTTGGAACGTATGCCGAATGGGTTGTACATCACAACCATTCGGGGCATAGAAGCCCACAGTGTGGCCGGCCCTATGCTTGTGTTCCAGGACACTTTGTTGCTTTGGCATGACCGTTTGGGACATCCTGGACGTGACATGATGCGCCGTATCCTCAAATCATCACACGGGCACAAGTTACATCCTCATGTTGGACTCCCACCATGCAAAGCGTGTTCTTTGGGGAAGTTGAATACTCAACCCTCATATACAAAGATTATTCACAACCCCCCTAAATTTCTTCAGAGGATTCAAGGGGACATTTGTGGACCAATCCAACCAACTTGCGGACCATTTAAATATTTTATGGTGTTGGTTGATGCATCGACACGATGGTCACATGTTTGCTTATTGTCCACACCCAACGCCGCGTTTGCTAAACTCCTAGCTCAAATCATTAAGCTAAGGGCTCACCACCCTGATTATCCGATTAAGTCGATTCGATTGGATAACGCTGGAGAGTTTACGTCACAGACCTTTGACGATTATTGCATGTCCGTAGGGATTGATGTGGAACATCCTGTACCCCATGTTCACACCCAAAACGGCCTGGCAGAAGCTTTCATAAAGCGCCTTCAAATGATAGCTCGGACTTTGGTTATGAGAACCAAACTGCCGGTATCTGCCTGGGGCTATGCAATATTGCACGCAGCCATGTTGGTCCGTCTGAGGCCCATCGCTACCCAACCACATTCACCGTTACAGTTGGTCACTGGATACGAGCCTGACGTCTCGCATTTACGGGTGTTTGGGTGCGCCATTTATGTGCCAATAGCGCCGCCGCTACGTACCAAAATGAGTCCTCAGAGAAAAATGGGAATCTATGTCGGTTATGATTCGCCATCAATTGTTCGATACATAGAACCCTTGACAGAAGATCTTTTCACCGCACGTTTTGCGGATTGTCACTTTGATGAGACAGTCTTCCCGGCGTTAGGGGGAGATAAGCATGCTAACGTTCCCGTAGAACGTCGCGAATTGTCGTGGTATGCTCCCACTATGTCTCATCTAGATCCCCGCACTGCTCAGTCTGAAACTGAAGTGTGTCGAATTATAGATCTTCAGAGCATTGCTCAAAGCATGCCAGATGCTTTTAATGATCTAGCTAAAGTGACAAGATCACATACACCTGCTGCAAACACACCTGCAAGGATAGATGTACCCCGTGTACGTCAACAACCCGCCTGGGAAGGCCGGACCGTCCCCGAAAGAGGGGAGGCCGCAACTTCCACGCGGCACGGTACATTGGCGGCTAGCCAATCATCTGCTCCGACCCTGAAGCGTGGCAGACCACCTGGTTCAAAGGATTCACAACCCCGGAAGAGGAAAATGGCACCAACTAGTGACCCTAGTTTGAATCCGACCATCGCTCACTCATCCGTTCCAACGCATGAGGTTATTCTAGATTACGGTGATGCTTCAGATGAAACATGCCGGCCTCCCGAGAATCGCGAGATTTCGATCCATTACACAGTATTGGATGAGGTTTGGAATAGGAATGAGATGATCGTCGACGACGCATTCTCGTATTCAGTAGCTACTGACATCATGCTTAGCGATGACATTGAACCACGTTCCGTCGACGAATGCCGACGTAGAACCGATTGGTCAAACTGGAAACAAGCAATCCAGGTCGAACTCGATTCGCTCGCGAAACGTAAGGTGTTTGGACCAGTTGCTCCTACACCACCACGTGTGAAGCCCGTTGGCTACAAGTGGGTTTTCGTGAGGAAGCGTAATGAGAAGAATGAAATAGTGTGATACAAAGCACGCCTCGTAGCGCAAGGCTTTTCTCAACGCCCTGGAATTGATTACGGGGAGACGTATTCTCCCGTAATGGACGTCATAACGTTCCGCTACCTAATCAGTTTGGTAGTTTTCGAAAAACTGAATATGCAGCTTATGGACGTGGTAACCGCGTATCTCTATGGGGATCTAGATACGGAAATATATATGAAAGTTCCAAAAGGACTTCCATTGACTGGCTCAAATAGTTCTAGACCACGGAACACTCTCTCAATTAGGTTGAGGAGGTCACTCTACGGATTGAAACAATCCGGGCGGATGTGGTATAACCGTCTGAGTGAATATTTGACAAGTCAGGGTTATGTGAACAATGAACTATGCCCATGCGTGTTCATAAAGAAGTCACATTCCGGATTTGCAATCGTTGCAGTTTATGTCGACGACATGAACCTCATTGGGACTCCTGCAGAGCTTGAGGGAATTGCTGCACACTTGAAATCGGAATTTAAGATGAAGGATCTTGCAAAAACTCGATACTGTCTCGGCCTGGAGATCGAGCATTGTTCGGATGGAATCCTAGTACATCAATCGAACTACACCCAAAAGGTGTTGCGTCGTTTTAATGAGGATAAAGCGAAGCCTTCGAGTACACCAATGGTCGTTCGGACTCTAGATGCTAAACGAGATCCCTTCCGTCCAAAGAAGGATGAGGAAGAGATTTTGGAACCCGAAGTTCCTTACCTGAGTGCAATTGGGGCTTTATTGTACTTGGCTCAGTGCACTAGACCCGACATCTCATTCGCTGTTAATCTTTTGGCAAGATACAGCAATGCGCCCACACGCAGGCACTGGAATGGTGTTAAAGACGTTTTCCGCTACCTCAAGGGTACAACGGATTTGGGCTTGTTCTATACCCACGAATCACCGAGTGTTGCCGCCCCTTACGGTTCTCGGGATGGTTCTCGCCTTGTTGGTTATGCAGATGCTGGATATCTGTCTGACCCACATAGAGCACGTTCTCAAACGGGTTATGTCTTTACCGTTGGAGACACCGCTATATCTTGGAGGTCTACCAAGCAAACACTAGTGGCTACTTCGTCGAACCATGCTGAGATTCTCGCCCTACATGAAGCAACGCGTGAATGCTTTTGGCTGAGACAAGTTATGGAACATATCCGAAGTACTAGTGGTCTTACATCAGTCGTTGACCTTCCTATGACGATCTTTGAAGACAATGCCGCATGTATCGAGCAGTTAAAGAAGGGATACATCAAGGGAGACAACACCAAGCACATAGCGCCAAAGTTCTTTTACTCACACCAGCAGCAGCAGCATCAGAACATTGAAGTCAAGCAAATCCGTTCCCAAGACAACTTGGCCGATCTCTTCACCAAGTCATTGCCCAAGTCCACTTTCCAGAAGCTTGTCCAAGGAATCAGTATGCGTAAATTATTTGAGTTAAATCGCTTGTAGTTCTCTTATTTAGAAGTTATGTCTAACTCAGGGGGAGTATCTAGAAGTATACTCACATGATCTTAATGTACTCTTTTTCCCTACGATTAGGAGCATTTTTCCCACTGGGTTTTTGCTACCTAACTAGGTTTTAACGAGGCACCCATCCTGGGATGATCATACTCCGTTGAGTTCACTACCTTCGTCCAGTTCGACGAATGTTTAGACATTATGCATACTTTCTTACTTTTCTCCTTAGTCTATGGGTTTTGCCTATCATGGGTTTTACCATAGCGAGGTTTTTGTGAGTTTTTACAAATGCATACTTCAACGTAAATATGAGACTCGCGAATACCCGTTGTGCCGACGACTTCATCAACTATTCAACCTTATCTGCTGAAGATCTGATGCGATGGTGCTTTGAGTATTTACACACTCAAGGGGGAGTGTTGCAGTTCTATTTAGTATAGGAATGTGATTGTGTAAATCCTAATAGATTAGGAATGTATCTTATATTCCTATTAGGAGTAGATTACTCATTAAGTATTGTAATCCTTATGGGAAAGGGTTTGTCCTTTCTACCACTATAAATAGAGGCACAATGGGGTGAATTATAACACACCTCACAATCAAATCAATCTCTCTTCTCTCTAAAGCTTGCCGCACCACCCCTCTCTCTCTCTTCCTAGATCGCTCACTCAATTAGGCCTACAACAGAAAGCATATAATCTTTGAGATGTCGTGGATTAGCTCCGGAGGTCCCCAACAAACAACTATTGAAAACTACAAGTTAAGGCCAACTATGTCACACTCGTGAGGCTTCAAAACCCTACAAACTAGCTTTAACGTCCCCAATCAATAAATCAAAGGCGGAAGGACCATTGTGAGGGCTACCAACAAAATGAGCATATTTATTAACACTTAAGTAATAATTTAGTCATTAACTTCTATGTCACTGAGTTTACAAATTTTGAACCTAAAATTTAAATTTGACAGCTTATGTAGTATTTTGATATATTTTCATGTTTTATTCTCCATCCGATACATCAAATTAAACTGTTATTTTATTACATTATTTTTTTTCTTAATTTCTATCTTATACTTTAAATTTTATATATAAATAATTCATAATAAAAGTCATATTAATTAATGCTAATACAAATAATCCAACAGAATACAACCCCTTAATTGACAATAGAAGAAATAAAAATCCAACTCAATAATCATCACCTCTAAGAATTTTCATTTTAAGTTGGGAATAATTTAGTCGTTTCTCATCACCCATCACCTTCGAAATTGAGTTGGAGAGTACACTGGATGTTCAACAAAATAATCATTATAGAGTCTTTGGTGCCTATCAAGTCGTCTTCTATTGATAGATGCATGACCTTTTATGGAACCACGACGTTTTCTCATTCCTGCCCCCATGTTCTCTTGTTCATTTTGTAAAGCAACTAATTCCAGCCTTTCCAGTTCTTCATCAGACTCAGAATTAACAATACTCCAAAAATGCTCTTCTGCTGAATCAGAAGATGAGTCTAAAAAATTTGGGGCATGTTCACAAAGTAACGAAGGATACCTATTGAAGAATGAATCACTGTATTTTACAAAGCAACAACGTTGCTTAAACTGAAACAAATTTGCTGATTAAAAAAAAAAGAAATAGATAGTGTTTGAAACGAACTCTATTGTTCAACAATCAATTGCTTAAATTGAAACAAATTTGCTGATTAAAAAAGAAAAAGAAATAGATAGTGTTTTAAACCAACTCTACCATTCAACAATCAAATAATAAATGACATTAAAATATTAATAAAAGACATTTAATAATTAGTAAAAAAAAAATTGAAGTTGCTGTCATTCCATGTCATGTCACATAGGATTTGGCATTGCAGTTGGAAACAATTAGTGGTTATCTTTTTTTACTGTTATAGCTTATGTGGACAATTTGGCATCTCATTTGGAGATGCTCTTAGCTTAATTTATAAGTCAAATTTACAAACCAAATGATGTATTACCAATAAAAAAATAAACACATTAATCGACACTTAATTAATAATCAAATTATCTACAACCACATCATTTGGTTTGTAAATCTAATTTAAATTTTGGTCTCCTAACATTACCCTTGCGTAAAATAATAATTTATATGTTATTCATGCAAACGTCAAACAATGTACAATTTTTTAACCAGAAAATTAGTGACACGCCCGCACCCGAGAATGGGGCGTGCTGGCCGTCACGTGAGTGTGACGTAGCCATGTGCATGGTGCGGAAGCTAGGATCGAAAACTAAGAACGAACTAATTAAAACAAAACCACTAGCAACCTAGATACGAAAGTGTACTAGAGGCATAATCAAGTACTTATACATAATCAGAGCGTTCTAAGTTTAACTGCAGTCAAGCATAAATAAAAAGGGTTTAATTACACCCTCAGTGCCATACATAGGAATAAAGCTGTCAGAAAGCCGGAAGTCCTCGAAGTGCCAAACTCGTAACTCTCGCTACCTAGAACTTGGAGGGGCGAAAAACAAAACTGAGTGGGTCAGTAAAACAATTCCTTTTTCAAAACCATTCTTTACTCAAATCGTATAGCCCCTCACCGTAAAACCTGTATAATTTCCCAGAATCAAAATATATACTCAATGTACGTAGGTTCTCAAAATCATGCTGAAAAGAGTATGTATGCCATGCCAAAGTATTCAAAACAGATACTCAATCATAACTATTGATGTGATTAAATGGCAAGTAATCATCTCAGCCCTCGGCTGCATATATTTATATCTCATAATCATCTCAGCCCTCGGCTGCACATATATATATCTCATAATCATCTCAGCCCTCGGCTGCACATATATCTCATAATCATCTCAGCCCTCGGCTGCATATATATCTCATTAATGCATGCCCTCACCTGGCACTTACCTGTGCGTCCGCCGCACCAACATGCGAATATGCAATCATTAAGGCATTAAAAATAATATATAAATACTTTGCATGGCATTAAATTCTCATAATCGTTCATTTATTTCTTTCTGGGAAAAATAATAATAAAATATAGGAAATACGGTAAAAACTGCCCACTCACTGATAAGTCGCTGGGTCGTAGCCCCCGCGTCGAGCCTGGCTACGCTCGTCCTCGGTGTATGTCTCACCTATATGAGAAATCACTATAAATACGTCATTTAAGCACCTACACGTAACTACGGAATTAACTTCTCATACATAGCTCAATTTTGGCATACGAATATACCAACGCGACCTACTCGACGTCACGAGCGTCGCTATATTTTTAAAATAATTTTTTGGAGTCTCACGCGCCCCCACGCGCCAGCACAGGCACGGGGCTACGCGCCCCCCACGCGCAGGCGCGTACGCGCCACGCGCCTTCTTCCTCGAGCTCGCCGGAGCTCCGCCGGCGCCGGCCACCGTCGCCGGAAAACCTGCAACTCCAATTTTCTCGGCCGTTTCTTCACCATTTTCTCTCATTTTTCTTCCTACGTACTCTAAATTAAGTGTAGAACATGTCCATACCTTCAAAAACTTCGAAAACCAACGAGAATCTCGTCATGAAATTCTCCAAAACCGGCCACCTCCGTTCTCGACGATCCCGACGTCAACGCCTAGCCAACGAACGTCCCCGAGCTTCCTTGGGACCTTCTAAGACTCGTGGTGAGCTTAGTTTTGCCTAAAACACAACGTATGAAAAGTTCATGAACAGTGCCAAAATCGTACGTCGTGAGAACGACGTGAAAACGAACGAAACCTCACCTGAAATGGGTGTCAACGTACTCGTAGGAGCCTCAGGAGTCGAATGGTGGTGATGGATGATTCGATCTGTGAAGTTTTGAGGGTTTTTGGGCTTGTTCGTACGGTTTCTGGGCGAGGGAGAGAGAGACAGTCGAGGGAGGAGAGAGAGAGAGTCTGATGGTGAGAGAGAGAGAGTGTGGGGGTGTCGGTGGAGGGTGTGAAAAATAATGTGTGTGGTCCAATACACACACACAAGTACACGTGCTAAATTCCCTGAAGGGGTAGTTTTGTCATTTCACCATTAATATGAAAAATATGTCGGGACGGGTCGTCACAATTAGATTAACATCCTTTCACAAGATTTAATTTTAAAAAAAAAACCGAGTGTAAGATCTAATATTTAATTTTGATTATTTGACTTTATATTCAACTCAGCAACTTTCCATATAAGAGTTGAAGAGTCAATTAATTAAAAGAATTATTTTTGTTTGTTCCTAAATCGCCATTTTCCTATGATTTAGCCAATAAATATTGACTATTAGGCCTTTGAGCTTTCATGTTTACTTTGAAATAAATAAATAAAATATTTTTACTAAATTTCTATACGAGTTGCACAATCAGAATTAGATCTCATTTATGAAGAGCAACATGTCCAACTTACATACACACTTCTCCTTTATATTATCTCTTATCTCTCTAAATTGTATATTATCATGATTAGTATGTTTTTTGCATTATGGAACAACTAAGGTTTGCAAATCTATTTTTCACTTATGAATTGTGTTTATTCGTGTATACTTATGGATTGTGTTTATTTGTTTATGATAATTTTTTGTCTATGGAGATTGACAAGTACATATTTTTAAATCTTTGATTTGTGTACTTATATGAAGATACATGGAGTAAAGTTTGCATACCACAATTGTGTACCTATGTTTATGCCCTTATATTTCCGTGCCTATGCATTTATAATTATGTACCTATGTTTATGCCATTATATTTCCGTACCTATGCCTATGCACTTATACTTCCAAACCTATGCCTATGCATTTATAATTATGTACCTATGTTTATGCCCTTATACTTCCGTACCTATGCCTATGCACTTATACTTTCGAATCTATGCTTATGCACTTATACTTCCGTACATATGCTTGTGCACTTATACTTCTGTACCTATACTTATGCACTTATACTTCCGTACCCATATATAGCACTTTGTTAATGTACTTATAATTTTAATGGGTGTTCTTTTTTCTTATAGAGATGGGAATTGTGTTAGTGATGATGTTTTGCTTTTCTTTTGTAATTTTTTTTTGTCATTTCTTTCACATTTATATTCACAATTAATCAATATAAAAAATTTCATTTATTTTCTTGTACCTATTAGTACTTTCCAAAAATTTTAAAATTTTGATTTAAGTGTATTATTAATGGGTTATTTGAGTGTGAAAGTCAATTTCCAATTTTTAGTCTTAATTATGAATTGAATAGGAAAATGTGGATGGCAAGTTTGTAAATAGTATATGTGATAGAGGCAATTAAATATGACATGGTGTTAAGATTTTAAAATAAAGACTTAAATTGGATAGAGAAAACCATACATGTTTTAATCTAAAATTAATCTTATTTAGGTCCTGAAATTTAAAAGCACCCTTTTAAACCACGAAAAGGCTTTTAAATATCACAAAAGCACCCAATGCCTACGCATTTGGCATTGAGCTTCTTCAATCCCCCCTCTCCAGCAACAGAAAACTCTAGTTGTAGACAACAAATAATGTACATCTCATTGTGTAAGCAGCTTTGGATCGTGCTTTCATACTTGTTTCAGTTTCCATTTTTGGCAGTGCGTATATTGTTGAAATGCCTAAAGAAACATTGAGTAAAAAGAAAATTTTATTTGAACCCATATAATTTCTTTTTACATCCAACTTACTCTCCACACCCATATTATTTTTAATTAAACTATTTAGATCTTTTAAACCCACTTTTATTACCTAAACTACCTTCATAAACCCAATTCAATATGTAAATTTATCTTTATACCCATACTACTAACTTGTTGAATTTGTCTTCTTTCTTGTGAATTTGTGAGAACTTTTTCTCTTACAGAATAACAAAATCAATATGATTTAGATTCTGATTTATGCATTCCCTAATTTTGGTTTTTACTGAGTTTGATTTCGAGACTTAAAGGTCAGAGGCTACTTGCAGTTTATCTTTAATCTTGTTATATTTTGCATTTGTTAGAAAAACATCAGTTGCAAATTTGTTTGACAGGTTTATATATACATGTTTAGGTATGGGATTGATGTCTGCCTCAACACCTTTTGTGGTCATATTGTTGCCAATTCCATCAGCAATTTTACTCTTTTCATTGTGTCCTTTTTGGTGATTACAGCTTTTATATTGACGTTCGACTTTAAATCTTTGTTATAATGTTAAAAAAAAACTTGGCCAGTGATTTTCACACTCAATTGAATCTCTTGCACTCCTCCTTTTGAGTGCAAAACACTTAAGGATGATTGTCAAAATTGCTATTCAAAAGTTTCTGTTTTTTTTTCCTTTAGCTTTTTACCACCTTTTAGCAATAACCCATAATTTTTCTATAGGTGCGTATGCTTTTTGCCATTTGAATTTTGTTTTATGAATATTTACATAAATATCATCAATCTAGTTTGTGCTTGACCAATTTTAACTAGTACATAATCTCCATCTTTTGTCTCCTTTGCCTTGACGTTGGAGTGATTGCCTCAATTTTCTATAGGATGGACTGGGAAGTGGTATGCCTTCATGGACATGTGATTTTTATGTGCCCCACATTTAGTCATGAATCTTATTTCTTCGTCACTTTTTAAGTTTTGTAGAACAAAGATTAGATTGGTGATAGTAAGAGTTTTATTACTGGATGTGGGTTTATTAATAAAATTTAGTTTTATTGTTAATTACATATTGTACTTTATAGTAATTATGTAATATGTAGAAAAGGACACTTCATAATTAAAATTTAAGTTGGGTGTAGAAAAAATTTATATGGGTCAAATAAAATTTCTCGTAATAAAAACCCTTAGAACTCGGATTTAATCAAAGGAGTCTTAATGAAACACTTTTGGTATTGTTCGCTTTTAACATTAAGGACATTTTTATTCTAAAAAGTCACTTCTAGTAATATTTACTTACAATATTTTTGTCATTTTGGTTAAAACTCAAAGTTTTCAAGTTATTTTCATTAGTTTTCCTTTTAATCAATCATTCGAGGAAATAAATCATCCAAGACACAGAAAGCGTCTGAGAAAACTGAATGTTGAACTAATGCATGTAAATTGTTATAGACTTGTTCTGATGTCAATGCCTTCAAACTACAGTAGAAACCAAAGCAACTGTTAAAAGAACATAAAACTTGGAGAAAATTAATACATTGTTAGGCAATATTTCCTTGAATCTGTATCTATGCATAAACCTACTAAAAGAGAAATAGAAAGAAAAGAAATTGAAAACTTCAATTTCACGCTGCAATGAATGTCTGCCAATCAAAATCCAAAGCAACGTCCAATTTCAGAAGGAGCGGAGAAGTCGAATATAAAGTTTCGCTACAGGTAACTCCATGACCACCGATCGTGTGAGAATCTGAAAATTCGAAATCAATTATTTCGGATTCTTAATGTAATTTGGATCTCTTATATTTTTCAGTACTTTCAAAATTTTCAAACTTTTATGTATCCACTATTCAATAAAAATCTGAATTTTTGCGTTATTTGTAGGTCGTTATGTGTGTATAATATAAAGTCATGCTAAACAAGGTAAAATAGTACATATGTTTTTTAATACTATGATTAAATATACAAAATACGAAGTAAATCATATCTAAATATAACAATAAACATGATTAAATGAGACTATGCATGGTTTATTTTGTTATAGTAATAAGTTTGAGAAATTTCGGATCAGATAGGTATGTTCCAATTCTCATCCAATATTTTAGAATTTTTTTGAAACCAGAAATGTTTAGAATCAGAACGGAAATTTTCAATTCAGATTAGAATTTCCAATCCAACTTGGACTCATAGCTGTGCGCATTTACCACATGGAGAATTTATTTTAGCAATTTACTTAATTCTTCCTTGCTCGACATTTTGATGATATTTCCATCAAAGAAACCTTAACCGAGGCCCCCAAACAGAATGCAGGGAAATTGTTGTACCCTTCAACGGTAAAGCACATTGACAACAAGGAGAAACCACCTTAAATGCTTCAGAAAGTTCAACGATGGAAAGCGCTGAAGTTCCTATCGGTCTTGATGACAAGGTCTTGTAATTCATGCGTGCACAACTCTATGGTGGATTATTCCCTGTTCGGAGTCAAAAAAAATGTTTTACCACGTGTTTCTGGCGAAATTTGCTTACACAGCTTGTAGCCATAAAGACCATTGTCGATTTTTTGTGCTGATTATCACGTGGATTCGTAGAAACCAGACAGAGAATGTGCGAGTGCTCCTTCTTCCGAAACCGCTCATTCCAAATAATCATTGGGATTCTAGTCATAGCCACAGTTCATACCTGCAATACATAATCGGCAATCCATGCACTCACCGCCCTTACCCAAAATATTATCTTGCAAGTATAGGCATGGACAACCAGAAAAATAGGGACTTAAAAGAGACACAAACTCTTCATCTTTATGCGGCTGAGAGGAATTATCAGGTTTGATGGGAGAAAGCTTGGAGAGGAAACCATTAGTTTATAGGGAAATACTCAGAAATAGGATAGTTTCATAATCTTGGGATAAAAATAAGACATTTCAAATATCCATATGCCATGCACAAAACTTGGACAGATAGAATTTTCCTACACCTTTAATAACTTAATTGCCCTTGTATATAAATGGGTTATTTGCTCACATTTTCTGATTTTTCTCTCTACTCTCTCTCTCTCTCTCTCTCTCTCTCTCTCTCTCTCTCTCTCTCTCTCTCTCTCTCTCTCTCTCCCTCCCTCTTCCTTTTCTCTCACTTTCTCCCTCACGCACTCTCTCTCCCCTTCTCACTATGCACACACGATGCACTGTCATCCCGACCAACACCGTCCAAATCGAAGCTACCACCAATTTCATCTCGTCCTTAAGAGTCTAAAACACCTTCTCTTGTCATGAATCTCATCCCCGATCGTTGGGATCGAAACTCAAGCAAGCCGCGAGTTTTCCAGCCATTTTTCGGCAACACGGCAAACAATCGAGGCTTGAGACCACCACCGCTAGACTTGCATCAAGGATGGGAACAAAGCTCAGTCATTAAATGTTGGTGTTTTTTTGGATGAATTTTTCAGGATTTGCCCTCTGTGTGTACACGACATGCACATGATATGCTCACAGATCTGAGCCAACCTAAAAACCCAAATGAATTAATACTTAGAAGTTAAATTAGAGTTTGTGTTTCATGTTGGGGGCCTATGGGTTGTGGAATAAATTTCAAGTTTTGACGTGCTAAAAAATTGGGATGGAACAATTTCTGGTTCAAGTGTCCAATTGCAGAAATTTGTGAATTTTTTTCTATAATGTGCATATAGTGTGCATATGGTGTGCATAGCTAACTTCATAATAATATTCCAAAAAGCCCAAAGCTTGTAGCTCTCTTTTCAAAATCAGAAAAATGACGTAATCGCCCGTGACGTCACCACCATATACACTATATGCACACTACATGCAATCATATGTACATTACATGCACATGATATGCATAGAACTAGAGATCGAGCAACGATCTGCTTTTCGCATTAATAAGAAACTTTAACGGCAACCTATGGTATAATGGATACAATTACAACATAATTGTTACGTATATAAGGTTACAGTGACAGTTTGAAAAGTTTTATTAAGTATATCAATCACCGCTTAACCATGCCCATGGAAAACATGATACTCCTTATCGTTATTTCATGGACATGCATGATCCTTAACATCCTTTAAGCTTTTTCTTAGTTTTTTTTTCTTTTCGCTAAGGCCTTCTAGGTTGTAGTCATACTCGCTAAATTTCGGGGCACAACATACATGCATCATAACTAGTGAACATTCCCGCTTCTCATATTAAGATGTAGCCATGCACATTATATGCACATTACAAAAAAAACTTCACAAATTTCTGTAGTTGGACACTTTAACCAGACATTGTTCTATCCCAGTTTTGTAGCACGTCAAAACTTGAAATTTATTCCACAACCCATAGGCCTCAACATGAAACACAAACCCTAATTTAACTTCTAAGTATTAATTCATCTGAGTTTTTAGGTTGGCTCAGATATGTGAGCATATCGTGTGCATGTCGTGTACATACAGAAGGCAAATCCTGAAAAATTCATCCAACAAAACACCAACATTTAATGGCTGGGCTTTGTTCCCACCCTTGATGCAAGTCTAGCAGTAGTGGTCTCGAGCCTCGGTTGTTTGACGTGTTGCCAAAAAATGACCGGAAAAATTCCTAGTCAGCTTGAGTTTTGATCCCAACGATTAGGGATGAGATTCGTGACAAGGATATGTGTTTTGAACTCTTGAGGACGAGATGAAATTGGTGGTGACTTCGATTTGGATGGTGTTGGTCGGGATGACAGTGCACCGTGTGTGCACAATGAGAAGGGGAGAGAGAGTGTGTGAAAGAGAAAGTGAGATAAGAGAGATAAGGAAGGAGATAGAGAGTAGAGAGAGAAATCAGAAAATGGGAGCAAATAACCCATTTATATGTGGGTTTTTAGTAATTTCAGTTTTGTTGACGCAAAAAGAGACCAAGGGTCTCGAAAAAGACAATGGGTAGTAACCTGGGAATCGCTCAACCAGGAGGGGACGGAATCACTCACGTCTCTACAGGGATAGAACCTGGGAATCACTCAACCAGGGGCAACGGAAATCACTCAACGTTGCTAATCGTGGATTCACTCAACACGACCAAGCCTCACACTTGATTTCAGAAATGAGAAAAACTCTCACTTCGATTGCACTAGGCAAATATATTTTAATTTCTTCAAGTCCCCTTTCTCAAGGGTTTAGTACATATATTTATAAAGAATACAACACAATGAAACTCTAGTCTGAATTAGACTTTGGTTTACCCAAAATATTTAAAATGGTCTTAAATGACTACTTAATTAGTTGTGTTGCTCTAAAACTCCATTAAATATATTTGATGGTTCTAACTCTTGATAGATTCCAATACATGCATGAGAGTCTTGATTACTGCATCATTCTCCTCTTCCCTGAAGAAACTCGTCCTTGAGTATAAATCTTTGTTTGAATTTAGATTTTCGACCAGAACCACAATATTCCATCGATTGTAATGTCCCCAAAACTTGATCTGTAACAATGTACTGGAGAATTAAAAAACAAATTTGAACAACTCCGTCACTTGGTCGTGACCACAATTTTACCTGCCCATAGCTTATTGATGAAATTAACATTGGACAATAAATCTTCTCATCTTGAAAAAATCCAAATCCTTCATATTCTGAACCTTCCAAGCTGCAAATATCTGTCAAAGCATGTTCTTCAACATTCACTTCAACGTTAGCAACTATTTGGATATGAATCATCAAAACACCATCCTCCGAATACTCATCATAAATTGGAGGGAAATTCCAATCAACTCTTTGAGAAGAACACAAATTCTTTTTCAAAAATGTTTGACTCACATTAAACACAGATATCTGATTCTCATCCATGGGAGCAAGATGCTTGTATATCCTATTTTCTTTAGAAGAAATGGCGTTTGCAGATTTTCACGTACAACTGCACACCATTCAGTATTTTGCTAATAGGTTTCTGTAGAAAGCTTGGATTGATACACCGTTTGTTGCGTTGGAAACTAGATTTCCACGGCTTTCCAGTGATATATGACTCTCTAGATAGAAGTCATCGGAACTGAGTCAACTTTGAGGACGAACTCATATGATATGTGCAGCGCTCCCACCAGGATTTCGGATAAAAAAAATCCAAAAACCCTGCTCTGACCCCGTCTGCTCAAGACCTTTGGTTCTCTCCTGCATCAAGTGGCATCAGAGCGAGTTTTCGAATTTTTATCTGAAATCCTGGTGGTAGTACTGCGCACATCATATGTGTTCGTCCCCAAAACTAGCTCAGTTCCAGTGACTTTTACTAGAGAGTCATACATCACTGGAAAGCTGTGGAAGTCTAGTTTCCAACGCAACAAACCGTGCATCAAACCGAGTTTTGTGTGTGCAGATATCGGCAAAACACCACAGAGCGTCAGTGCTGTCGCGAGAACAAAATCAGTTCTCTTGCGGGTCAGTTTTCGATTTGGTTAAGCATTTCTTGACCTTCATGCCATATATCATTTGAAAGCCCTTCCAGTCTAGTTTCTAAAATTCTCAAGCGATTCCTCAATCCGTTATTTCTATAAAACAATATCTTCAATTTACTAAAGCATGTTGCTGCCTCCAGTAAATGAGGTTGGATGGGTTCTAGAAACAGCTGTCTTTGATTTTTCAGGTGACGATTTTCTAAATCTCAATCATCCTCCGAATTTTGATCGTTGTCTAGATGGTTCATGTGAGATTTGTTGTGCATGTATTGAGGTTGAAAAACATTCCAACATGGAGTTTGGCATGAAAGGGAAACATATAGAAAGCAGTGATGTAGTCGATAACTTTGCCGAATGGGATTTCACCCCGGTTTATGATCAATACGAAGGCGATGAAGATGTGGTTAAAGAGTTCCATGGACAACTATATTATGGAGTACAAGCTCTTAATATCCGTAGCATTCATGATCCTTTTTGGGACAGTTTCGTTGCTCAAGATACGAGAGGAGAGCTCTTTGATGGAAGAACTTTTCAACATGATTTGAATTATCTCGGCTCATTTGAAGAAGTGATTTGGAAGCACTATTCCAAGGTGATTATTTTCAAGAACAAAAGATTAATGTGTGCATGGTGTATAGGAACTAGGAAAATTTTGGTGCTAAATTGGGTATTGTGGAACATCTTGGTTGGACGTCCGAAAGATCGAGGAAGACCAAATGAAATTCGAGGACGAATTTTCTTCGAGAAATGGAGAATGATGCGGGAGCATGCTTACACCTTAGAAATTGCTCACATGCATTGGAATAATAATGACAATGCACTTTTAATTGCTTAGGAATTTGTTAAGTCCATTTAGAATATGGTGAGTCTTTTAGGAAGTTGTAATTCATTTATGTTCTTTATCTTGAGTTTCTTTAAATATTGATGCATCAAAAGCCTTTGGAAGGGAGTGGAATGAATTAAAATTTAATTTGCCTTGTGCATTTGAAGAGAGTGATTTCTCCTTCTAAAATCAAGCATTTGGCTTGGTCGTGTGAGCGAATCCACGATTGGCAACGTTGAGTGATTTCCGTTGCCCCTGGTTGAGTGATTCCTAGGTTCTATACCTGTAGAGACGTGAGTGATTCCGTCCCCTCCTGGTTGAGCGATTCCCAGGTTACTACCCATTGTCTTTTTCGAGACCCTTGGTCTCTTTCTGCGTCATTTGTGCATGGCCGGTTTGTCCTATTTGTGTCCCAAGATTGAGAAATTGTCCCATTTTGGAGTATTTCCTCAGGTTATATGAGAGATAGAGAGCTGAGAGAGATTGCTACAGAAAATTCAATAGTGCAAAGAGAGATCGACTTTATAAGGAGGGATTGGAAGGAGAAGAGAGAGGTGGGTGGTTAGATTAGGTTATTCAATTTCACAGAGGTGAGTGGTGGTTAGGGATAAATTTTTTAGTGTGCCGAAAATATAGTATGGTACACGAAGTGTCATAATACAATTGGTTGGAAATATTTTTTTCAAGTTTCTAACCAATTGTATTATTAGATTTAGTGTACTGAGTCGTGTTCCAGACACACTAAAAACTCTTTCGTGGTTAGGTTATGATCAAGGTTCTAAAAAACGTTAGACGCTAGTCGGGTGGCGGGCTGGCGCCTAGTGCCTAGGCAGCTAGGCAGGATCTAGGCGGACGCCTAGGTAGATTTAGGTAAATTTCTTATATACTTTATGAATTAATTAAATTTACTATATCAAATGTAAATAATTATTGACTAATATGTTATTTCTTATAGAAGAACATACATATGTGAATGTTTTATGTACATATATAATATGTTTGCCTAGGAAAAAAATAAAATATTATCTAAATAATTTATATAACATATATATATATATATATATATATATATAATATCCAAAACTTTTAAAAATATAAAAAGCCCACATAGTGGGTGGTCTTCATTATTAAAACCATCAGCCCCTCACCTCTTTCACATCACTCGCCCACCACCTTGGGTCCATGGTTTCAATATAAAATATATATTTGAGATCCCACTCCATCAAAACCATTAGCGTCCATGGTTTTGATAATTAAAACCATAAGCTTTTCCTTGGATTTGAGATCCTAGTCCTCGCCCTCACATATTGAAATGTTTCAAACTTTCACTCTCTCTCTCTCTTCGCAGTCTCTCTTCCATCATCTTCACAGACAAGCTGCAGAACAGACCACAAATTGAAATGTTTAATTGTCTCTCTCTCTGTCTCTGTTTGCACTCTATCTTCCCTCATCTTCATAGAGACAAGTTGTAGAAATTCACCGGTAATCTCTCTCTCTCTCTCTCTCTCTCTCTCTCTCTCTCTCTCTCTCTCTCTCTTCGTACTTTCTCTTCCCTCATCTTCACAGATACGAGCTGCAAAAAATCACCGGGGCTCTGCTGCTACGTACGAGATCGGAAGTTGTAGATCCATTACGAAAATTGTAGCATGTTTGGGATTTGCAATGAGATTCAAACTACCTAGACTGCCGCCTAGCCCGCCTCATCTTTCCTTAGGCGCCTAGCGAGCGCCTAGGCGGCCACTTAAGTCCTCCACGCCTAACTGAACGTTTTGGTCTAAATCTGGTCAGAGCCCCTTTCGCCCAACGCCTAGGCCGATTTTTAGAACACTAGTTATGATAGGTTAGGTGGGTGGTGTTTTTTCCTGCATGAGAGGTTAGGTTATTCAATTTCATAGAAATAGTCTTTCTTGCTTCTGTACAGTGAGTTATAGCATTCCTAATGAGGGCTTTATCCTCTATGAGGCTACTATATTTCAAGCCTTTGTGAGAAATTTCATTCCCAATGAATCGAAAAAATGGGGCTAGATCCACCACTAGGGCTAGCAACCTCCTTTCTAGGGTATCATAAAATTAGGCTAAATCTAGCCCCAAAAAACAGTGAGTCCCACAAAAAGTAGCAACCCATGTGAGCAAAATTTTATCACTTTCCCTCTACTTGCAAATACACTTATACTCTCATTTATTTTTATTTTTTAATTCTTTTTTCTTACATATTTTTTATTCAATTTGGCTAATTAATGATTGTTTTAAAATTCGTAAGAAAATTTCAATTGATTTAACGTTCATGGGTAATGGTGGGTGAAATTTTCAAATAAATTTTTTCATAATTGTAGGATACTAATTTACCAATTGGTGCTAGGTAAATGTTGTGTTGTACGTGAAAATCAAACTATTTCAGATGGCGAAGTTGTGGTTTGTATCTTTCAACGGATGAGATTGAGATATGAGAATCTAATTCAACGAACGGTTCATTAGTGATGAAATCTAACTTTGTCACAATTTGAACATTTTAGGTTGAAAGGTTCATAAAAAATATATTAAGTTAACACGTCCAAAAATCAACTTAAGAAAAGTTAACAAAAAAAATAAATATATATATATATATATATATCAGATAATCAAATTACTACATAAATAAATATATATAGCCCCATATAGGACCCAACGATAGCCCCTTATTGGGAGAGATTCTTTTATAAAGCCCCAAAGCTTTCTCGGAGCTCTAAAATCCATCACTTTTCTAGCCCTATATAGAGCCCTTCACTGGGGATGCTCTTAGAGGATAAAGAATTACATGGAACATGTATACAGTTGTTGTGGTGTCTCAATAATTGAGCGACGTGTTTTTCTCCACGTCACTAGCATGAGACTATAAAATAACAATATAACTTGCTAACACGATAAACACGTACAATAATACACAAGAAATGGCAGACTACATACAATACAACTATAATATAACTCATGGTAAACAAATACAATAATGCACAAGAAATGACAAACTCGCATATAAAAACTATCAAGAATTAGGGCAACTTAATCATACTTGCAAAATAGCTAAAACAAAACTATAATAAGATCAAGAACCCACTTACTACTCACTGTTTTTATGACCTCATGCTTGTCAAATTTTAGTTTTACCATTACGAGATTGAGCCATTCTAGTTGTTGTTGGATAATTAATTGGTTCATTTGATGAAGAACTCAACTCAAATTGGGTTAACTTTTTTTAGACCTCATGCTTGTGAATTAATAGTTCACCAGTTTAGAGATTTAGCCGTTCTAGTCGCCTTGTAGATATGCTGCTTTGTGTAAGCATGGTGCTGCTCTGCATATCTGGCTTAGGTTTATAGTGCCTGCATTTCTTTTGCTTATGGTTCGGTTCACATCAATTGATTCATTGTACAGCACAGTCACATCATGTGCCATTTCATTCCTCGTCTTACCCTTCACTTCTGTCTTCGTATGTTCCTTTCCTCCCAACACCATTATCTTCACCAACCCTACTCAAAGTGCTACTCCCCGCCTCCTCACTAGCCACCACCACCAATCCCTTCCTCTGTAATTGGAACCTAATACAACAACAACAACAAAATCTTTTCCCACTAAGTGAGTTCGACTATATGAATTCTAAAACGTTATTGCTCTCGGTTCTGATAGGAACCTAATACTGAAAAGAAAAGAAAAGAAAAAGAAGAAGAAAGGAATGCAAAGAAAATAAAAATAAACAAAGTGAACTCAATTCACTTCATCACAATAAGCCTCACAATGAGTGGAGGGGTTTACTAGTCCGGGATCGGAATGAGGGGAATTTAACTGATGAAAGGAATCATAATCGGATTTCTATTACTGAATTGTCTGGAATCACAACCCTAGAGCAGTACTTTTGTTTATGTGAGCGAAATTGGGGAGGGGAGAATTGAATTCAGGACGTCAAATGCAACTGTGCAAGAGTGAAAGCTCTTAACCAAATGAGATACAAGCCTCCTGCAAGCCAGGTAAAGTTCAGGCATAGCAATCACAGATTCTTGTTATGACGATAGTGATCGCGTTAAGGAAGAGAGTCTCGAGTTACCTGCGGAAGTCAAGTCCAGTTATACCAGCTTGAAGGACTGTCAAATTATCTGAATCTGGTGAGACAATGGTCACAGTGTCTTCAGAATACTGAATCTCGAGTTTGGACATGAGCTGTATCACCCGAATGAATATGTCTGAGACGCTCTCGTTTGTGGTTCCATCATCGATAGGGGGAGGCTTGATTGCGGGAGAAAGAGTGTCTGATGCATAGTACCTGCGGTGCATTAACAAAATTACTAATCATACTTGCTTGTCAATGACTATATGTTCTACTTCGTTGAGAGAAAATAAAATCTTGAGAACTTAAAATTGTGGATGTTAATTGGAAATGGTACTTCTGAAACAACTTCTAGGTTCTTTCCTTCATAAGCACCCAATCTACGGGCGTCGAGAAAGCTATACTCCAGGACGATATAACTGCAAACAAAAATGCATGATGATTACAGAAAATTAACATCTTTGGATAGATTTATAGAGGTGTACTTAATCAGCACGTTTCCTCTATGACAGTATCATTCAGAGTTGGCCTCCGAAACATTTGAAATTTTTATAAGAACGCACTTATGCTCGTAAACGCTTCTACTAGAAGTACTTTTATTAGAAACTAGTCGAAAATTATATTAAAAATCCTAGTGCTTCCTATAGGAGCACCCAAAAAACGCTTTGGGTTTTTTTGTCAACCATATTCATAAGCATTTTAGGTTGTCAAGAAGCAGTTTTAATCAGTCTCTTTAGTAAATTAGTACTAATTTGGTGCCAAATGAAGCGCTAGAGTTCATAGTTCGCAATACTAACTTGCGCACCTTCGACTGACCCCATTAACGGCTGCAATGATCTCTGCAGCCTGGTAAGCTCTCTGAGTGAGAGAAGGCCATATCCAACGGTTCTTGTCACAAGCTCCCATTTCCTTCAAATTGAAATCTGACCTCACTGCCAGCTTCTTTCCTTTCTTCGACAACTCTTTATCGACAGAAGTTTTCGCAACCAGATTTGTGTCGACTACTCCTATGCTCTCATACTCAGATTGCCCAACCCTCACTAGAAAATACCTTCCAGTCCCATTCACCAAAAAACAAGAGTCAAAAGAATACTCAACACGCAACTAATGCAATAGCACCACGGTTATAGATTAGCATCACCGGAAATGATTTTCACTCTTTTTCTCCTATGCACTTCTCCCTATATTTTTAGCCGTTAGATGAATAAATATAAATACAATGAAGGAAGAGAAAATGGGAGCGTGAAAATTACTAGTAGTCTACCGGCCCTAAGCATCATATATGATCTATCACTTAAGTCACTAGTAAGGCTAATACGAGGTAAAATTCCAGCTTTCTGGTAACAAATAGCAATACAAACCACATCCCACAAAAGAAGAATTTTTGTTGAATTAGGATTTGACGAATCGTTTGGATTTAGTTTATCTTAATAAATAAATAAATAAATAATATGTAATACTCGATTAGTTGTTTCCCATTTGCATTCTAATTTGATTGTTCTTCGTAATCCTATTTCATAACGGATATCTTTCCAAAGATACCAGGATCACAAACACACTATATATTAATGAGTGCCATTAGCAATCAATCGATCAATCAATCTGCACAATCACAATTACATCGATCAAACGATAAAGATCATGTTGCATATTGATGATCTCCCCGATTTTGTATTGGTGGAAATCCTTTGTCGACTTCCCCGCGAATCTGCAGTTCAATGCAGGTGTGTTTCCAAGCGTTGGTTCGGTCTCCTCTCTGATGATTACTTTCGTTTATGCTTTTTGTGTGTCCAAGATGAAAAGCAGACGCCGGAGCCAACTACTCTGATCTTCACGAATCCAAAGGACGCGAGGGATTTCTTTACCATGTCCGAGCAGCCTCTGGTGCCCGAAAACCAAGGCCGCCCCCGCAGCTTCTCTTTGAATTTCCTCCCTTGTTTCCAAACGCCTGTCGACACACCAGACAAGGAACCAATTGTAGTAGCGGCATGTCGGGACTTAGTATTATGCTGCGCAGCCAAGACTAGCTCGGACTACTACGTCTGCAATCCATCCACCAAGCAATGGGACGCCATTCCTTCCCCTTCTCATCAATGCTGCCAAGACGAAGCATGGTTCGGATTCATCTGCGAACCCTACTACTATAAGAAGGAATGCAGGGAAGATGGCAACGATAGCCGAAAGGAAAAAAGTAATACATTCCAACTTAACGTTGAGAGTAGGTACAGGATCGTACGATTAACTCATTCATCCTTGCCGCATCCCTTGAAAGTAAAGCTCGAGATTTTCACTTCCGAGACTGGTAAATGGACACAACATATTGTATTATACAAAACAGGATTTTCACTTAGTAGTTTGAATCGCACAGCGGTTGCTTACAATGGAAATCTGCATTGGTGGAACTTTAACCATGGCTGGGCGATGGGTTTGGATATTGAACATCTTCAATTGCGTTACATTTATAAGCCTCAGGATGATCAGTTCATCACTCCCATCAATTCATATTTTGAAGTCCTAGATTCCATTAAAGCAAGATCTCGAAAAGGATATTGTATGCGAATGTGCCAGTTCACTCAATATCCAAACTGTCCAATTTTTCTGGGTGTTTGGGAGTACTTGGAAGATGAAGAGGCCAATAACGCTGGCAAATATTGGTATTTAGTAGGCAGAGTTTCCCTGGACTGGATGATTTCGCAAAATCCACTGACCATGGAATCGAAGGAGGAACAGGTAAGGACGCTCGGTTTTGACCCAAATAATGAGGATATCTTATATCTACAGTTATCTGGATACGTTGTTATGTATAACATTGGCGCAAAGACGGTAAAAGTGGTTTGGGAAACTGAGCTCACTTATGATCATGTTCTGCACCGACGAGTTGTCTTTCCATATCTGCACCCATGGTGGCCGACGCCACTTCCTAAACGCGAACGACTACGGGAGGCCTCCAGAAGACCAAGCAGCAACAGGGATGAGACGCAACGGCGGAGCAAGGAATTATTAGGTTGGTGGGCTAAGTTAGGTTGGTGGACTAAGTTAAAATTATTACTACAACTGCTCAATTATTTTCGTTGCCTACGTAAGGCCATGTAATTTCAGTAATAATTTGAAGTAGGAGTTTATGGTTTGCTTTTAGGTTCTAGCCTTCAAACTTTCACATGAATGCCATTGTAAAGAAGTTTTAATTTATTAAAGTTTAGTATGGTTAAAGTGATGAGTTTATTTAACATTTATTAACTCTTATTTTCCCTAAAAACACTTCTAAGATTCAAACTTTTCATTTCCTAGATGGGCTACCACAAATAAAAAAAATCATAAAATAGGTCAAACAATTAATATTTTTAGGCTTAAAGAAGTTATAGCTCACCAGAACTTTGTACTTGGCTCTGCCCGTAAAAGAGACAAGAATAGACCCGAGCTTATCCAACATCCTTCAAATTCTTTATGAAGCTAAAAGGATTAAAAAGAAAGGAATATCCAACTATTTTGAAAGAAAAATCCCAGAGTAATAGTTTTAAGTCATTGACTTTAAATTTTTGTTCAAATCTAATGAACAAGGTAACAAATGAGCACACGCCGTGAATGGATGGGTCACTAATCCGGAATCAAAATGAGAGGAATTAAATTGAGGAGAAGTTCGATTGAGGACAATCATATTTGGATTTCTATTACTAAATTGTCTGGAATCACAACCCTAGGGCAATACTTTTGTTAATGTGAGCAAAACTAGGGAAGGGAGAATCGAACTCAACATCTCGAATGCAACTGGACAAGAGTGAATGCTCTTAACAGAATGAGATACTAGCCTCTTGCAAGCCCGGTAAAGTTCAGGCTATCAAAGGAAATAACGTTAGTTACAATTTGGTGGTTTTAGGCATTTATACACAGCTGATGCAGGTTGCTTGTAAGTAGGTACACTATTGGTATCAACAAATCTGACTTCTCCTGGTGCAAAAGAAAGTTCCCTGTGCCTGAAACTCAAAAAAAAAATCATGACATCTTAGCATTTACAATGCTCGATAACAATCACAGATTCTTGTTATGACGATAGTGATCGTGTTAAGGAATAGAGTCTCGAGTTACCTGCGCAAGTCAAGTCCAATTATACCAGCTTGCAGGACAGTCAAATTGTCTGAATCTGGTGAGACAATGATCACAGTGTCTTCGGAGTACTGAGTCTCGAGTATGGACATGAGCTGTGTCACCCGAACGAATACATCTGAGATGCTCTCGTTTGGGGTTCCATCATCAATGGGGGGAGGCTTGATTGCGGGAGAAAGAGTGTCTGATGCATATACCTGAGGTACATTAACAAAATTACTGATCATACTTGCTTGTCAATCACTATATTTTCTACTTCGTTGACAGAAAGAAAATGTGGATATTCGTTGGAAATGGTACTTCTGAAACAGCTTCTAGGTTCTTTCCTTCATAAGCCCCCAATCCACGGGCGTCGAGAAAGCTATACTCTGGGACGATATAACTGCAAACAGAAATGCATGATGATTGCACAAAGCTAACATCTTTGGATAGATTTATAGAGGTATACTCAATCAGCATGGTCCACAATGGCTATCATTCAGAGTTGGCCTCGAAATTTCGAAAATCATGCTACCAATTCAGATTAAAATGCATGGAAACAATGAGTTTGATTCGGGAAAATGGCCTCCCCTTTGAATACTAGTAGTACTTTTATTATGAACTAGTCGAAAATTAAAAACCTTAGGGCTTCCTAGAGGAGCACCCAAAAAACGCTTTTCGTTTTTCTGTCAACTATATTCATAAGCATCTTAGGTTGTCAGAAAACGGTTTTAGTAAATTAGTTCTAATTTGGAAACAAATGAAGCACTAGAGTTGATAGTTCATAATACTAACTTGCGCACCTTCGACTGACCCCATTAACGGCTGCAATGATCTCTGCGGCCTGGTAAGCTCTCTGAGTGATTGAAGGCCATATCCAACAGTTCTTGTCACAAGCCCCCATTTCCTTCAAATCGAAAGCTGACCTCACTGCCTGCTTCTTCCCTTTCTCCGACAATCCGTTATCGACAGAAGTTTTTGCAACCGGATTCGTGTTGATTACTCCTATGCTCTCATACTCAGACTCTCCTGCCCTCACCAGAAAATACCTTCCAATTCCATTCACCCAAAAACAACTGTCAAAATAATATTCAACAAGCAGCTAATGCAATGGCACCATGGTTATATATTAGCATCACCGGAAATGATTTTCACACTCATTTTTCTCCTCTGAAGTTCTCTCTTTATTTCTAGCCGTTAGATTGAATAAATAAATATAAAATCAGGAAGAGAAAACGGGAGCGTGAAAATTACTATCAGTGTACCCTAAACATCATATATGATATATCACTTAGTCACTAGTAAAGCTAATATGGGGTCAAAAATTTCCAGCTTTCTGGAAACAAATAGCAATACAAACCACATCCCACAAAAACCATTACTTTGTTTTCCATGATTTTCTTCAATTTTCTCAGAAACCAAACTGCAATTCATGTATAAACAAAAAATGGGTTTGCTGAATTACCGGTTGGTGAGCCTGACTGGGGGCATCTGGAAGAGGCCACGAGCAAAGGCTGCTTCTTGTGCTGACATGAGGCTGAGAAAATTGTGTGCAAAAGGGGTTGCGGCGGCTGTGGAGACGGTGAGCGCGGCGAGGAGGCTGCGGCGGCTGATGGGTGGGAAAGAATTGATGGGGTTTTGAGTTGTTGACGATGGATATTGAGGAGGAGGAGGAGGAGGGCGGGGTTTAATGGAGGAAGATGTTGCTAGCATTTTTGGCGGGTAATTTGGGGGCGGAGTGAGTCTTAACTAACTAAACCACTACTTTTGGTTGTGCTTGCTCTGTATTTCCTTCAGTCTTCACTTCGTCCAACCAAATCCAAGCCAACAGGCGCAGACCAGTTGGAGCTGAAACGACATGTAGTTTACCTCCCGAAGTATGTCGTTTTCTATTTAAAGGAAATTGATTTGGATCCCATCTAAATCTAAATTGTAGAGATTTTAGATATTCTTATATTTTTACATCGTGCAGTTAGAAATTATTTGACATTTTTTAATTTAAATTAAATACAAATAGTACACGACGAAAACTAATCGCACGTTATACGATAAACAGTTCAAATATAAAAATTTCTAAAACTCCAACAAAATAGATTCGGAGAGAATCCTCTTCTTCTGGGAATTCCTCCAACAACCCACTGGCCCCACTCCAAAGCCCAGAAAATCCAGGTCATAAACTTCCAAGTCTCCGGTTGGATAAATTACATTTTACATTTTTGAAGTTCGAGTATAACTGTAACTTCATGCATCGTTTCTAAATCTATGTTTTCTGGTTGTTAATGAAGTGACAAATGTTGGTCCCACATGTACGCACATGTGTAGGTTAATTTTTTTACAGGGATAATAATAGTTAAATCCCACGTGTACGCACAACGCATTTTGCTTGCCCGTTGGGTTTTATGTTCCCTTTGATTGATAAAATCTCCTATCCTTGCGGAAGAAAAAAAGAGTTGCGTAAAGAAAAGGAAGAGCGAAAAGGGGTGCATGGACGGTGCTATAAATTTCTTTTAGTAGTGGCATTCTGAAAATCAACTAATTTTTTTTTATTATAGTATGACTTATACTTAATATAATAATAGGACTGCTTTCAAATAATGATGTATTACAATTTCATGTTACAAAAAATTTAGTATAGTAGTGGAAAGTGGAAAAGTGGTGAGATTTTCAGTTTGAATGACAGAGTAAGAACACTTTTGTTCATATAATATTTGACATGGAGTATAAGTGGTATGAAAGTATGTTGGATATTAGATACATATATTTTCTTCGAAGATAACGAGTGTATATTGTATAACTCTAGTTAGCAACTTAATAAACGAATTACTTGAGTGGGGGCATCTGCCCCCAATGAGCCTTCAATGGCTCCGTCCATGATGGGGTGAGATAAATATAGGAGGTAGACAAGTTCCCTTCACTAATTTAGGAAGAGCGAAAGAAGAATTTTCTAAAGTGCAAAATTAGAAAATTATAGCGATATTTTATAGTGAGATGACAAATTAATGATTTTCGAATGTTGGTATTACAAATCGCATAAAATTTTAGTTCATATATGACATTTCAAAAAATTTCACTATAGTAATTTTCGCCCCTTAACTTTTTCCTTCAATCCATCTTACGACTGAAAATAATAGAGTGTGAGAATTAAAAATAGTTGTGTTGATACCAGTATCATTTCTGTGTGCCTAGCTAGAGTTCTTTGAAGTATATTTAAATATATAACAAAAATTTCCCAAAAAATATTGTAATATTTCAGAATCAAAGCCGAGTTTTTGAAAGTAAAAGGAAACGCAGGATCTTGACTTGAAATGTGAATGGAGGTCATTGGGAGAGACCATATTTTCATGTGAAAAAGATGTCTTGGTGCAAAAAAGTCTCAGCCATATGGTGAAAGTGAAACCCAGCATGCCACGCTTTGCTCCGTATTCCAGAGACCATAGTACATGATCTAACATGCAATATTAACACGCAAGTTTAACCAAAGCAAAGACTTGTAGAATATAGATATATCAATCGGTCAAGATTTGATTCAAACAAGGGTAGGACATGTTTAATTTTCCTCTTTTGGGGTAGGTGTTCATGCGATTCATACCATGAATAGCATGCTTTAGTAATTGAGCATACCATAAATGACATTTTTTTTTGTTGTTGCTACAATTTGAATTGCTCGCTGAGGAACTGTGTAATTTGACTTAGAAGGAAAAGAGAATAATAGTGAAGGGTAAGAAAATGACCAATATTGTTTGTTTGCGTCACCCCTTACATAACAATGCTTTTTGAATTAATCATTTTGGTAGTCAATTCATGGTTTTTTCCGTTTACCAGACTTGAATTCTTTGAGTAAAACTCAAATTTTAAGTTATAAATTTATCCCAGCTTACTCCAACTTTTGGGCTAAATATGAGTTTTGGGTCAAAACTCATTTGTGTGGCAAATATACGCTAGAATTCTCCATGAATTAGTGGGCTAGCTCGTCATATATGTGTATTTTTTTTTAATATTTATAAATTCATTGAATCTAATAGTTATGTTTTAATATGATCAAATTTAACGGTAAAAAAAGATATAACGGTTCAAATTTAAACCCAATGGATTTTTTTTAAAAAAAAATTCTTTCATGTATTTTGTATTATTTCATAGTGTTTTATGAGTTTTATGATGTTAGTTTAGTGGATTTTTCAATATTTATTGGAATCTAAATATTTTTTGGTTAAAATTTTCATAAAATTAAATTAGGATAGTCTACATAATTTTTTTAAAAGTTACTTTTAGAAAAATTATCCTAAATTCATTCTTTAATAATCCATGGCTAAAATTTTAGCCCATAAGGGTTGGAGTAGAAAAACTATTTGTGAGTTAAAACTTACATTTTCTAAGTAAAAAAATTTAGGTTTTAAGAGTTAAAGATGGTCTTAGAAAGAGTGCGGGGGATAAGAGAAAGGATGAGAAAGAAAATATTCTTCTTACTTGCAACATTTTTTTTTTAATTTTTTAATTTTATAATGAAAAGTATGATATCTCATTCATTGATAAAATAAATAAATAAATAAAAATAAACATTACAAATACATATCACGAAGAACTCGGCCAAAAGGGTCCTTCTAACTAGATCTAAAAATATTACAATAAAGCATCACTAATCGCAAAGTAATGAGTAAACTTTAAGCACTCGTCCGAGATCATTGAGAACTGCACTATTACACATCAATAAAGCAGTTAAGCTTTGTGTTATAGGGAGATCGTGTGAGAACAAAATCACAAAGCATAAATTGGGATAAGGAGTATGATGCCAATGGGTCTATTGCATCACCTAATCACTGCTATGATCCTAGAACACCAAATGAAGTAGATCTAGCAAATCAAACAATTCCACACTTCACACATAGATCCAAAAGAGGTAGCACACCAAAACAGAAATTAAAATCAAGCACTCTCATATAGAGAGCAATCAACTAGCAAACTCTCATGCAATGATATCAAACCAAACTCCAAGACAACTACTGAAAATTATTAAACAGTGTCACATCCCAGCCCGGGGTCCACCACATCCCGGACCCTAAGGGGGGTGGATTGTTAGATCCCACATCACTAAGGGGAATGATCCTTATATGTATATTCCCATCTCTACCTAGCACGAGGTCTTTTGGGAGCTCACTGGCTTCGGAGTTCATCGGAACTCCGAAGTTAAGCGAGTAGCACACGAGAGCACTCCCATGATGGGTGACCCACTGGAAAGTTCTCATGTGAGTTCCAAAAAACAAAACTGTGAGGGCGTGGTCGGGCCCAAAACGGACAATATCGTGCTACGATGGAGTTGAGCTCGGGTTGTAGTGGGGGCCTGGGTCGGGATGTGATAAACAGAAACAAAATAAAAGGATAAAATTGTGTTGCCTCTCCAAATCCTTCGGACATTCGAAATCCATATCCATGCATTGGCTTAATCCAAAGTGTTGTATTGACTAAACTCAGTCTCGATGCAATTCGACATCTTATATGGCTTCTCATTTCAACTATATATCGAAGGTGATAACTGGATCCAAAACCTTGTGTTAAGTATGTGCGTGGGCCAAAAGACAATGACTATCATAGTGACTACAATGTTTCACGATGACAATTCAACACCAAATAAAGTAAACGAAAATTGAGAGGGAAGAGACAAAGAATGATTTTCAAGAAGTTTGTCGCTGACTCCAAAACCAAAGGCAAGAGCCGACGGCCTATAATTTTTCCTTTTCTTGGCTATGTGCATGGGTCAAAAGATGAAAGACTGTCACAGTGACAGTTAGATTAATTCTAGCCATGGCTATTCAATTTGGCTAGAAATTATTGCAAAAGGATGTTAAAAATGCTTTTCTACATGGTACTTTGAAAGAAAAAGTATACATGCCTCAACTACTAGATTCCACTCATCCTGATTTTGTCTATAAAGTTAGGCTTCTAGGACTTGGAATGAGAAACTTTCTAATTTTCTACCTGGTTTAAGGGTTCAAAGATCTTATGTTGATCATCCTCTCTTTGTGAAGCATGACAAGTATGACTCTTTAATTTTGGTGCTACCTTATGTTGATGACATATTTTTGATGGGAAATAATGTGTCATCTGTTGAAGCTATCATGTCTCAACTATATGCTGAGTTTGATATGAACGATTTAGGAATCTTGCATTACTTTCTAGAGTTACACATTGATTATACACAACATGGTCTCTTTGTTCATCAAACCAAATACATCAAAGATCTTGTTGAATATGAAGGATAAGGGTGTCGGAGAGAATTGCAGGTTATAAGGAGGGGGATGGGGGAAGAGCTGCATGTAGCTTAGAGAGAGAGGAGAGAGAGATGGTGGTGGAGGAAGGTTGGGGGGACGGGTGGGGAAGGGTGGACGGGTGAGGAAGGTTGGGGTTTTCTGTTTGAAAATGAGGAATTAGGGTTAGGGTTTGGGTTTGAAAGGGACGGGAAGAGGTGGGGGATGGGGTGGGTTAGGGAAGGTTGGGGGGGGGACAAGAAAAAGTTTGGTGGCTGTCGAAGAGAAGAAGAATGTTGGTGTGGGTGGAGGACAAGGGAGGTCCGCACCCCTAGGCCATTTAAAAATTTGTTTTTTTATTCTTATTTTTTTATTTTTTTTAAATTTAATTAATTTTTAATCCAGTTGAATTAGTGAGTGGACCCTGTCTCTGACCACATCAGCATTTAACAGAAAAACTGACAGAGGTCTAACATTGTCAGAAATTCGTAAGATGGAGTATGACATTGTCATTTTAAAAAAAATAAGGCATGAAAGTGTCGTTCGACCCATAATTGAGGTAATTTTTTGTAATTTACCCTTTAAATTATTAATTTTAAGGAGATGATACCACTGTACCTATCAATGTGAATGACGTACGTCCATAGTTAGTATAGAAAGAACATGTATAGGGCCCATTATTGTTTCCTGATCTCTGACACACATTTCCATCTATTGTCCATAGCGTAGTAATTTCTGCCTAAAACTTCAGCAATATCTTTGTCTCTTAACTGAAATCCGTTGATATGATGACTATTAGATTGTTTAGCTTGGGCTTGTTTTTTGTTTTAGTGTTCTTTTTGTTTGATCATCATTTGGATTTAATTCATGATTTTCTATTTAATGTTTGTATTTGAAAAAAAATGCTAACGAAATCGTTATTATTTCCTAGAAAATTATAATTAGTTTCTAGAGTCTATAATTTAACTGAGCATTAAGATGATCATCTCATCAAACTCCAAAGGATAATGAATAATCAGCCTGTTATTTCTTCAACCTAACATGCATGACTTTGTCAAGATTTCGGAAGAAAAAAAAAAGAACAAGACATTGGCTCTCTACTAACCATATTATTGTCCACCAACTTGTATTTGATCACCCACACATCAAACTTTCATCTTATCACATGTAGTGGTGGACTCAAGATTCGAGTCTTGGATGGTCTCAGTGTTAAAAGTCTAAGCTTTTTAGATAGAAATAGTGTGTGAGGCGTGTAACGTCCCGGCTCCAAAATATTTATTTTATTTCGGGAAAATAATCATATTAGTGATAGGCTCAAACTAAACTCTTGTTTAGTTAACTACCATTTATCATAATTCACTGCTCAAATTCCTAATCCCTCACATTTAAAAATTTACAACCAATATTTAATTCCCAAAGCACAATGTCAATCTCAATTTATTCCTCAAATTCCTTGAATGAATTCAATTCCTCACCCAAAGAGTTATCTTGGTGATTTAACTACCCTTTATAGGGATTCTTTAATTACATGCCTTGCTTCCTATCATGATATAATTCCACCTATGTTCTACACCAATATTTCTCTTATCATAGCATACAACCATTCCCAATTGATTTGTCCATTTTGTTATTAACTCCTTTCCTTAGACAAAAACTTCAACTAATAAAGAATTTCAATTTATTTATCACATTTATTTTATTCCATATCTTCAAAACTATCCATTCAATACATACAATTTAACTTCCAATTAAATTCTCAAATTCCTTTTATTAAATCAACTTCTCAACAAAAGGTAAAATCTCAATTAATTAATCTTACTTAATTTATGGCTGCATCTAACATCTCGTTAGACTGCCTACGTACCCTCAATAGGGATCAAGCCACTCGTAGTTCACTATTCAAATTCAATTTAATTCCAATTCCCGACAAGTGATAACCAATCACCACCTGGTCTCAAACAAGTCAACTCACCAAACACTTATCAAATTTGGTTTCAAAACATTAAAACTAGCTTAAAAATACGGCATCCGCTCACTGGCCACGCGCCGGCTCCAGTGGCGGTCAGTCGCCCCGAATCGCAGGAAAATATCAACTATTTCCAAAAATTACCAAATTTTATAGACTTGTAGATCTCAATGAGTGGAGCAAGTTTCATACTTGCGGCCAAGTCCAATTTGGCCGGAAAACACCTCAAAATGGCCACAAACCGCCGTTCTTGATTCGTCTCCAAAGCAATTCCAACACTCCAACCAATGCATGGGCTTTGTTCCAAAGGTTGAGGATAGCCTATTGGAAGTGGTAATTTTCTAAGTTAGCTTAACAGATTTAAGGAATTCGAACCCCCAAGCTGCCGCACCCCACCGTGCGGGTTCACCCTATTTCAAGTCCAAATCCTTCGATTTTTGGGGTGTAAAAGGAAGAGGGAAGGTCATGGAGGGGTTTACAATAGTTGGTTTGGTGTAACTTGCTGGAAAAAAAGGTTGAAATTCTGTCACAAAACCGAGCAAAACCTAATCGGGTCAGGTCACCCTTACACCGGTCACGGATCCTCCGCTCCCCATTTCTCTCATTTCCCTTCCTTTCTTCTCCCTTTCATTAGTTACCCTCCCCTAATTCTTCCCTTCCTTTTCTCCTTTCTATTTTTTCTTCAATCCCAGCCGTCCATTTTTGTTTCTTCATTTCATCTCAGCCACACACGTGGCATGTCACATGGCTTCAGATTTTTTTGGAGCCTTCTAAAGATGTTTAAAACTACCAATTTATCCCCGACTTTAAACGTTAATAACTTCTTCGTTATAACTCTGTTTCACGAACGGTTTACTCCTACGCATTCGTGAGATCGAGCTCTATTCAAAAATATAATTTTGACCTCGAAAAGTCTATGGATTTAAAATAATTAATTTCCAAACTTTAACCTCATAACTAGTTTAATTTAAAACTAAACTCAAATGAATTTATATAAATTCCAATTCTTTTCACATATTCATAATTATGAATATCCAATTCATATATTTAAATCTTCCAAGGTATTACAAGGCGTGTAAAAAACAATTTCAGTTTATTCATTGAGGCATTTGTTTGAACACTTGATGAGTAATATCGAGAGAATTTGTCGAGTGTTGTCCACACAACCTGTATGGCTAACATGTATTACATCAAACTCTTAGTAGGTACAAAGAGACTCGTAAAAAAACGTTGGAGAGTCCAAGGTGACACATGGACTTTTGGGTAAAAAGAACAAAATTACCCTCAAGGCACATTGGAATTCCTATGTGCGAGCAATGGACAATCATCCCCCAATCAAGTCAAAAGTGCCCAAAATAGGTATTTATTCAAAACCTATTTCATCCATTTTCTCCACAAGGTAACGCCCAAAACATTTCTTTTAAATTATGTTAATTAGTTAATTAATAGATTTATTACCTAATTAATCTATTAATGGCTAATTAACTACAAAATTACACCGAAAATTGCCATAAAGGGCCAGTCACCATCTCTCCAAAAAGGGGCCGGCCATGCCCTATAAATACTACCCTATTTTCTCTAAAAACCTAAGTTCTACACTCTTGTAAAGTTCTCTAAATTCTCCAAACATTTTTCTCTCTAAATTCTAACTTTGGCATCAAAGGTTCTTTGGCCAAAGTCCCCCATTCATCGTGGGCGCGTGAGGCTCTTGGCCTTAACCTAAGGTGTTAATTATTTTGTAGGTGCAATTTTGTCCAAGAAGGAGAAGGCGAAAATTTGCATCCACAAATTGGTGCTTTCATTGAGAGAAGAGTCACACACTCGTAGAAGACTCTCGCATAAAAGGTTTTTCTATTTTCTTGTCCATTTGTATATTTTTCGTACGTTCTTATTATTAGAATTTTTTATTTGCAAAGATTCTTTGATAAAATGTAAAAGAGAAACACAATGGCTAGAAATTTAGAAAATTTTACACGTGAAAATTCCAATATTTAAGAAATGGGACCGCGGCGATCCACAAGGCTAAATGTGATCATAGGTGGAGTGGCACCACCGCTACGGGGCTCCACCATGGTAACCACCACGGTGGCCACCATAGCCATCACCCGTGGCGAGGTTCATAGCACTACTACCACTGCCCAAGCCGTGCCATCTAAGCTTGCATGGGCTCAAGCCTAAGCCATGTCATCCAAGGCCCACGGCAGCAAAGCCATGACCCAAGCCATGTTACTCCAAGCCCAACGCGTTGCCAAGCTGAGCCCAAGCCTTGCACTCGCATGCATCATGCGATGAGTAGCCTACGCCCGTGGCCCAGCCTGCTATCGCAACCCAACCTACTCCCACGGCCCAGCCTGCTCTCGTGGCTCATCCTTCTCCTGTGACCCAGGCTACTCCCGTGGTTCCCCAAGCAGCCCAAGTCAGCCCAAGAGTAACACAACCGTCTCGGCTCCAAGTTTTAGGACTTACGATCGAACCGGGGGCATTTTCACCACATTTCTTTGTGGATTTGACATTTTTCCAACTCAAATCTCGTGCTCGGAGTCTACCACACATTTACTACTCAAAGAGACGCATTCCTTCTAAGCTCTTCCAACCCAAATGGAGAACAACATTTGTCTCGACAAGTTATAGAGTTGACGAGCACCCTCACACATCAGACGACCTTGGTGAATTAGCTCTTACAGCGCACCGAGATGCAACGTGCCCCTGACGAGGTTTCCCAAAGTAGGACAATGGTAGACGAAGAACCTTTCCAACAGCGTCCCGACAAGCAGCTCTTCAACCAGCCACGATTTGAACATTCTAGTAGCTTACACTTTAGCCTCGGTCCTCAGGATAGCGTATACTTTCGTCCTAGCGCGCAGATGAACGTGTATTCCCGATCAAGCCCACAGACAAACTTACGTTCACGGTTGAGGCCACACTCCGATTATCAACATGGACAATCTTCCAGGCGAAGTGTTCATTCACAACTAAGCTCACAATGAGCATTCTCCACCTCACATCAGAGTAAGTAGCATGGTGGATGGAGAGAAGTAGTCACTCAATCCGACTCTAGTTCAACCAGCAGCCTGCAAGTAGCCCGCTCGTTTGCCAAAAACATCCCACATACACTGAGCCACGGTACTGACGAGTCGAGCATAAGGAATAGTGGCCTAGACCAATAGGTCACGACTGGGGGCAGGCGAAAGTTCCACTGCCCCAGCAAAGGCAAATTCAGGAAGAAGTAGAAAGGCTTTTGACTGAGCAATTGCGTGATTTCCCGCGCAACAAAGTTACTGACAATGCGCTTTAATGAAACATAGCCAACATAAGCAAGTCATCTTTCAATAATAAAATCGAGCAGACAAAACTATCCTACATAAATTGTCGGATACAAAGACTACTTCTGTTCCGACAACTCATCAGCTCAGCCTAATGGCGCGCTAGGGGCAAACTAGTACCAGAAATACACACCAGCCTAACTACCAGAATAAGGGCAGACCTTGTTCTTAACACTCTTGACGATTCAATACTGAAGCAGCACATCATCAGTAGCCGAGCATCACAGACCTAGTGGTCCAATTTCTCTTGCTGCGCACAACCTGGACCAAACCTTTCACAGTCGTGCCTAACTGCTCCACGGCTCCCGGCAGCCATTAACCTATCACAATGGCTCATAACTATGCCAATCTTGCACCATGGCTCACAGCCATGCCGATCTTTCCATGTGGATCACACCAACCAAGCCTCAAAAAGGCACATGACAAAACACCTAATGATGGCGTAATAATTCTGGGAACAGCTCACTGCGCTTACACCCTTACGCGCGCACCACAAGTAGTTTGAAGTCTCAAGCAGATCGTCAAACAAGACTTCGCAGGCTAAGGATCATTTCAGTTGTCCAGCAACCCAACTTTCCTCAGCTGCACTCACGACAATGACTTCCATACTCTTCAGTGCGATAGGGTAAACCAATTCCCTGACACCTATATGGGTCTGCTCTCCAATGCGAGATGATAAACTAATTGCTCTCCAGTGCGAAAGGGTAAACTAATTTCTCGACACCAATTTAGGTTTTCTCTCCAGTGCGAGAGGATAAACTAATTGTTATCTAGTGCGAGAGGGTAAACTAATTCCCCAACACCCATATGGGTCTACTCTCCAATGCGAGAGGATAAACTAATTGCTCTCTAATGCGAAAGGGTAAACTAATTGTCCAACACCTATATGGGTAAGCTCTCTAGTGCGAGAATGCCATATAGCTCAAAAGATCAAATGTTTAAAGATCAACTAAGAAGCAAATGGTCAATGGGCAGCAGCCACTTTTGCACTCAACAGTTCGCTCATCTGACACTTCATCTTCAGCAACTCCAATCTTGGTAACTCTATCCTTAACTGCTCCATCTATGATAGCTAAGAAATCAAACTCAAGCAGTTTCTTCATTTTTGGCATGCAACCCAAACCATTGCTCATGCCACATCACTTCCTCAACCGATGCTAAGCCAATCCTTGGTTTCAATCAAGCTGAGTAGCACAAGCAATGACCCCTGCCACATCACCTCATTGGCCCATGCCAATCCGACTTCTGGCCCCTGCCAATCGAACTGTCGCACCACCCCGACGGCTGCCCCGCGACAGCACTATCCAAGAAGAAGACAAGAAAAATTAAATTTTTCTTACATCAGTGCGGCGTGGGAAAGACGAAGCAAGCAACGAAAGACGATCCATTGCACGTGCAAGATGTTGAAGATTGCTAGAGGAGGGGGAACAAATATCCTCTAAGCTTTCTCTCTCTCGTAGGGTAGAATAAATCGCTCTCCAAAGTTGATTTAACAACCCACTTAAGGTGGACTTAAATAGGCTTTGAGAGAAATTTATTTCCCTTTCCTAGAAGAATCTAATTTCATATTAAAGAAGGAATCTGCATCAAAATAGGAAGCAGTCTTAAGTTTCCTAGAGTAAGAAGATCTCTACACCTGCTGCCCTTTCTTACGAGCAAACCAGCAAGTGTGGGGGCATTTGTGGAGCCAAAAATAATCACAAGGCGACACATGGATTTTTGGGTCAAAAGAACAAAATTACCCTTGATGCACACTGGAATTCCTACGCGCGAGCAATGGACAATCATCACTCAATCAAGTCAAAAGTGCCCAAAATAGGTATTTATTCAAAACCTATTTCATCCATTTTCTCCACAAGGTAACCCCCAAAACATTTCTTTTTTAAATTATGTTAATTAGTTAATTATTGGATTTATTACCTAATTAATCTATTAATGGCTAATTAACTACAAAATTGCCACAAAGGGCCGGTCACCCTTCTCCAAAGGGGGCCGGCCATGCCCTATAAATACTACTCTAAAACTCTAAAAACCTAAGTTCTACAATCTTGTAAAATTCTCCAAACACTTTTTTCTCTAAATTCTAACTTTGGCATCGGAGGTTCTTCGGCCAAAGCCTCCCCCCCCCCCCCAAAAAAAAAAATCATCATGGGTGCGTGAGACTCTTGACCTTAACCTAAGGTGTTAATTATTTTGTAAGTGTAATTTTGTCCAAGAAGGAGAAGGCAAAAATTTGCATCCACACTTATCAGATGCACAACATGGCAATATGAAGGTTTCATCATAAAAATAAAATAATAATAATAATATTAATAATATTAATGTAATCGAAAGTAAAACCACTCAATATACCTATATGTCATAATTAAAAGGGTTTTAATCACAAATGGTCCCTGACATTGATCAAACACATCATTTTAGTCTCTGACATTGAAAATCAATAAAAATGGTCCCCGAGATTGTCCATCATCCATCATTTTGATCCTTCCATTAAAAACTCCGTTAAGTGTCCCAGAGCTCTTGGCCGGAAGTTTTCAAAGCTTTGTAACTCAATCGTTTCTTAACCAAATTCGACCCATAATATATCAAAATGAAGATAGGAAAGTGTAGAATAATATTATACCTATTTGGAAGCCCAATGGTTGCCGGAGATGGCCATAAAATAGCCTCAAATTTGACTAGTCTGAGGGAAAACTTGAAAACTCGCCGGAAATTGGGTAAACTTTAAACGTTCATAACTTCTTCAATACTCAATGAAATTAAGTGATTAAAAAAAATCATACTTCTCGATGAGATGAAGAGAATAATACCTTTTTCGACAGCTAATTCGCTGTGGTTTGGTCGAAAAACGGCTCAAAATTGGCTAACTCGAGACCAAGACAACCATTTTCGAGCCATTTTTCGGCCAATCCACGACGAGTTATCCATTGAAAAAGGTACCTTTCTCTTCGTCTCGTCGAGAAGTATGATTTTTGTTTTTGAATCACTTGATTTCGTTGAGTATTGAAGAAGTTATGAACGTTTAAAGTTTACCCAATTTCCGGCGAGTTTTCCAGTTTTCACTCGGACAGTCAACTTTGAGGCTATTTTGCGGCCATCTCCAGCAATCATTGGGCTTCCAAATAGGTATAATCTTATTCTACACTTTCCTATCTTCATTTTGATATATTATGGGTCGAATTTGGTTAAGAAACGATTGAGTTACGAAACTTTGAAAACTTCCGGCCAAGAGCTCCGGAACACTTAACGGAGTTTTTAACGGAATGACCAAAATGATGGATGGTGGACAATCTTAGGAACCATTTCTATTAATTTTCAATGTCAAAGACCAAAATGATGTGTTTGATCAATGCCAGGGACCAATTATGATTAAAACCCTAATTTAAAATAAAAAAATTGATTGTATGGATTATTTATTCATGAACGGACTTTTCTTGCGACGTGTACAGTATATGTGTATTTGCTAGACTTCTTGTTCTTTTATTGACGAGAAAGTGAAAACTTATTGCATAAACTGGTGGCTGGTGCAAGTACAACTAAGTTCCATAATACTCCCCCCCAGCCCCCAGCAATTGTCACACATTGACTCAAAAACAATCACAAAATATAAACATTAGCTACACGGTGCGGCTAAACTACCAATTTTATTATTATTTTTATCTAACATTGACTTAGTTAAATATGAATTGACTTAGTTAAATATGAAGTGATACACGGATACAATTATATTAACTGAACTCAATGTTGCACTTCGTCCTTTGAACGGTAAAGTCACATTATGTATTTTTAAATCAAATTTGGTGAGGAGGTCAAGCTTATTAAATATTTTATTTCTAGTGGAGTTGAAATTGAGTTTGTTGGGAAAGTTACGGTAAAAAAATTACAATAAAAAATAAAACGTTAATATCCTCTTTCAAGAAGCCCGTAGATAATTAGGTTGAGGCATAGATACATATTTACTTTCTTCATGAAGTGGTTTGACAAAGTTCACGATCCGGTGCAACAGTATATCTCTTGACTTGTCCTTCCAAAATATAACAACCCAACTAAATTGTTGTATGGACTCAAACCTATCTACACAACCAAAAGAGTACAAAGCTCCACCACAAAAGAGTAACCTTTTTGGCCAGTAAGAAAACAATGAAAGATGGAGCAGAGAGGATGGCCGTAGGAGAAGTGGGATTCTGTGATGATAGATTAAGCAAAATGATGGAAAAACGCTTTTACTTATTGGTCACCTCTTAGTTAAGGGTAATAAGCACAAAATATCAAAGATAAGTTACAAGAGAGATAAAATGAAAAGCTAAGGTCATCTTCAGTGGAGAGGCTAAAGGTCTAAAAGTAAAAAAATGGCTTGATTTGTCAAAAAATGTCTTCAATCGAAGACTGAGCTACAACTTGACAAAACCCACCATGCCATTTTTGGCCAACGGGCACTAGGTTGGCCAAATATAGCCTCCTTTTAACCCTTTTTTTGGCCCAACTACTCAGTTACAATAATTGATTCAAATTCAATGGCTAGAATTAAAAACATCCAACGGTAGTTTATCTAAATGAACTAATAAATTAAAGTATAAACTTAAAACTAATAAACTATTGAGGGGTTATATTTAGCTCTTTCGGTTAGAGATTGTATATGAGTATGAACTGACACTGGTTATTTAAAAACAATGTTTTACAGAGTTATAATTTTAGACAGAGCTATATTTAGCCCTTTCAATTGGAAATGGCATGAGAGACTCTATCTGAATTTTCCAATAACAATGATGATTAACCTAATATTGAAAATGCTACAAGTGGTCATAGTCGCATTTAGCTGTGAAGAGAGCCTTTTATAAAACACTAATACAGAATATTAAAAAAAAAGTTTGAAAAATATGAATTTGAAAAAAAAAGTTACTAGAACAATTTGCTTTTCGCTTTGCATTCCAATTATTCTCCTTCCAATTTGGATAAATTTACTACATCACATTGGCTGTATAAAAAAAAATTAAAAAATTAAAAAAAAACTCAAAACCAAATTGAAAACAAAATAAACAAAATACAATAATCGGAGGTATTTGATCTGTGAATTCAAAATATAAACTTGTTTCTTTTTTGAAATCAACCCTTGCAACAGAGACGCAGATACTTTTAAAATGTATTTAACATGGAAAATGGACGGTGGAAGCGCGGGTTTCTCAGAGAAGCAAGCAGTCAAAAGGTCAGCAAATCAGCCCGCCTCTGCGGACACTGTAATTATATATCGTATTGGATCAAACAAATCCAACGGCTCCACGTGAACCAGAATGGGTCCTACCCAATTCAGATCCCGCCACGTACTCTTTCCGAGTATCCGCTGGGGCGCGCCCCAGTTGCCTGTGAGATTAATGACGTCCAAGGTTCACTGTATGTTCCCCTCACTCGTTTTTGCTTATATCGGCTGGACTAGTGGCTTCAACAATATATAAGCTTCCAGGTTACAACAAGCTCCTCCTAATTTCCAAAGTCTCCTCCTTATTTCCAAAGTCTCTCCCTTAATTTGCTCTCTATTTCTTGCTTTTCATGCTTCCTTGGATTTTGGGTGTTGCGGCTTTGGCTTCTTTTTAGAGAGAGAGAAGAGAGGATGAAGAGGTGTAACAGTGAGTCTTCCTCCAAACCGGACAGGAAGACAGTGGAGAGAAACAGAAGAATTCACATGAAAAGTCTCTGCTTCAAGCTTGCTTCACTTGTTCCTTCCCAACACTTTAAAACCACCAACTCCAAGGTATACACATATAGTCATCACCCTCTCTAACTAGCTTTGAAAGATCAGTATCCCTTTACTTCAGAATGGAAAAATGATTCGCCGTATCATTTATGACATGTTATGTTGTAAGACGATCAATCTGAATCATTCAATAATCTAATGATGCAACATATCAAATATCTGGGATGAGAGAACGTTGATCCTTAATTAAATATATTTCAATAGAAATCAAATTTTATTATTGGCTTTACTAATTGCAATATTCCTTTCCCCTATTGATCAGGATACCATGTCACAGCAAAATCAGCTTGATACTGCGGCATCCTATATAAAGAAACTGAGAGAGAGAATCGAGACTCTGAAAGAGAGGAAGGAGAAAGCAATGAGCTCACAATTAGGCAGTTCTAAGTCTGACATTGGCTCTATTGACCCAGAAAAAACCGCGATGATGGGCTCAAGATTGCCAGTTATTGAATTAAGAGACTCGGGTTCAAGCATAGAAGTGATGCTGATCAGTGGGTTGAATAAGAACTTTATGTTTCATGAAGTCATCAGTATTCTTGAGGAAGAAGGAGCTGAAGTTGTCAGTGCTAGCTTTACCACCATAGGAGATAAAGTTTTCCACTCGGTGCATGCTCAGGTACTAAAACATTTATCCGAGAAGCTAATATCGTCTAACCCTTTATTTTAACCTTAAAAAAAATACTAAAACAATTAAGGTCATTTATGAAACGGAGTTAATTAATTTTATTTTGGTGATGATTCTTTGTAGGTCAAAATTTCTAGAGTTGGAGTAGATACTCCAACGGTACTGCAGAGATTACAGGATTTGATGTAGCTAGCTAGCCAGCCAGCTTTACCTTTTGAAAACTGAAAATTTATAAATAATGTTTTAGCAACTGCATCATGAAAGAGCTCCGAAAGGAGAGAGATGCTTAATTAGGATAAACTGATGTTCCCAGTGCTGGGCAAGCCATTGAGCTAATGGTCAACAAATCAATTATATACAGATGTCTGGAGTTAACATTTTGTTTATTGTTTTTCCCCTTTCTACATCGGTCTCAAAGTATTGATTCTTAACCATCTTTATAAAAAAAAATTAGAAAAATTCATGTTTATATACAAGATTACACATAAAGGGTGTTGAATTCTTAATATTATGTTTTTACACATATTCATCCTCATGAAATCATTCAGAAGAGAGATTTCAAGAAATGACAGATATATTCACTTTATCAGTAATCGAACTGGATCTGGTGTATCATAAGAGATTTGCCTTTTCTATTGGATTTGATGAAAAAACAATTCTTGAATGAGGTATATATTCAACTCCAGGGTCCAGTCGCGATGAGTGGGGCTCATGCCATAACATAATCGGCAGATTCAAGATGTACTCTTACAAGTAAAGGGGGTTTGGAAAAATATTGGTTGTGTTTTGGAAGGTTATGAATCGAGTGACAAGTTCAATCCCAATAAGGATTTTTTTTTTTATAGACATGAAATAAGGGTTAAATGATCATAAACAAGTTTCAAACTCGCATCTATATATAGAGTCATTGCCTTACATTGATACAGGAAGTGAAGGTTAAGGTTTTCATGGGGAGGAACGTCGGTTTGGAGAGAAGAAAGAAAAGCTAGGGTTTTAGAGTTGTGCGGCAGAGGGCAAACCTATACCATGTAGAATTATGTGTTCTCATGTAATTTTGTTGCAAACGTCCATTTTATATAATTACAGCAAGACTAGATTTAGTAGCTAGGATTCTAGCAGTGATACGTAAGTGAAGCTTAATTAAATAACAAGTCTTATATAAAAAGAGAGATTATATTCACACATCCCAAATTACTTCTCCCACACCCTTTTAATTTTTTAATATTTTTTACACAACACTAACACTTGATAGAAAAATATTTAAAAATTAAAAGGGTGTGGGAAAAGTAATTTGGGGTGTGTGAATATAATCTCCCATATAAAAATCTTTAAATTATAGACTTTTCTAACAAGAAGCGAATCGACTGAGAGAGAAACGAACATAGGACTTCAAATGCCGAGGTAACTACTTATAATATATATATATATATATATGGGGGCGGATCCGTGGCACCATGTTTTTTACACAATTTTTGACACAAGTATCTAACTATTAGATTAGTCCACCTTTAATGGTTGGGATGATAGGTTGACAATATGGCAATTAATTTTATTTCTATTTTCTGAAAAATACATATTAAATATAAATAAAACTTTACAATTATAATTTTCTTTCTCTCTCATCTATCTTAATAGACTTTCACCAAATTGGCATAGTCTAATAATCATCTTTGATTTCTCACTGTCATCTAATCCTATTTTTGGGGAAAATATTTTAATCAAATCTCCCCCTCTCATTTATTTCTAATAATTGGCGAAGAACAAGAACAAAAACCCTAATTACGTTTCTCCTTCTTCCTATGCAAATCTAATAAACTTTTCTTTTTCATCATCACTCAATTCATTTCTAATCTATTCTCGTTCAAAATGGCAGAGAGCGTGGCAAATTTTGCATCATAGTATGTGAGATATTATCCTTCTTTCTACCCCAATATCTCACAGAAAATTCTTATTTTACATTTTGATTAAAAAAAATCAAATTTCTCTCTCATAAAGCTTGACGGAAATCAAATTTGTGAAGCCTCAATAACGTTAATAAAACACAACTAATTTCAAAACATTGTTGGCATAAACTTTAACAAAATACACCCAATTTTCCAAACGATGAAAACTGCAACAAAATAGCACAATTAAGTGACTAATCTATCCTACAAAGTTTAAACATCATCACTCTCCAAATATTCTTGGTCATCACTCTCCACATATTCGCCCAAGTCTTCTTGTTCCTCATTCCCTAATAGATTACAAAATTAAAAAAAAATTATACATAAATAGGTAACTGAATATTGGAAAATATCAATAAAAAAGTTAATTCGACTTACATTCATTAGTTGATTCGATCATTCTTCTTTTCGGATTTGATGGACAATTTCTTGTGTCATGTCGTACTAACTTATTGCATGAATGACATTTTCTTTTCTTCTTTTGTTGAGCCAACTCAATACCACTTTTCATCCTTTTCGAACTGCTAATATTGTCCTTCTTTTTAGACGTTTGTGAGATATTGGGGTCCAAAAGTAGCAGTAGAGAGTCACCTTTTGTTGAGGAAGCAACATTTACATCTTGACAAGAATTTTCCGCCAACCTTCTTTTCAAACTACTAATATTATCCTTCTTTCTACCCTTAGTTTGTGAGATATATGGGTCCAACAGTACCGGTACAGAAGAATCAATATTAGTACATGTGTACCCTTTGTTGAAGAAGCAATGGTTGCATCTTGACAAGCATATTCCGACAGCTTTTTGGATAGTTCATCTATAGCTTCCATGAAAATTGTGTATGCCTCATTTGAAGAAGCTGTAGTATAAGCCAACTTAGTTGCTTGATGACACATATGACTAAGTCTCAAAGCTTTTGATTCTTCTTTACCATGATCTGTCACTAAACTTTTAAAATCCATTATCCTAAATTTGTTTGCTTCTTGCTTCCATCTTGGCAAAATAAAATGTTCAGGTATTGTATCAACATCCAAGCGGACAAATAATTTCAACAAGTGTCTGCAAAGTATTCCAACAAACTCAAAATTTTGGCATTCACACGTACCTTCGTGTGTTTGCACATTTAGCTTCACCACAAACTCTTCTTGCTCTCCGAGTTTTGATTTCACTACGTATGTGTGATATTCGTTGTCACGTGGCATTTCTTCAACTTGGTACCGATTGACTTTACTCCATTCATCCTTGAATTTATTGAATACATTTCTAGTAGACAAACTTGCTGCATGCTGCAAAAGAAATTCTCCTTCATTGACAATGCGATATTTGTGTTCCGATTCAAAATCTTCATCACTTTCTCTTTCCATAATCTTCTTCAATGCTTGTTCATATTTGACGACGAACTCTCTAAGATTTGTTGTTGGTGTGACAAATCCATCAAAAAAAGAATTAATACCCTTACTACGTCCAGTAGTATTCATTCCTGCAAAAAATATTCTACGATTATAAACAGGAACCCAAGAAGAACGCATCTCATATAAACTTTTTAGCCACTCATCATTCTCCAACCCATATTCTTTCATCAAGGCCTTCCACTTTACTTCAAAATCATCAATCTTATATGTCTTTCGAGTACATTTTTTCATCTCAATCTTGAACTTGGACTTCTTGAAGTACACATGTGATAACTTTTCAGCAAACTTCTTCTTGATATGCCATAGGCATAATCGATGATGAGTGTTTGGAAAAACCTTGGCAATTGCTCCTTTCATTGCCAAATCTTGGTCAGTAATAATTGTAATCGGATGACGTCCTCCCATTGCTTCAAGCCATGTCTTAAACAACCATAAAAAGGTAACTTTTGTCTCATCTTGTAAAAGTGCACATCCAAACTGTATTGACTGCCAGTGGTGGTTTACTTCAGTGAATGGTGCAAAAGGCATATCATACTTGTTTGTCCTGTAGGTTGTATCGAATGTAACAACATCACTGAAATAGTGATAAGCCATGCGGGACCGAGCATCCACCCAAAAGAAATTAGTTGCTCTTCCGTTTTCATCACATTAGATTGCATAAAAAAATGAGGATTTTCAGCTTGCTTTTTCCTGAAATAAGTAAGCACTGACTGAGCATCACCTTCGCCTAGCTGTCTATGTTGGGCATTTCTCAAGTGATTATAGCAATCTCTTTTGTTAAAGCCAATATGTGTGCCACCAAAAATTGAAGAAACTTTTGCAATTGGCAAATTTTCTTCATGAAATGTTTCAATGAGAACTCTAGCAGCTTTGGGCATAACTTTATTTGACTTCATTTTCATTCTTCTTTCTGGTGTAACTGGTTTGTGGTTGTGAACGTCTTTGAACACTGAAATTTTCCATTTGTTTGACCATCTATCATGTACGATTCGCATACTTGCTTTACACCCACATTTCATTGTAGAACAGTTCTTATTCATTTTCTTCATATTCTCAATCTCACATGTTTCCTTATCTTCTTCTAAAGTCTCATGTACTGTATTTCTCGAGACATGTTTCCCTTGATGTGCACAAACAAATTGTCTACTTGTTATATCGTCTGAACGGCTTCTTGTCTTGGATGAAGATCGAGTTCGAATCCAAAATCCCTCTTGTCGGCCATAATCTTGATAATAGTTTCTAGCCTCTTCCATTGTGTCAAAAAGCATCCCTACATATGGAGTTTTCAAGCCTTTTGAATTCTCATTTGGAATACATGTTTCATCATTCTCGACTTGAATTGTGTATTGTACCTATTAACGTATATTAATCATGCTTAATGATCCAAGTTAAAAAATACATGATAAATATATGCTTAATGAACTACGGACATGAACACTGATTAGAAAAAGCAACTACAAACTTTTATAAAAATAAATACTAAGGGATATTAAATTGAGTACACACTGGAGACACGGAGGGAGAGTTTGACGCAAAATCTGCCACGCTCTCAGACATGGAAGGAGAGTTTGCATAGGAAGAAGGTAAAACGTAATTAGGGTTTTTCTTCTTGTTCTTCACCGATTGTTAGAAATAAATGAAAGAGGAAGATTTGATTAAAATACTTTCCCCAAAAATAGGATTAGATGACAGCTAGATATAATTGTAAAGTTTTATTTATATTTAATATGTATTTTTCGGAAAATAGAAATAAAATTAATTGCCTTATAGTCAACCTATCATCTCAACCATTAAAGGTGGACTAATCTAATGGTTAGATACTTGTGTCAATATGTATAGAGAGAGAGAGAGAGAGAGAGAGAGAGAGAGAGAGAGAGATCCTCATTATTTTTTTTTTAAATGGGGACACGTTTCCCATCATTGGATTTAACTTTAATGAAATTGTGTAGTTGAGATTGTGTGACCTGTGTTTTAATCTCAATCACACAATTTAATTAAAGTCAATCTAACGGTGGGGAGCGTGTTCCCATTTTTTTGAAAAAATGAGAATACCTCTCCTTAAAGGCCATATATATATATATATATATATATATATATATATATATATATATATATATATATACCCCTTGCAACCCCATATAATGCTCGAAAACTATATTAATAACATAACTTTTTTTTTCTAGTCATATAGTTTATGTAAAACTAATCAGTGTTAATGTACTAAACGTATGAAACGGAGTTTATTCCCTGTCTACCATTAGGTTAACAAGTTTTTGTACAACTATTTTAGTATCGTGTATATATATATATATATATATATATATATATAACCCCCTTGCAACCCCATATAATGCTCGAAAACTATATTAATAACATAACTATTTTTTTCTAGTAATATAGTTTATGTAAAACTAATCAGTGTTAATGTACTAAACGTATGAAACGGAGTTTATTCCTGTCTACCATTAGGTTAACAAGTTTTTGTACAACTATTTTAGTATCGTGTATATATATATATATATATATATAATCCCCTTGCAACCCCATATAATGCTCGAAAACTATATTAATAACATAACTATTTTTTTCTAGTAATATAGTTTATGTAAAACTAATCAGTGTTAATGTACTAAACGTATGAAACGGAGTTTATTCCCTGTCTACCATTAGGTTAACAAGTTTTTGTACAACTATTTTAGTATCATATATGGGGATACATCTGTGGCACCACATTTTTTACGCAAAATTGGACACAAGTCTTAAAACTATTAGATTATCCCATTATCAATGGTTAAGACTTAGTCTGATAGCTAATTTGTTATTATTAAGTTCCCTTCATAAGAAATTATTTTTACTTTTTTTAACTTATATACAAAATAACAATTAAAATGCACAGTAATCAATCAAGCCTCGTATGGTACGAATTTAAAAGGTTAATCAAGTAAGAAAACATGTAGGCCAAGGAAGAACATGCTCTCCCCTACGCAGGCACTCCTTCATATTGGATTTTCAAAGTTGTTCCGTCTCTTTTCCTTGTTCACATTGAGTGAACGAACCTAAATTTTCTAAACAAATTGACTAAGTTCCAAATACAAAAGATTCATTGCTCTTCCGTAGTTTTAATCCGGGTAATTTGGAAACTAATAGGGTTCCTCTTGTTCGACATGAGTATCAAAAAAACAAAATTATTCTATCAGCCAACGTTATTTCTTCCCTTCCTTGTTATTTATCTCTGGTGTAATTTCATTGGTCCAAATTTTACTTTTTTTAATTGAAGCCTCACCTTCAAGTGATGTTAAAATACCTCCAATATTTAAAATTAAAATCAAAAATCAAAAACAAAAACCTCCCACTCTCCCCACATTCTCTCTCGCCCTCTCTCCTTCTCATTTTCTAAAAAAATGTGTTCATATCATACACACAGTGTGTAGGCTATTGCTAGTAGTTGTTTATATTGATGAGATTTTAAATAAAAACTCAAAATTTGTGAGATTAAAAATATTAAAATATAAGTTATACTATTGTGTGTGTGCGCGTGTCTATATATATATATATAGATATATAAACATGGGTACATTCTTCAAAACCACACAAAAAAGTAATAGATATTAGTCTTAATAACATTAGTAAATATCTTCAATTAAACTTGACATGAATACATTCCCAAATCAAAAGAAACATATGTACCCATATAAGTTTAAAAATGGATTTAAAAAATTGAATTGATTTTATATTAAAAAAGGGTACATTTTATATATATATATATATATATATATATATATATATATATATATATATATATATATAAAGGGCCGGTCCAGAGATTTTTGAGGCCTGGGCCGACGCCAAAAAAAGTGCCCTAACTTCATATAAGAAAATTATTTATTTTTACACGTAAGACATCGATAAAACTATACTTAGAAAATCACTTCAAACTCAATAATTTAGAAACACATAAAGACTAATTTATTTTGTATCGAGAGAAGGAAACCAAAAAACTCCGGACTTACAAGTAGATAGATGATGAGTTTTGTTTTCCATCTGAACTTTGAAAGTTTTTTTGTATAAATTGTGAGGTTTTATTTATTTATTTACTAACCTTTTCAATATGGGACTAAAAAAATAATGATGTTTTCGATTCTGTAATTGATATGTATTAGTAATGAATGGGTACTAAATTAAACTTTTTGATGACACATCATATGATTTGCAAATTTGCTCTAAAATTTTGATTTACGTATCACTATTTGTTGAAGATTAGACTTGAATTAAAACGAATATTTAAAAATAACAACCCGCATAGCTACTACCTAGTAACTACAAATAAATTAACAACCAAACAAAAATTTGTAAAAATTGAAAAGAATAAACATGCACATAGCATTTCGAACTTAGGACCTCTTGTTAATTTTAAACAACAAAAATCATTGCTTCTAATTAAACTTCTTGATCATTTAACCAAATTTTATAAATTTATACTCTTCTAAAAAGACATTTGTAAAAACGGGAAAGTAAATAAGCACATGTGGTGTTTTGAACCAAAGACCTCCTAATTATTTTCAAATGGCAAACCACCACTTCTAGTTAAATTTCTATGTCATTGAACCAAATTTTTATAAATTTATACTCTTATAAAAACATATATAAATACACCACCCTAATAATTTTAGTGCCTCTAATTTTTTTTAGGCCTCAGACGATCGCCCTGCCCTCACTGAGCCTAGTCCGGCCCTATATATATATAACAAATTGGTATATTTAAGAATGTGTACATTTCTTTTCAAAAAAAAGAATGGGTACATTTAAAGATTAAAAAAGGTGTGAGTATTAAAATTCTAAATCAACTATTAATTTTTATTTTAAAAAAATTATGTAACTGACATGTAAATTCATCATTACATTAATGTTAGGGACTTGGATCAAAGTCTGAAAACTAATAAGGTTTCAGTCAATGAATATTAGTAACTAGAGATCGGATACTAATTTTTCTTAAATATAATAATATATAGTTATGTTTTAGTAAGACATACTTATAATCAGTCTTCTATGTAGTTAAAAAAATTCTGTCATATTGTTGTTTTCACTTCGATTTATCTTCTAGTTACGATTCGGCACGGATCTACTTTGTAATCCTATACCTAAGAAGACTAACTGTTGTACAATCAACCATATATAACATACCTTCCACGATCCCAATTACTCACGTTACTCACCAATGCATATGTATCAGAAAATTTTGAATATATTATAGTGATGATGAGGGATACCGATACTCGAGTTCGCACACAGAGACTGCAGAAAGCTAGGTGCGGGTTTATAAAAAGTACGGCTGACTTTCAAGGACCACTCGTGCGGCCGAATGCATGAATACTTAGTCTTTAAGGGGAACGGAAGAGTCAAATCCTATGTCGAAAATTAATTTTGGAATTGAGCGTCAAACGTCAAACCAGCTAACATGCTTTAAGGTTTGGATACTAGTATTATATGTATTTTAGGGATTCCGCCTATTCCTCACAAGGTCTCTACTTTTCTTTTCGTGTTATGATATCATCCTTGAGACTTTGGGATTAAACTTTTTACAAATAGTTTGTCTAGAAGAAATTTTGGTACTGTCACGTATTGGGGGGATCGGTTTTTTTGCCTATTTATGTCACGATACTAGCCATCGAATTTATTTTTTTTCACAGAACTTTATGTCATTATTATTAGGGGTTGACATTGTCTTTGACTAAAAAGTGACTCTTCTACTATTATTTTCGTTTTTCTATTCGAATGATCTTGATCCTCGTTGTCTTTTTCTTCTCACATATTTCGATATGGAAATGTTTTAGCCAATAGTTTTGTTAACATAAGCATGTCTTCTACTAATTTGGTTTGGCACAATTCTCGGTTGTCCGTACTGCTTTGTTTACAGATTTTGTGTGCTTGCATGGATTCCGCTTTACAAACTAATGCATATCCAATAATGATGTATTTATTTTTTTCTTTATGGGTTTTGGCTTCATCACCCCCTTGCATTTATTCTTTATCGCTCTTTATTATTTCATAAAATTATATAAATACGGGACAAGGGGTCAGTTTATTGTAGAGTTAGTTCTTTATAAACTCTCTGAGCAAGAAAGAAGTAACCTAATTTACAAGTGATGGCTAAATTCCGGGGTCTTAATTCTTTTTTATCGTCATGTGCGGGTGCCTTATATGTAGCTCACTTCCTGAATCCTTATCCTCCTTTTACTAAAAAACAACTATCACGCTTAGCTTCGTGATCTTTTCAGCTGACAGATGCATGTGAATTTGTTATATAAACATTAGATGGAGCGCACACAATATGCGTGTCTAAAATTTTCTTTCGGTTGAAATATTTGTGTGCAATATAAAATGAGAATATAAAAGAAAAGAACAAAAAAATCGTTGAAAATTGAAGTTACGTGAGAAAAATGTAGACGGTGGAGGACAGAAGGTTGAAAAGTAAGATGGCTTGAATTTACTATCTTTGTTATTTCACTATGGGCAGAAAGTTGAAAAGTAAGATGGCTTGAATTTACCATCTTTGTTATTTCACTATCTTTTAGTTGATAAAGAGTATTTGTTTTTAGTAATAGTGTGTGTATATACATTTGTGTTGGGGATGGCTCTTGGATTAACAATGAGTGACATCACGTTACAGATTGAGACGTACGGTTGGCTCTTGGTTTCACAGCTGGGCGGAGACTAAAATTCAGTTTTAAACGACCAAGAAAATTAGATTGGTACTTGACTACTGTGATTCACATGGTGATCAAACATTGCATAATTTCCAACCTAATAATCGCTGTGCGTGTGTGCTATATGCATAATTTCAAACAAAACAAAACAAGTTTAATTCTTGCAGCCTGACTGACTCAAAAATAACTTATGCGACGACATAAATTTTGAAGAGAACATTAATCCAAGTATATCTGTGCAAAAAAATATAAATCCCAAAGTTAGATCGTCTTTGAGTACTGCGGTGTCGTCATATTCCATTAGTCAAACCTAATCAGAGGTGAGGGAATACAACATTACGACGAGGATTTGAAGCTTTTGATTTATTTAAAGAGCTATGGTCAACCTTCTCATGGCAATGACTTGGACTTTTAATCACATTGACTTGGACTTTTAATCACATTTCGATAAGGAGATTCTCTCGTAAAACGATTTTTTATGAACTCTTTACCACTTTATGTTTTTTGAATAACTTTTGTGCCAATATTATAAAATATTGTGAAAAAAAATATAATGTGATGGAGAGTCCATAAAGAGTTCCATTTTTATGAGAATCTCTTTAAGATTCCTCTTGCTTACATAAGATGAAAACTAAATTATTATTCTTTTTTTATACACTTGTGTTCATTAACACATGGATATCGAATTCATTCAAATTCCTAACTTTTTATGTATTTAACAACAAAACAATTGAAAACGAACAGACTAAATGTATGTTTCAGCTTTAAATTCGTAATACAATACTAAAAAAAAAAAAAAAAAAAATCAAGAATCAGATCGAGTAGCTCGAGAGAACTAATTGATCTCATTTACAAATTTTTGCCCTTGTGCGACGGGTATACTTGGGGCTCCAAGTTTCTTGGCTAAAGGGGATATTCATTTATTAGATGCGTTGGGTCTAAGATAAACCTTAACAAGAAAGGCACCATGCATTCACATACAAGCTCAACATATTTATTTCTTGACTTGCTTAGAAAACGACATTGTTGCCTCTTGGCCGTTGCCATGTGCTCAACGTTAGACAACATTACATAATGTATACCATTCACATTATAATGCGAAGTTCATTTTGTCTATACGTTGGAAGCACTACGTTCGATATTATTAGAGTCTCACAAAAGTATGGAAGTCTTGTGTGTAATGAGTCAATTTGTAACTCATTTAAGGGCTATTTGGTGGGTTGGCTGGGATAGATTGTGAGTAATTATAATGGGTTTGAGTCAAGTCCTTTGTTTGTTGCGTTAAAATGTAAGCTGGACATGATTGTAAATGATGGGTTATGAATTCACAATAGAGTGAGTTATCTAATATGTTCTTAAACACGAGTTACAGATCTTGTTTTACATGTTTTCGCCAATACAATTGTATTCTTAAGACCCAATCTCATCCAACCCACCAAATAAACGCTTAAGATATGTGTAACTAGCTAGGGACGAACCACAATGTACCCACCTACCTCAATTCTTCAAACCACCTCAATTCTCATTTCTCATCTTAGTTTCATCCTCGGAATGTAATTAGGATTAAGTTACTCGTGAGTAACAACTAACACTGCACTTAGTGCGGTGCGAATTAAGCTTAAGTGGATTGTGAAGAGGCCTAACTAGCTAGAGGGTGCATGTCAATTTGAAGTAGCTTCTTGGATGGTTCAGTGTGTAGTAGCAAATCCGTGGTCGGCGGAGATATGCATGCACATTATCATTAATGAGAACACAAAGCCAATAACAAATATATCTACATAAGATAATACGGTTCCTTTTGGAGACATCATCATTCAATACCATGTCACGGTTGACGTTCTTTGGACGTATCTCTTCAATCTAGGCTTGGTCTATCTCTGCTTTTTAGATCAAAAATCACCACCTATACATTAATTATATGTGCCTCATAAAATTTAATTTTTTTAAGTGACTCAGATCACGAAATAATACATCACGTCTTATTAGTGTCTAACCATTTATATAATGACTCATAAGGTAACAGTCTGTATTCTGACACACTAAAAGATCTCTTGACAGAATTAGTGTTGCTAATAACAAGCTTTCTCTCTCTGGGAAATGCTTCATCACATTATAATTATGCATGATTAAATATTTAGTCATTGGAGACACTAGTTTTACAGTCTAGCGGTATATATAAACTGCGAGTTAAATTCCATGAACTGTGAATTTGAAATTTTATTATGACCGATCTATCCTGTGAATTAACTCAAATTCCGGTGTCGTTCCATCATAAACTTTAGAAATAATAATATAAATTACTTCTTTGCAACCTAATGGGCTGGGCTGAGTCAATCTATGGACATCCGATTCATTGCTTGTGCTGCTACGTCGACCCTAAAGTCGGGCAAGGTCTACAATGAGGCCCAGTCCCACTTTAGACGAGAATTAGTTCACTTGCTATTTTTTATTTATTTAACAATGAAATAATGACATCTAACAAAGCTCTTAAGGCACATAATCTAACCACTTGTTTAGCGGTATTCAAATTCTACTTTGTTGTATGCTGTTTTTAGTTGAAAACTCATAAACTACTATTGTTAATTCAAAAACAAAACCGAGACCTCGCATGTATTTTTGTATCACCTGATCCGCTCTTGTCGCATACAACCGATCCTATGCCAGAACCTTTCTTATTTAGGACATTGTTTTGATCATGTTTGGCATTTAGTTTTTGGATTAGTATCAATTGGCGATGGTGGTGGTCCAACTACGAAGAGTTCGTGAACATATTGTACACTTTCAATCCAACTTTTATACGTTTTTTGGATTCTGATATTTGTACCTTCCAAAGTGAAAAAGTCAAAACAAACACGAAGTAAACGATGCATAATTTGATAAATCAATCTGAAGACTGAAGACGAACAAGCAAGTTGGTTCGAGTTCGCCAATTTAAAGATTAGTTTGTAGAAACTTCAAACTTTCACTTTCATATTTTTTCTCTATTTCTTTTTTGGTGATGTGCTGTATTGAGTAGTCGGAGCTCAAACGTCAAAATCAACTCTTTATTTGTTATTTTTAAAATCAATAAATTTAACTTCATACGATTTTTGTTAAAAAAATTTTAAATACACCCAAATTACTATATCCCATGATTATTTATCTTCTTTTTACTATCAAAGCCGCTCTAGCTCTTTATTGTAGAGCAAATCCTAACCAATGAATTTATATACACATCGATTTTTTTTTTATATAAAAAGATAGACAACTAATAACAAACTACAATTATCCATCTATTCTATCAAAAGTAATATTTTTCAATCAACGTGTATTTGATTGAAAAATATTTTTTTTTATTAATGGAACATGAAATTAATGTTTTAGACGCTTCACCTGAGTTTAAGAATTCATATTTTTTTTTCATTGTTATAGTAATTTCAATGCAAATTAATTAGTATCTTAATAGATATTCGCGATTGGGCCGCCTTCTATATTCTAATCCAATTTTCTAGCGTTGTCAATAAGAAAAATAAGAAATCCAATTTAATCACCCGAAGAAGAAAGGGGAGGAGAAAAGGATTCAAGGAATTTTTAATAAAATAATAAGAGTTGTGGTTACGTACTTTGGTACATTTAAAAAAGGGTGTGCTATCCACACACCTCTTTTTACTTCTTATACACTCCTGTTAATTTCTGTCCGTTAGATTTTTTTCAATTCATCCGATCGGCCCGCCGAAATCTAAAAATGTGTGAGAGAAGTAAAAATGTGTGTGTGGATATCACACCATATTTAAAAAATTTATGGATTTATTACATACTTTGGTAATAGTGTGACCAGTAAGCCATAAAATTACAAGTTTGATGAGTTAAAGAATCAACATCCTTTGTACCTAGTCTTTTCTTTATAAACTTGTTAGCTAATTTAGTTATGAAAAATAGCATGTACCTGTTTTTTATTGTGATGTAACATATGCTATTTGAAGTTGTGACCTCAAAATAATTTCTTTTAAATTCGAGTTTGAATTTAGTTTTAAATTTTTTAAAGATTAAAGTACTATTTTAACAAATAATATCAAGAAAAGATATTCAAGCCTGCACTTGAATTACAAATTTTTTTGCGAAGATTAGAGTAGTTTAATTATGTCACATCCCAGTACGCATATTAAGATATTGTCTGCTTTGGGTCCGGCTTGCATGATTTTGTTCTTGGGTTCTTGGACCTTCCCAGGGGGTCACCCATCCTGAGACTGCTCTCGTCCAAACTTGCTTAACTTCGAAGTTCTTATGAGATCCCAAACCAATGAGTTCTCAAAACGCGTCTTGCTATATGGAGGTGGGCATGTACATATAAGACATAGAAAATCATCTCCCTTGAGCGACGTGGAATCTTACAAATTATCACTTTGCCACTATATAAAAAAATAAAAGTTGAAAGGCATATATGTAGCATTGTTGAAAATGCTGGTGGGTAGTGAATGCCCACAATACTTTGGCAGAAGTTTTCAATGCCCATGCCAATTGAAATTGACTTTGGAGATGCAGAAGATTATATTTTCCATAAGGGTGCTGTAAATTTTCAATGTAAAGTTAATGCATCAGTATCGGAGCTGCTCTATAAAAAGAGCGCTCCGTATGCTTTCAATACACACAGTAAATCAAAAAGAAAGAAAGATCCATAACATCATCTATTCATCCCTCCTTTATTTCTTATACTTTTGAGTTATCATTACAGTGTGATATTTTACCTCTACTTCGCTCCACTCACTAAAAATGTTATCTCTTTAACTTTTACATATTTATAACACGTTATCAGCATAACTTTCTAAATATAACCATTCATCATTTCTCTTCACCGAAAAGAAGAAAAAAAAGTTTCCTTTAAGGATTTTACTGTTCATCTTCTTCATCTGCCTCAACTGCGCGATCTACCTTCGTGAAAAGCTATTTGCACCATGTTTGGTCATAGTTCTCAACCTAGTAATAACATATATCTTTGATTTCTTGTTTGGTTGAGATATTGATTACTCACCCAGTGTTATGTGATGATTTTACTGCAATCCAAGATGATGCAATATAATCGCCCATCTTGAACTGCAAATTTGATCTTACTGCAATCCAAGATGGTGCAGTATCATCGCTCATCTTGGACTGCAGATCTGTTTTTATTGCAAGTTTTAGATGGAGCGATATAATCGCCCACCCTACCCTGCATATTTAATTTTGCTTGCTGTTTAATTTCATTGCAATTTTAGGTGGAGCGATATAATCGCCCACCCCTGCTTTGCGTATTTCAATTTTCCTACTACTGGAGTGGTGCGGAATAATCGCCCATCCTATGTTATGAGAATGGTGTGTTACAATCGCCCTCCTCATTCATCATGTAAATCTCGAGCCAGAAGTTTCAAGTGCTTATCATTTTGGCTTGAAGATCAAAATGAAAAATTTGTAAGAACCAGAAGTTCTAACATTATATTTCTTCAGGAATACATATTATTGCAAGTTTTTACACATCTCATTTTCTTTCAGAAAAGAAAATGGCGAACTTGGCAAAACTTTATTTTGCTACCCTGGACATTACCGGGAAGAATTACCTTACTTGGATACTGGATACCAAGATCTATCTAGAAGCAAGGAATTTTGGAGATACCATCAGGGAAGAGAACAGCTCATCCTCTCAAGATCGGGCGAAGGCCATGATCTTTATTCGTCGTCTTGATGAGGCATTAAAGAGCGAGTACTTAATGGTTGAAGATCCGTTAGCTCTCTGGAAGGCCTTAAGAAACAGATAAAATCACCAAATAACGGTGATTTTTCCAAGAGCTCGCTATGAGTAGACTCACCTAAGGATCCAAAATTTCAAGTAAGTGGTTGAGTACAATTCTGCGTTATTCAGAATTACCTCTTAGATGAAACTCTGTGGGGATACCATTACTGAGGAAGATATGATGGAAAAGACTTTCAGCACATTTCATGCCTCTAATATGCTCATGCAGGAGCAGTATAAAGCGCAAGGCTTCACTGAGTACAACCAACTGATATCTGTGCTCTTGGTAGCTAAATAGAATAATGAGCTCCTGATGAAAAATCATCAGTCCCGACCCACTGGATCTGCACCATTCCCAGAAGTGAATGCTGCTTCCCTCGAAGTGAATGCCACATCCTCTGGTGGCGATAATCATAAACGAGGACGTAGCCACAGGCGAGGTCGGTGGAACAGGAAAGGCAAGAACCATGGTGGTTAGTTTCACAACCAGGTGCTGAGGTATAATTCATGCTCGAGTTTTAAAAATGTGAATCGCCACAAAGGCAAGGCTCACATGAACAATGCCCTAGGAACTCTGATGGAGTTTGCCATAGGTGTGGTGGCAACGGGCATTGAGCGCGTACTTGTCATACCCCAAAACATCTGGTGGATCTGTATCAAGCATCCCTCAAGGAGAAGGGTATCGAGACCAATTTTCTCGACCAGGCTAGACCAATGGATATACATGATCCAGTGTGCGACTTATCTGGACAGTTAAGCACCACTCACCTAGATGTCTCAGACTTCATTGTGGAAAGGGGGAATGAAGTTTACCGGTCCGATTAAATCATTTATGTTTGATGTACTTTTATTATTATGAATTTGTAGTTTAAAAATCGCATCTCAATTCAATAAAAGTGGCATGTAAATTTCTTGTTATAACTTGCTTTTAACTCTGATTCCCTTACTCAAAAAGCATGGATAAAAATTGTGGTTATTCTCATAACATGAGAAATTGTGGAGATATTTGTCTTGCAGACAGCGCAACCACACATACAATACTTCATGATCAAAAGTATTTCTCAAGCTTAATGCTTACAAGAGTAGGGGTAACAACAATATCAAGACCTTCAGATGTAATTGAAGGCTCAGGGAAAGCCCATATTGTGTTACCAAATGGACCAATATTGTCCATACAGAATGCGTTGTATGTTACTCGATTTACTCGAAACTTGTTAAGTTTCAAAGACATACGTTTAAATAGATACCACATTGAAACAAAAAGTATAGAAAATGTGGAGTATCTATGCATTACCTCCAATGATACCCATAAACGTATATTGGAGAAGTTGCGTGGTTTGTCGAGTGGATTGTATTATACATACATAAGGCCAATTGAATCACATACTGTTATGAACCAGAAGTTCATTGATTCAAAGGTTTACATGCTTTGGCATGACCGTTTGGGTCATCCAGGATCCACCGTGATGCGTAGGATCATTACCAACACTAATGGACATCCATTATTGAGCAGAGATGTTGCTATCTCAAATGATAACCCTTGCAAGGCTTGTTCTCAAGGGAATTTGGTAATTAGACCATCACAACTAAAGGTTGATGCTGAATCCCCATCATTTCTGCAAAGAATTCAAGGGGATATTTGTGGACCTATTCAACCATCCTATGGACCATTTTGATATTTTATGGTTTTGGTTTATGCATCTACCCGATGGTCACATGTTTGTCTCTTGTCTACTCAGAATGTAGCTTTAGCGTGACTTCTTGCTCAGATAATTAAGTTGCGAGCACAGTTCCCAGATAACCCTATTAAGTTAATCCGACTTGATAACACTGGTGAATTTACGTCTCAAACCTTTGATGATTACTGCATGACATTGGGCATTGATGTTGAACACCCTGTTCCTCATGTCCATACTCAAAATGGCCTAACAGAAGCATTGATTAAGCGGCTTCAGTTAATAGCTAGCACTTTACTTATGAAACAAAATTGCCAGTTTCTGCATGGGGACATGCCATTTTACGTGCTACATCATTGGTTCGATTGAGACCTATAGCCAACCATCAATACTCCTCAGTATAACTCGTGTTTAGACATCAGCCAAATATTTCACATTTACGAGTTTTTGGTTGTGCTATTTATGTGCCTATTGCACCATCGCAACGCACTAAAATGAGACCTCAACGTAGACTGGGAATTTATGTGGGTTTTGATTCACCATCTATCATTAGATATTTGGTACCCCTTACAGGTGATATGTTTACAGCTCGTTTTGCTGATTGTCACTTTGATGAGACAGTCTTCCCATTGTTATGGGGAGAAAAAACCGTTTCAGAAGAACAGAAAGAGCTGACATAGGTTGTTCCCACCTTGTCTCATTTTTATCCACGTAGCACTCAATGTGAAAATGAAGTGAAAATGATAGTTCATCTTCAAAGCATTGCCAATCAAATGCTAGATGCATTTAATAATGCTATGAAAGTGACAAAATCACATATACCAGCTGCAAATGCACCTGCAAGAATTGATGTCCCTGTTGGACAAAATAAAGTGGCAACAAATGATTCATCTGGTGCACGCCTGAAGCGTGGTAGACCACCAGGTTCAAAAGATTCAACCTCTCGAAAGAGAAAGACAAGGCACAGTTGAATCCAAATGAGATCATTTAAGGAGACAAAATGAATGACACACCCACAATTCATGATTTTGGACTTCCAGAAAAAGAAAATGCCCTTGATAAGACACATGTCCCTGAAGAGACAGAAGTACATGAAAGCAAAGAAATCTCCATAAATTATGCTTATACTAATGAATTGTGGGATCAAAATGAAATAATTATCGATGACATGTTCGCATTCGCAGTAGCCACTGAAATTATCTTAAGTGATGATCTTGAGCCCTGCTCTGTTAATGAATGCAAACAGAGACATGATTGGCCTAAGTGGAAAGATGTGATCCATGCAAAATTAAATTCCTTGGAAAAGCGAAATGTTTTTGGACCAATAGTTCAAACTCCGCCTGATGTAAACCCCGTGGGTTACAAATAGGTATTCACAAGGAAACGCAATGAGAAAAATGAGATTGCAAGATATAAAGCACGACTCGTTGCACAAGATTTTTCGTAAAGACCTGTAATTGATTATGAGGAGACATACTCTCCTGTAATGGATGCAATTATGTTCCGTTACTTAATAAGTTTAGTGGTTTCAGAAAAGCTTGGCATGCGACTTATGGATGTCATCACTGCGTATCTATATGGAGAATTAGATACTGACATCTACATGAAGGTCCCAGAAGGACTTAAGTTTCCTGAAACAACTAACAAACCACGAGGTATGCTCTCGATCAAATTAAAGCGATCATTGTATGGGCTGAAACAATCTAGAAGAATGTGGTATAATCGTCTCAGTGAATATTTGATCAAAGAAGGGTACATCAACAATGTCATTTGCCTTTATGTGTTCATAAAGAAATCTCATTCTGGATTTGCTATAGTGGCAGTATATGTTGATGATATAAACCTAGTTGGAACTCCTAAAAAGCTCAATAAAACTGTTGAATACCTGAAAAGCGAATTTGAAATAAAAGACCTTGGGAAAACAAAATATTGTCTCGGCTTACAGATCGAGCATTGTGCTAGTGGAATTTTAGTCCACCAATCAGCTTACATTGAAAAAATCCTGAAGCGATTTGGCATGGACAAGGCATATCCACTCAGCACACCAACAGTCATTCGTTCTTTGGACATTAAGAAAGACCCATTCCGTCCAAAAGAAGATGATGAACTGGTCCTTGGTCCAGAAGTACCATATCTGATTGCAATATGTGCTTTATTGTATCTAGTACAATGTACTAGACCAGATATAATTTTTTCAGTCAATTTGTTAGCAAGATATAGCTCTACTCCAACAATTCATCATTGGAAGGGTATCAAAGATGTATTACGATACCTTCGTGGGACAATAGACTTGGGTCTCTTCTACTCAAAGAACTCCATAAATGACCAGGTCTTTGTTGGATATGCAGATGCTGGTTTTCTCTCTGATCCGCATAAAGCCCACTCACAAACTGGATATGTGTTCAAGAATGGAGATACAGCAATCTCATGGCGCTCAACAAAGCAAACATTGGTTGCTACATCTTCAAATCATTCAGAAATACCTGTTTTACATGAAGCAAGTCGTGAATGTTCTTGGTTAAGATCAATGATCCATCATATCCGGAATTCATGTGGTCTAACTTTGAAGACAGACAATCTAAATGTCATCCATGAAGATAATGCAGTCTGTGTTGCCCAAATGAAGGAAGGATTCATCAAGGGCGATAAGAATAAACACATATCTCTAAAGTTTTTCAGTGCACATGATCTTCAGAAGGCTAAAGTTATTGAAGTCAGACAAACCCGCTCTAATGAAAATCTGGCAGACTTGTTCACCAAGTCTCTACCAAAGTGCACGTTTCAGAACTTAATGCAAAGTATCGGATTACGTCAACTTATCAATCAACTAAATTTGGAGAATGCGGAATCATGAGGAGATATATATCAGGGGGAGCATCTATGATACATGCATGTTGTACTCTTTTTCCTTCGATTAGGATTTTTCCCACTGGGTTTTTCCTATCAAGGTTTTAACGAGGCAACATAAGCATATTTAACACTATATCAATAATCCAGGAAAAGTTGTACTCTTTTTCCTTCGTTATGGTTTTTTCCCACTGGTTTTTCCAAGCAAGGTTTTAATGAGGCAACTGATGTTGATATGTGGACATCCAAGGGGGAGTGTTGAAAATGCTAGTGGGTAGTGAATGCCCACAGTACTTTGGCAGAAGTTTTCAATGCTCATGGCAATTGAAATTGACTTTGGAGATGCAGAAGATCATACTTTCCATAAGGGTGCTGTAAATTTTCAATGTAAAGTTAATGCAACAGTATCAAAACTGCTATATAAATAGAGTGCTCCGTATGCTTTCAATACACACAGCAAATCAGAAAAGAAAAAAAAAAGATCAATAACATCATCTATTCCACCCTCCTTTATTTGTTATACTTTTGAGTTATAATTACAGTGTGATATTTTACCTCTACTTCGCTCTATTCACTAAAAAGATTATCCCTTTAACTTTTACATATTTATAACAAGCATAATATTTTCTAAATATGGTGACTTTTATTAACTTACCAACAAAAATAAAAATAAATAGGTGTGAATAAAAAGGGGGAGGGGAGTTCATAGAGAGGGGAGGTTGGGACTCGGGGAAGGAGACCAAAGTGGGTCAGAAGACTCAGAGACACACGTTGATTGTAGGCAACACCATGTGCTCGCATGTCACATGCCCCTCTTCTTATTCATTCATTTCATTTCTTACCCCCTCCTCTCCTTTGCTCTCCTCCTCCTCCGCCTCCATAGCCTTCCTCTCTCTCTCTCCGCAGTCGTAGTCAATATTCATCGCTTCCAAGTCAAAGGATAAAGAAACAGAACGCAACTCATTCAATTTCTAAGCTTCTGAAATCAGAAGCAGCAAAAAATGAAGGAAAGCTCAGATGGGTTTGTGAGGGCAGATCAGATTGATCTGAAGAGCTTGGATGAGCAGCTGGAGAGGCATCTCAACAGGGTCTTGACTTTGGAGAAGAGCAAGATCATGAGAGACCCCGAAACCAATTCCAACAGTATCCACCTCACCACCACCTCCACCTCCAATACAACCGTCACCACCACCGCCACCTCCACTTCCTCCATGACCCTCTCCATCCCCAAACGCCACCGCCAGGAGTGGGAGATCGACCCCTCCAAGCTCCTCATCAAGTCCGTCATTGCTCGTGGCACCTTCGGCACCGTCCACCGTGGCATCTACGACGGTCAAGACGTCGCCGGTATTCCCCTTCTGCCACTTTAGCTCTTCATCTTTCATTTGGGGTCCCTTGAAAGTTGTCAAGTTCTCCCCTTTGTGATTTTCTCCCCAAAAATCTAATCTTTTTCTTTCGATTTCGATACCCATTTCGTAAAAATTTAATCTTTTTGTTGTATTTTGTTTCTGCTGTGTATTATGGATGTTTTTAGCAAAACCCAATTGGTTTTTACTTTAATTTAATTGAATTTCGGGAGATAATTGAAGACCTTAGTAATTTCCCCTTTGGGTTTTCTACTGTAAAATGTCGTTTGAGCACAAAAGTAAGGTTGATTTTAGTGTTGTTTTACAATTATTCACTTTGTTTAGTCAGTTCAAATGTTGTATTAGGTGTACTGTGTGGTTGATCTTGCAAGTCAATACAAGTTTCTTACTTTATCTACATTTAGGTATTTATATATATTTGTGGCAAAATTCCAAATGCATATTATTCAAGGGACTGCAATGAAGGTTGCCGATTGTCCACTGTAATTGTACTCTTATGGAATCCGTGACTCTTACACGGGTTTGTGTTGAATTTTCTGTTGAGAGCAACAACTTGGATAATGTTGCTGTACTCCTCAACTTTCATGTGACTTCCCCACCTGTTAGTTGAAACCTATTCAACAACTGAATATGAAAAATGCTCATACATACATATTTATGTTAGCGAAACTAAGATCCTTATTTGTCGACATATTATTGTAGTCGCTGTCGTCACCATCGTCTAATTCAACCAAATTATAACCTTTTCGATTCTTTGTATTTTCTCTTCCTTTTTCGTTTTATTGGTTCGTCATGATATACAATCGGGTTGCAAGTTCTACCGTTACAATGACGGCTCCTTTTTTTTTAATGCCAGTTAAATTGCTTGACTGGGGTGAAGAGGGTCACAGGACAGACTCCGAGATTGCTTCTCTAAGAGCAGCTTTTACTCAAGAAGTTGCTGTCTGGCATAAACTAGATCATCCTAATGTTACTAAGGTAACTTTCTACCTCTCTATTTTAAGAATTTTTGTTAAGTGTCACTGGATTTGATCGATTCTTCTAACTTTTAAGAATATCAAAACCTGAATGTCTTTGTTTTAAGGAAGCCTTTAGCATATGTAACGTTAAAGACATTCACTATGTCACTTCACTAGGGGTGGTGGTTTTTCTGGCTTTATCCATAATGTGTCCGCAGAGAGGTTTCTAACTTCCTAGTAATAGAATTGTTCTCTAGTCACCGTATCATTATCCTGCTTGATGTATCACAGCCTAAGGTTGTAACCTTACCCAAGACAGTTGCCTTCCTTTGCTTTGGTATCCTTCAGTTGCATCGCTCACCACCTGAGTGAGGTAGAAGCATGAGTTTTTGTATCATGAAGTTTCAGAATTTACTGAGCAATTTCAGGTAGCAAATAAATTAAGGATAACTCTGTAAGGATAACTTTTTTAGTATCTGTACAGTAGTGAATGCATGCTACATTTTCTTCTGTCTGGACGTCATAAATACGACAATTTTCTATGCTATTTAACAGGCTATAAGAAGTTCAAAACTTAAATGCTGCTTTAGCACATAAAATGCATGCATAAAATATTTTGTGATTATATTTTGATTTCCAGAAATATGATATACATTGCAATTAGTTTCTAGTAGTTTTTATTACAGATTGAATCTCGCTAAACTTCTGGTCTATTGATGTCCAGTTTATTGGGGCGACAATGGGTTCATCAGATCTACAAATACAGACAGAAAATGGTCAAATTGGCATGCCAACTAATATCTGTTGTGTCGTTGTGGAATATCTTCCTGGGGGTGCTCTAAAATCATACCTCATAAAGAATAGGAGAAGGAAGCTAGCTTTTAAAGTCGTTGTCCAGCTGGCACTAGATCTTGCTAGAGGGTATTCCTTTTCAGTTCTTATACTATATTTAATTTCCTTTTCCTTAGAGCATTGTAATTTGGATAAAGAGTAAACTTCAGGCTGCGTTATTGTCAAGCCAAGGACTTAGACTCACTTGTGCTGTATTTTCCAGGTTGAGCTACCTACACTCACAGAAAATTGTCCACAGAGATGTAAAGACGGAGAACATGCTGCTGGACAAGAGTCGTGTAGTCAAGATTGCTGATTTTGGTGTTGCTCGTGTTGAAGCCTCAAATCCCAATGACATGACTGGGGAGACTGGCACGCTTGGTTACATGGCTCCTGAGGTATTTGGTCTACTCTAGTTGCAAAAATTATTCTGGCTACGACTTCACCACCTTACCAGCTACATTTCTTGAATCTTAGGTAGTTGGTAATCACATGTGTATTCACATGTAGTCTCTTGAATCTTATTGCATGAAAATGAAACTTTGGCATTTCCAAACCCTGTTTCGCTTGACGTAAGGAGGGCAGTTTTGCTAATATTATGCTAAGACAGGACACGTACAATAAAAGAATTGTTTACTGGATGTTTAGTGACTTGACGAATGGGTGGGTGACAGGTCCTCAATGGCAACCCGTATAACAGGAAATGTGATGTGTACAGTTTCGGCATCTGTTTATGGGAAATATATTGCTGTGACATGCCATATCCTGACCTTAGTTTCTCCGAAGTGACTTCAGCTGTGGTTCGGCAGGTAAACCATTCTCCTATCTCAACCATCAGCCTAAGTTGTCTTGTGTTGTTCCTCGAAATTAATCCTTTTATTGCTATCATGTGCCTCTTTGCAACCACAGAACTTGAGACCTGAGATGCCTAGATGTTGTCCAAGTGCCCTTGCAAATGTAATGAAGCGATGCTGGGATGCGAACCCAGACAAGCGGCCGGAGATGGATGAGGTAGTCACAATGTTGGAGGCGATTGACACAACGAAAGGCGGAGGTATGATCCCTCAAGATCAGTCTCAGGGCTGTCTTTGCTTTCGAATGAAAAGAGGACCTTGAAGATTTTATTCGTTACGATACCAACTGGGATATGATTATTTCCAAGATCAAAAGAGTCCAATTTGTACTTAAGATAGCAAACAGAGAAAAAGATATATGGGATGTCAAAAGGAGATGAACAGAAAGGTATAGATTGATGGAGCAATGCTTTTTTTCTCATTTTCTTGGAGGATGTAAAGCTTTTATTAAATAATTTTGTTTTTTTTTTGTTGTCATTTTCGTTAAACGAATGTGTATTTATTTGACTGGCACTACCAGCACCTTGTAAGATCCCGTTATATGCTAGTTATATTGACATGAATTTATAACTAAATTGACCATATTTTATTTATTTATTTATTTATTTGACTGCATGAAAGTGTTTATCCCAAAAATAAAAATAAAAATAAAAATAAAATTTGAGAACAATTAATAAATGAATAAAACTCGAGAATTAGTTGGTCCTGAAAAAGATCAAGAATATTGAAGCAAGAGTTCTAAACATCAGAGAGTTGAACTTGTTTTATTGGTTTTAGTTTACCAAGTACAAAAGTTTGTGTTTTAGTTTTTCCCATGGGCAAAGAATTGGATAGAACTTATTCAAAAAGTAATAAGGATCAACTGAGCTAATTTGAGGGTGATAGGACCGCTAATATACAAATAGCAATACCTCAACTGGTACAGTTAATTACGGCAGTAATCCATCTAATGACTAACTCAACATATAATTCAGGCAAAAGCCTGCAAAAATTTTGAGGAACTAAATGGCACAACAACTAGTTGGCCATAAAAAATACAACAAAAAACAAATATTAATGCATGTCAATTAGTTTCTCTCTAAGCAGCCAACCCTACTTAGTAGGATAAAAAATATTTTTTTGTTGTTTGTCAATTAGTTTCTCTCTAAACATTGGACACTTGGACCTCCGACCGTGGTCTGACATTATCGTCATCTTCCCATCGAGTGGTTTTGTAGAAGGCGGCGTACAAAATGAGCTGTAATGCGCCCGAAATCGTTCCCAAACCATTTGGAATCTGCCATAGTTAATCAAACGAATATGTTAAAAATTTACGTTTTTGTGTAGGAAAAGGCTCTTTTATTTACTACTTGGCGCTCATATGGTCAATTAATATGTCGTGAAACTTAATTTGGTTCTTAAAATTACCAGAATATTGATATCCAGTTTGAGGAGTGAGTAGACCAGCCAAATAACTCCATTGAAGAAGTTAGCAAGTGAGAGGTAAAATGGCATATACTTTACGCTCTTTGTCTTGATCACCATACCCTACCAGTCAAAAGAAAAATACATAAAAATATGGAATTGATTTTCTCACAGATCAACGAAGAGGAGAGAAACTTGGATAAGGCAACAATAATCACGCATTCTTAATAACTATCAATGACACCTTCAAAATCTCGATGCCCTACTTAAGTTCTTCTCCAGTGAAGAAATTGAATATTAGTTAAAGAGTACTAATTAATTCATAGAAAAATATATACATACCATGACTGTCAATGGTGATACATACATAAGGATGTTGAAGACAATGCAGATGATCCCAACTACCAGAGACCGATCTTTCGTTGTACTGAAAACGTACATGGTAACAAAAATCACAATAACAAAGAAGACAGCTTCAACCACAAGTGCAATAAAAACCTTCAACTGCAACCCAAGAAAAGGAAAAACATTAGGATATAAGTTTTACCACAATGACAAAGAAGATAACTTGAATCACAAAGAAATATTAATACTCGATACATTTAACAACATAGCGTATTTTGGCGCACCAACTAACACATTTGTTAATATACTTTTTAATAAAGGTGAATCGCATCATTGTGTGTCTAAATTATATTACTTTTATTCCGTTAGCATAATATATACTTACATGTTGCAATATATACTTACACGTTGTGAACCTGGAGAAAATATTAAGAAGACGAAAATGTAGACGAGTTCGATGACAAATCCAATGCCATTGATTGTCATCACAAGAATACTGTCAGGATGGACAAAGGGCATGCCATAGAATAACCATAAGGCACAATTCAGCAACGTTGCTACGTAGGGATCCGGTTTGAAATCTGATACTGATTTTTGCTTTATTATTCTAGAAAATGTTGGGCTGCAATGTTTGATTCATTAATCAACACAGTTAGATTATTTAGTTTTGTAATTGCAGAGGGGGAAGAGAGAGAGAGAGAGAATTACATTGGGGAGAGAAATAAGCACAAAGAGATGACATTTCCTGGATGCAAGGTATATACGGAACAAGAAAATCATTAGAAATGTAATAGATTTAACTGGAAAAAGTGAAAAAATATATTAAATACTAGAAAAACCTAGATTAAAGAAGATTATGTTTAGATAATTTTGTCACAAGACGACACATTCAGACAAAAATCAACCTGGCAATTATGTTTAAATAATATATACAGTTTTATCAAAATGTAGAGAGCATTTCCGATGTATTTCTTCCACATTATACGTGGAATATATGCAGCTCGTTTATCCTTGTGTACACATTCATGTTTGATTCTTTGTCAGCCATCATCAGTTAATGCAATCAACCAAAGACGTCACACATTCTTTCTTGATAAAACAGTCATTGGTTAATTAGTATTTTCATTTAGTTTACGATTTTGACAAAGAAACCCTAAATCAAGTGTTCATGCATGGTTATTTCCATGCACAAGGTCACCAAAAACTCGATATGTCGCTAGTGATAAAAAACAAATTTGAAAACGTGAAAGTAAGAGGTAAAAAAGCAAACACTAACACAATTTCACTGACCGATAATGCCAATAATTGTTCTGACTAATTCTGTGTCCGCCATTTTTTCGTTTAAAGAGTGCTAGTTTAAGTACTTAACGTCTTAATGAATCCAAATCTTGATTATTTAAAGGGTCAACCTGCCTATATATGAACGGATGCATGAAGTTTTGGATCAAAACAAGTTACCATCCACTAAATTTGGAGGGTCTCTAAATCTATTGACTAAATTTTCGTCCTTAATTTTCTAATCAACCGCAATTAACATTTTCTTTTGTTAATTAATATATGGTTCTGGATAATTCACCGTTGAATTAGGAGTGGTGTGAGTGTGGTGAATCATCTCCTCACTATATATCCGTTTCCAGATAGTATAGAGCGGCGTTTCAATTTTAATATTGGGAATTGTTTCGCTCACCACCTTCAGGTGATAATGATGCAACACCTTATTTATAAATGTTGGATGAATTTAAATTTCAAGATCTAGTGGATATTGAATAGACACAAACCTCAAAATTTAAACTCATATAATTATAATAAGTTGAGTAGTGAGCAGTATCACCACTTCAATGTGGTGACAAAAATTACATCCTTTCAGTATCAATGTGTGGAGAAATTTTTATGGTTACTAGAATTCAAATAACATTTAGAAGACAATAGTTACTCTACGTCTACAGCGTCAATTAGTTGGTATGCTCAATGTTAATTAGTTGCTATGTAAATACTATCTACTCTTTTTTTGAAATAAATATAAACAACAAGCTCTTAATGTCAGATTTGTATGGAAAATATTCCTTACAAAATAGAGTGGAGCGGCTTTAACCCAAAAGAAATTAGGTCATCGATCTGCACAATCTTATCTACTTGGTTTCCAATCTTTGGCATTTTCATTACCAAAAAGGCTTTTGCATTTTCAGAAAACCTTTAGGTTTTTATTAAAAAAGAAAGTATTAAAACAATGGTAAAAAATATATATAACAAAGAAACCCCCATTAGGTGGCAGAGAGTTCACGGAGAGTCACTTTGAAGAGAGTCTCTGTAGGATTTCCCATAAATCTAACATAGTAGTGTCATATAAATCTTTTTATGTTGGAAAATTTCATATAATAACTATAATATTGATTCTATTAATTGAATAGAAATTGAAAGTGGTGCCTTTTGGTTTTAGATGTGTATATTCTAATATGAAATTCAAATAAACGGTGACAACTTTTGACTCTTTATGAATAGTAACATGCTTTCCGAAGACACATCTCTACTTCTGTAAATTGGCAAGTCCCCAAGTAGTCATGAATAACTTTTTTATTATTCACATAATCATACATAGAGTGCACTGAATATTATAGCCTCATTTAGTCCATATGAGAGAGTTTTCAACATAATCATGATTTAGAATGTTACTATAACACATGCAAAGCTACAAAGGGATCCCATCTCTGGAAGTGAAGCCCAGGAGCGACAGTCCACCCTTTTGCTCTCGTCGAAAAACTTGAAAGTCTTGGAGCCCTTTCCTAATCGTCCATAAATTTGAAAAGCACATTAACAGACGCCTAGGCAGGACTAGGCAGACCTATACAGTGCTCAAATCCTCCTTCCAATTTTTTGGGTTATCGGTTTGATAATTATGAGTGGTTGAAGTATAGTATAGTAAGAGATGCTGCGTTTTGCCGTTATTGCTATTTTTTTCAAATGTGATTTTGATAAAGCGGGAAATGTTGGCATTGATGTCTTCATTGAAAAAGGGTTTTCAAATATAATTAACTTGTTTGTATTGATAAAATATAAACGACATTGTAAACACGAAAATTTCCTGAAGACACAAGAACACGTGTCGTACAAAATAATATTTGTATTTGATGATTTTGGGTTACAATCTCTATTTGTTCCTCTGATTCGATCTCCGTAAGACTTTGATTTGTGGACTTGATCCAAGGACCGTCGAGGCTTGATCTTGGATGAACAGGGGGAATTTTTTTCAAGGGCCGTTGGGCTTGATCTTGAAGTTTGGCGGATGAACGTTTCTTTAGGGAGTCGGGGCTTGATCCTGAATCTGGATGAATGTTGAATGACGAACGGATCTTCAAGGGTTTTGAGCTTGTTCTTGAAGATGGATGAACGACGAACGAAGAACGATGAACGATGAACGATGGATGGACTTCAAGGGGCTTTTGGGCTTGATTCTTGAAGAATGGATGTGTGGATCCAAGGGCCGTCGGGGCTTGATCTTGGAAGGTGGATGAATGTTGCTTCAAGGGCCATCGGGGCTTGATCTTGAAGAACGGATGAACGGATGAACGATGAATGGATCTTCAAGGGCTTTTGGGCTTGTTCTTGAAGATGGATGAACGACGAACGAAGAACGAAGAACGATGAACGATGGATGAACTTCAAGGGGGCTTTTGGGCTTGATTCTTGAAGAACGGATGAACGGATGAACGATGGATGGATCTTTAAGGGCTTTGGGCTTGATCTTGAAGAACAATTGTGTTGATCCAAGGGCCGTTGGGGCTTGATCTTATGATGGATGAGCGTTTCTTCAAGGGCCGTTGGGGCTTGATCTCGAAGAACGATGAACGAAGAACGAACTCTCTTCCAATTTGGGAGTAGAGAAATGTATTTGTGTATTTGCCCTCTGAATTGGTGTGGAATGGTCTCTATTTATAGAATTCCAAGACTTGATTTTTGAATTTAAATAATCAGATGAAATAAGTCGTTTCTGCCAAGTGTTGACACGTGTCCTGTTTGATGGCTTTTCTGACTCTTTTCGATTTTTCGTCGAGTTATACACTACGTGTAAAATTTATGTGACACGTGAGCGTTGAAATTTTAATTATTGATCAACATTTATTTTACCGAAATTTCAATGTCTACAGACATTACCATATAAAAGGATTTGATTGTAGCCATTTTTTTGAACCTTGCACTTTTTAAATTCGTCTCACTCTTTATACTTTCTAGCTTCGCCACTAATAGTGGGGTCCGATAAACTTGTCTTAAGGACATAATATCTAACATTTACCTCGACCATTATTAAGTTTGTCTAATCCATTTTCATGTGCATTTAGCATTGTTTTTCTATAATCTGTATGCATTAAATTATTTATTTAATTACAAGACTTTATTTTACTTTTTATATATTTAATATAGCAACTAGATCCTATGGTCTTGATCCTTGTCAAACTTTTGATATTGCATGTAATTATCAACCCACTTTCGTACATGATTAAACATGATAACTTGATAAAAATTATTAATAATTAGATTTAAAATTAAAAGTAAGGGGCATGTTTATATGAATTCTCCAAACTACCACCATCTAATTATTTCCGCGACGAAGTTGGGCTAACTAACAAGCTTGCCTTACATTATATATATATATATATATATATATATACACACACATACATACACACACACACGTAGGTGTCATTCTGGTGGTTGACATCATAATTAAAAATCAAAATAAGCATGCCCTTTGATTAATTGAAAATGTCTAATTTGCAAACTCTTGTGTTGTACAAGGCTGGTTATAGAATCGCCGTTTTAAGAACCTAATTTGTTGATGAGCAAAATCCAAACTCTTGAGCGTTTGCTTAAATTAATTGGTCTGATTAATGATAGGTTATGATCCTTAAGAAATATATAGTCATTACTTTTTGCATGCAAGTCACAATAAGATATGAATGCAAAATTAGCTCTCTAAAACCATTAACATAAAAGTTTATGCACATATTTCAAACTCTAATTAGCGTTTAGCCTGGCCTCAACTTTAAACACAAAATTAACTCTCCCTGCCTCTCTCTCAATCAGAGAGCTTAACCTAATTTTCAATCTTTTTAACCATAGATTACTTCTTATTTTGGATGGATTAGTCTAAACTTTGAATAAACTCTTTCTGCCTCAATTCTCAAGGCCCGGAATTTGTATCCTCTCTATCCGTAATTTATTAGCACAAAGGGATAGAAGCAGCCCCACCTGTAACTACAAAACTGCCATGCACATAATTCAACCAAAACTCAAACCCCAAGACACACGTTATAAGCTTCTGTTCTTTCCTTCTGTTTCAGTTTCTTCATGCCACCTGAACCGGTCTGTTCAAAACTGCGTTATTTCAGATAAGATCGATGGTTTTGATGCATTAGGTGGCCTTCAATAGCTTTCGGGCTCGCTTAGGTTGCTTCTCTAGAAAGTACTTCCGCTAGAAGCACGTTGGAATTTTTTTAAAAATCCAATTACTTGGAAGAGAGCTTCCTGGATAAGTATATGGCAGATGCGAGTTATTCTGTCAATCGCAGTCGGATGTGCCTTAAGCCATTCCAGAAGCTTTCAGCTAATTGGGTTTGATCTCGGTTGTGTTACTTCTGTACAATATTTAGGGAATGGAGATTTTAATCTCTGTGATCTTACTGTTCGTGGGGGTTGCTGTTTTAGTAGTAATTCATGTGTGTATCGTTGGGACAGCATTCAACAGAGGCAATGATCAAGGCGTTAATCTGGTTCAAAGAAGCAGCATTGTTGCGATAAAAAAGATGTCCAATAAGGAACTGAACATGCTGCCTTGCTTCGACTACACGGCAGAAGAGAAAGGGACCACTACCAACCACCCTGTGGATTGTGCAGTTTGCTTGGAAAGTTTCAAGGGAGGCGAAAAATGCAGGTTGTTGCCAAATTGCAGGCACAGCTTCCATGCTCAATGCATAGACTCGTGGTTGCTGAAGACTCCGGTTTGTCCGGTGTGTCGGACTTGCGCTAAAACTCCAAAGATTGATGTGAGTTTGGGAGGGGCAAGTGGCGTTTCCGGCAATTATCGGGTCGAAATGACGTAGAAGGCAGGTTGCTTTGTGTTTTGCATTCGTTGTCAATAATGATTTTTTGTAAAATGTTTCTTGCTTGCATCCTTTTTCATGAAGAATTCAATGCTGGTTCTGTTTAATGTGATCGTATTGGGAAGGGGAAAAAAATTTGGTTTCCGCCGACGGTAGATTGGGATTTGAAGCCACAATAGACTGCAAAATTTGTTATGGAAGCCTTGCATTAGGGGGCAAAAGCTCAAGTTTCGCCCTGTTCGTTGACCTTGAGCCTCGGGGACTTACATAAATGGGGACACCAAGTGGCAGTGTTTCAAACCAATAATGCAATCACATGTTATTAAAACATACCGCGATGCATGATATAATTGGAACACCGCCACCTTAGGCGTCCCGTTTCATGGAGTTTAGTAATCGCTTTGTGCAAGCCATGAAAACGCGAAGGATCGGTTAATTCAGAAGTACCCTGAAGAACAAAACAATCTGTCAAGTACACAGCAATGAAAATATGTGATTAACTGTTTCACCATTCTTGGTCGAATAGGCATGCCCCTCGGACCTTAACGAGGGGTTTTTGGACAACAACGCTTATGGTCACGCTATAGATACAAAGCATCGCCACATAAATTTCAACTCACGAAGACCAGAACATCATCCACTAACATGTTAGCTTTACAAATTTCGGATGTTTACGCATACCTCTAGGCAAACACACAATGTAATGTGCTCTCAAGATTTCACATTCACAGAGACGAGCTTAACCTTTGTGATTCTAAGCAAAACTCAAACTCAGCTCAAACCACTAAATCTTGAGGCTTAATAAAAAAAGTACATTGGAAAGGTAAAAGCTAGTGTTTTGAAACGAAAGATAACAAGAAAACCCATCTCAAGTTCACAAAACAAAGAAAACTACCGACGTAGTCTGCAGACTAAGCTGAGCTCTTCTCAGTATTGTTCTCAAGTTCCCTCCTCAGCTGCAGAGAGAAGTCGTCGTTAACATCATCATCATCCCAGTCGTCTTCCCACTGCTGTGTCACTTCCTTGCCTTCCTCTTTGTCCTCCCATTCTGTCATTGTTCAAAAACAAAACAAGACGAAGTTAGAACGAGGCATAACTCTTACCAGATCAGCATTGCAAGCATACACAAAACAGCATGAACCATAAGTAAGAGCAATGCAAGTACTCTAAACTTAAACCAGAAATGCAGGGAAGCACAGTGTTTACACAAATCAAGTCTAAAATACAATACCGAACACAACTAGAACGGCTCCATCTTCAAAGCAGTTACCCAATTTGAATTCCTCGTCAAATTAACGATTATCCAAACAAGTTCCCCAATTTGGGAAGCATGAGGCCCAGAAAAAGTTAAACAATTTGAATTCATAAGAAAATTAACGAATTTCAACAGTTTTAGCATGCCACAGGATCAAAACTAAGAGACCCAAAAACTTAAATCCACCTACTAAATGCTAATGCAGGCGAGAAATTGCAAAAATCCCCAAATCAATTTAAAAAATACATACAATAAGTCAATAACAGTAAATTTCAAACATTTCCAAACAATTGAAACCCTAAAAAAACAAATAGCACAAATTGAGATTTAATTGAAATCAAGGCAAAACGATTCAAACACGTATTGAAGTGAAGAATCGCATACCTTCGTTGATATCAAACTCTTCGAACTCGTCGTCGTCTTCGAACAGATCCATCTTCGCGACCTCCGTAACCGCCTGGGGCTCCGCCGCCATATCGATTCTCAAAGTGCACACCTAACGCAACAAAAAGTCGATTCAACTTTCAAATTCAACGAAATCAGAACCAAAACATACAGAAATTAAAGAACAAGTACACCTTACACAGAGACTGGAGAAGCTGAGAAATTAGGAAATAGGGATTTTAGGTTGGAAACTTCTGGTTTTTCTACAAGGAAGTGTCAACGGTCAAAGAGGTAAAGGCCGAAGTGAGATTAGATTTGAGGGTAGGCCCATATATAAGTCAAAACCGAATAGGACTAGGATGACTACTAGTAGGGACTTTCCAAAACCAAATAGGGCCCCTTTGTTCCACCACAAGAAAAACCAAATTCAACCGTATAAAACCATATACAAGCAACAAGGTCGCACATGGCTACTTGAAGAAAACAAGAGCTAATTTCCTTACGAATCAAAGAGTTAAAAAGCCTAGGTTCAAGGGTTGGTTAAGTTGGTAAGGATCGCTCTCTTCACTAAACCTTCGAGTTCCACTACAGGCAATCTCTATTAATGGACAATCTATTTAAGTCCTCCAAGACATTTCTAGTATGCGCCTTCCATCCCCTAAACTTTACGTTAGCAAAAAAAGAGAGTATAAAGCCTAACTAATGATTGTTTTTAAATATTTACACCATCTATGAATGTATTTACATGCAAAATCGAGATGAATCACGGTTACTGAACGCATTGTTTGCGCCTAACTGCAGAACTCATCCATCTCGGTGAGCTAGTTTCCCCAAAGTTATGGAGAAATTTGATGAGGGAGCGCGCTTCCTTGATCGAATGAGATGTTCCATCAGTCAAGAGCGAAAACAGTCTAGGCATTAGAGATGATTCCGTTGCCAAAACAGCAACAACTTCCGCCCCGCCATTGATGCACAAAGACAGCAATGTTGAAACACAATACTTTTTTGCTCTTTGGGATGTCGAAGTTTGAAGAATGCGGATGATCAAGTGCAAGTCAATGGCATAGAGGATTTCGTGTGATCCTACTACATTCTCGGCCAAAATTGCAAGAATTGCTAATGCATCATCAACAAGCTGATCAGGGGTTTCTGATGATGAAGATATTATGTCAATTAGCAATGGAACAATGCCTGCGTCCAGCACTTTTTGTCGATTCTTGGCACGAAGGAGCAGCCCAAGAATTGCAACCACGGAGTTCTTTTTGCCACACGTTGTTCCTTCCCTGATCAGCTCCACAAGAGCTGGGATGGCCTCAGGTAATTCTCCAATTAGTTTCCGATACTCCCTCGTCGAAGAGAGGTGAAATATCGTTGCAGCTGCGCATTGCCGGGCTTCTAAACTCAACCCATTTTTAAGAACAGCAACAACTGAAGGTAGTCCTCCCCATGACATTATGAATTTCATTCCGCTTGCGTATTTCCCGAGCTTCAACAAGGCTGCAATTGCATTCACTTGCGTGGATGCATCGGCGGAATTCAATAGTTTCAGCAGAGGAGGGATGGAGCCAGCCTTGATGAAACAAGACCTGTTGAAAATGTTTGCTTTGGCTAGCAGTCGAATTTCATAAGCAGCCTTGTTTTTCTGTTCGCTTGTTCCGCAAGCAAGCCTTCCGCTGAGAAATGTCGAGAGAAACTTCATTGCTTGTTTAGCAACGGGGCTACCAGGCGCGACCGTTTGATCTTTGTCGGAGCTTTGCCTTCCTGACCTACCAAGAGAAACGCCATTGTATTCACAAATTTTTTTTAGTAGCTTCCGAAGAATCGAATTCGGTACCAACTCTGTGTTTGCGATCATCTCTCCTGTTTTGGGGCAGAGCATGTTTCCGGCGTGGAGCCATTTTTGAATCGAACTTCGATCGTATGTCTGACCTGTAGATACAGTCACCGGATCAAGCATTAGCTCAAGAGAAATCGGGCACCTGAAATCTTCAGGGTTTAAGCAACGAAACATCTCCAGGTTGCACCTGGCATCGATTTGATTTGCGGCGTTTTGATGATCCAATGTTTCGAAGATCACTCCCCTGCTGTAGCTCAGGAACCCCACCAAGCTACTCAGAAAAGGAACCTCCCTCTCGTCGCGATCCGAACACTTGAAAGAAATTTCTTCTTCCAAGAATTTGATCTCCATGTTGCACTCGCTCCAGCATTTGATTCGAAGGTAATTGAGGACCCGCTTTACAGCATTCAAATCGGGCTCGATTCCCTTTTCCAATTGGCTCAGAATCGCAAGCAATCGTTTCGAAGCCAATTTGTCATCCGCTGCGAGCTCCATTTTGGCCTTCCACGATTGCTTCGACGCCAATTCAACCAATTCCTTAACTTCATCGCCAACATCGATCAATTTCAACGGCAAAACATCAAGAGCCGTTGCCAAAGCTCGAATCAGCAACCGAAATTGGGTAGCAACGAACTCGCATTTCGTCAGCATCAAAATCCGACTGCCTTCTCTCGTGCAGTCTTCCAACAAGAACCGGATTTTTTGGAAGACGAAATGAAGCTCGGAGAAGCAGAGGACGGCGGAAGATTTCGAAAGAGCCGAATTGCACTCACGTACCTCCTCAAAGAACATGAGAAGAACACGAACTAGGCGAATTGCTTCCCGGCTATTCTTCCGTTGCGTCGCGAAGCATTCCGAGTGGAAATTGCAGATTGTGTGGGAGAGAGGGATCAGAGATTCGAGAAGGTTCTCCGGAGAAATACATTTGCAAGGGCGCACCGCCGGAAACATGAGTATCCGCCGGTCGTCGCTATCAAATTTCGAATTCATTGATACAATTGTGTGTGGAGAAACAGAGTGGCTCTGTTTTTGCTCTGTTTTCGTACATAGAACTGGTGTAGAATTCGACTCAGAAGAGAAATGGCTCTCTGTTTTTGCTCTGCGTGTGTTTACGGAATTTATGGGAGGAGAGTAGCAGCAGCAAGAGTTGCAACAATACAGGGAGATAACGGGCACGTGGCAGGATCCTAGCCGTCCACGTTCCTAAGTTGACTAGAATTAAAAATTGACTGGATAGGCTACCTGGACACGTGGGGAGGTGGGGTTCGCTAGTGGCTTCTTGGATAACAAGCCGACTAGGACACGTGGACATAGCTTTTGAGCGACGTGTTGCGGTGGCAATGGGGCACACGGGGGAACACATGTGTGCTTTCCTGTGTTTTGGGTCAATTTTAATTAGAGACAAAGGTCGTTGACCAAATAGAAAATTAGGGTTTAAAAGCATGGGCAACAGGTTTGATTTTTTTTTTTTTTTTTTTGAAAGATGAAACCCAGGGCAGGAAGCCAGACAGAACAAGAAACCAGAAGAGAGCCCACAAGAGGCTAAACACCAAGCAGGCAAAAAAACAAAAGCAATGAAAGAGGGAAAAACCAGAAGACGCTGCAACCATATTGAGCGTCGCCCCATTCATCGCCACAACCAATCAGTGCGGCAAGGCAGAGCAACAGGTTTGATTTTAAAACAACATAAGGTGTGACTTTTAGAAGGTCGCTTCGGTCGACTTTTAGAAGGTCGCTTCGGTCACTAAGTGGAAGTAGTGCGTAAAATGATGGTGAATGGAAAACAAACACAAATGCAAGTAGTTTACTTTAAGTTGAGTTACGGCCACGATGATAGTAGAGTTCTCATTAATAATATAGAGTCTACATGAGACAAAGGTTCAAGCATAATCATCAATAGTAAGTTCTAATAATGGATTAAGGAATCTAAGATCATAAGATGCTTAATTGTGGAAGAATGATCTTTCTATAATTGAGGAGAGTTCCCTGTTTTTGTCATCGGTCGATGTGGGACTCTAAGAGTTTTATTCTGGCGTTGACAAGTGTCGCGTTATATTGATCTCTTAGTTCGAGAGAAACTCATGTGCTTCATCAGTTGTGCCTTAGCATGAACCATTCAATAGGTCCTTGAAGGAATATAGTGATCGGTACTCGGTAGTTTCAGAATTAATGAATTATGGTGCAAACAATAATAATGATTTTGTTGGGCCATGTTTGTGTATTAATGATTTTAATCGAGTGTGCATTTCTTCTCTTCCGATTATTTTTTTGTTTTTTTTTTTTTGGTTTCGTATAATGGTGTTTAGGATACAAAGCTTCTTATTAAGATTTTGTTTTTGTTCATGGGGAATATTTTGATTTATTATTTTATTTATTACTGTTGAATGAATTTAAACTTTGAGATATAGGCACAAATTTCAAAATTTAAACTCATTAAATGGTAATAAATAGGATGGTGAACAAAATACACCATTATTCATGAATCATGATTCTTTGAATTGTGAATGAACTTCTCTGAATATGATCTTATAATACTTCTTTCGTTTTTTAATAAAACATATTTTCCAACAACAAACATACGTGTCATACTTGACGTTGAGAAAATAAATAATTATTTTAATCAGAATTCATTAATGTATTAGAGAGATCTTATCTTAATGTTTTAAGACTAATGAAACTGCCTAGGTGTAACGGTGAAGTAATTTCACCAGTTTTATTTCTCAAGCAATTTGGTCACTTAAGCAATAAGTTTATAGATAAATAATCAGTTTTATTTCACTAATCAAATTCTTGTATGTGGCCACAAATGGGTTTGACAAGTGGACCAACAACATTACGCCACATTGAACGCGTCTATTGTCTTTGCTTTGCAATAATTTTGGAGATTAGTATATTACTAATTTAATACGCGTTCGTTGGATTTTGGTTTATCCTATAATTGTGATTGGGATGTTAAAAAAATATATGTCTTTGATGTCATACTCCATGGAAAGAGTAATTAGTCGATGTCCGATCAAGTGGTGTTATCGATTTATTAATATTATAGTATACGTTGTTGTTGATTATTATCATACTCTAGAATTTAGATTAACCAGTTCTAATATATTATTTTTTCGTCTACTTATATTATAAAATATGAGTTAATAACATTTCACGGCGGTGTTAAGTTAGAAAAAGAAGAAACATAGACAAAAAATGTATTAATTTTATTAAGAGAAAGAGAAGTTGCTACAATAAAAGGCACTGTTACATTGACATGTCGAGACAATTAAGTGTAACTATTTTTTAAAAACCACATTTAGTTACAATCTGATCATCTCATCTAATGACTGTAATCCAATTTGACGTGTGACTGTCACTGAATTTTTTCTCAAAAAGACCTTATTGCCAAACTGTGATTTGTCACGAAAAAATTACTCTCATCTTTTATCGACTTAACTTTTCAAAACCTTCCCTTTTCAGCTGGTTGGGAGCGAGGAGGAATTCGAACCGAGTTGTTCGTAACCACGTGTTTTAATCCTCTGAGCTATAGGCCTCGCCCCGTCCACCCTAAATCTGTTCCTAAAAGTGCCCTAAAAAAAGGAACCTTTCCTCCCTGATATTAAAATTCGATAGAGATGAAATTTGATTTTTTTTTCCTTTGGACTAAACAAGAAATTACAAATATATCCAATTTAATCTTCTTGTTCCTATACGTTCAACAACTTGGAACAAGAATACAAGATTGTAAATCTGTCTTGGTTATTTGTAATAATTTCACGAGAGACTCAAACAGTTTCTTTGGTTTACAATTTGGAAATGAATGCCGAAAATCACTAAAATTTGAAAGGATGAAACTTTGGAAGCATTCCCATGAAACAGTACAACGTCTTTATGCTACCAGAAACCCGTCAACTTCTTTCGATTCCAGACAGACTTTGTGTATCTTTATTATTTGAAACCACATAAATCGGAGCATCTGGTTCGGTCTTTTACAACCATGCCGGATTCTTCAAAGGAGTGACAACAGCCTTTACCTGCAAGTAGTTATGAAGGCTGTAGATTCCCTTTTCCCTGCCTATTCCACTCATCTTGTATCCACCAAATGGAATTGCAGCATCAAACACGTCGAAGCAGTTCACCCAGACTGTCCCAGCCCTCAATGCCCGTGTCAAGTAGTTGGCGGTGTCAATGTTCTTTGTGAAAACTCCGGCAGCTAGACCATAGCGTGTTGCATTTGCCCTTCGGACCACTTCATCAAGCTCCCTGGCACAAAGTGTGAAATTATTAGGCATGTAAAAAATATTCCAATGCAAGAACCTGATGCAGTGTGACAGTTTTAACTTACTTGAATTTCAAAATTGATTGCACTGGGCCGAAGATCTCATCCTTTGCTATCAACATATCATCCTGATTGAAATGTACAGGAATTGTGTTACGCGAAATGATATTTCAAGTGTATAGTTTGAAGCGGCTAACTTTGGATGAAGAAATAATATACCTTAACATTTGAGAAAACAGTAGGCTGGATGAAGTATCCCTTGGAGCCCAATCTTCCACCTCCACATTCGAGGGTAGCATCGCTATCAATGCCAGCTCTTATGTATCTAAGGACCTTCTCAAACTGCTCATTGTCGATCTGTGAGTTGTCGCAATGATTAGAAGCCTAACTTAAATTATTTATATCACAGATGAGTACATGAAACGAAAAGAACATCGTTGAAATGACAAATATTTGAGTACCTGAGGGCCTTGTTCAACGCCCTTCTTAAAGGGATCGCCAACAACACGTTTCACAGCACGTGCCTTCGCTTTCTCTATGAACTCATCATACACGCGCTCATGTACAAAAGTACGAGACCCGGCACAGCAACATTGCCCCTGCATGTCATCCAAGCATTCATTAATGATGCGTTATGAACTTCTGATTGTACAGAACCCAGCTTCGTGGAAAACTAATTGAACCAGCCTGATTAAAGAAGAGAGCAAAGTGCGCAAGCTCCACAGCATGATCAATGTCAGCGTCTTCACATATAATGAAAGGTGATTTCCCTCCGAGCTCTAATGTTACAGGCTTAAGATTGCTTCTTGCAGCCAATTCAAGAATTATCTTTCCAGTATCAGTTGATCCGGTGAAAGCTACCTGAAAAGGGGAGCGGTAATGGTTTTAAGTAGCTGGCATATCCAGTGTACAGGGAGAGAGAAGGACAAATGCGCTCCAAAAATACCTTGTCCACATCCATATGTCTGGCAAGAGCAGCACCTGCAGTTGGCCCATCTCCAGAAACTACGTTTAGAACACCCGGAGGAAGACCAGCCTGTCACAGAGGAAGCTGAGTATATTAGAAAATGAACTAGGACGGAAAAGAAATATAGAATGCACATACTTCATGTTGATGCAGAATAAAAATTTAACTATACTACAGTTTTATTTTTATATATTTCTCTTGGCACGTAGATGTGTACGAGTGAGAGAGAGTGAGGCGTCACAGGCCTACCTCTTGGAACAGCTTTGCCACATAGAGGGCAGTCAGAGGCGTCTGCTCAGCGCTCTTTAGGACAATAGTATTACCACAAGCCAGTGCGGGCCCAACTTTCCAGGCAAACATGAGTAGAGGAAAGTTCCATGGAATAATCTGTCCTGCAACACCGATTGGTTCATGCAGCGTTTGCACATGATAAGGTCCATCAGCCGGAACAGTTAGACCGTGGATTTTGTCAGCCCATCCTGGATAATTTGAGGAAGAAATTGTAAGTAAAAACAACGTGATGAATGAAGAAGTAAACAAATTAGTTCATTTTAGTGTTCTCACCAGCATAGTAGTGAAATAGACGAGCCAACATTGGTAGTTCGGCGGTCAGAGCTTGTTCATAAGGCTTCCCATTATTCCATGTCTCTAGAGCTGCAAGCTCCTTGCTGTTTTTCTCAACCAAATCAGCAAAGCGTAATAATATCCGTGATCTTTCCTGATAAAAAGAAAAAAAATACAGATGAAGTCTCAGTGAAAATGCGGATCAATATCTTTATATCCCGCATTTACTAATCCAGCAGCGAAAGCACAACAGAATAATGTACTTTAAAATCCAGACCAATGCGATGTGCAATAGTTCTTACATAGGCGCTCATCTTCGGCCACGGTCCCTCATCAAATGCCTTGCGAGCAGCAGCTACTGCACGGTTAATATCTTCTGCATCACCCTCAGCTACATGAGCGATTACTTCTCCTGTACGAGGGTCGTATGTTGGAAATGTTTTTCCTGGCAAACAAGAATTTCAAACATTAGCTCCATTAAATTGTTTTTATATCCGGCAGCCACATCTTTTTGCAAGTTCCAATTAGCCAAACACAAAGGCATCAAATGAAAATCTTTTGTTCAATGAAAAAAATATTACCTGACGCAGCGTCAACGAATTTCCCATTGATTAGGTGCTGAGTATGACTAATTTGAACAGGTGGAATGATTAATTCCTCAGTTGCTACAGCAGTGCTAAACCTGCTAACACCTCTCCCTGAAGATCATAGGACGAATATTATTCGTCATATTAAATCAAAGAAAACTAAAATCAAAATGCCATCCTTGGTTGTATGATGGCATCTGAATAAATCAATTTTGCATAAAATTCCATAATCCCGCGATTCCATCATTTTTCATTCTGTAAATCGTTAGTTGAGTCATGCGATAAGTGTTTTTTGGTCATACTATTTCCACCACCCTCCAACACAAGAAGAAAGCCATCATTCAGAAATTCCATACACACACACACGCACACAAAGAGAGAGACACCAAATCAAATACAGAAATTCTTATTGATCGTCGTCGCATGAACTTTGTCAATAAATTACTAGCCTTCCTATTGATCCTGATTAGTTCTAGCTCGAATTACTCGCAAATGTGGGTTAAGTTAGTTGGTCACGGACAGAGTGCCCGTCACTTCAAATCCCCAGATCGCTTTGTAAAATGCAAAACTGAATTTTACTCAGGTCATCTCTCTTTTCCAAATTACTTGCATGAACTCAGTTGGGTTGCACAACAACTTTAAGCTTTAACATCATTTTTGTCATCAGGGGATCTTACATCACTAAGTTTTCATTTCTGGGGGATTCAGCTAGCTTTTATAAAGATCCCAGATGCTAGTAATATCCACAAACAAAAACAGTCAATCCCCTTTTTAATGCCGGATCAAACTAATTAACAACAGATTAAATTTGGAATCTGATGATCAGAGAGAGAGAGAATATCAGATCAAAACAGTAAAGGGATGCATGAAGATAAAAACCATGGAATCAAAAGAAGAAAACCCAAGAAAGATTAGCACAAGAAAAAGCGAAACAAAACAGTAAAAAGAAAAAAAAGGTAAAAAAGGACAAAGGTGGGAAGTAGGTGCCACCTCCAGAGCGAAGCAGAGAAGCGGCTGAGAGGGAGCGAGAGAGTAAGGAGGAGAGTCTCCGAGCTGCCATATCCACCCACAGAGCTTAGCTGCTGAGAAGAATACCGAAAAACTCAAAAGCCTTATCTTTTGAGTTTTGATTCCAATCTTATAGAAAAACAGAGTCCTCTGTGTTCTGCCGCAAAAGTTTCAAGTCAAATAGTTCTCTCTCTCTCTCTCTCTCTCTCTCTCTCTCTCTCTCTCTCTCCCTAACCCGCTGGACGACACAGACACAATGACGTTAATATAATATACCACCAATTGTTTAATTTTTTATGTATTTTAGTTATGTGCACGACATATAGCAATTGTTTGTTTTTTTGAGTAAATTGTACAAATGGTCCCTCAACTTTAATTAAATTGGAGCAATGGTCTCTCAACTAAAAATCTATTACTATTGGTCCCTCAACTTATTAAAATGTGTAGCTATAGTCCTTTTCATCAATTTTGTCAAAATTTTGTCAAAATAAGCTCTGTTGGAATGACCATTTATACAATTAGGGTCTCTCAACTCATCAAAGTGTATAATTATGGTTCTTTTCGTCAACTATGTCAAATTTTTTGTCAAAATGAGTTATATTGGAAGGACCATTACTACAATTGGGTTAAAGTTAAGGAACAATTTCTCCAATTGAATTAAAGTTGAGGGACCAATGGTAATAGATTTTTAGTTGAGGGACCATAACTGCACGTTTTGATAAGTTGAGGGACCAATGGTAATGGATTTTTAGTTAAGGGACCATTGCTCCAATTGAGTTAAAGTTAAGGGACCATAGCTACAATTTACTCTTTTTTTTTTGAAAAAAAAAAAGATAATTTCTATTCTTAGTATGGACACTATTTTTTCCTTTTCTCTTTTATTAGTTCACTCTGTACATTTTTTTATTTGAATTAGAATTTAAGGAAAATTTGACTAAATTCAAATAAATAATCTGCTAAAATTAAAATTCAAAGGAAACATTGACCAATTATAAAAGTTCATAAATGTAATCAGTTAAAATTCAAGTTCAACGGAAAATTGTCAAACACTCTTGGTTTGGTATTGTTATGCTTTGAAAAAAAAGCTGCTTCTGTTATGCTATGAGAATAAGCAGCTGTGATATAAAGCAGCAGAGTGTTTGGTAAACTTTTTTGTAAAAGTGATTTTGAAGAAAAAAAAATAGTATTATAGTGTTTGATAAACTTTTATGTAAAACATATGTGAAAAAAAAACCAATTTTTCAATGCTAGGTTTTGCAGCTTCCTGTTTTTGGCTTTTTTTCATCCAAAACCGTGAAAAAAAATTGAAGCTGAATGTTTACCAAACACAAAAAAGCTGCCAGCTTTATTTAATACTAATTTTTTTCAAAATCACCTCAGTATCAAACCAAGACTAAGTTTTGAGGAAAAAAAATCTGCCTAACCTCTATCAACTAAATAATTTTTTTATTTGAATTTTAGAATTTAAGGAAAATTTGACTAAATTCAAATAAATAATTTGCTAAAATTAAAATTCAAAGGAAACATTGACCAATTATAAAAGTTCATAAATGTAATCAGTTAAAATTCAAGTTCAACGGAAAATTGACAAACACTCTTGGTTTGGTATTATTATGCTTTGAAAAAAAAGCTGCTTCTGTTATGTTATGAGAATAAGCAGCTGTGATATAAAGCAGCAGAGTGTTTGGTAAACTTTTTTGTAAAAGTGATTTTGAAGAAAAAAAATAGTATTATAGTGTTTAATAAACTTTTATGTAAAACATATGTGAAAAAAAAAGAGCCAATTTTTCAATGCTAGGTTTTGCAGCTTCCTGTTTTTGGATTTTTTTCATCCAAAACAGTGAAAAAAAATTGAAGCTGAATGTTTACCAAACACAAAAAAACTGCCAGCTTTTTTTAATACTATTTTTTTTCAAAATCACCTCAATATCAAACCAAGACTAAGTTTTGAGGAAAAAATCTGCCTAACCTCTATCAACTAAACAAACCAGAAACTATCTATCCCATAAAAAAAAAACAATAGATTATGCTCCGATTCTTACACACTAAATTACAAATGAAAAAACTCTTACGAGTTTATTTAATATTCTTCTCATCACCAACCCCTATAACTTTATTGATATCTTTTTCCCCATGACAAATTTTATGGGTCCAAAAGTTGTTAAGCCTTACAAGCACTTTTGTTCTCTTGGTTTCACCGTCATCTTGCAGTATGTTTTTGAAAGGAAAAATAGATGTCAAACTTTTAAGTTGTGTTTAGATTTTTTTATGTCAGTGACACTAAATTTATATTATTTATTGAAGTGGATTCGAATTTAGATTCATATAGCGAACACAATGTCTTAGCCAATTTGATAAAGCTTTATGTATACAAGGTGTTCAAATTAGTCGTAGAAGATGATTAGTCATGAATGAAACTTATCATTTCTAAACTCACAAAAAATAATAGGATTTATGTATTAAAGAATACAAATCTCCCATTAGAGATTTACAAAATTAAACATGGCTTATATTGAATGGTTGTACTTCTGATTATAGAGAAAACTTTTGTGATAAAATTATTACACTTATCGCCTTGCGCATGTAGTAAAATGTAAGTTGTGAAACAATATTTGTGTTGCTAGTAGTAGGTTGACGGTTTGACTTTTTAAAAAATGAAAACTAATGAAAAGGGTTACACTTATCGCCTTGCGTAATTGTGTCATCTTTTTTTATGTATAATTTTTTTTTTGTTTAATTTTTTTTGTATTTTAGTTATGTGCACAACATATAGAAATTGTTTGTTTAAAAAAAAGAACATAATTTCTATTCTTAGTATGGACACCATTTTTTCCTTTTCTCTTCTGTTAGTTTACTATGTAGATTTTTTAACTACCTCAACTATTAGTGTCACGACACTTTCATACTTAATCTTTTAAAAGTGACAATGTCATACCTCATCTTACGAATTTGTGACAATGTCATACCTTCCGTTACTTGGCCGTGAATTTTTTCAGTTAAATGCTGACATGGCTTGATCCGGGACCCACTTTTTATTAAAAAATTAGTAAATTATTATTAAAAACTAAATTTTTTTTATAATATTTTTAAAAATATTAATAAAAAAGTAAAAAAAAAAAAAAAAAAAAAACTATGTCAGTCGACCCAACCCCCCTCCTCTCTCTCTCTCTCTCTTTCTCTCTCTTCCCATCTTCCTGTAGAAAGAAGAAGAAAAAGGCAGAAGAAAAAGGAAGAAGAGGAAGAAGAAAAAGGAAGAAGAGGAAGAAGAAAAAGGAAGAAGAGGAAGAAGAGGAAGGAGGAGGAGGAGGAGGAGGAAGAAGAAGAAAGAAAAAGAAAAAAAAAAACCCAAATCTGGGTTGCTCCGCGCGGACAGAGAAGAAGAGGAAGAAGGAGGAAGAAGAGGAAGAAGGAGGAAGGAAAAAAAAACCCCAAATCTGGGAACTGGGTTTGCTCCGAGCGCACGGACAGATAAGAAGAAGAAGAAGAAGAAGAAGGAAGAAGGATGAAGAAGAAGAAAGGAAAAAAAAAAGGACAGAGAACTGGGTTCTTCGGGGGCGCGGGGGGCGCGGGGGGGGGGGAAGCAGGGATGACGCCCATTTTTTTATTTTTTTTTACTTTTTAATATTTTAAAAAAATATTAATTTTTTTTTGTTTTTAATAATTTTTTAATAGAAAATGGGCCCCAAATCAAGCCACGTTAGCGTTGAACTGAAAAATTGACGTCAAACTAACGGAAGGTATGACATTGTCACAAATTTGTAAGATGAGGTATGACATTGTCACTTTTAAAAGATCAGGTATGAAAGTGCATTGACACCATAGTTGAGGTAGTTTTTTGTAATTTACCCATTTTTTTAATTTGAATTTTAGGATTTAAGGGAAATTTGACTAAATTCAAATAAATAATCCTTAAAGTTAAAATTCAAAGGGAACATTAACCAATTATAAAAGTTCATAAATGTAATCAGTTAAAATTCAAGTTCAGCGGAAAATTGACAAACACTCTTGGTTTGATATTGTTGTGCTTTGAAAAAAAAAGTTGTTTTTGCTTTGCTGTGAGAATAAGCAGTTGTGAAATAAAGCAGTAGAGTGTTTAGTAAACTTTTTTGTAAAAGTGCTTTTGAAGAAAAAAATAGTATTATAGTGTAAGGTTAACTTTTATGTTAAACAGATGTGAAAAAAGTCGATTTTTTAAAGCTAGGTTTTGCAGCTTTTTGTTTTTGACTTTTTTTTCATCCAAAACTATAGAAAAAAACTAAAGCTGAATGTTTACCAAACACGAAAAAGTTGCCAACTTTTTTTTATATTAACTTTTTTCAGAATCACCTCAGTATCAAACCAAGCTAAGTTGGGAGGAAAAAATCTGCCTAACCTCTATCAACTAAACAAACCAGAAACTATCTATCCCATCAAAAAACAATATATTATGCTCCGATTCTTACACACTAAATTACAAATGAAAAAAACTCTTACGAGTTTATTTAATATTCTTCTCATCACCAACCCCTGTAACCTTATTGATATCTTTTTCCACGTCACAAATTTTATGGGTCCAAAAGTTATTAAGCCTTACAAGCACTTTTGTTCTCTTGGTTTCATCGTCATCTTGCAGTATGTTTTTGAATGGAAAAATAGATGTCAACTTTTAAGTTGTGTTTAGATTTTTTTATGTCAGTGACATTAAATTTATATTATTTATTGAAGTGGATTCGAATTTAGATTCATATAGTGAACACAATGTCTTAGCCAATTTGATAAAGCTTTAGGTATACAAGGTGTTCAAATTAGTCGTAGAAGATGATTAGTCATGAATGAAACTTATCATTTCTAAACTTACAAAAAATAATAGGATTTATGTGTTAAAGAATACAAATCTCCCATTAGAGATTTACAAAATTAAACATGGCTTATATTGAATGGTTGTACTTCTAATTACAGAGAAAACTTTTGTGATAAAATTGTAACATCCCACATCGCCCAGGGGAGTGATCCTTAAATGTATATTTTCATCCCTACCTAGCACGAGGTCTTTTGGGAGCTCACTGGCTTCGGGTTCCGTAGGAACTCCGAAGTTAAGCGAGAAGGGGGCTAGAGCACTCCCACGATGGGTGATCCATTGGGAAGTTACTCGTGAGTTTCCAGAAACAAAACCGTGAGGGCGTGGTCGGGGCCCAAAGCGGATAATATCGTGCTACGGTGGTGGAGCGGGCCCGAGAGGTGGCTGCACCCAGGCCGGGATGTGACAATTGGTATCAGAGCCAAACCTGGCCGTGGTGTGCCGACGAGGACGTCAGACCCCTAAGGGGGGTGGATTGTAACATCCCACATCGCCCAGGGGAGTGATCTTTAAATGTATAGTCTCATCCCTACCTAGCACGAGGCCTTTTGGGAGCTCACTGGCTTCGGGTTCCGTAGGAACTCCGAAGTTAAGCGAGAAGGGGGCTAGAGCACTCCCATGATGGGTGAACCACTGAGAAGTTGCTCGTGAGTTCCCAGAAACAAAACTGTGAGGGTGTGGTCGGGGCCCAAAGCGGACAATATTGTGCTACGGTGGTGGAGCGAGCTCGGGAGGTGGCTGAGCCCGGGCGGGGATGTGACAAAAATTATTACACTTATCGCCTTGCACATGTAGTAAAATGTAAGTTGTGAAACAATATTTGTGTTGCTAGTATTAGGTTGACGGTTCGACTTTTTTAAAAAATGAAAACTAATGAAAAGAGTTTGAAAAAGTATTATAAATAAATAGTGTCAGGAGTGACTTTTCAGAATAAATTTTTTTTTTTTGTTAAATAAATAATGCCGAGAGTATTTCGTTAAAACTATCTTTTAAAAATTAACATTTAAGATTAAAATTTAAACGTTGTCATTAATTTCTTGCTTCATCATACATGTTTATATTCTACCTTTAACTTGATCAAAACTTAGAAAATTATCATCAATTTCTTGTCCCAACACCTTCGATATTATTTTATATTAGCACATTTGAAAGCGAAATCAGCCGTAATTCTGTCATCTTTTTAGGGCACGACACGTTAGGAATTAATACAATGTGAGTATGGTTAAGTATCTACAGCAATCTGACCGAATGGAAAAAATTCCTAATCTACACTAATAGGTAAAAACTCGAAACGCAATAAATTGAAAAAGAGAGTCTTAACAACCAAAGCAATCTACCATTTATAAAGGCGTGTAAAATGATTGCATTATGAGGAGATTTTTTTAACAACATTACGAGGAGAATTAAACAGTCACAATGGATAAGTAATTACAATAAAATAAAATAAAAATAAAGTAGCACATGACAAGTGCTTAAAGACTCGTTTGGTAGTATTTTTAAAATGGCTAAAAGCGCTTTTGATGAAAATATTTTTGAGACAATCTTTAATAAAAATACAAGTGAAACATGAAAGACACTTAAAGTGTTTTCTACAAAAATCACATAATTGGTACTTCTTGCATAAAATACTTTAAGTGCTTTAGTACTTCTTGCATAAAGTATTTTAAGTGCTTTTAAAACTCAATAATATTTTTTTTTTCTAAAACTGATTTCAGTCATTTTAAAAATGTTTCCAAACAAACCCTAACTTGGTGTAAAAAAGGATGGTTGGTGGCATCTGTTAAGGATAAACAAAAAGAGGAGGGAATTATTGGTCTAGCATCCAAAATTAGGGAACTTTAACGAAAAGCTCCCGGTACTGTTCAGTTTAACGAAAAACCACATTTTTACACTAAAAAGTCAATACTGGTACTATTCACTTTACCCTTTATTTTGTCCTTATCGTTAAAACACAAAGTTTTCAAGCAATTTTTATTAGTTTTCCTCCAAAAATAAGGACGTTCGAGAATAAACATGATTGTGCAGGCCCCAAAATCCTTTACATAATGTTGTTCCAAAGAAATGGCATTGCATTTGGTGGATAATGAGTTGGGATGGCAAATTGGCAACGGTGGAAGTCATTATCATACTTCTTTTTTATTCGGTTTTTTAATTGAAGTAGAAAGAAACGAACTTTGAACTTTTCATATTTCTTAACCAATTACAGCTAAATTAATCTCTTTCTTTCTTTCATTGTTGCTAGTGTTTTCTTCGAGTTAATTTCTTATAAATCTTTGAGAAAAGCAAAACATGTAAGTTAGATGGTTGTTATATGGCATTTTCAAAGTTTTGATGTACTAATATGACCAAAACATGTAAGTTAGATGGTTGTTTCAAAGTTTTAATGTACTAATATGACCAAAGACATTATGATCATCACATAAGTCATCGAATATTATTAAAGAGATCATAACTAAAATTTGGTCAAGAAAAAGAGTACCACAACACCACATTAACGCAACACAGAGTTAACCAAACTGTATTTACAGCAATAATAAGAAAAGGGGTCAAACAACTAGGGTTCCTCTTCAATCCACTCGACAAAATTCATCTTTCGTAGCGTGAATTGAGCTATTTTACGATCCACGCATTGCAGGATCTGGGTTGCGATGACAAGTGAAAACTCTTAAACTCCACCACGTTGTGGAATCTAGGACTCCATCAACACCATTACATTACACTCTTCATTTGAAGCAAGTGCATTTACCACCAGGACATCCCACTTCGGTGTTATTGCGGCCGGGATTTGCAGGAGTGAAAACAGAGGAAAACAAATCTGTGGAAGAACTCAATTAAGCATCAAGTGTAATGCATGGCATCATAACACAAGGCACCCAAAAAAAACGAAGTAACAGAAATTTTATCACTAGGCCAAAAACAATGTCTTTGTAAGCTACAACACCACCAACACCAAGAAGTAGTTGGACTGCGGCGAAGGATGAGAAGGTCATCACCACCAAGTAGTAGGGCTGCGGGGATTCGAGATCTTAGTAGAATGACTAATGAATAAGTGATGGATCTATATATATCTCTAGAAGTATTTTCAGGCTGTAATTGCAGTGAACTATCAATGAAACTTATATTTTAATTATGTGTTGTATTGTTGGATTTGCATAATAACTAGTTTGATTTTTTCTTATTCCGATCACAATTTAGTGGGCGTTAACTGTTTAGTACAAATCTTACCTAGTTAATGAATTGAGATAATTTTCAAATCTCTGTGTGGGACTAAAAGATTCAGACCATTTATTTAAAATCTATGGCTCCTATTTATCCATCTCATTGACCCACCTCATACAAACCAAGAGTTCGAATATTTCTCCTTCCTTTGAACGGCCCAAATTTTTTGGTCTACCGGCTCTGAAATTGGAAATCCAGAGAGGATCTCGATTCCTAGTTAATCAACCATGTTTATAATTTTGTCTGGGAAATGTTTCCGCATCCAATGTAGCTTTGCTAATAGACTTTCCACGTTCAGATTTCGGGGTTAATCATTCAGTGTATTATTCATGATTTTTTGTGAGATGTAATTTCAAATTCATTGTCAGAAGATAGTCCAACTGCATGTGTGTATCTGTGTAATGGCACTTTAAGGAAATAGATTTTTTTTTTAAATGAGAGATTAGTTGCGGGACTCACTATACATCGAACTTCAAAGATTGAAACCTTTAATTTGTAAGTCTCAATCTATAGATCATCCTTACAAAACTTCAATTTAATCCGAAACCATTTGCCTATTTAATTATCACAATAAAATTTCATTGTTTCTTATAGAACAAAGTTTTCGTCAATTCCTTTGAACTCAATTAGATATCTCAAATATTTCTAATTTGGCTAATATTTCGTAAAAATGCCTTAGTATAAATAATATTGTTTGTTAAAAAATAATTTTTGTAAGAATGATCTAAGAGGTGCAACTTGAAAAATAGACGGTTCAAATCGTTAAAATTCAATGTGATGTGGACCCACACTTAATCCTCATTTTTTTATAAATAGAATCCTTTCTTTAAAAGCCTCCTATATATACATGTTAGTGTGTGATACTTGTTTTTTTCTTTTCCTTTAACCGGGTTAAAAGAATCGCGTCTCATTGTCATTGTCGCACTGTATCTTCTTGTACGATTGACCTAGGGTCGGTGTCAACTGGGATACCATGGTGGTTTTGTAGTGGGAAAAGGATCCCCTCCAGATCCATTATGTAGGAATCTTAGAGATCCTCACATCTCAGCCGTTTAACGTGTATCGTGCGGAAAGTTTTCGTCAGGTACTATTTATATTTAATTTAAAATAATAAAAGTCAAATGATTTTTGACCGTACGATACACAATGAACAGTTGAGATGTGAGGATCCTAGGATCGGGACGGGATCCTTTTCATTTGTAATGCACTATGTTTGGGTGTGATGGTATTCTTGACCTCGATGGCAGCGTTTACACCCCTGCTATGTCTATGTCATTTTTGTGAGGGATTATATTTGTTTGCCGCGGTGCTTTCTCTCTCTTTCTTTTTTTTATTCTTTTTCTCGATGGCGGTGTCAACCCCGTAATTGACAACGTGTTCGGGCCACTCCAAATTTTGTCAAATATTATTGAGGCCCACACAGTCGGGTTTGCAACATGGCTCTTTCTGGTGGTCCCACTCTTTTGGTGGGTTAATTATACTAACACCTCCTGAGGTTTTCACAAAACTCACTCACGTTTGAAACATAACACTAACACTCTTTGAAGTTCTAAATGCATCATCAACAAGCTAATCAGGGTTTCCTGATGATGAAGATATTATGTCAATTAGCAAAGGAACAATGCATGCGTCCCGCACTTTTTTATGATTCTTGGCACGAAGGAGCAGCCCGAGAAGTGCAACCACAGAGTTCTTTTTGCCACACGTTGTTCCTTCCCTGATCAGCTCCACAAGAGCTAATGAAAATGGCTTGAAAATTTTAAATTTTAAAAGACAAAATAAAGAGTAAAATAAATAGTACCAAGATTGACTTTTTAGTATAAAAATATGATTTTTCGTTAAAGTGAACAGTATCATAAGATTTTCGTTAAAGTTCTCTAAAATAATTTCTTAAAGACAAATTTGCCCCATTATTAATTACTTTAAAAAAAATAAAAAAGGCTTTTGCTCGATTCTCCGCCTTCGAGTACTTAATCTCTAATCAACTCCTGAGTCTCTTCGTCATCCAACTGGGCCTCGAGAATACGGTCAATCAGAATCGGCCTGACCTGGAAGTGAGCAAGTAAAGCTTTTCCTCGATTCTCTGCCTCCGAGTACTCAATCCCTAATCCTACTCCAGTCGACCTCAACTCAGCTAACAGAGGAACACGGCTCGCGTATATAGCATCCACTCTACCCTGAGACTTCCGGCTAAGTGCGTCAGCTACTACGTTTGCACAACCCGGATGGTACTCGATTGTGCAATCGTAATCACTCAGCAATTCCATCCACCTTCGTTGACGAAGGTTTAGATCTTTCTGGGTGAATAAATACTGGAGGCTCTTGTGGTCTGTAAAGATCCTACATCTCTCACCATAGAGGTAGTGTCTCCAGATCTTCAACGCAAATACAATCGCCGCCAACTCAAGATCATGAGTAAGATAATTCATTTCATGCGGTTTCAACTGCCTCGACGCATAGGCAATCACTCTACCGTGCTGCATCAATACGCAACCCAAGCCGTTCAATGATGCGTCACTGTAGATCTCGAAGTTACCGCTGTCGTCCGGAAGTGCTAGCACTGGAGCATGAGTTAGACAATGTTTTAACTGCTGAAAGCTCTGTTCACAGATATCATCCCACTCAAATCGGACATTCTTCCTGGTTAACCTCGTGAGAGGTAACGCAATCACTGAGAAGTCCTGGACGAATCGCCGATAGTAGCCTGCTAGTTCAAGGAAAATCCGTACCTCAGAAACAGTTCGTGGTTGTTCCTAGTTCTCTACCGCTATTATCTTCTGGGGATCCACCTGAATACCCTGAGCTGAAATAACGTGCCCCAAAAATGCCACCTGGTCTAACCAGAATTGACATTTGCTAAACTTGGCATATAATCTATGCTCCATCAGCTTCCTCAGTACTAATGAAAGATGTCGCATGTGATCTGACTTCGATTTAGAGTATACCAGAATATCATCGATAAAGACAATGACGAACCGATCTAAATACTATTAGAATACCCGGTTCATCAAATCCATAAAAGCAGCTGGGGCGTTAGTCAATCCGAATGGCATGACTAAGAACTCGTAATGGCCATATATGGTTCGGAACTTCGTCTTCGGAACATCTTCACTCTTAATCCTCAGCTGATAGTAGCCAGACCGTAGGTCGATCTTCGAGAATACACAAGCTCCTCGCAGCTGATCGAACAAATCGTCAATACGAGGTAATGGGTAACGATTTTTAATCGTTACCCAGTTCAGCTGCCGATAGTCAATACACAGCCGTAGAGTACCATCATTCTTACGCACGAACAACACTGGAGCTCCCCAAGGTGAAGTACTCGGTTGTATAAAACCTTTGTCTAGCAGCTCCTGTAATTGGATTTTCAACTCTTGCAACTCGGCGGGAGCCATCTGATAGGGAGTCAAAGATATAGGGTCTGTACCTGGCAATAAGTCGATAGAGAACTCCACGTCTCGATCCGGCGACAAGCCCGGTAAATCGTCAGGGAACACATCAGGAAATCGCTTGACTACCTTCACATCCTCTAAACTGACAGAAGCACTATCATTCAATACCACGTGTGCCAGATACCTCTGACAACCCTTCTGTAACAACTTCTTAACTCTCAGAGCTGAAATAATGTCGTGTCTAACATTGCTACTCTCGCCAGTAAATGTGACCACAGGTAGCCCCGGCCGATGGAACGTAACTTTCTTCTCGTAGCAATCAATGTTGGCTCGATTATAATGTAGCCAATCAGTGCCCAAGATCACATCAAACTCAACGATATCCAGCGGAATAAAATTAGCAAGCATAACCACATCCTCAACCAACACATGGCACCCTGGGTACATCCAACTGACTAAACACGTCTCCCCCCTAGGCATCGACACCTTTAGCTCAAATTCGAGGGGCGCAGACTCGGGTTGAGTCAATTGAGCAAATGAGTGAGAAATGACCGAATGAGTAACGCCACAATCTATCAACACCCTCGCGAAATAACCAAGAACATTTAACTTACCCATTATCAGATCAGGGTTATTCTGGGTGTCATGCGCTGTAAGGTTATGAACACGGCCCTGAGACTGCTGTCAACCACCGCGACCTCTACTCGTCTAACCAGCTCGTCCAAGTACACCACGACTCAGACCCGCAGGATTAGGTTGTCTTGATGATCCTGCGCTGCTCGAAGTATCCTCTCCCTGCTGTGGCTGCACTCCAGGATATCACTGTGATCCACTGGCAGGATAAGGAGGATACGGGGTATACCCTCCAGGATACTAAGGATAACCACTCTGATAACCACCTGAATAATACGGATCAGGAGGATATGGATACGGTGCAGTAGAATAAGGAGCAACATCGCCCTGATAGTGATAAGTACCACCGCGGCTCGACTGACCATATCCACTAGGAGCTGAAGCCTGCTAAATAGGAACTAGGGGTGGTAATGCAGGTAATGGAGGCATCTGCTGACTCTGAGGATAATTCGTTGCTCGATGACCCATCTGCCCGCACGTAAAGTATCCACGAGTGCCCTGCCTGCACTCACCAAAATGTCGGCTGTTACACCTCCGACAGAATGGTGCAGAAGAACCACCAGCGTCTCGCTGTCTCTGAAAGCGCTGACCACCAGTAAATCTACCCCCTCTCCTCTGACCTGGGGAATTTACACCCCCACTCGAAGAGCTCGAACTAACTCCACTTCTTTTGAAACTCTGAGTCTTCCGAGGTCCCTGTGATGCTATCCTTTTGCCTTTATCATCTTTCTTCGGTTCCTCTTTTTCTTCTTCACCGCTATCACTAGGCAGATTTTCTGAATCTTCTATCTGTAACAGAACTTCGTAAAAATCATGATAAGTCTCGCAGTGAACCGTGGTAGCCATCGTATGCCACTTCTTTCGAGTACCCAACTTGAATCTTCGAAGCATCTCAGCTTGATTCTTTGCAATCTCAAGATGGTAGTGAGAAAGATCCGTGAACTTCCTATAATACTCATTTGCCGACATCTTTTTCTGCTTCAGGCTTGTAAATTCTTGTTTCTTGCGATCAAGGTACGCGTCTAGGATGAATTGCCTGTAGAATAACTGCTTGAATACCTCCCAATTCTTGACTTCCTCTGGTGGCATCTTCTCAGCCAACTGTTCCCACCAGGTCACAGGTTCCTTTCCCATGAACCAAGTAGCAGTTTCAACCCATGTCCCTGGGGCTAAATTACCCTGACTTTGCATTACCTTAAAAGTCTGCTCTATCTGAAGTATCCAGCGTTCGGCACCCTCGTGCCCCTCGTCACCCTCAAATTTAGATAACCTCAAATTATGCACACTCTCAAGAGGAGTCTTGTGGGAAGGACGAAGTGTGGACTGAATGGCATTAGCGATAGCATCCCCCAACTAAGAAAAGTCGGGGAAAATAGGCTCAGAAGGTAGACGTGGTTCTCGGCAAGGCGGCATAATTCTGACAAAAAACACCAAAGTAATTAGAATATTCACAAGCTATACAGGACTGCCAAAACTAGGCTCTGATACCCAACTGACACACCCCAACCCAAAGGTTGAAGCGTGCTGGCCGTCACGTGTAAGTGACGTAGCCAAAACGTCAGCGGAAGAGTAATTATGCATGAAGTGCAGCAGTGAGAGTCAAAGTCGATAATGTACATACGATAAAGAGTAAGGTACGACGAAAGTGAAATAGTTAAGTATCACAGAGCCAACCCTAAGTGCAGTCTGAATTAAACAAAACGCTATAATAACAGAAGAAACCCTACGTAGGTGGTGGTCTGTCAGAACTGCCTCAGTGCCTCGATAGCGGTCCACATCGTCGCTACCTAGAACCTGGAGGGGCGCAAAACAGAAAACGTGAGTGGGCAAAAACAAATACTTTCCAAAACCATTACACAAAATCCGTATATAACCCTTCACTGTAAATCCAGTATAATTTCCCAGAAAATAATACATATATATACTCGTATACGAAAACATTGTCCAGAAATCAAACTCATCGTTAAATCTCAAAATAAGCCATGTCGATATACCAACTCAAAGGCAAGCAATATCAGATAGGTGAGATAATAAATATGCATCAATATTATCAGGTCAGCCGGAGTCACCTCTAGTGACCTGTACGGCTGAATCTATAGCTCATCAATCACAATCCCTCACTATCCTGCACACTTGTCGGAACCACCTATAGTGGTCTATACGACAGGCTAGGTGTATAATATTACGCTCAGTGCTACGATCACGTGAAGGCTGTGCGACGAATCGTGGGTCACCTACGAGTCGGAACCACCTATAGTGGTCTGTACGACAGGCTGTGCACCTGTCTTAGATCCAAGGTGAGCGTACGGTGCGGGAGGTGAACGATCACGTGAAGGCTAGACCCTACTATGGCGGAGCACTAACACCCGAGGTGTAGGTAAATGAGCTATATCACAATCATCGTCATCACTATCACTAGCTATCAAACTCACCTGACTTACCTGGCCGTCCACAACGCCGAAGCATAAAGAATGCAATCACAATCATAGTAATGAAATGTAATTTGGCATACGACATGGCAATTCGATTCGCAAATCATTCAAATCAAGTTTCTGGGAAAACAGCAGTTATATATATATATATATACTGAAAACAAAGGCCCACTCACTGGTATGTCGACGGGTCGTATCCCCCGAGCCTAGCGTGACTGCGCTCGTCCTCTGGATACGTCTCACCTATATGTGAAACAACTGTAAAATTATTATTTAAAGCACATAAACGAACTACGTAAATAACTTCTCATACGAAGGTCAATTTTGGTATATGAATATACCAACGCGATCTACACGACGTCACGGACGTCGTGGTATTTTTAGAAAAAAATTAGGCTGTGGCACGCGCCCCCACGTGCCAGGGAGCTCACGAGGTCACGCGCGTCTTCAACCTCTAGCTCACCAGACTGGTTTTTTTGGCGGCCGGAATATGGGCAGGTTTTCAAACTCATATATCTCACTCGTTTTTCATCCTTTTTCGTCCATTTTTCTTCCTACATGCTCTAAATTTAGAGTAGAACATTTCTATAGCTTCAAATACCTTGAAAAACGGCTGGAAATTCGTTGGGAAATTCTTCCAAAACCGGCCGAGTTCGAAACCAACGATCCCGACGTCCAACACGTGCAAACGAGGTACTCTGAGACTTGTGGGAAGGTTCTAAGACTAGTGGTGATCTTGTTTTCGCCTAAAACATAACCAAGAAAAATATGGTGAACAGTACCCTAATAATTAAACTCGGGTTTTATGAGTTCTATAACGTTTCAAACCAAGCTAAGGCTACTACACGACTTACCAGGTTCCCAGAAGCCCAAACATGCTATCTTTGAAGTCGATCCGTGCCTCGATCGATCGTGTATGTGGTGTCTGTACTAAATATGGTGAAGGGAGGGACGAGAGTGTTCGAGAGAGAGGAAGACAGAAATCAGGAGCAGTGCACGTGCGTATGCATGTTGTATGTGTATGTGTATATATAATTATCCACCATCAACAGCCCATTTCTTTTGGGCCTAGTGCTTAAGATACCCATATCCCAAAATCAAACCCAAAACGCACTCACTCACGTGTAACCAAGGGTAAAACGTCGTTTCGCGTCGACAAAATATATAAAATTCAGGACGGGATGTTACAATCTAAATGAAAATATATTTAAATTTCTTGATTTATCCAAATTTTGAATCTTTAAAGCCTTTAATCCATTCAATATCCAAGGAAAAAAAATTAAAATTAAAATTCATGGCACGTTTATCAACAACAAATCTACTGTGATATACATTCTTGATAAAGTAGATTACAAAAAGAAAAAACCTATGATATAGGTACATAAATACAAAATATGTGATGAAGATATATTTAAATAATATCTAATTAAACTATGGTGTAGGTAGATAATGCAACTAATCTGTGATAGGTAGGCAATGCAATCAATCTGTTATGCAGGTAATTAATTTACAAACAAAAAAACATATGATACATATGCAATTAATCTCTAATATAGGTAGAGTATTATAAAAAAAATCATATGGTACAGGTAGAAAAACACAATTAATCTTAGATTATCAACAAAATATAATATATATATATATATAGGTAGATAAATACAATTATTCATAATAAATGTACATTATAATATTTATTTTTTTTAAAAGACAAGTGATATTGGTAGATAAAACCAAAAAAATGGAAAGAAAATTGATATTAAGGGAGGAAACGCTAGAGAAAATGCTAATTCGATAGAACTTCAAAAAATTTAAATATATATAAAGGAGAAAGAAGCTTAAAAAAGATGAAGAATCCAAAACACTAATGCAATTTCTTTTTTAAAACCAATCAAATGTATATTGATCATCCTTATGGAAGGAGAAGGAGAAGAGAAATATTATGGAAGAAGATTACTGGGCAAAATAACACAGGAAGAGAAAAAGAAATTAATAGTTGGGGAAATGAGAAGAAAAAAAGGAGATTTCAATCCCTAATCCTATAATTAAGGATAAGATTAACATTAATCACAAATTAAAAAAAACAATAATTATTTAATTAGCCAATTTGAGGGTAAATTTGGCAAAAAAATACAAATAAGCTTATGTGGATAATGAATCACTGGACCTAACCCAAAATTTAAAACAAAATTGGACTATAACTAATAATGGCTCATATAATTGGACTCATATTAAGTTTTCCCTATTTATTTTTAATAACGTTTTAGTTAGGAGTTAAGATCAAAGGGCAAACATTTAACAAATTTTTTTACATTTTATTACCCTGTAGAAGCACATCTATCTCTATTTGATTTTAAGAAGAAAAAAAAACATTTCATAAAAGTAATTTATTAAAGAGAAAAATAAATTTCAATAAGTAGTAAGAAGAAAGGAGGTCAGAGCCCTCTTTGGTTCTCAAAACAGGACGGTCTCCATCCTCAGTGAACAAAAAAAAAATGTTCTCCATCCTCTTTGGTTCTCAAAACAGAGGTGCAAAGGAACCCATATCTCTCTCATTCTGGGTTTTTTTAGAAACTTGATTCTCATGATTGTTATCATTGTTTGTGGTTTTGTATTTGTTTGCACCACCATCGTCGTTGGAGCTCACCGCGAGTTGATAAAGATGAAATTGCAAGACTCTGTGATGGGTTGGAAAGGTGAAGGTGTTGGGGTACTTTCGGATTAGCCAAAAATCATGGGGGTCGTTTCGATATAAAAGTTAGAATCCGGATGAAGAGTTTCTCCAGGAATTCAAATACCAAGTCTCTCCTAGGAATCCAAATCTGAGAATTTCCGGAGTGTGATTCTGGATTCTGGATGGGCCCCATGTGTTTTTCATTCCCTATATGTTAGTGTAAACACGAAAATTTCCTGAAGACACAAGAACACGTGTACAAAATATATTTGTATTTGATGAATTTTTTGGGTTACAATCTCTTTTGTTCCTCTGATTCTATCTCCATGAGATATGGATTTGTTGATGAATCGTTGATCCCAAGAGCCGTTGGGGGGCTTGATTCTTGGGATAAACTGTTCTTCAAGGGCCCGTTGGGCTTGATCTTGAAGTTTGGCGGATGAACGCTTCTTCAGGTGCCTTTTAGGCTTAATTCTTGAAGTTGGATGAACGCTGAATGACGGACGGATCTTCAGGAGCTGTTGGGGCTTGATTCTGAAGTTAGATGAACGTTGAATGATGAACAAATCTTCAGGAGGCTTTTGGGCTTTTTTTCTTGAAGATGGATGAATGACGAACGAAGAACGATGAACGATGAACGATGGATGAACTTCAAGGGGGGGCTTTTGGGCTTGATTCTTGAAGAACGGATGAACGGATGAACGATGAATGGATCTTCAAGGGCTTTGGGCTTGATCTTGAAGAACAATTGCGTTGATCCAAGGGCCGCTGGGGCTTGATCTTAGGATGGATGAGCGTTTCTTCAAGGGCCGTTGGGGCTTGATCTCGAAGAACGATGAACGAAGAACGAATAACGAACTTCAAGAGAATTCTCTTCCAATTTGGGAGTAGAGAAATGTATTTGTGAATTGGTCCTTGAATTGGTGTGGAATGGTCTCTATTTATAGAATTCCAAAACTTGATTTTTGGATTTAAATAATTAGATGAAATAAGTCGTTTCTGCCAGGTGTTGACACGTGTCCCATTTGGCGCCTTTTCTAACTCTTTTTGAATTTTCGTCGAATCACACACTATGTGTACAATTTATGTAATACATGAGTGTTAACATTTTGACCATCGGTCAACATTTTATTTACCGAAATTTCACTGTCTACAAAAGCCCCCACTTCAATGCGTGTCGTATACATGTGCTTGTCACATGTAGAAGATGCGTTTTGAAGTTTCCTCAATGTAGACGTCGATCCCAGGGCCGTCGAGGCTTGATCTTGGATTGGGCTGGGGTCTCCTCCAAGTGCTGTTAAGGCTTGATCTTGAATTGGGCTGAGACTATATTCAACTTTACTGGGGTGAATCGGCACTTGTATTTGTTGTGCTTGTTGACTTTCCACAGACTTCATCTTGAACTGGCTTTGATTCAAGGGTGATGAACACCTGATCTTAAATCAGACTTGTGACTTCTTCAAGGACCGTCACGGCTTGGTCTTGAAGGTTGATTCAAGGGTGATGGACACTTGACCTTGAATCGGGATTGTCGGACCACGAGCAACTTCATATGGCAAGCGATCTTTGGTTTAGTTGAGGATGATTCAGCACGTGCATTTGTACGGACCATGCTGCTTTATTCTCTGCTCTGTTTATTTTGCATGGCAGGCACGCATTAGGTAGAGGTGTTGGTCTGTTTCTCTGTTTAATCTTTCCAAGTGCCAACTGATTGCTTTCTTTCTCCTTTGTTCTGCAAGCAAAAGCGCCATAAGATACCTTTGCTTTCGACCCTGCTGATATGAGATACTTTTGCTTTCGAAGAAGTATCTTCCCACACGTTGATTCTTGAACTGGGTTGGGGAGCTTTTACTTGCAAGCGATCCTCAGCTTAGTTGAGGATGAATCAGCACGTTGTCTCCACATGCTTCAAGTAATCAGGTCCCTATGCAGGTGTGGCATCTTTTCTTGGATCAACTCTGACTCATTCTGCTCTTCGATGCAACTCAGACTCCTCCTACTTCGTCTGTGGGATACTTTTGCTTTTGAAGAAGTATCTCTCCACAGGATTATTCTTGAGCTGGGCTAGGAAGGCTCGAAGATGAGTACTCGAGAGCAAGACTAGGTAAGCAATCAGGATCTCTTTTTCTCCCTATTCTTCAGATAAGGTGAGGAGAAAGCATGATATGAGATACTTTTGCTTTTAACCTTCATGATATGAAATACTTTTGCTCTTGATGATCTGTTTTCTGAGGTGCTCCAAGGGATGAAGAAAACTAAGTACCCCGAGAGGTTTCTTTGGGAATGCATTCTACGAGATGAAGAAGTGTTGAGTGAGTCTGCCTTTGCTATAGAGGGCGAAGGTAGACACTTATAGGAATTTCTTACAACCGATACTATTCTCTTACTCTTGTCGGCAGCCGGTGGATTATTGAACAGTAAGCCGGTGGATTATTGAACAGTAAGATTGACGCGCTTTCTGATAAAGTTGCCCGTAATTTCCGCAAAGCTGAGGTTGTGTATCAACGGTGCTGACACGTCCGGAAAAGTCGATCTCTTGAAATTCGGGGATCGGCTCGTAGTCTCTGAGCAAGTCCGGCTTTTGAGAAAGGAGTCTGGTTTTTTAAAAAGGAGTGTCTCTTCGATTTCTGAGTAAACGCCTCTTCGCTTTGTGAGCATGTGTCTCTTTGATTTTTTGCTTTTTTATAGAGGTACGAATTTTGTTTCACAGCACACTTGAACTGCCTCTCGTAAAAATAAAAAAAAAATAAAAACTCTCTTCTTACACTTCTACAATCTTAATCTTTCCGATCTCTTCTTTCTCAACACCTTCTAAAAATGTCTTGCCCTTCTGACCGTCGCCTTAACTTAAATGTCGGAGAAGATGATGACTTGTCTTCTCCAAACAATATTTGGCATCCGTCCTTCATATCCCCCAATGGTCCTCTTACAATTGGGGACTCTATGATGAGAAACGATACAACCGCTACAGTGGTTGCTAGAAATCTTCTTACACCAAGAGAGAATAGGTTGCTATCCAAGCGGTCTGACGAGCTGGCTGCTCAGGACTCTCTGGCGCTCAGCGTCCAGTGTGCAAGCTCAGTCTCAAACATGGGCCAACGCCTTCTTGCACGATCTCGCCAGGTTAAGTCTTTGATGGCCAAGGTGGCTAGTCTTCGGCAAGAGGTCAGAGGACTCAGGCACGAGAATAAGGAGTTGCACATGCTCGCAACTAATTACTCAACAAGTATGAAGAGAAAGCTTGACCAGCTGTAGGAGTCCGAAGTGCGGATTCAAAGTGATCATCAAAGGTTTGTGGCATTACTGCAGAGGCATCTTCTGCCTTCGTCATCTGGAGTTGCACCAAGTGTTGAGGCCCCAGAGGATCAAACTCTGGCGCTTCGTCTTTCTGTAGCTCCACCGACTGCTGAGCCACGGCAGCGACAAGGTAGGTGAGTCTCTTCGATTTCTTCCTTGACAGCCTCTCCGCCCTGCGAACCGACGGAATTATGATTGGGATCTGAGAATCGTCAGCTTCTGGGGCTTTTTCGGCGGAATTGTCGAGGTGGGTTATTGTTTTTGGTCCTTGGGAATCTCACGAGCTGAGAAATGGTGCAACGTCGACGGTGTTGTTGGGGCAAAGCTTGAAAATTGAGCCGCATGATTGGGCCAGGCCCGTGAAGTGGGAGTGGAGTCCTGGGTCGATGGAGAGGAGGTTCCCGAGTAAGGGCAAGGATTGTGGGCCGGGTGGCAATGGGGTTTGGGTTGTTGGATTTTTTTGGGCCAGCCAGAGATACAGAAAAGATGAAGAAAATGGCGGAGATGAAAGTCATCAAAGTTTGGTCAGTACTTGATTGGTGGGGAATGGTCTCTATTTATAGAATTCCAAAACTTGATTTTTGGATTTAAATAATCAGATGAAATAAGTCGTTTCTGCCAGGTGTTGACACGTGTCCCGTTTGACGCATTTTCTAACTCTTTTCGAATTTTCGTCGAATCACAGACTATGTGTACAATTTATGTAATACATGAGTGTTAACATTTTAACCATCGGTCAACATTTTATTTACCGAAATTTCACTGTCTGCAGTTAGTAAACGCCGGAATGTTTCGGGAGGAATACGATTCCGTTTCTTTCCATTCCATTCCCGTTTGGTAAACACGCCCCTAATGTAGTTTTGCTCATAGACTACTACGTTCAGATTTTGGGGTTTAATCATTCAGTGTGTTATTCATGATTTTTTATGAGATCTAATTCAAATTCATTGTCAGAAGATAGTCCAACTGCGCGTGTGTATCTATGTAATGGCACTTTAAGGAAATAGATTTTCATTTTTCTTTTAAAATGAGTGATTAGTTGTGGGACTCATTATATATCAAACTTCAAATATTCGAACTGTCTATTTTGTAAGTCTCAATCCATAAATCATCCTTGCAAAAATTCAATTCAATCCGAAATCATTTGCCTATTTAATTATCACAATGAAATTTTATTATTTCTTATAGAACAAAGTGTTCATTAATTCCTTTGAACTCAATTAAAACCCCATAATTGACAACGTGTTCGGGTCACTTCAAGTTTTGTCAAATATTCCTGAGACCCACACAATCCGGTTTGCAACATGGCTCTTTCTGGTCCAACTCTTTTGGTGGTCCATCTCTTTGGAGCAAATCTTAGTGGTCCATCTCTTTGGAGCAAATCTTAGTGGTCTATCTCTTTGGAACCACTTTTGAGTTAACTTGGATTTTCTTTGCTCTCAGTGGTGGATTTTGAGAACTCACTGTTCTATTTTTATATATTTTGTTTTCTGTGCTTAATTGTTTTCTTTACATTTTGTTTTACCCCCGAGGATGGCTGCCTTCTCTGAAGAACACTATCAAACTCTGGTCGCAGTGGACCGACTCACTGGTCAATCACTACTCATCTATCAATCTTGTTTAATCCATTGCGTATTTCCTTACACTTTAGAAACTGGTAAATGATGAAAATATATAGTAATACTGTTGGAACATCCATTGTCCCACATCGGTCAGAGGGAAGAAGGAAAGCAGTTTAAATAGAAATACCCATCTCTAATACCGAGGTTTTTTGTAATAAAACCCCACACCTGAAGATTGTGCAGGTGGCTAAGTGGGAACAGTATCGGTGTTGTTGGAGTGAGCCCTCAGCTCGTAGACCTGAAAATTTCTACAAATACAAACTGTATATATATATATATATTTGGTAAGTATTGTGGCAAAAATCAAAGGATTCTGATTATTATATACTCAACTAATCTGCTGAAAAATCAGGTTCATCTGGCTTGAACAGTTTTTTGGGCATACTAGAGCTGGTTTCATCATGTTGAATAACTGATGCCACCTTCTGAATCCCTCTTCTGGTGGTTGCAGCAAATTTGGAAGCCAATATCGCCGGCCCAAGCGGAATATTCTGCTGCCCATTCGCCTCGGACAATGACCTCCCAGCACCTCCTATACCATCATAATCTGTACTAGTTCCTACTCTAGATTCATTGCCATTGCCAAGCTCTTCTTGCTCCAAAACATGTGCGTAATAGTACTCCTCCTCTATTGCCAACTCCATCGCCAACTTTCTCTTCCTAAACCTTCTCCAAGCAACTTGTATAAAACAAGCCCCCCAAGTTCTCCACTGGTGTGAATAGTACCGAAAAGCATGCTGCAGTCTTTTGCTGTGAAGGCGCTTGAATTGGGTGGCAACGAACTTGAGGTCTTCAGCTCTCAGTGCAAACGCCTCAACTTCGGTTAGGGACCTCACCGTACGCGTCGAGCATGGAAGGTTGAGGCTTGATGTAGGCATCAAGGCCCATGTGAGCAACTCTTCGCCGCAGAAATCGCCCGCCCTGAGGGTGGTTGAGTTGTAGAACCCTGTCCTTCCACCATCAGTTGTGGAGCTCTCAAGTTGCCCTCTGATGATGAAAAGCATCTCATTCACAGGATCACCTTCCCTGATGATGTATGTGTTCCTGGTGTTCAGGGATGACTCGAGACGTTCACATATGGCGTCTAGAAGCTGATCGTCCATTTGTGCAAAAAAGGGTACCTGAGAATTGAAGAAATTATACCACCAGTAAACGATCAGTGCCAACAACTTATAAACTCAGCTGCATTGCGCTTATCAGCAAGTGTCAACATTTGACCAATGGTTTAGATTGACAGTCTCCCAAACATAATGCTTACACGGCGAACAAGGGCAAGGCATAAATGCCTTTGGATCTGGCGGCGGAGATCCGCAGGCAAGGATTGCAAAATGTTTTTCTCATCTACACCTCTTGTGGCAATCCACTTATATTGAACAAACCGACGAACACGCTCTTGCAGTTCCTCAGGGAGCTGACGGTGCCTCATCCACTCCTCTGTGTCTCTTCTTTTTACCCGCCATTCTTCAAGTCTAATCGTTGCAGATTGCAGGTAGGTCTTGAAGAAATCAGAAAATTTATAAAAATAAGTAACAATGTATCAAAAATCCAACCATGTGAAGGAAAAATTAGACCTAGATTGATAAATTAAGACATTTGCCTTGAGAAAATTATACCTGCATCTGGCTCATGAGATGCGAGAAGAGAACTAGACCGAGAACGGCAATGAGAATACAAAATGAGGTCTCACTGATAAAAGTGCTTGTCTGAATATCTTGTCCGTATGAACTGCGTATCGCGAAATGAGTACAAGACATGAATTAGCACAAATAGCTTGCTTAATTTTCAACTGTTTTCATTCCTTGACGGACAAGTAACTATTAGTATATGATCCAAATGTAACAGCAGAAAAATGCATTTTGGCTTGAGCTAGTAACAGCAAAGCATACCATAAATTTCTCATACCCCACCAAAGGCAGTAGAAATATTTCTCAATGATGTATGCAGAAGCAACCTCATTAGTAAAAGCCTCCGCAAACATTCCAAACTCAAATTCGTCCTTACCAGCTGCATCACAACTAGTCTGAACTTTTGTGATTTGCAGCCAAAGTTTTCGTTCGGGGTTATCGGCACTGCCACAATCAAGAAACGAAATTTTACAGGATGGAGAATGTGTTTTATTCACCTCCTTTTTACATTCTCCCGTCCAGCACTCGTACTGCCGTCTAATGGACAGCACATACCATGAAGCTCCAACAATCTGCACTGAAGAACAACAACCATCGTAACAATCAAACCAAATAAATAAGGCGCGCAATAGTGAATTGCAGGATCAGTTATTATCTCGCATTTTATGTAACCAGACCACCAATTTGGCACCACATCTTCAAAGAAGAGCGTATCGAAACAATGATATCAAAATCAACAGCCTAACAACGTAAGATGTCACTGTCAAATTGTGAGTACGTAGTAAAAAGGAAACAAAAAGGGTCACAAACACACGCAGAGATATAACTAGCTAGCTAGGTTCTTACATGTCCAATTAGACAAAACAGAACGAGATTGTAAGCTGCCCCTGACCAAGCAGTCTTGGCTACAACGCCGGTTGATTTAGTAATTCGTCGGTTGAGAGGGAAAAGTTGAATAAATCGAGGAATATACTGAATGAGCACAATTAAAGAAAGGGTATGATTAGCATGGGCAGCTGTTGGGTTTTTCACCGCTGGAATTACAAACCAAATCACAATCTGCAAAAACACAACAAAACAAAAATAAATTATATATTCCGTAATTGATGGTATTTGTTGGGCACTGCTCGGATGCTTCCTACAAATTATAGTTTAACACGTATGCATAAAAAGTTTGTTAAAAACACAAAAGTAAAAATTAATTGAAATATCGAGATCCACCTCTACTAAGGAAATGTGCTCCAAATTTGTAGAAATCATTGTTGAGTAACTACCTGTGGGAGTGGTAGGGAGGCGGCAAGATCGATAGGGAAGTAGCCCTTGAGGTAGCGGATGGCGATAGCCTTGGGGTCCTTAACGAGCTGGCCCCGCCCGAAAACCCTAGAACCTGGGTCGATATAAGCAATTCGAAACTTGATTAGGATATTCATAATGTAGAAGAAGTCGGCGACTGTACGGAGAAAGGTGACCAAGATGCCAAGGCCCATGTCGATCTGCATGCAAGCGACTTGGTCGCTGGCCGTGGTGGGCAAGAAGAAATAGAGGGGGTCGAGGAAGAGGCCGACGATGCATATGACAAAGAAGATGTGGTTCCATTGGGTCACACGTTCGGATCCTGGGTCCAGGATCTGGTACCACCACGGGATCTTCTTGCTGAGGGAAAATGGGGTCGAGAAGTTGCGGAAGCGAGCCGAGGCTGCGGCATATGGCTGGAAGCTGTGCATCATCTCTGGGCGTTTTGAGATTTAGCCATGAGAGAGAGAGAGAGATATTAGTTTGAGAGATTTTTGGGGGAAGAAAGAAGAAGAAGAGAGGAAGGGCTGAGGTTTCGGGTTTTCATGACCTTGCATGAACGGGAAAAACGCGCCAAATGTTCGTTACTTTTCAGTTGGTTTTTTTTTTTTCATTAAAACTTAAATAAATAAATAAATAAAAAGAAAAACTAATGAAAATAGCTTGAAAACTTAACGAAAATGACAAAATAAAGGGTAAAGTGAATAGTTTCAAGATTGACTTTTTAGTGTAAAAATGTGGTTTTTCGTTAAAGTGAACAGCACCGAGAGCTTTTCGTTAAAGTTCTAAAAAAAAACCTTTTGTTGAAGACTTAAAAACTTTTATTATCTCTTTCTCGCACAGTCAGCATGGGTTAATGGTTGCTCATGACCCTAACAGCTTCAAAATTTTTATGTATATTTGTTCATGTATTTGTATTTAACCCGTATTAACAACTATGACAAATTAATGTACAACTTCCTCCTTTTTCTTCTAATATTTTCTTCCATCATGCATATCTTCCTTTTCTCTTGTCTTGTATGCGACTGTAATGCCTCAGTTGACAAACATTGGCCGTCTTCAACATTACTCAACAATTTCCTACAAATTGTTGTCCTCGACAAGCCTCTATAGTTCATAGTAGTTGTCGACATACGTCAGCATAAGCTTTCGAAAAATGTCAGTAGAATCAGTAGTGCCCACTAGTGCTCAACAAAATGACTCCATTATTTAAAAATTCTAACTTCGTCACTACTCCCGCATTTTTTTTTATTATTGTTGGGAACATGATAGTCACACACAAAAAAATCTCAAATTTTTTCATCACATTTTGTGACAAATATCATTTTTTTATTCGTATGAAAAATATCTTTTTTGAATAGAATGCTAAATAAAAGAACATATGTTTTTTCATGTGAAACTACACGACATAATTCCTTTCTTTTGACCCAAAAATTTACATTTTCCCACTTCTTTTTAGTACGTACTTTTGTTTTTCCACACAACTTTCTTAAAGTGTAAAACGGTCGTTTTCCAATTTTCATATTGCTTTTTGATCCGATGTTCTCACCGTATATACTAGGATTAGAGGCCACCCACTATGTGTGTCTTGATATGAGGGAATTGTTTGTTAAAAGGGATTTTTTTTTTAATAAACAATATTATTTACACTAAAAGGGTGAGGGAGTGCCTAAGCCTCACAATGAGCTAGCGTTGATATGGTTCAAATTCGACTTTAGCAAGAGTCGAACCTAAAATCTCTCAATTACAAATGCAGAAAAAATATCACTAGATCATAATACGAAGTGGCTGATATGAATGAATTTAAATACAAGAGGAAAATAGAAAGTGGGAGAGAGAAACTGAAGGGGTAAAAGTATAGCTAATTCCTTCTTCTTCTTCTTTTTTGAAACAATAGCTCATTATTTTATTGACATTATTTATTGGACAATTAGTTGGAACGATCAATTTTTTACATTCGGTTGTAGAAATGATCAGTTTTTAGTAACAACAATATATTACTCATATATATAATACAATGATGACATAACAACAACACAACAATAATATAATAATGACATGATAAAAACTGCTCATTTCTGCAATCAAATGTCAAAAACTGATCATTCCAACTAATTTTCCTTTCATTTTCTTTTTGTTCATTATCAAACTTATTAAGGATGAAAGCAGTATAATAAGTGGCATTTTACACACTATAATTGCCTATGAGTATAGAAAGATAAACACCATATTCTACCATGTTACCATGATTTTTTCCAATAATAGAATAAAAAGATATACACCTACCATGTTCTACCATGATTTTTCATTAGTAAGGCATGAATCACGTTATTTTTACTATTGTGAATTAATAACACTACATACATTATTTTTTTCCAATAATAGAATAGAAAGATATAATGTTCTGCCATGATTTTTCATTAGTAAGGCATGAATCACATTATTTTTACTATTGTGAATTAATAACACTACATAGTGGTATGATTATCATACAAAGAACTTCCTTTCATCTAACTAATATTATACTAATAAAACATAATTTCCCTTGCAAAAGAGTTTTGCTTGTATATAATTTATTAGATTCCCCACCGTCATTACGACCTATAAGTATGCACAGAAGAGCAAATGGTTTAGCCACCCCCGCAGAAACACTATATAGCTTGGTTATTTGTTAAGCTGAGCCTCCTCAGTTTTGACAAATAATTAACTACAACTCAGAGAATCCATTAGACAAAATTAGTTGACGAATTATATTTAGGGTTTGTTGCATAGAGGAGACAGCATATCTGAATATAATTTGTATGTTAAAATGGCAAAAGAAGATGGAGTTGTGGTGGTCAGAAATGGTGATAGTGAAGTCTCCCTTCCACCAATCTCAGCTGGAACTGAATACAATACTAAAGAACTTGCAGATGATGATCTTACTGATGATCATCCAAAGGTTCCTGGATGGTTTTCTGAGTATTGTCCGATATGGCCAGGTGGGTTTCAATTGACATGAAGTTAAATTTTTTTTTTTAATTTTAGAATACATTTTATGACTGTTTAATTTGATTCAAAATTTTCATTGAGTTAATTAGTTTTTTCAAGGAGATTGAGTTCTAGTTAGTCAGTAACAATTTCGTTTTTGCATGTTGTGATAGGTATGAATAAGCTTATTTAATTATTTTTTACCATGATGAAAATATAGCTTCATATTGTTTTCAATTCAAGTAACTCTTGCTTCAGACGAGGGAGTTGTGTATATCGCCTTGGTAAATAAGTCACGGATCTGTTATTCCCAAATAGCTGTCTCCTTCCGTTTCTTTACTAAATTTTTAACACGTGTTTTACCAACTCGCATAATCTAGTAAACTCAAATTCTTAATTTTGAGCAATTACAACTTGACCCAACTTCTAAGACGTCGAAGCAATCGAGGTTCAAACATACAGCAATTGTAGGTTCAATGATGTTTTTATGGAGTTAATTAGATTAGCTTTCCAAGCTGTGCAGTGAGATAGGGAGGAGATGGTACAGGGATCCGAGGTTTCTTTTTGGTGGTGCCTTTCTAGTTTTCTTGAATGTAAAACAGACAAAAAGTTTTCAGATTTCACAACTTTAGTCCAAAAAGAAATGCTTGCTATTTTTTCTTATCGGTGAATAAATTTACTTTCTTGATCTTGTAGGGCAAGCCCACTTTTTGAAGGTTGAAAAAATATTATTTCAAGGGAGGTCGGAGTACCAAAGTATGATGGTATTTCAGGTAACCTAATTAACAGTCTTTATTATATAATTTGAAAGAAAATCACTCTCTTTGTCACACATTCAAAAAAATAACAATGATCGTAATATTAATAATGTAACAATATAACATTTCACTTCATAAATACAATTTAAATAAATCTGCTTATTGTGCAGAATGCAACTTTTAACTAAATAGTCATTAAGAAAACTTTTTGACCAAGAGAGTTTATGGTAACCTTCAGAAAAAGGAATTGGAGCTCATTGTTTTAATAAAAATACTGGTCGATATTATGAAATCAACTACCGTCGTTATTTACTTTCGAATTCTTTAGCTACTTTAACGTAACATGACGTCAATATTTAATGTTTAAATTACAAGGAATATAAGGTTACATTATAATTGTCAAAATTTACAATCCAATGTTAAGTAATAGTAAAGTTATAGTCAACATATAATCACAATATTGTTATTACAATTACAAGATAGGTGTTTGTGTGGATGTGATTGCATTAAAGATTATTGTAGAGTACGGTGACTAATTAACCTTTGGCTAAATTATATATGGTTGATTAATTTCTAATTTGCAGTCATCAGCATATGGCAAGGTTTTTGTTCTGGATGGAGCACTCCAACTCACTGAGAATGATGAATTTGCTTACCAAGAAATGATTACACATCTTCCTCTTTGCTCCATTCCGAACCCAAACAAGGTAGTCAATTAAGAATTTGAGAATACGCCACAACATATCATGTGAAATAAAGAAGTGTCAACCTTACACGTTTCATACATAATTCCTACTCAAATTTTCTATAAATTAAATTACGTATAATTGAAGTGTACTTAATAATAATAATTAGAGCTGGTAAATGGTTTAGTTTAGTTGGGTTGGTCTCGGTTCATCACAAAATAAAGGCTGGTTTGAAAGTACACTTAAAATGACCGAACGTATTTAGAGAAAATGTTTATGGGTTCTAAAAAGAGTTGAGATTTTTTTGCACCCATTTTTGCCTGTAGCCTCTCTGTGACTTGCTTAATTGGCTAAGAATTTGGTTTATTTTTTATTATTTTAATTATTGTCAAGTTAACATTAATTATGTTTAGTTCAAAAAGCAAAGGCACATAGGGCCACAGGCAAAAATGGGTGCAGAAAATCTCATCTCTTCTAAAAATACTTAAAATACTTCCTACAATAAGCACCTCTTGAAGGCAGCACTTCAAGTTCTTTTTTAGGTGCTTCTTGCATGTAGTATTTCAGGTGCTTTTCTAGGATTTACTTGCATTTTTATTAAAGATTGATTCTAAAAATATTTTCACAAAAAAAATATTTCGCCATTTTAAAATTAGCACCGAACAAGCCCTAATTTTTTATTAGGTAACCCAAACTTTATCTATTAAGCTTATGAGTGAAAATAGTTAAACTCGAAGTGATCAGTTCAGTTAACGGGTCAATTGTTTCACCCGTTATCGAAGGCCCATCTCTCGTTCATAGCCTCATCAATTGAACAAACACAAATCAAAGCAGCAACAACCTAGACGCCATAACCCACTTGCTCTATTCCACCACCTCCAATCTCCTCTCCCTCTTAGCCTCCTCCAAAATGACGGCGATGCGACGTCGTCTCCATTGTCATCTACGAGGCCCATGGCAATCCCTGCCGCGCTTCTCTCCCCAACTCGCCAAAACTTCTCGCTTTCCAGCCCGACTCCAAACCCTCAACTATGAAGGGCTTCGTCCTCGTTAGAGTCAAAATCTGGGTTCCCGTCAGCGGTCAGGATTGCAAGGCTGAACTCGAACATCAAGGGCAGCAGTGGGCCGCTGTCAACGCCAACTCTTTAACGGGTGATTAATGGGTTACTAACGGGTTCACCCATAATTGACAACTCATTATGTATGCACTTGTAAATTGAAATTATGTGACCTAAATAGGTCATGCCAACGGGTTGAGTCCATCTTGCCAGCTCTAATAATAATAAATCCCTAGTTTGAAGAAAATTAGAAAGCTCATCAAGTAATGCAATCATTTTGTCACCTACTTAATCCTTGTTTTGTTATGTGTCAAAAATTAAGGTGTTACTCATTGGGGGAGGAGATGGCGGTATCTTAAGGGAGATTTCTCGACACTCTTCTGTCCAGCAGATTGATATTTGCGAAATAGACACCATGTTGGTTGATGTGAGTAAAAAATTCTATATGAAAACTAAAGGAAGTAATCCAAATAGAAGCTCTCAAACTAAAATATCTACATGAATTTCTAAGCAATTTGTTTATGACTTTTTAGGTGTACAAGAAATATTTTCCTACCGTTGCTATTGGATACGAGGACCCTCGGGTGACCCTTCACGTTAACGATGGTAATTAAATCCTTTCTATATAAATTTATGTTTTGTAGGTGCTTTTTTCTAAAGATGGTGAGTCCTTAATTCATGTTAAATTTGCAGGTTCTGCATTTCTTAAGTCTGTCCCGGAAGGAACATATGATGTGATAATAGTGGATGCGTTTGATCCTATTAGTATGTAGATGCTTCTAACTTATTTCCAAATATTAATAATCTGTTAATTAATATAAATTTAGCAAAAAAAAAGTTAGCATATACAACATGATCGACGTAATTTATCGTTCTGTGCATGCATGCAGGGCCGGATCATGAGCTTCACGAGACTCCCTTCTTTGAGTTAGTGGCAAAAGCTCTCCGACCTGGCGGAGTCATGTGTATTCAAGCAGAGAGCATATGGTTTCGTTCCTTAGACATTGAGCAACTCATGGCCAAATGTCGACCAATATTCAAAGGCTCTGTTCAGTATGCATGGACAATTGTTCCTGCATATCCAAGGTATGCATATATTAAATACATATAACTTTTTAATCCGTTTGATAATCTTTTCAGCGTTCAAAACAAGCCAAATTTTGAAAACTTTCACAAAAGCATCTTTTCGTTTCTGATTTCATATTTTCTTCAGTTACTAAACAAGTTTTCAGTTTTTATAAAAATAAAAACAAATAGTTCTCAAACGACTCCTAAATATCTCGTTACTAGTCTTAGTACTAATTAAAAAATTCAAACACTATTTTCTAACAACTCTCAGTCGATTATTAATTTCAGTGGGGTGATTGGTTTCTTGCTTTGCTCCACGGAGGGGCCACTGGTGGATTTCAGAAATCCTGTCAACCCAATAGACCCCAACAATAGTTATGGGGTTGCAAAAGAGCCCTTGAAATTTTACAACACAGAGGTACCTAACTAATTATGCATGGATATAAATTTAAACCTCGATCCTCTCTCTTCTTCTTTTTTTCTCTCTCTCTTAATTTCTGTCGATTCCAATTGATCAGGTGCACATGGCTGCATTTTGTTTGCCGTCTTTTGCAAAGAAGGTGAATAATGGGTCTAAAGTGAATGGAGTTGGAACGCTCGCAGCTGATGAGGCAAAACACAAGTGAATATTACGACAACAAAATCTATCCCAACGCTAAACATCATTATTGTGTGTGTTTTAATTTTATATGATGGCAACTTACTCAAATATTGTTTTAATTTTATATGGTTGTGTTCCATGATTTTCTGGTGGAAGTGTCCTGTTAATCATGTTTTTGCGTTGCTTTAAATTAGAAAATGACAACTTATTCAAATATTGTTTTGTACGCATAATACTTGTATTTACTTTACGAGAAGAATACACATATTTTACCATTTACGAATAACTGTTAGGTTTTTGTCACCATCAGATCATCCACTTCAGCTGAATATTGGAGTTTGAGTATTTGAGTTTCATTAAATTCAAGTGTTGGTTTAAGGACTCTGAGATCAGTTAATCATGTTATTATTTCGGAAAATGTGCTTTTAGGCTTAAGTGTTTTTGCTATTTTGGGCTTTTGGGATTTTAGCCCTTTGATTACTCGATCTGGATTGTGCTGTTTCAATTAAAATGAACTAGCTCTGGGAAAAAAAAATGAAATTGAAACTAGTAATTTGGTCCTTTTAATTTTATTGTATAAGATGATATTTTGTTATAAACTTAATATAATTTATGGACTAGTTGATTGGTCTATCTAACATTTGTATCTTGTTGCTCTTTTTTACATTTCGGCTTTTGAGTTTCGGAATTTTGAGGTTTTGGGCGTTTGGGCATAGGAATCACCATTGATGTGTTTATGGACTTATAGGAGGAACTTTTCAATGAAAAAAACTTGCATTCCTGAACCTCATTGTTCCATCCTTTTCTTTAAACGTATTTTTCCTATACATATTTTATAATAATTTCGAGATCGATAACACTTGCATTTTCATTTGGGGATAAGCTCATTTCCCTACTTTCAAATACATTTTTTTTAACTGTAGAAATTTTATAATCAGAACCACCCAATTTATTCATCTTAATTTGAACATTATTCCTACAAAAGAATTTATTCGAATCGGAAATCGCTTAACCATTTAAACGTATCAAATGAATCGACAGTTCTTCATTACAAATGGTTCGTTGCTGTGAAATTAACCTGGAACAAATTAAACGTCTAATGATTGTTTGGTGGATATCAATCGACGACATGAATCGAAAGGTCATGTAGTCTCAACTTTCTTCCACATTAAGGTAAAAAAGTGGGAAAACAATTGCTTTTAACCAAATTCATTTTTATTGTTATAGGTAGATATTGCAACAAGCCTATAATTAGGGGTGGGCAACGGTTATGGCGGGCGGGTAACCGCGGTTATTTACTCATAACCGTTTATGCTCATACTCGCATAACCGTTTACCTGTTGGGTAATTGCCTAAACGGTTATACCCATACCCATAACCGTTTATAAACGGTTAACCATACCCATAACCGCATACCCATTTAACCGTAACCGTTTAATACCCGTTTACCCATTTACTCTTTTTAACCCATTTATATTTTTTTTTTACCATTATCTCTTTTTCACTCGTCTACGTATTTTTTAACAACCTGAAAATTAAAAAAAATTGTCATAATTTTCTTTTTAACATGAATTGTTAGGAGAAAGATTACACTTATTGACCATGAAACATGAATCATTTTTTTAACAATCAAAAGATGCACTGTTGGGTTAATAACCCAACTTCCCATCCCGTCCCCATATATATATATATATATATATATATATATATATAAACCCAACTTCCCGTCCGCATATATATATAATTTTTTTATTTAAAAATATTCAACATTACATATATGAAATAAATGGGTAAACGGTTACCCGTTTATAACCGCGGTTAATACCCATAATCACCCATTTAAATTTCACGGGTAAACGGTTATACCCATAACCGTTTATTTATCTAAACGGTTACCCATAACCGTAACCATGAAATTTAAATGGACGGGTAACCGCGGTTACCCATAACCGTGGGTATTTTGCCCATCCCTACCTATAATCTAGATCTAGTTAGGTGGGGAGGGGAGACTTGATAATGTCAAACATTTGGTAATCTTGTACAACCCAATTCCCAAAGCCTTGATCGTGTTCATGTTCACTGGCGGATTTAGAAATTTCCTGCAGCAGCAGGTCAAAGTGTAAATATTCAGCGAAAACATTAAAAAAAAAATCAACTAACATATTTGTCCATGTATCTCTCAATTTGGTATGAAGTGAAAATTTAATAATAATATTTATAGCGAAAAATGTTAACTCCACCGATACGGTTGTAAATGGTAAAATTAAATTAAATTCAATGTAACGCCAATAAATAACAACTCCATACTTTTAATATGAGGGAAGTGGGAAATGCCCTTAAAGTTGGGATTCTACGCAGGTCAAGAGCTGTGGACTCATTCACCCCACTTCTTTGACTTTACCCAGATCTAGGCCCAATACCTAAACCTAAAAAAGTCCAACCAATTATCCGCCACAGTGTTGGTCTCCACTCTCTTGGCCTTTCAAAAATAAAGTCAATCCATTGCTCCGTCAAGCTTTCGCCCATTGCACTGACCGCGTCTCAGTCCCATTGACCCATTTAATAAAAAGTATATGTTTTAATTTTTATTAAATAAATCAACAGATAAGTTCCAAGAAGCAATGTTTCTTTCCTGTGTTTGATATTTCTAATTTCTCACCAAATTCCTTACTTAATTGGTTGGAAAAATCCCCAACTTGAAATGACGTCATCACCTATTTTAGCAACGTCAGGCGGAAAGAAATAACGCGTAAGAACCGCAAGATACCAATCGGCAACGGCCGCGGAGAAACGGTGGGACCCGCCGGCTTGTCAACTTCTTGGTCTTTTTAACGGATAAGGACTCCCTCTCTATCTCTCTCTCTCTCTCTCTCTCTGCATGCAATCACAAAATTGCAATCGGCTAAATTAATCAGCCCACACGCCCTCACACCAGATAGATTTTTCAGTATAATCGATACACGAAGTAATATATCACGTATCATTAAATAAATAATAAAATATATGTGCTAAAAAGTTAACAATTTAAAAAATAAAATTTTCTACAATTTTTATTAAAACATGTTGTGTAGTGTTTCCGTCACAATTAATAATTTCTCCCCACTTTGCCCGCGGCACGAGAATAATATACATGGCTGGCCCACCACGGAAACCAGATAACGCGGGCCCCACCTTTTTCCCTAGTCTTAATTCAGCACGCGACTTTATTTTTCTAATTTTATGTTTTGCCTTTCCGTTTTTGAATTTTCAGCTCCAAAAAAAGTATTTGTTGACAAGTGAGTTATTTTATTTCACGTAATTCCCTTGCAAATCCGAATATCCATTGTTGATTATGGTCACCTCTTTACTAGTGATAGCAACGTGAAGGATCCGATATACCCGAATCCCCTGTAGTCGTTAAATATCTGAATTTTTTTATATTCAAGGTGACTACTTTTAACGAACAAAAACTAAAATATTACGATATTGTCTATGTTTGTAAAAATAGATATTGAAATCTCGTTTATTGGATTTGAAAGAAAGAAAGAATTCGTTGATCATTTCACTAACTTCATAACTTATGCCGTGTAGACTTTATTCTTGTGAAAATTATTGATTGATAAGTTGTAGGAAATGACTTTTATCACTGCAAACAGAGACCAACACAAATTCAATGTGAAAATTATTGATTAATAAGTTGTAGGAAATGACTTATATCACTGCAAACAGTGAAAATTATTGATTGATAAGTTGTAGGAAATGACTTATATCACTGCAAACAGAGACCAACACAAATTCAAAGTTGGTGTTAAAAATTATAAATTGACTTATTAGTTTTTTAAAATTGTCACTATAATGAAATGTGAAAGACACGATAAGAACTTTCCATCTATCACAATTCTTTCCATATAAATTTTTTCGATAAAAGTTTGGTTTCAAGATCACGCCAAATCTCTTTATGTGAATCTCTTTATCAATGATTCGATGAAATATCTTGTATCTATTTTTAATTAATTAATACATGTATCACTCAAATGAATTTAGTCAAGATTAACTTTTGAAATCTCTATTGATTTTTTTATTTTTGTGACAAGGCTTCACATGAAACATTTTTTATTATGAGATGATTGATACGAATTAAGTTGAAAAGTTTATTATGTATTTAATTTGATTAGGAGTTATCTCTTTACACATTGATGTTAGATTAATTTAACTTTTATATAGTCCCCATCCTACATAACACGATAACTTATTTTCAGTCACAATTTAAACAGTACACTAAAACATAACTAACAGCGTTTAAAAGTCATGAAAATAAATTCTATAAAACAAATATTTGTTTGACAACTTAATATGTGAAAAAAATGAGTGTTCTACCAGAAAAATAATTGGTAATATACGAGTAGTTCAACCTCTTATATATAAGCTTTTAGTCTAAAACATAGATGACACAAACAAGCTAACCTGAAACATGTGCGATCATTTGGGCTTCACATACGAGCCAACTTACTCTGATATAAAGAGTAACCCAATTTTTTATAAGCTTTTATTTGATTTGTCTCTTATCGAAAGTGGACATTTTCCTCACATTTTCATGGTAGGTTATCTTGCCATGGAAAGGACAATAAAGAAGTTAGAGATGAATGGAAATACACCAAATCAGAGGATTCGTACTGTTAAAAATTGATCAAACGACTGAAATTATTATAACTTTTAAAATGAGTCCTCGTTTATAGCCGTTAAATCAAATTTTAACGACACGTATCTTTTAATTTAATAAATTATGAGAAAGAAGTCTGGAGAGAATCAATTTCTATGTAGTGCCTTGCAACTAATTAATGGGGTTGCATCACATCCAGCTGGTATTGATATTGTACAAAAGCACACAACCCTAAATCCGCACGATTGTATTCCGCTTGTGCACAAGATATACAAGAGGTGGTGGGGTATGCCAGAAGAAAAATCAAATCTTACTATATTAGTCGCGTGGGGCCCAAGAAGGAGCGACCAACCACGAGGAAGCAAGTGTGACCACGTGGATTAATGTCAATTGTCAAAGAGAAGCCAGAAGGGAACTGGAATAAGTTTGGCGTGCTGGACTGGATTGAAAGAAAACAAAATGTTGGCGTGCTGGAAAAGAAGAAGGGTGGGAATGGGAATGGGCCCAGGACTCCAAATCCAATCCGGTTGGGAAAAGGAATGGAATAGGATAATAATATAGGACGAGGGGAAGAAACGGAAGAGAGAGAGAGAATGGGATTTAATATATAGATCCTTGTCTCCTAGATTTTATCCGCTTTGAAGTGCGTGACTCCAGGATGGACCTCTGTTTTCTCCTTATTACATTTGTCTGCCATTTTCCTTCTATTTTATGATTGGACTGCGTCTCGAACGACGGATAATTATGAATTTTTAGTTGAGGACCGTTACTACAATTTTCATGAACTTCTTTTTAAGAAAATTGATTTCTTGTTTTCGTTTGCATCGAAAATACTACTTTGATTGAAGGATATAATGAGGATGTAGTTGTTGCAAAAAATAAAGTAAAAATGACAATCAATGCCTTATTTTTGTTTTCCATGATGAAGGAAAATGAATACCAAAGCGTATTTAGGCATCACTATCCCCCTATTTTTCTCTGTTTGAAGAAACAAATTTCCAAAGCTTAGACTTATCAAACATGGGAAACACTACAGTTTCTCATTCCCAAACTCCCTTTCTCACATACCAAACATTGTGTTTGGGACTAGATTAAGTAGGATAATTCATAACGTATTTTCAGGAATACAGACTTGTTACGCCGCGATCTCGACATATATCCAAGGTCGACACTTGACTCTAGAATGTTGGGGTGCCAAGAATACACACAAGATATACAAATGAATACTAAATTTAGACTCAAAACAAAGAATACAAGTGGTGTCTCTCCCACAAATATAGTCAACAATTGTACAACAAAATGTGCCACAAATTACTGCGACCAAAAATATTAATGACGAGGAACACATTTTTGCTATGTTACTAATACTTGTACTTGCTTTGTTATTCTACCCCAACCTGGCTGAGGAAGAATTACAGGGTGTAAAAGCTCATGTTGCAGCTGTTGTTGTTGTTTTCTTGATATATCCAATTGGTCAAGGAAGCTTTTCTGTCTCTCGAGCACAAGTTAGGTTCGACCTCAATGGAAAAGTAAAACGTTGTTTACTATTGAACTAGGACCAAGAAAAAAAAATTCTTTTATTAAGGAGGCCCGCTCTTCCTTTATTGAAGTAAGTGCAAATGGTCTCGAGACCTTCCCACGTGCCATAAATGACCTACTAATAAAATGAGAAGAATCCTAGAACAAAATGAGAAGTAGCTAACCAACGTCTAGGAGACACATAACCTTCACTAGTACTGTGTCTGTACGCTCCCCCAAAAAAAATGACAATCCAAAAGAAATACAAGGAAAGGTACAAGAGTAATCTACTCACTCCAAGCACTCTGATCTCTACTATACTAAGCAAGAAGCACCTCGTATCTACTAAACTCTATCACTTGCACAATCACTACCTACACTGTGGAAATGGTGCTTCAGCCAAAGCAAAAACCCGAATAAATTGTGAAGCTCATGTGAGTGACAATAATTGTCGGCTAGGGATTTCAATTACCGTGACACTTGTTTTAATCGACGTGTTGGTGCTTGCTTTACTGAAATATATCTTACTAAATTTTGTGAAGTGTTATATTATATGTTGACCGTATTGATTGGTTATTCTAGTTGGATACTTATTTTTTATTGATTATTGTGCTACTACTGGGAATATTGTTCATCGGTGAAATATGAAATGAGATTATTTGTGAATTATTTATGATGTGTCGTGTGGTTAGAGCTTCCAGTGTTGAGAAAAGAATTATGGAATTGAGGTGATAAAAAATGATCTTTTTGTAGTTGAGCCAAACTCATAGCTGATATCAGGTCTCAGGCGAGCCTACCATTTTTATATTGTTCATTGGCGAAATATGTGAAATATGAAATGAGATTATTTGTGAATCATTCATAATGTGTCATGTGGTTGGAGCTTCCAGTGTTGAGAAATGAAATATGAACATGAGGAAAATGAAAATGATCTTTTGTATAGTTAAGCCAAACTTTAGTAGGTACCAGGAACTAAGCGAGCTCACAGAGTACAGTTTCTTTTAGGTAATCGGGACTGGCAGTATAGAGTTTAGGCAAGATGACTAACAAAAGGAGAAATTGGTATGATTGAGTTACAAGAGTTATCACTTGGGATCAAATGGTATAAGTATGGTATGAGATGTGCAAGGTCTGGGTGTTTAATTATACAAATTAGTGTATATAGTTAAGGTTCTTTCCATTGCCTTCTTGCATTGTTGTTTATAATGATTTAATACCTGATTGTGTATAATACCATGACACTGAATTTAATGTGGTTAATTTACTGTGGTAAATTTATGTTCCTACGAAGCTATTGAAGCTCACCCTCTATTAGATGTGAGGAGAGAAAGTTATGTCGCTACAAAACTTTTTAAATCTTAACTTGTGTTCCAGATTTGAATTTTTTTACCGATTTCAGCATGTGACATTATCTATAAGAATCAAATTAGAAGTTTTTCACTTACGAGAAAGATTTTACTAAATCCACGATAATGAAATTATCATTGCTTTGAATGCAATCTTTATTTACTACACGCGCGTGAAATTGGCGAATGCGAAACAGTAAAAAGGCAATAAAAAATCGATCTTATCCAAATGGGCGACACCGTGACAGAAGGGAAATTTCGTGGTCGAGCAGCCGCGTTTACTGCCCATCTCCCCACCAGAGTAAATATGGTTGCCCACTAAATGCTAATGATCATCTCCCCATCAAATGTAGGTACAAAATATTTTTTATTCATTTACAAAATTTGAACAGACAATTCATTTCAAAAACCAAGAGAACTATAACTAGATTACAATTTTTAGTACAAATTTATATTTGAATCACGATTCATTTTGATTTTGTAACTTTTTACCTTGTCGCGATACTTTGGATAAAAAAGAAAAAAGTTAGGCCAATGGCTTATGTCTGGGTTCTGTAACTTTTTACCCCGTCGCGATATATTTGGATAAAAATGAAAAAAATTAGGGCAATGGCTTATGCATGGTATTATTATGGATAGACGTTTAAGCGTGCGTTTTACTTGGCATTGATGTAATCATGAGTAAGCAAATGTTGCTCGATAAATCTTGCTACAGGATAAACAAGATTCTTTGTGATTGTTCCTTAAAAAGGCAGGGAAAAATTCACGTGAAAACACACAATACGCTTCCTTCTCAAGGTAATGAGATAATACTTCCATGAGCCTTACGTCATACATGTTTTTCCTTTCATCTCATATGTATCTTTGTAAAGCGTTATAAGTAGACATGTAGATAATATTTACATTCTTAAGAAATTTTTATTCTTTACTTTTATCCAATTAAATCTCTATATATAAAGTCAACAACCTTTTGTGTGACATCCCACATCGCCCAGGGGAGTGATCCTTAAATGTATATTCTCATCCCTACCTAGCACGAGGCCTTTTGGGAGCTCACTGGCTTCGGGTTCCATAGGAACTCCAAAGTTAAGCGAGAAGAGGGCTAGAGCACTCCCATGATGGGTGACCCACTGGGAAGTTGCTCGTGAATTCCCAGAAACAAAACCGTGAGGGCGTGGCGGGACCCAAAGCGGACAATATCGTGCTACGGTGGTGGAGCGGGCCCGGGAAGTGATCCACCCCGGGCCGGGATGTGACATTTTGGGATCACGGGCTTCACTAAAACATTTTGAACAAAAATGCCCTCCAAACAAAAAAGTTCAAAAACAGTCCAAAATAATAATGCACCAAATAATGTAAGGATATTTTCATCATATAAATAGTATTTTTTAATATTTAATTTTTTTGGTACCGTTTTTATTTTATTTTATTTTTATTTATCAATCAATATTGAAGCGAGATTTGGATTTAGGACTAGGGGCAAGGTTATTGATATGTATTTATACAATTTTTCTACAATGCAACAAAGCGTATATATTTTGAAAAATAAATGGCCAGATTTAAGCAATGACATCTAACGGCTACAAAAAGGATAAATTGTATAACTACAAGTACGATATATTAATTAATTCATACCATGAGACATTTTAGCACACCATACATATTATTGATAAAAACTCAACATATAGAAGTTTTTCTAAACTTGTAATCAAATCTTACCTAAAAGCAAATAAGTGGTTTAATGCTATGGATAAGTAGATGGGTATTTTAGGAAATTTACCAACATTGGAATTTTATTATTTTGCAAGCAACTCCAAGGGTTGCAGTCCTCTAGCCTCCTCGTGGTCTTTTAGGCTAAGTAATTTCTTGTTGGATGTATATAATAATACTACATGAATGCGACTAGTTGAAAGGTCACTTTTGTTGATTAAATATAGTGACCACAATAGTGGTACTTTTCTTTTCTTATTGATCGGAAATGTTTAAGAAACGGAAACCAACCTAATTTCAGGGTCATAATATATCACAAAATTTTTTGAGAATTTTGAGTTTTAACGATAAAGGCAAAATAAAAGATAAAGTAAATAGTACCATAATTGACTTTTTAGTGTAAAAATGTAATTTTTCGTTAAAATGAACAGTACTGTAATCTTTTTGTTTAAGTTCCCTACCATTAAAGGATAACATCGTTTTATAATTTTATTTAAAAAGTTAGGTTTACGTTTCTGGTACCTAAAGAATTAGGGTTAAACCCACAAAACCCATTGTAATTACATTTTAGGCCAAGCTAGTTTATCTTTATCTAGGTAAAAGGTTGTATATTTGTAGGTTACTCAATACACAGAAATAGTTTGTTTCTTTTAAAAGGATTAGCTGGTGGTTTGCCACGGCACACTTGTTTAAGGAGCAAAAAGACGGACAAAGACATTTTAGTATTCTCTTAACTACCATCGTATGATTTACACGTGCCAAGAATAGAACCTAGAATGTGCACTGTGGAATACAGACATGAAATTCGTTCAACCACTGAATCACTCTGTAATGATCTTTTACATAAATAGTTGGCAAACTCATGTGTAGTTTTTGTATTCTTGTGTAGGGAGGATTAGTGGTGGGTGGTTATGATTCACTAACCTTTGGATGTATATGAAACCAACATATAGAGATTATGAATTAGAATTTCTCACATGCACAAAAAATAAAGAGATTGAAAAAAATTTCTCAATGTTGATACCAACAATATTTAATTATCGAATAATTTCACGTCTCGCACAGTCAAACATCAAAATTTATAATTTAGATAAATCGTCTAATTATTTAACATGCCAAACTAATTGAGGGTGGAATATTACCATGATTATACCAAGTTGGCAAATTCTGAAAACATCGCATTAACTGGACTTTGGGAAATATATAAAAAAAAGTTGGACTATTAGTTGAAGTTGGGCGCAAGACCTACGCATATGGTTCCATCATAGATAATGAACTAGAACTTCTCATACGCAAACATCAAAAGAATTTTCTTCATGTTTGAAACAATAAATGGTCAATTATAAAATAATTTGGAAGTATGCGGTTTGTAGTTTAATTGATTAACAACGTTCACTCTTGCACTAAAGGATTTATTGATTTACACACTCTTGTCATTTCTTGTATTGAAAATAAAAGAATAATTTAAAATGAATGCGATCGTACCAACTCACATGTACTAGGCAATAATGGTATTAGATGGGTAATTTCTTGGAAGTATAGGTGTTGCACCCCTCCTTTTCCTTCAACAGAAAAAAAATAATAATCTAAAAGTTTTACGATGACTAATGATTTAGATCGAAGCATAACATGTAACATACTCAGAGAACAAAAATTAGAAAGAAATGACATACACGTTTTTAAGATAGATAATATCGTTTTTTTAAAAGAAATAAAAAAAGAGAGCAAGGGGGTAGGAATGAACTGAAGATGAAAAGGAGGTGGCATTATTTAAAGAAGAAAGGCACAGCACAGGATTATACGTAAGATCAACCAGGAGTTGCAATCCAAATGAGACTCTCTCTCTCTCTCTCTCTCTCTCGTTTTTCTCTCTCTAAATCTGTCCATATCTATCTTCTTTTTTGACTTTCTACGCTTATCATCCGTCTGTCGAGACTCCACGAGCTACATGGTTGAACGAAACAATTTAAGCACCAAAAAACAAACAAAACACGGAGCCTCCATCCAAAGTTCTTTTCCCAGTATTTTCCACTTTATTTCTATCCAATATCCTATTTTTCCTTAAATTATTTGGTCAGTTTCGAAACCATTAAAAACTCTCACAAATTCCGCCGGTTTCCAACCTAACGCACACCTCCTCCTCCTCTTGGTCACTTTCCCGTATAAAAAAAAATATCAAAACAGTCTTACATTCTTTCTCTCATCATATCCATCTATATCTCCGTATCTCTCTCTCTCTCTCTGCGAGTCTGTTCACAGCTCTGTGTTGTACAGTGAGTTCTCTTTTCTGGGTTGCTGAGAATTTAAGGGAAATCAATACTTGTGCTTTTTTGGGTTGTTGGGGGTTGACTTTATGATTCAGTTTATCTGAAATGACACGGCTGTTTTCTTCTCTCTTTTCAATATTTTCTCAGCAACCAAACAGAAACTTCTTGTTGTTGTTGGTTTCTGAATGTGTAAGGTGTTTTCGCAGGAAACTTGTTCTTCACTGATATCATATAGCTTTGTTGTTGGATCAGTCCGACTCCATCTCAGGTTATCCTCATTACTTGTTTCCAATTCTTCCAGTTATGTTTGTTTGCATAGAATTTTTTTTTTTTAATCGAGAATGATAAAATCTTTTGCCCAATGGCTATGTTTATGCATCATGGTATATGATAAATCAATAAGATTTTGAGTCTTTAAGGTAAAAAATATTATAAAAAATACTTTGTGAATTAAATATGCTGATGAAAAAACAGAGCAAAAAATGCAAAAGCTGCAGTGACAAGTAATGGTTTTTGGAATTTAATTTTTACTTGATTTAGTCTGTTACGTGAGGATATGAATAATGATCAGAGATAAGGACGAATCCTATGAATTGCCGAATCAGATATGTATTTGCATTTATTGAAAATTATTCCTTGCTTCCGTTATTTTTATGCAGATAAGCTTGACGCATAAGAGTGTGTGTGTATATATATATATATGACTTCATTTGGAAGTGCTTTTAAAACGACTTGAAAGTGCTTTTGGTGGAATTGATTTTGGGCAAGAAGCACCAGATAACTTTTCTAGAATCCACTTGGATTTTTAGCATGGACTGGCTTTAGAAAACATTTCACCAAAAGCGATTTTAGTTATTTCAAAAGCACTTCCAAAACGATGCTTATGTGTGTGTGAAGTCGATGTTTTGTGGACAAAATTTAAACTGCAAGTCTTTTCGATTTCGTGAATAATTCGATTAATATTGCTGCTCTGAGAAGTTGATTTGAAGATCATTCTAGTTAATTGAAGATTTAGGAATGGCTTTGGATGTGAAAAACACTATTTGATGCAGAATCTACTTTTAAGTTAATAAACGAGGTATTTATATGCATACATTTTAGTAAATTCCTTCCATTTAATATATTTGTATTGTATTTTTTTTAATTATTGTTGTTGTTATTTTTTCTGTCCATGGGTCTAGATCATGAACTCTTCTTGTTATTGGGTATGTTTTCATTTCTTTAATTTAGTTGGAATGGATAGCCAATTCGTTTCATCATATTTTGCAAGTTTGCGTATGAATACGGAGAGGCAGAATTAGATACTAATGGTTATACGAATCGCTCTGAAAGAAAGGTGTTTTCATTACAAATCTGCTCAATCTGCAATGCTTTATGATCTTCTTTGTCTAGATATAGGGATCGGATGCTGCACCAATTGCTAAAGTTTTTCGGTCTTGTGATGATTGATTGAATGTCTGTTCTTAATATTGCCGGGACCATCTTAGGTCTTTTGCTGCCTTTCATATAGGTTCTTACTTTGCACAAAATCTTGGCTGTAGGTTCTTTGGAGCTCCAAGTCATTAAACTGGCATAACAGCGGATAACTGCAATCATGTTCTCAAGATCTTGCTTAAGTTTGTTGGAACTGTCATCTGGGGACATGTTGAATTTCCCTCAGACTCCTAGAAACCTCCCAAGGGTGATGACTCTTCAAGGAGTTATTCCTGATGAAAGTAGTGACGGCGTTGACAATGAAGATATAAATGTCCCTCCTTCGGAAGTATGTGAGAAGAAGATCATAGTGGCGAATTTTCTCCCTCTACATGCTCAGAAGGATGCAAAATCTGGGAAATGGTGCTTCAGTTTTGATGAGGATGCACTTTCGTTGCAACTCAAAGATGGTTTCCCATCTGGTACTGTGGTAATATATGTCGGTTCTCTGAAGGTTGACATAGAAGCAAGTGAGCAAGAAGAAGTTTCACAGAAACTGCTGGAGGAGTTTAAATGTGTGCCGACATTCCTTTCTTCCGAGCTGCATAAGAAGTATTATCATGGGTTCTGTAAGCAATATTTGTGGCCTCTCTTTCACTACATGCTGCCCATGTGTCCGGACCATAGTAGTCGCTTTGACAGGCAACTTTGGCAGGCATATGTTTCTGCTAACAAGACATATGCCGATAAAGTTATGGAGGTGATCAATCCTGAAGATGATTGTGTATGGGTTCACGACTATCACCTTATGCTTCTTCCAACCTTTCTGAGAAGGCGGTTCACACGAGTTAAGCTTGGCTTTTTCCTCCACTCCCCCTTCCCCACATCAGAAATCTACAGGACCCTTCCTGTCCGAGATGAAATTCTGAGAGCACTGCTAAATGTAGATTTGATTGGTTTCCACACGTTTGATTATGCTCGCCACTTCCTTTCTTGTTGTAGTAGAATGCTTGGCCTTGAATATGAATCGAAGCGTGGCTACATTGGACTTGAATATTTTGGCCGCACAGTGTACATTAAGATTATGGCGGCGGGCATACACATGGGCCAACTTGAATCTGCGTTAAATCATCCCTCTTCTTCCATGAAGGCCAAAGAGATTCAAGAGCAGTTCAAGGGGAAGAAAATCATTGTTGGTATCGATGACATGGACATATTTAAAGGCATCAGTCTAAAGTTGATGGCCATGGAACAACTTTTGATGCAGCACCTGGAGATGCGGGGGAAGGTAGTCCTGGTTCAAATTGTAAATCCTGCAAGAAGCACAGGGAAAGATGTTCAGGAAGCGAAAAAGGAAACATATTCAATGACCAGAAGGATAAACCGAGTCTTTGGTTTCCCAGGCTACGAGCCAGTTGTTTTGATTGACCATAGCCTTCCCTTTCATGAGAAGGCTGCCTATTATTCATTGGCAGAATGTTGCATCGTTAATGCTGTAAGGGACGGAATGAACCTGGTTCCCTACGAGTACATCATTTGCAGGCAGGGTAATCAAAACATCGACAAGGCTATTGGAGTTGCCTCTGATTCCCCTCGTACAAGTACACTTGTTGTCTCGGAGTTCATAGGTTGCTCGCCATCTTTGAGTGGAGCTATCAGGGTGAACCCGTGGAACATTGAAGCTGCAGCTGATGCACTCAATGAGGCCCTCACAATGTCTGATTTGGAAAAGCAGTTGCGGCATGAGAAACATTTTCGGTATGTTAGCTCTCATGATGTGGCTTACTGGTCCCGCAGTTTTCTACAGGATTTGGAGCGAGCGTGCAAAGATCATTACAGAAAACGTTGTTGGGGAATTGGTTTTGGTCTGAATTTCAGAATTTTGTCTCTTTCTCCAAGTTTTAGGAAGCTTTCAATTGATCATATCCTGTCTGTATATAAGAGGACAAACAGGAGGGCAATATTTTTGGATTATGATGGAACAATAATGCCTGAATCTTCTATTGTTAAGACCCCCAGTCCCGAAGTCATTTCTGTTCTGAAAAACCTTTGCAGCGACCCCAAGAACACCGTGTTTATTGTGAGTGGAAGGGGCCAAAGCTCTCTTAGCGAATGGTTTGCTCAATGTGAGAATCTCGGTATAGCAGCTGAGCATGGATACTTCATAAGGTACGTTCTTACATGCGCTTATAAATGTAATTTTATACTTCAATGTGACTAGTTGTTTTCTGGCAACTGTCTATACTTGTATTGATTCTGCATTCAATTTAATTTGTCACAGATGGAGTAGTGCATCCAGTTGGGAAACCAGTTCGTTGGCCATAGATCTCGACTGGAAGCAAATTGCAGAACCTGTGATGAAGTTGTATACAGAGGCAACCGATGGCTCCTACATAGAGACCAAGGAGAGTGCCTTGGTGTGGCACCATCTAGATGCTGATCCTGATTTCGGATCATGCCAGGCCATGGAAATGTTGGATCATCTTGAAAATGTCCTTGCGAATGAGCCTGTAGTTGTAAAAAAGGGTCAGCATATCGTCGAAGTAAAGCCACAGGTATTGATGTTCTCCGATTTCTTTCCTCGCTTTCGTTTTCGCGTCTCTGTTAGTATAGTGGCCTAAAGGATGTCACATTGCTTCTTAAACTGCAGGGAGTTACTAAAGGAATAGTTGCACAGAAAGTTCTTTCCATGATGATTGGTAATGGGAATGCGCCAGATTTTGTGCTGTGCATCGGGGATGATAGATCAGACGAGGACATGTTCGAAAGCATATCGAGCACAACATATAGTTCATCTCAAGCTGCAGCTCCCGAGATCTTTGCATGCACTGTCGGACAAAAACCTAGTAAAGCCAGGTACTACCTCGATGATACAGCGGATGTCATCACTTTGCTCGAAGGCCTGGCAACCGATTCAAGTCTCAGGGCAAGGTCCAATTGGGAAATTCAAGTCCCGTTCGAGAATATTATCTGAGATGAATGAGCTGCCACTGTTTGGCAACATGCCTAGGGTAGTGAAGAACATCGATGGATGCTTTTCTTCTGATGATACAAGTATACACAAGGGAATCGCGGATTAACTCTTTATGTTTCGATACACTAACTATTCTTTGCATGGTGGAAAGCCGGACATGATGCTGCTCTGGGTGTTTCTTTCGAAGAGAACGATGATCACAGAAGGGTTACTATGCATTTGGAGATGTCAATGATCACGAATGGATTACGCGGTGGTGCCGTCAACCAGATGGGCTTTACCTTCTCAGTTCGCAGGTTAAAACTTGTTTTTCTTTTCGTCATTAGTAGTTTTCACAGATGGATACAAGGGGCATCATTTGTTTGTAAATTTGAACTGGCTTTGTATTTAAATGATGCTCAATTCTTTGTTTTTATGAAATCATAGTTTTTACTGGAAGTTGTCTCTCTGGCAAATACTCCTCACGTTCTCAATGGGGGTGGAAATGTAGTATATTATAATTTTGCAGTCCCAAATTACACTTGTAGTTTGTGTAGCTTTTAGGAGCTTTCACAAGGAATTTTAGTTTAGGAAAACTAACGAGAAATTCAAAAAAAAAATTTAGTTTTAATGAAAAATGACAAATAAAGGTGTAGTGAATATTACTAGGAAAAGGTAAAAATGTGGTTTTTTGTTAAATGTAAATAGTACTTTGAGTGTTTTGTTAAAACTCCCTTTTAGTTTCAGTTTTGCCAATTGAACTTGTGTAGTTTGCTTCGGATCTCAATCGAAGATAAAATCTATAAAATCGACCGATGAAATTTGAGGTTTTATGCCCTGTTAAATGTCTTTTAGGGCGATCAAATCAACTTTTGTTTTTCTTTGCCGCGCTAGTCTATCATTTTTGGAGCTAGAAAGACTCATAGAAGCATTTAAGTTTTTCCTTGCCATCATCATATAATTCACCAGCGTCAGAAATCAAACTTCATATACGATTTTAGAGAAAATTGGGTGAGACCACATATAGATCATAGAAAGTTAGAAACGAGAGAACGCAATATAGAGGGCAGTGTTCTTCATGTGTGACTACAGAACTACATGAATTTGACAAATCTGATGAGCGGATCCTAGAATTTTCCCTTCACTTGATTACCGCTCGGCAAACGGCCAAATTTCAAATTTTCTCCTTGATTGAAGTCTTAAACAAAACAATAGGACTTCAATAACCACCATGAAGTGGTTCAGTGATTAGAGACAAACTTTAAGTTCGTATTTCACACGACACATTCTAAGTTAGATTACACGATGATGACTAGTTGAGACTGAAATATCTCATCATAAAAAGCGTGGCTAATTTTAGTTGGTTTGTAAAAGGCCTACAAACGAAGTTTCGGAACTAGTTCTCAAAGAACACTATTGCCTTTTGCCTTATGGTCTAAGTCTCTCTCTTCAATCCTAGAAAAAAAACAAAGGAAAAGGAAAACAAAACCACCGCAGCAGCTGGGTTTTCACTCTTCCCCATCACACACCAAGCAAAAACAGTAGAAAGTGAAAAATGCCTCGTCGTCGCTTCGCCCTCTTCGCCGTTTTCGTCCTCGCAATCCTTCCTTACATTCAGGTCTGTTTCTAAACCCTAAACCTCTGTTTGTTTCCCGAGAAAATTAAATACAGATAGATCGAAAGTTCTCTCTCTTTTTTTTTTCATCTCTTTCAGTTTATAGTTTTTTTTTTTTTCCAACTTTCAGTTTATAGTTTACGCTGGTGGTTTTGCGCAGGGTTTGGCGAACGATGAGCAGCACGATCAGATCTCCTTACGATCATCGCCATTCGAAACAGCCCTCGAAACCCTTCAGGTGCAAATTGGGTAAAGTTTCTGTCTTTTTTTCTCTTTCGTTGTGGTCTTGTAATTCTGGATCATTGAATCTGTTTGGTTTCCGAGAAAATTTGGGAAAAGGAAAGGAATTCTTAACCCTGTTATCATCAGATTGGGACCCTTCACTGGAAGGGCTAAATTTACTTTCCGACAACCAAAAGCGTTATCGATTATACTTGGTAGAAAAACGTAAAATTGCATGCTTCTAAGTCATAGAAGCAGTTTATGAGGAGGTGATTCTTTAGGAAGCACTTTCAACTGCTTTTCCGTGAATCACTGCAGCATGTTTCTTATTAAAAACACTGTTAAAAGCGCTTATGAGTACAAGTGCTTTCTGGAGAAGCAGTCCCATACGTGCACTACTGTGAAACCAAACAAATAGCTTTAAATATCAAAATTGATTGCATTTACGTGTTTGTGCATATGTTTGTTTGTGTGTGTATGTGTGCATGTTGATTGTGTTTCTCTGACATTGGTGAAATGTACTGTTATTGTGGTTCTTTTTATAATTATCAGGTATAAGTTCAAAAAAATTGGTCTCCTGCGCCGTGCCATGACCCATGCCTCCTTCTCCGAAGAGAACAACAAGGCACTGAGCATTTTGGGTGCCAATGTCATAGAAACATCGGTCTCTATGAGATCACTCGAGAGCAACCTTGAGATATCTGCAAAAGAGTTGAACCGCCGCATTTCTGAAGTCTCGAAAGTAGAATCTTCCTGTGCTACTGATGGGAAGCGAATGGGGTTGCATAAGGTGGTTAGAGTCTCTCCCAAGACCGATTCTTCAACTCCCTTGGTGGTTTGTGGGGCTTTCAGAGGGGTCTTTGGTGCAATTGCTCTTGATACTGAGAAGGCTGATGATGCTGGAAACTGTTTCTGGCGTGTTCATGGTGGCCAAGTTGGAGGAGCACTTGCAATGTAAGCGCAGCTCACTCCCTATCAGCTCTCAGTAGATATTATCCTAGAGTACTAGCTGCTGCTTGTCGGATTTAGTTTAATACCAGAGAGACTGGTTTGCTGTGATCTTTCTGTTTGTTAATATGGTTTGACAATATCAGTCATTTGGAATACTTTGTGCCTTTGTCCCTAAACAATATTATGCTACTTGTAATTTCGAACGTGCGAAAAACTTTGCTAATCTAGTATGTTATTTTGATGAAAGAAAGGGCATTTCGTATTTCAGCTGTACTTCAACTGTGTTTTTGTTGGAAACTTCTTTACCGGGAGCTGATTTGGATGTTTATCTTTTCTACATTCCCTCTGATATAGTTCAGAAAAGATGCAGGATATGAGCCATCCTGGGATCTTGTTATATTCTTCTTTGGTATATGTTGCATCATATTAGTGTTTTGACTTTTGGTTTTACTTAACGAACGACGTTTTCAATACTTGATAGTTGAGAACATTGGATTTCTCAAACACCGGAAATGCTGGTCGTGGAAGTGCACTGGTCCTGATCTTACTTTACGTGATTATTGTAGACACATATCATTTATGCTAGATTGTGATACAACTTTGTTTGAGCTGTTCGTGATCAACGGTGAGGACTATGGAAAGTGATTATCATGGCCTAGATCTAGCATCACTTATTCTTGAAGCACTTTTCATTTCTTCTGCTTTTCAGTTCACTACTCATTGTCATGCCAGTGCATCATTTCTCGATATAATCTGTGCTGCTGCTCCCAAAGGACTGGATCGATTCAGTTTCGCAACTTCTCTACGTTCTTTCTGTGTTCATGAAATTTCTTCGTTTGTTTTCGGCCCGAATCTCTTAGGGCCTGTTTGGTATTTCGCAGGCTTAGAAATTGTGATGGATTAGAGGTTAGAATTAGATCATCAGACTTGACTTTTAGCCTTCAGCCCTTTACCCCCCTGTTCGAATAAGATTTATCTTAGTTTGAACATGTCGTATGTGGCATAAGATTTTTGTTTCCGTTTGGTCGTTTTAAACTAAGAAAGCTTGACTGATGTCGTTTTCGGTAGGCCTGACTGAGTGGCCAATTTGTCCTCCTCCATACAAAAGCATTATCTCAGATTCTCTCAATCAATATGGTTGGTGCCAATCTGTCTACTTTTTTTTCGACTCTCATATTCCTCTACCTTACACAGCATTACTTTTTTATATTTCTGATTGGATAAATATGAAATATGTTGTATTTAAAAGATTCAGGGAAATACTTGGGAGACTCAAAAGTGCGACTCTCTGTGGATGTTTTGTTACCTCGTATTTTTTACATAATATTTTAATATTGGTATGAGAACATATGTTAAACTGTAGTGTCAGAGAATTTATGAAAAATATCGTATTTCCTCAAATGTTTAGGACCATATTAATTTAGAGAATTTTAACGAAAAGCTTCTGGTACTGTTCACTTTAACGAAAAATCACATTTTTACACTAAAAAGTCAATATTGGTGCTATTTACGTTACCCTTTATTTTGTTTTTATAGTTAAAACACAAAAATTTTAAGCTATTTTCATTAATTTTCCTATTAATTTATGCTATTTTGCCAAAGGGAAAAAACTAAAATATTAAAAAGGAAAGAAAAGAAGAATGAAGATGGTAGAGTGATTAGTCTATGGCAGCGCTGGAATTGATGACTGTCGGTTGGAGAGTGTTTTTGCAGATTCCCCAATCGCCACCGTTCATCTTTATATTTAAGTTTCTCGTCGGTTCCACCTAAGGCCTGGGCCCCGCACGCTCCTACCCGAAGCGTCACCTACAACGGCGGTATTCTTTAATTTCGGATTTTTTTTTAATTCTTATTTTATCCATAATTATGCCCATAATATAAGTTAGGTTCCTCCGCTCCCTAGAACATAAATAATGGATAATTATCAATAATTATATTAAAAAATTTAAAAAAATCTTAATCATTAGGCAAAACCGGAACCTCACCGAACGACAGGTCGTTCCGCACACGGAAAGTCACAATGGCCACCGGCAATCCCCGGTCACCTCATGTTTCCGTTACAAACTTGGACCTTTCAACGCCACTTGTATATAACTCCCCGTTTCCCAGAGAGACGCAATTTCTCCACTGGGGTTTTCCAAGCCTCTCTCTCTCTCTCTCTCTCTCTCTCTCTCCGATGGAAGACATTGACTTGGAGTCAATAGGCCATGGAGGATCAAGGTCGCGCTGCTGCTTCTGTATTCCGTCGTCGTGGTCGCGGGTGCGGACCTCCCAAAACGATGACCGGTGGTGGTCCCGCGGCATCAAGGCCCTCTACAAGCTTCGAGAGTGGTCCGAGATCGTCGCCGGCCCCAAGTGGAAGACTTTCATCCGTCGGTTCAACCGAAGCAGAAGCGGAGGCGGTTCCGGAGGCGGCGGCGGCGGCAGGCACGGGAAATTCCAATACGATCCCTTGAGTTACGCCCTGAACTTCGATGAGGGACCGGTCGACGAAGACGACGAAGCCGGCGGGTTCCGCGATTTCTCGGCCCGGTTCGCCTCGATTCCACAACCGGCGAAGTCTGGGGGGCTGCCGGAATCGGGTAAAGAAGTGTCGGTGTACGGGTGAAGAAACTGCGCCGCGACAGCTATCGTGCGCCGGGGGGGAGTGGCGTTATGTGAAAACTCTGATTTTGCTGGATTGGCGAGTCAATGAGCTGGCTTGGAAGGTGGAAAGGGTGACGTAACGCTGACATGGCGCCGTCGTTTTTGTTTTCGATGGTGTAGAATGTTAGGTTTTTATTTTCTTGGTTGGTCTTGGTTGGGATTGGGTGTATTTAATTACAAAATTGTCGGATACTAAGAAGGACAAAATTGTCAAATACTATGAGACCAATTAAAGGATGAGGATGAGGATGAGGATGAAATGAAATAATATCTTGTAAATTTTGGATGATTCCTTATCAATTAATAAATATTATTTATATTTTAATATTACTTTTATTTGGCATTGTAATTCAAGTGTCGTTTCTTGAAACAGTCAAACCTAATTTGAGTGTACGTTTTCAGTCACTTAATTAATTAATTATCTATTCTTTAGTGGCAACTGGCAATGTTACGCAACAAGGAAATTGATGACTGCCGCATGACGTTTTACGAAGCCCCGAAGCAAGAAACTTAAAGTGAACTACCCCGCCGAGCACCAGGGTTGCAACTCGGGCAGCTTGGAAGGTCGCCTAATCTTAATTCAACTTTTATTATTTTGTCTCGGGTTTAGATTAGGTTTCATTCAGATTCATTTGGGCTCGGGTTTAATTGAGTTATGGTTTACTTGAATTCGGCTTGCCCAACTTTTTCAAATTTAATTTTGTAACAACTTAGTTTTCAAGAATTCCTAAAAAAATTGAATCAAATAGCATCAAAGCTAGCTAACTTTAATTTCATAAATCAATCTACTATAAAGCTTTACGATTTATAGAATACGAATATGGGCTGACTAATCAAAGTCTCTTATTCCTTAAAAGCTTAAATAAGTATAAAAGGGTAATTTATTAAAAAAATATTAGAAAGGGCGTTGGTTGGTTTTTGGACTTGGCTCACTTGGGTGTAGTGTGAGCATTAATTGATATGAGTTACAATTTGATTAGATTGGGTTTCTCTAGTCGGGTTAGGTTGGGTTGGGGATGGATGAGCAAATGATCAACCCAACTCCATCCAATCAATGAACGGGTTGAAATTGAGTTGAGTTTGGGTAGGTTTTAACTATAAAAAAACCCACTTGTTCGAGTTTAAAGTCAGCTTGGACATGGGCAGGTTAGAATTGACCCAACCCAAGTTACTACCTATCACAAACTAGGCCCCGCATTAGGTGGTTGACCATTGTTACAATTAATTTTCAAATATTTGAAATAAGAAATGACACCTAGACCCAAAAAAAAAAGCACCCTTTCTAGGTGCATGTCTAGCTTAGAAAATGGATAACTTCCATTTTATTTTTTCGTTAAATTAAAAGAGATTTGTTTGATACTTGAATAGAGTTTTCAATGTGTTATAGTGCTTTATAATTTATAGTCATTATCTTTTGCAATTTATATATCTTTGTAATTGTGTGTTTTTAAATATAAGTAGACATTATTCATATGTTATAAAAATTTAATTACAATTAGATAAATCACCTAGGCCCCACCTAAACGCCTAAGCACTAGACCCTTACCCGCTGCCTAACTAAGAGCATCTCCATCCGTTAGTAGGACGCAAAGACAAGGGCATGTAAGTTGCCCTTGCTATTCACTATGAATAGTACTTGACTTTGTGCAATTCCACCCGTTTGGAAAGGGCAAAGGTGGTCGACTTGTGACTGACTCTGCAAGAGTAATTCTGAGGGAATGGAGTTCGATGTTATTAAAGTTACAAACACAAGCGTACACAATTCACTACTCGATGCACCTACAACTAAACGAAAGCCTACAAGCATATGGTGTATACAAGGATAGACATCTGAGTTCAATTTCTTTGGATTTTCGCCGACTTTATGCTCAGTAAAATATCACCCACAGCCCATGGAAAGCTCAGGCAGTGCATGTCTTCTCGGAAATGCATTGGATGATAAGTTACATGGTACCAAGCCGACGCCAGTTTCTCATGCTCACCGTCTTTGCAGCTACTCTCGAACCACCCCTTAGCTTCTTTCTGTAGGTTCTTGAATGTCAGCGATATCCGATCCTTCATATCCCCATATCTCCTGTTATCACGTTGCAGATATGCTGCACGATATCGAAGATTGCCTGTCAATATTTCATCTTCGGTCCTGGCCCCATAGTAGTTCATTATGCTTTTCATCTTCTCTATGTACAGGTCTCTGTGACCTTTTGCGACTTCAAGAACTGACTCGATACCACCTACTTGAAGATCCTGATCATAAGCTGCTTCAGCAATCGGCTCTGACCAAACCAAGCCTGTTTTTTCCCGCACCAGTGAGCCAACACATGCACGGTAGAGCTTCCCTAATGCCCCGTTCGAGATGTACATGGGTTTTTCCCACCTTTCCATGAAATCTGGAAACTCTTTCGGTTTTAAGATCCGGGCCATTTCAGCCGGTGCACCAGTTTTTGCAAAGTCAACAGCCTGGGAATGCAGGTCTGCCAACTGCAGGCATTTTGAATCCAAAGCTTTGTCTGGTTCACGGTCGGCATGAACTAGATGTGCAGTAGAGATGGCACCCAAATTGTCATTTATCATGTAATCAACAAAGAATTTTTGAATTTCCTGCACGCTCAAGAATTATGGATATATTAACTAATGGATTTCAACCAATTAAGACGCGGTCCAACAGAATGACATTTAGATTGATGATGTATATGGAGGCTCATATTCATTGCCATTGGGGAAGAGTTATAGTCAAATTAGTAAGTTACCTCTAAGGTTACATCGTGATCCATCGTCCGAGGTCTCCGTGCAGAGTAGTCCATGGGAGGTACAGTACGAGGAGGGACAAGATCTTTATCCCAACTTATGAAAAACAAGTCTCCATCAAGATCACCACCGGAACATTCATTTGGATGAGGCCTGCAAAAAGTTTTCAACCACAATCACTAGACAATTAAACCGACAGTTTTCTTGCTCTACAGTATATGCTTTAACAACATCCAGTTCAATTCATTTGAGCTGATGAATCACACTATCTTATTAAGTTAGATTGAATGAAAGTAGACATGGAGTTCACAAGTCTGATGACTAGGAGCAGAGCCGGCCCTAAGAATTCGGTGGCCCGGGACAACGCCAGAAAAGTCCGTACATGGCTACATATAACACCACTAAATAACATTTTTTTTAATCTTCTATTCACGTCTGTGTATATAGATTATCAACAAAATTTGTTTACAGATTCGAAGCCTCATTAAAACACACGCATAATATATTCTTTGCCAATAACTGTATATATAGTTATATACAAGTATTAAGTAATGATTAAACACGTATAAATAAAAAAATCACAACCTTAAACATTAACACAGCATATAGCTAGGTATGGAACCCAAGCTCTCCATATATAAATCACCCAAAAAGGCCACTCTTACCGTAAGCATTTAATTTTCAGTTCCCATAATATCTTACCTCGGCTTATTCAGGAACTTCACTTCCACTTACACTACTACTTCATCCCCAAAAAAAAAGGTAATAAAGAATGCCATAGCACCGTGAGAGACAAATCAAACAAGGAAGAAAAATGTAACCAATGAAAATAATTTCTTACTGTTCTTTCATATTATATGAAACATCTAAATATGTGCACCAATGTGCCCATAATTTGATGATAATTTAGTCATCTGCTTTGAATGATATATTGGTATTAATTTGCTAGTCGTCTACTGGGGGATTGAACCCCCGCCACTTTCCATTTAAGGTCACGATGGCCACTCCAACTAACCTGCCTTTTGTCCATTATTAACAGTATGCTTGAGTAAATGAATTCTAAATACTTAATCCTCTAAAGTGTTACTTTTTCTTAATATTGTTACTTAACATATCATATCAATATAATAGTTTGTTGGCATACGTGTATGATTACGCATTTGAAGAACTCTTTGGGGAAGTAAGCTACCAGTTTAATGTACCATACAGATTATTTCAAACTGTTATATTCAGTAAGATTTCAAGGACTAAATGGTATTGGACAACAATGTGTCCACGGATATTATATTCACCCTAAACCTAATCCAATTATGCAAATGAGTTTGCAGAAATTTTAACTAAAGTATAGCTGATATTTTATTAATAAACATCTCTTGATGTTTCAGTCAAAATTTCCATGTTTTTCTCATAGCTTCTGTTATCCTTCTCATGATATCATCAATGTCAATACTTTCGTGTTTTCCACCTCTCAATATTGTTGTCAACGTTATATTTAATACCTTGGATGAAAGTAGAAAGAGTGGATTATACAGGGAAAGGAAAACAAAAGCAATGCAACGTCTCCAATAATATTGTCACAAGCATACCGTAATTGGTGAAAAGAAAAATCGTAATCTTCAAGATGAAATAAGTACAGGAATAGTGTGATGTATACCTTTCTCCTTTTTGGGGAAAGATAAGGCAATCCATCAAATTCTTCTCCTCCAGTACCACATCATAGACAGCCTCTAGTACCCGGACGTCTCCTGGGTGAAGACAAGGATTTTTTGTGACAACCACCTTCCCGGTTACTACACATGTTGTTTCATCAACCTTCTGGAAGAAACTCTGATCCCCCATTTCTAACTCATCTTTTGTCATGGTTATTCGAACATAAACTTGACCATAGTTTAAACTTCCAGTTTCATCCAAGCACCCAACCAGGATCCGGCCTTTCGGGACGTATATGCGACATCTACTTTTTATATCAGACAAGTAGTTCTCATAATATGACTGAAGCATCATTGAGAGGTAAGGTTCCACATTTGGTTCATAACCATGATGTAACATCTTTACAAGAATATTTTTGGAACTAGCCCCACTGAATCCCTCTAAGACACTCAACGCTGCAGCTCTTTCTGTCCGCATTTTCCCCAGAAGACGCAATTGTTCCTCTTGCAATGCCTCAAATGTTTCATCCTTTACCCCTAAGGTAGACATGAGGATAATAATCTCTCGATTCAGATAGCAGGGTGAGGAATCAGTCCATTTGGTAACATTGAGCATTCTATTTTTTGACTCAAATTTGAGCATACTGCCACGCAAAGATAGCTTCCGAAAGGAATTACGGTCAACAGCTATAACCCCTTTATATCCACCATATCGAATTTGAAATGCTGAAGGAATATGATCCAAACCACACTTGTGAGCAATTTGCCTGGCAAAAGATAGAGAAATCTTTCCTATACCATCTGAGAAGCAGTATGTAACTCCATCAGAAGAAGTCTCAACGTCAGGAATAACCTCTACATCTTGTGCAGGAACAACAAGAGTTTGTGTAGAAGAACTGAATAGTTGGCCCATCCTAGCTGCACACTTAGATACGCTCCGGATTTTGGTGAAGCAGCCCATCCATTCTCTAATATCTTCCGCTTTTACTTTGTCATTAGAAGAAAACATCCAAACAGAGTTGGATCGAAGTTGACTAGCCGAGAAAGCTAGAAACTCAAATTTCTTTTCCCCTATCACAATCCCATCTCGAAGAATAGACAATATCCGATGATATATTCCAGTTCTATGGGGCTTTGTAAACATACCTTTGTGAATGCTTGTGGAAAGAGCATTTGGAGAAAGCTTACCCCAATCCTCATCAACGAATGTAACTCTCATAAAATCGGAGGCATAGTCTGCAAAGTTCTTCACAACATAGTTTGATTTTTCAAGCTCAGGCCCACAGCAACAAATCTTTGATGGGGTAATTAAGGCTCTATGAACACTCATTACGTTATGTTCCACTAATCTTTTATGGGCTGAGGGACGACTCTTAGACTTTCCTTCCAAGTCATGTGATTGAATCCTTACGAATAATAGAGGGTCGTAACAAATGGTATTGCGCTTGTGCAGCTTCTCAAGAAGCGCATTAGCAGTGTCTACACTTAAACCACTAAGGAACTCAATCAGATCAGAGTCCGCTGCTGCAAGACTAATTTTCTGGGAATGAATGAGTGCATTGATTTGGAAAAGGACCTCATATGGCAACTTTGAATTTGATCCGCAGTTCACAAGTGGAACTGTCTCCGACCGCAAACAGTATCTTTCACCGTCCTCTAAAATGAGATCCACCACATCATTATCTTTATAGAACGGGAAACACTCGAATACATCCGGCACAGAAAACTGCTCCTCAATCTCCCAGCAGAATGAAGTAGCATAACCGAGGGACTTCATGTCTGAAAAATCAGTAGTTCGTACCCAGAGGTGATCATAATCCTCCTTGCATACATGATACCGATCAGCGCTGAACTTGGCAGCTATGTTAGGTCCTGAAACTTTTCGAAAGATCCTCGGACCAAACTTTAGCTGAAAAAATCAAAATGCACTGTCTCAACTTCTTACCCAATAACCCAAATCATTAAAATACCAGTAGTTTACTAATTCTTAACCAAATCAAACAAAAGCAACAATCTTTGAAGCAAAAACAGCTCTGATTGTAAGCAAAAAAACCCAACAGACACAAACAAGAGCAATTAAATTCACATTCTCCAGAATTATTTAAACCCAGAAAGTATAAGAGAGGGAGTTGGCGAGAAAATTTTACCTTCAAAAGCAGGGCATTCACCTTCTCGCCACCCAAACAGCACCCAACACAATCCATAACGTTCTCAAACGCAATCTCCAGCTTATAACACTCGTCTTTCCGCCATACCCAGAACTCGACCCGCTTCCTCTCGGGCATGACCCAACCCCTCACGCCCTCCCACGTCTCCAGCACATTCATGCAATCTTCCTTCACCATAAAACCCACATGCAAAACGGTGCCGTTTACCCGGCGCTTCGGGTCCACCGGCCGCTGGATGATGTCGTCGTAGGTCTCGGAAAGGCGGAGGCTTTCGGACTTGAATACGAGGTCGTTTTTCAGGGAGAGTGACTGAGCTTCCAATTTGGCCTTGAGGGTCGTGAACTGGACGCGGCCGAAGCCGCGTGACTTCCAGTTCTTGTGATCGCTGCTGATTTCGACGGCGAAGACTGAGTCACGGCCGAGTTTCGACTCGAGGAAGGTTAATAGCTCTTGGGCTGTGACGGTTTGCGGAATGTTTGTCACTCGCACTGTGGGTCGCTCTGCCACTCCCATTTTCACAGAGAGAGAGAGAGACTGATACAGTAGAGAGAGAGAGAGAGAGAGTGCGAGACAGAGAGGAGAGAGAGGACTGGGAGGCTGTGACTCTCGACTGAGAAAAAAAGAGGGAAAAAGCATGGGGAAAGGGGAGTAAAGCAAGTCGTGGGTTGCAAGGGAATGAAAAATAATTGGGCCTCACTTGTACATAGCCCAAAAACTTGCAACCAAACGTTATAAGGCCAGCCCATTCATTAGGCCCAATGCTCTTGACAGATCCACATAAGCGTCAAGAGTATGCAATCGTCCACTAATCCATATGATGGGACGAGATGCTTGACAAAATTCCTCAACGAGGTTGAGGCACGGTCGGTAGCCAAAGGACAACTAGGCAAAGTATCGAGCGAGCTTCATCTTGTCGTTTGGAAGATAAAGTCTTGGATATTTTCATTGCAACAATGTTTATCGGTTGCAAACACTTTCCTTTCCATGTGTATGCAATCACCATGGAAAGCATAGAGTTACAGAACAGTAATGTTTCTGTACCATTTCCCTGAGGTTGTTTTGGCCATTCGACAGCAAATCATGAATTCGATACCATTTTCCAAAGAATTTTTATCCATTCCCTACCAGAAAAAGGAAAAAGGAAAAAGGAAACCCTTGGCATTTCCTGCATCCGCGGTTATACGCTTCTCGCGATCTTTTTACATCACGATTAGATTGCTGCAGAATGAAGGAAAGTAGTAGAAAGAACTGATCATTTGCCTCTTTCTTGTGTGTGATACTTTGATTATGGTCTTACGTGCATGTTTCTTGCTTATGAAGAAATGGCTCTTGCTTTCGAAAAGAAGCGCTTATCTTAGTTGCTAAACAAATGAGGCCTGTTCTGGAATCCAAACACTTCGAAACTAGTACAAATTCTCCAAGATCGCTACTGAACAAAATTCTTGCTAAACTGAACATACAATTAAGCATCTGTTATACAACAAAATAACGAAAAAAGCATAACTACTACTAAGCGTAATTGTACATTTCATGTTTCAACATTGATTGGAGAAATTACACGAAAGGGAGGCAAACCGGTTTGAGCATTTGAAGAACCCGGGAATCTGTTTTTTGCAGACCAAAGCCAAATCTTCGAAACTGAGAAGCTCTCACCCTTATGTCTACCACTGATTTTCTTCCCTTCCAAATTCTCATTAACTGAGAAGCTCCCATTTCTAACTCCCTCTTTGGCAAGCTTGGCATCACAATCGTGGGACAATGCAACTTGGAGATTTAAATCGCCAACCACATACTGATATGCGCCCATTGAGTAACATCTCCTGGCATCCAAATTACACCTACTGCTCTCCCCCACTTTCCCTCCACTTTCTCCCCCTTCATTCAAGCTTTTGAACTTCCCAAGCCTCACAGAAAAAACCCTCTTTTCACCAACACCTTCCTCCACAACCATACCTTTCCGACCGCTTGAACAAATGTTCTCCCCATCACTCACAATCCCATCTGACATCTCCCTAGAATCACCAAAATCAAACATCGGATTCTCCAACAAAATCCCAGACCCCAGAATGGTTCCTCTGCAAAGGGGGCACGTTGAATTCGAGAGAAGCCAAGTGTCAATGCAATCAATGTGGAAAGCATGACCGCACACAGGAAGCAACCTCAGCTTGTCCTGGTCAGAAAATTCACACAGACAAACTGCACAATCAAATGGCTCCTCCTTCAAACCAACAATGTCTTTGCAGAAGAACACAGGTAGAGAATCAATGGTGGCTTGATCAAGGCCCGAATCGTGAAGCCGAAAGAGCTGCTGAAGCTGCCTTTGGATAGCTCGAGACCCAGAGGTTTCTGGGAATCTATTGGATTGAAAGATTGAGGAGGAAGGTGACCTTTTCATGAGGCATCTCAAAAGCAAATGAGCAAACCCATAGATAAAAAACATAACAGCCACAATTACTATAACCAAAAGAAGCACTGGACTGATACTGCCAATGGATGAAGAAGGAGATGATGAAGGTGGGGTTATCAATGAGGGGGGTGCGTATATCAAATTGCCATCTTTTTGCTGCCATCCATGGAGAATTCTAGACATTTTAGGAGATGGGTTTTGCTCAAAAGCAAATATTTTTGCTGGATTATACACTGAAATTCTCAATAAAATGCAGAATTTCAAAATTAGGAGGAGGGTGGGTTAAGATATACCAAATCAAATCACCATCTTTTTGCTTGACCCAAAAGAGAATTCTAGAGATCTTATGAGATGGGTATTGCTCAAAAGCAAGTTTTTTGCAGGGTTTCTCAGATTAGACACTAAAATATTCAAGAAAATGCGGAATATATAGAAGAAATTAAGAACGCAATGCTGACCAGAAACCTAATCAAATTAATATTTCATATTGTGTGAAGAGATAATGTTGTTCTGTGGAAGATTTGAGAGAATAAACATTGGGTCTTGAAGAAATAGTAAGCTGGTAGAATTGGAAAGGACCTACCTTTGGATATTGATGGTACGAAACTGAGGGTTTATGGGGTTGGTGGTGATGACGGGGTCTGCACCGTCTGATTTGAATTCCTTTTGCGCCACAGAAGTGTGAGAAAGGTATTTTAGTTCTGTTGTGTTTTGATATAGACTGGTGTGATTGTGAAGTGTGAAGCGCGAAGTGTGCTGTCGAGATTGAAAAAGCCATAGGCTCTTGAGCCCATTGTGATACAAAAGACCCTTCAAACTTAAAAGTTTTTTCTTGAGTTTTTACAATATTTAGCTCTTGGATTTGGTTTGAGTGTAGGTCGTTGGATCAAAGCTAATCCTCAAATATGTGTTGGTGCTGAGTGTCAGTAGATATTGAAAAGAAATCTCAGTTTAAGACATTAGATTAGTTTCACCGCTAAAATATGTGTCGGCAATAAGTGTTTGTAAGTACTCAAGAAAAATTGAAACTCTATAGACCTACAATGATATGGCTAGCAACAGAAAAATTCTTAGATGAAGAAGCCTAACCACGCCATTCATGCCACAATCCCTCTTTCTTGTGAGATCGCACAAAGACGAGGTTGGGTCGCCCGCCCAAGATTTTCTCCTAGTAGCTGAGCAGTTTTGCAAAACTCAGTGATTTCAGTTTGTGAATAAAAAGTTTGAGTTATTTTCTGCGGTCGGAGTTTATTTGGAGTGATTCCAAATTCCAATTATTGGTGTGAGGCAAAGAACGGATGCAAGTCTTGTGGAGTGATTTCAATTATCTTTAATTTTCACTTCACTCTAAATTTTATGTGTTTTTGCTTTCGCTAAACTACTCTAACCTCGGCTGCGTGACTTTATCCTACGTCAATTTCACATGTTTGGCTAAACTAAAATTGTAGGACACCATACCAGACAAACTGAAGAAAAGCATTATACTTGCCTCCCTCATATGATGGTGATCTACACCTATATGTCACATAAACTTGTAAAGCTTAAGGAGGTCCACCAGCCACCCAGTTTTGATTGTCCAAAGTGATCAGCGTGACTTCTTTTTTATCAATCCTGGCATGAAAACACACTATCGGAAAGAGATTCTCTCCAGATTCATTCCTCCTAAGCCACCAAATCAGGAAATTCGTATCATTGAAATTTGATACAACGGTTACAAACAGGGACCACTTTAAAAATTATAATAACTTCAGTCGTTTGATTAATTTTCGATAATACGAATCTCCTGATTTGATGAATTAAGAAGAAGAAATCCGCATAAAATTTCTTTCCCACACTATCAACCACTTCTAGAGTGAACATCTGAATGATCTACCGCAATAATTATGAAGTGGGTAAGTAAAAAACAGTAGGTAAAGTCTTCTTCTTTGTACGTAAAAAGTCATGTACCAATGCAAATCTTTTATTTTACTATATTAGCTTTTTCGGTAGTGCTGTTCACACATTTATTTTACTTTTTACACATTCTTTTAATTTTTGGCAGTCAGATATGGTGACCAAACAGAACTTAAAATGGGTCTGTGAGAGGTAAAAACGAGTGTGTAAGTAGCACTATTCTAGTTTATTCCTGGCTATGATATGGTGACAAAATAGAAAGAGTGGTGCTATCCACACACTCATTTTTATTTCTCACACACGGCTCTCAATTTCTAGCCATCAGATCGATGAATTGAAGAAAATCAAAAGACATAAATTAACAAAAAACACATAAAAAATAAAAATGAGTGTAAATAGCACCACCCAATTGATCCATGATTAGTCATAAAAAATAAAATACGTTTGCTTTTCCTGGCACGTATTAGCACCTAATCATATCCATGATTGTATCCACTAACGCATGTGATTATGACTAATCATGTTTTTGTAATGCTACCTCTATTTGTTTGACAAACTTTGTCTGATGTTAGTTGGTAACCAATTGACAAGCCGGTCAAAGGAGAGATTCTTGAGTTTACCTAGTCGAATGCGACCGCTTATTAATTTTTAGATCATTATGTAATAAGAGAGATAGACGCATAATTGTATAAAATCAGGTATAAAACATATTTTCTCTCGTTGATAAATTTTGTTGCGGATTATGTTAATAGTGGTGTTGTGGATTATGTTAATGTTGTGACACTTTTTTTTATTTTTTTATTTATATAATCTGAACAACTACATAAGCTAGAGGGTTGTACATTATGTGACCCATATTCAGGCATTTTGGACACCTAGTGGATATTGAATAAGAATTTGGAACCTTTCCTGAGCTCAGAAATCTAAGCATCTTGATCAAATCACACGACCCGTTGGATCAAAATTCAACGGTTATAAACAGAGGGTTCCTTTAAAAGTTATAATAATTACAATCATTGGATCAAAATCTAACGACCCGTGTGATTTAGTCAGAAAACTCAGATTTCTGAGCTCAGGAGATGATCCAAATCCATTGAATCAGTCTATTTTGTCTTACCTTTTGGTCTCCTCATGTTAATTAAGACGAATGCATATAGTGTTCAACATAATACTCAAAATAATTTATCTTGTGCTTCTATCTTGTGATCCAATTTATGTTCGGTTTTTTAGCCAATATGGTATTTAAAATTGTCGTAACTATTCACTTTGGTCTTTGAAATTTAAAATTGATAGAAGTGGTCTCTGAGATTGTTTATCGTCAATTATTTTGATCATTTTGTAAAAGAATTTCTGTTAAATTAAAGAAACCACTATCAAGTGAAGGGGTTGATTTAACAAAAATATTCTCAATTTAACAGAGATTTTTCACAGAATAACCAAAATGATTGTTTGTGAAAAATGACCATCCATTGTGAGTCGATTCCATCAGTCTCCAAGAAATTTGGTGAGAAATTTTCGACCAAATAATTCAACCTAGATCGACTAAATCTTAATCTAGGGATACATCTCTTCTTAACTTTGAAAAAAAAATTCTAAGTCGACTGTCTTATCTCCTGTTGATATGGAAAACGAAAAATAGTGAATGCATACATATTATTATTACATGGTCTTTTTATTGCCACAAATCCCCTTTTCCAAAGTATAATTTTCATGTAACATAACTCATATGAACAAGTGACGGGGACAATAACATCATAGTTTTACCCAAAAACAAACAATTTTTTATATCAAATTCCTCCAACAAGTGAGCTGCAACTGCTGAACTGTTTTACTTTTCATGGATCGGAGGATATAGATCTCTCCTCCTCCTCTTTGATCGACTTAATCATCGCCGAAACTCGACTCATACTTGGTCTATTATTTGGAGTTGAATTTATGCACTGCAATGCTACCTGCAACAAGCTCACCATCCTTTCTTCACTTGCACCTTCTTGGATCAAAGCCTTGTCGAAAACTTCGACAGTCCACTCCTCTTTAACCACCGAGAGCACCCACCCCGGCAAATCCAACCCATTTTGCTGCACCAGCTTCCCAGTCAGAAGCTGGAGAAGTATCACACCAAATTCATAGACATCGCCCTTGAACGTGCTATCTGCATGGCCTGCATTCGGACTTTCAATCTCGTTGTTTGGCGAAAGGAGTGACCCGTCTTGATTTTCGACTTCCATTATGCCGTATTCGCTGATGCAGGGCTCCATGGACATGTTGAACAAAATGTTCATGGACTTTAGGTTGCCATGAGCAATGCCATGTTCATGTAGCTCTTGGTGCATGAATGTCAATGACTCAGCAATGATGTCTGCAACACTTAGTCTGCTTCCCCAGTCAAATATTTGTCCGTTTGAAGATCCTGTGTTACCAAAAACCAATAAGCAATTCCATTAAATTTTACTTGATCGTAAACAAAATACTCACAGTAAGAAAAGCCTATTCTCAAGCGCGTCAGAACGTGTGGAGAGACTAGTACGAATAACCAGTTATGTTTATGATTTCAGATATATATAAGAAGCAAAAAATTGATCAAATCAAGCGTAACCTACCGTGAAGAAGGTTAAAGAGATTGCCATTAGGCTGATACTCATAAACCAAGAGCTTCTCCTGTCTGGAACAATAGAATGCAACAGTTGGCAAGACATTTCGACACTTCACCTGATCAATTTGTGTCATCCGAGTCTTGAATTTTTGGCTCGAAATCCCACAGTTCCTGATCCTCTTCACAACTAAGTTAACCCCTCCATCGAGCATGACTTTGTAGAGGCTTCCATTCTTCCCTCTGGCAAGCAATTCAGCAGGAGCTCGGAGCAACTCCTCAAAATTCAACCCCCTCAGCAATGGACTAGTGAGAACCACGAGCGGTGGAGCCATTCCGTTTTCAACAGATGATAACGAGTACTCTGCCGTTTTTTGACTACTACCATCCTTCACACTAGAAGAAATAGTAGTGCTAGGCACAGTGCTAGCAGCATCATTCGCCGCCATCTTTTTATTTCTGCCCCTTTCTTCATCTTCTCTGATCTTTTTGCTGACAAGTTTATAGAGAAAGAAGCAAACAACAACCATGCCAAGAATTATATATCCTGATATGAGCAAAAGCTTTTTGAACCAGGACTTTCTCGATTTCTTTGGCATTATGGAAGTTTGTGGTGCAGGAGGGCAGGCATTTTGCAGTGGCTTTCCACACAGCTGAGGATTACCGAAAAAGCTATCATTTTTTAATAGGCCTTTGACATCGGGGATAGGGCCGCTGAAGTTGTTGTTGGAGACATTGAATTCCTTGAGGTTGAAGAAATCAAAATCAGGGATTTTCCCATCAAGCTGATTGTTCTGAGCAAGAAAAGCTATCAAGCCAGAAATCTTTGAGAAATCGGGAAGCTCACCATTGAAGTTGTTGTTAGAGATGTCAACCCTTTTCAGATTATTCAACTGCGAAAGAGAGGCAGGAAGATCACCCGAAAACTGGTTCCCGCTTATATACAAGTGAGTCAAATCTCTGCAGTTTCCAATGTCTTCTGTGAGCTGTCCAGTGATCTTGTTATTCTTCAGACTCACAACACCAACAGACTTCACCGTGCACAGAGAGTTTGCATCGAGAACTCCCGCTAAATTTGAGGTTTCAAGGACTATTTTCTTGACGGAATTCTTTCCACCACATGTCACACCTTCCCACTTATCTCTGCAGGGGTCTGAGCTCATGTTCCAACCCCAATTTCCGTTCGTGGGCACTGCATTGACCGGTGAGAGTTTGTCCATGAACTGCACCAACGCTTGTTTGATCTGAATCCACTCTTGATCTTCTGGATATGCCACTGGAAAGATGACGAGAAGGATCAAAATGGCAAACACCCGAATGGGAATTCGATCCATTTTTCGTGTTTTAAACAAATTAGATGTTTTTTTGGGTGTGGGAAATGGCTCTGTGGTTTGGTGGATTTGGAGAAACAAGAAGAAAGGAACAAATAGAAATGTTGGAGTTGGTTGATGGAATCACTTGCTGCCGATTGGATGAACACTGACAGAGAGTTTGAAACATTCTCTGGGTGTATGTAGGGCTCGTAACAAATGGCACTAAAGTCTAACAATTTTAAAAAGAAATATTTTGCCGGCAGTTTTAAAAGGTCAAATTTTTTGACGGCATGTCTTTTTCAACAAGCCTTTCTAGAAAGAACATGGTTATTCCTACTTACCTGCGAATTACAATACATTTTGAACAAATGCATACATCTCTTATGAAAAACGCACTATGAAAAACTTCTGCACATATCAAACGGTTATTGGTCTATAACATAAAATGACTTTTTAGATGTAAGGAGTCAAGTGTTATCTTTTTTAGAATTAAAGATGATAAAATGACCTAGTAATGCCACGTGTTAATCAATTACTGTTTGTTATAGTGACTTGTAGAGACCCTCCAAATCGGATTAGTTTCTTAATTTCTGAATTAGACAATGGTAAGTTTCAAGTGCCAAGGCTGTAACTTTCAATTAGTTTTAATGTTGTTTTATAATTACTTAAAAATAGGTATAAGATTGTGACCAAGGTATTAAATATCCATAATATCTTGATATTTTTATCGAAATTTTCGTGTTTTTGGAATTTCTATATTTAAAAAAACACCAAAGGGATTCGAACCCCTCCCATTTTACTCCTTCAACACCTTGACCACCATATCACTTATGTTTTTGTGAAAATATGCCAAAATATTTACATATTTTCTATACTCACAATATTTGCCAACTCGCTATATTATCAACTTAAATCAGTTAAATCCATCATACAATGCATTTCCTTCCAATTTTTTGTGATAAACTAATAGATAATTGACTAAATAAACATCTTGCAAAGTTTCAATAAAAATTTTCAAGTTTTTCTTAAAGTTTCTGTGGTTTTTATTCAATTTTTATCGATATCGATAATATCTCGATATTTCCATCGAAATTTCCGTATTTTTGTACTACCGATATTTCCGATATCATCGAATGACTGGGTTAAGTTGAAGACAAGTCAACCAAGGATGAGCATGGCAAATGGCACATAAAGGTATCATTACCTCCCTTATTGGGTTGCACGTTGTACAAAAACACAGGTAATCATCAATTCAAGCTGCAGACTTTATTTTCTGTTTTCTACACGCGATGTTGAGAGTGGATCTGAACACAGAACCTCGAGTACAGACCTAAACACTGAACCTCGAGTTGAATCTGAATCTGAACACCAAATCTCGAGTGCAAATCCAAACACAGAACCTCGAGTCCTAGACAATGTTTTATACCACTTAATTTGTCCCCAAGTAACTCCAATATTATTTTCGACCAAATAAAAGTTATACTTTTCACTTGGTCAAGATTCTAAACGATGTTAGGTGCTAGTTGGATGGCGGACTAGAGCCTAGACAGTAGTTAGGCTGGCTAGGCAGATGTAATTCAAGTCATCATATAGCATATAAATAGGTGTCTACCTACACTCGAAGAAAACCATACTTGTATTGAGAATTTGGGAAAGTTAAAACTTAAATCATCATGGCATTGACATCACAACACCCATCTGTGCCGAGAGAGAGAAAACGTGTCTATACAAATAGACAAGGAGAAGAGAAAATGAAATTGCGAGAGAAATAATATGGGTTCTTTTAAATGAAAAAAATAATAGAACCCAAAACACTAAACCGCCTAGCCACCACCTAGGCCGCCTAGTCCACCTAACCCCAACCCGATTTTCCTTTGTGTTTTGACCAAAATCGCATCGGTCCTCCACCGCCTAGCCATCATCCACCCAAACAATTCTATATGCATCTCATGGAACTTAAACACATAAAATAGATGTGTCTAGATCATTTCTACATGTATAATCAAATTCGAGAAAGAATCTCTGCTCCCTCTTCCCTGCGTATGCTCCCTTCTTCACCGCCGCCTGTTCTTTCATCATTCAATGCGATTCTTCAGAACATTAAACCAGTTCAGTAACCAACAACAGTAGTTTATTTGACACAATTCATAATTTTTACAAGAAAACGCAATCTTTTCGAATCTAGTCATACAAATATTGGTAGTAAACTTAATTCAAATCATACGCCTGTAATGGGGGATTACAATGCTGCTGCTATAACTATAAGTAGGGTTTTAATCATAGGTAAAGTTTCCCCCTGCACCTGCAGTTCACTATGGGTCTGCATGTCCAGCAATATCATCGTCGCTTGAATTGCTTTCCTCATCACTAATGTTCTCATCATCGCTCTCCTCCTCTGGTGTTGTATTGGTAATGTGCTCCTTCTTTGCATATCGCTCGCAGTACTCTGTGTCCACATATCACAACGGAAATTTGTAAACTGAATAATTAACATGATAAAAAATCCCACGAAAATAAAGATTTTCTCACTAGCTTATGCTGTGAGCAACCAAGGAAGAATAGCTTCTGCGTTCTAAGAATACTCCCTGTATAACATCTTCGAAGCTGAAGGAACTAACTTACCACGAAAATTAAGTGGAATCTTATATACAAGTGTTACCCGAAAGCATTGAATAAGGGGCTGGAGATAGACCAGTAATTCGAGTAGCCATGGTCCATGGACCATCTTGCTGAAGTCACACTCACAGCTATGAGACAGTATTGGAATTCCAACTCGAGACACGGTCAAAGGAACCAAGAAAAAGTAGGAGTATGGAACTATCTAATTACAAGCAAGAGCTCACAGACGCTCATGTTTGGAAGGTCCATCTCCTAATTTACCCAAGTTAGTTGTGAGAGAGTTTGGGTTGAAGTTTCAAAAATTTAGGCATTGTTAGTTTAAGCATATTTACTGAAAGAAAGGTATATTAACTGCAGATGAAGTTTTACCTTTGACCTTCTGATCATAGAGTTTTCGGTCCTTCATCATCAATGACGCTGCATCACCGTTGAGTGGATCTGAAGGATTTGGATAAAGCAACAGTTGTGGAAGGAAAACTTCAAAAACATTTAAAAGGTCTGCATCAAAAAGAAACATGACCATATATGTGAGAAATCCAAGAAAAACCAAATGAAGAAGAAAAACAAAAGTGAAACATAATAGAACCACGAAACATCACTGACTCATAGAAGAGAGTATAATGACACAAAACTAATACTTCAGCAGTGTATTGAAAAAAAGGAGTCAGAATTTTTATTAAAACGGGATGATAATTACCAAACATTGGACTCCATGATTGGTTAATTACATCTAAGCAGACAGAACCAGATCTGCAATCACACAAGAAAAACAAAACAGTAAGTACAAACCAGATTAATAACCAATAAACAATTACTCAAAATTGTGCTGCTTACTAAAGAAATAAATCATAGTTTTCAAAACCAAGACACCGACCCCACTTAGTGGGAAAAGGCTTTGTTGTTGTTGTTTCAAAACCAGAGACTTATTCAAAGCATTTGATAATCAACAGCAGTATTACAGCATTCTAATTTTCTAAATAAACTTAATACTTCTGCCTTTGTTTGACCCAATCTGCCAGCGTGCCACTAAGAGCAGTTAGAATTTAAAAGTTCCTAGAGGTGACTAAATTGGATTATTCGCGAGGTGAAATTGATTTTAAAACTGAAGAATACTCACAGCTCATCAACATTAGGATGGAAAATCTTGTTCATGAAGCCAATAGAAGGAGATTTATATGGATAAGCATCCGGAAGCTCAACACGGATTTTCCAAACCCCTCCTTCATAAAGGCCTGCAACCATATCATCACACTGTAAGGGCCTCAGCTGATAAAAGCCTAGTGGAAATAAAGGAAGCAAGACGCATTTCCGATCTAAGAGCAAACTGTAATCAAGTTACAAGAAGGCAAACAACGATGAAACACTTGGAAAGTTGAGTGATTGCACAGGTTCTTATACCAAATTTAGTTAAAGTGTGCCACCATGCCCACACATAAACATATAGGAAATTTTATGCAATGAAGTATAAGCAGGAGTGTCGGACATTACTTTCTTTTGGACCATGGAATTCCACATTGAATTCATTCAGCCCATCGTTTATTGTCTCCACATTATAGTCACTCATCATCCTGAATATCATTAAGAAAAGAATGGAAAACAAAAGCATTAGAAAAAGTGTTCCAAAGCTTTATTTCGTGCCAGAGATGAAGTTAGCAACCTGATTATACGTACTTCTACCTAAAAGACTGCATCCCACTCAGTAAACCAAAAGGAGATATCCAATCTTATGAAATATAAGACCCACATTGCAAATATTGGAGGTATTAAGTAACAAACAACTTACAACTTCATGACATCCATCTCTCTCCGCTTGCTTGGAGAAGACATCTTAGCTTATTAAAATGAAAATCCCAAACCTGTCACAAGCGTACCGAAGTGATCAACTTTTCAAGGAAACAAATTTCAAAGAAATTAAATATGTTAAAACCATATGGGTGAAACTAAAACAGTCTAATTTACAACAAACAAGGTACACTGACCTTCCGGAAATCAACAAGATTCGCAAAAATAAATGGTGAAGCAGAAGTAGAAGTAACAAAAACTCAGATTTAATCGATGTCCAAAATCAAGGTGCTTAATGCAATGCAACTGTTATCTCCACAGCATAAAATAATAACTTTGAGCAAAATGGGATTCCAAATTTTCTTCTTTCCAAATTTAACCAATTATTAGACACACCCAGTTGAGGCATTAAAGTAATTCAACTAATCAAAAAATTCAATAAAAATTGGAATGTTGTCATGAAACAAATACTGAGATTTTGTGAATCAATGTTACAAGTGCTTCTGAAGTCTAACAATTAAAAGCAAGCTGCAATCTTTTGAAGATCTAAGACCTACCCAGAAAATCATATACAAAGAAAGAGAAAAAGTTTTGTTCTTTGAGAATGTCGATTAAAAACAAAATTAATAATAGATATATATATATATATATATATATATATAGTGAGAGAGAGAGAGAGAGAGAGAGAGAGAGAGAGAGAGAGAGAGGGATGGGGGATGGGAACTGGGTATCTTAGCTACTTATTTAACGGGGCGAACCTTTTCTTGTGTGACTGAAGATTCCCGAGAACCAAACAGAAAATTGAGAAAATTTGGAATAGGAGAAGAAAAGGAAGAAACAATGGGTCGGTGGAGGAGAGGAGGTGAGAGAGAGAGAGAGTTGGGGAAGGGGGCTGTGAATGTCGACATGTTCAGGCGCACGTGTTCAAATACTATCGTTATTACGTGGCACGCACGGTCTCAAATTAAAATTAAAGTTAATCTTGTGACATTGATTCACAATTAAAATTAAAATTAAAATTAAATCTTGTTAGGGCACATAAATTCGGTTCATAATTACCAAGTAAATCTTCCTCAATTATGGTATTTTTTTGTAGTTATTTATTTATTTTTTTTCTTGTATATTGAACTATATATTATTTTCATTATATGTTTTTCCTTAAAAGTAGAAAACATTGAATAGAATTTCTTAGCGTAAGCACTACGCAAGTTTACTACTGGTTCTGAAAAAGCGAAGAAAAATAGATGTTTTGTTAATCCGAAAAAGAAATTGTTTAAATTTTTATTTTGATAGTTTACTCAATGATAAATATTGAACAAAAAAAATTGATAAATATAAAGACCGTTTTAACTTTTAATCCCTAAATTTTTTATGTTAACTATTATTATCGTCTCTTTAGATGAGGATTTCCTGGATTTTATTCAGAATGCTCTCGTTGATGTTTGTATTAGCTTTTAATATTACAATAAAACTGCTATCATTTTATCTTTAAAAAAGCATTTATTATATGTTTGTTTTATTATAATTAAATAAAAGAATTAAAACATTTCAAAGTACATCAATAATATGTACAAGACATGTATCTCAACATAACTGCAAAAACTTTAAGGAAAAAAAAAAACATAACTGCAAAAACAATTGCAATAAAAGCAAAACTAATATAATTTACACTGACGAAATGAAAATATTAGGACTTCCATATACATTCTTATCAAATAATAACTTAATAGTTAATTAATTCAATTCTTGATTCTAATTTTAATGAAATGAGTAAACAAAGTCCTTACTTGATTTGATTTGCATTTTTATTTTCATTCCCAAATCTTTTCGTTGTTGAAAATATTACAAAAGATCTTTACTGCACATGAATGAGATGAGTTGATAACATTACACGATCGTGTTAGATAGGTAACGTTACGCAGTCATGTTAAATCAGTAACATTACGCGATCGTGTTAGGTCGGTAACATTACGCAATCGTGTTAGGTCGGTAACATTACGCAATCGTGTTATGTTACAAGGAAAAGTTTGTGGACTAATCTTTGTAACCCAATCGCCAAAAGTTTTCACATCCTCGAGTTTACATCGAGCATCCGATCCTTAGGCTTGAAGACCGGACGATTGATGGAAACTCGAAAAAGCACCAGATGCGTAAACTGCTCGAGTGACCCACGAGCATAAGAACATTGAAGGCGTGAGTGTCGACCATTTGATTGTTATATGGACATTCAAGATGAACATGGCGTACAATTACAACACAATGATCCTCCATACTTGTCCTTTGAAAAATGTCATTTATTCAGCGCAAGCTATGCAACTCACGGATACCTGATTTCGCTTCAACATGAATGAATTAACAACGTAATTGTAATAGCGAAGAACAATTATACCATCAAATAATTTAACTTGGCTTTTTCCACGGATTCTCCCCGTAGTAGTATGCACTGCCAACCATAAGAGCAACTGTGGCACCTTGGACAACGACACGAGCTCTCATTAGCTTCTGGCCCAACTGAGAATTGCCTTGCCTGAAACTGATTAAGCCGGCGGTGAGCACACCAGCAGTCAACATCGCCCCTGAAAATTTTAGTTTTAAATAATTAACCGAAATGAATCTCATTATAACTAATACAAATCACAGCTTCAACACCAGGGAATAATCTGCAAGAATAATTTTGACAGACAAGGAAGCAGAAAGCACACCAATTTGGCATCATTCAACGACCAAAATGTCGCAATTACACATTAATAGCCTGAAACCATACACAAAAGAAACATTTTTCTCTCAAGTTCAAAGGAAAATTAAAAATGAAAAGACGACATAAGTTCCGCACTTAAGAATACACACTGAAGTTTGAACAGGCCCATACCACAATATCCAGCATACACACATCCCTAGTTGTTTACATCTCCTTTACCACAGTTTCTAGGACCCGAGTGATTTAGGTTTCGCAACCTAAGTAGCGCTTCTCCTTGGCACACTCACGCGTTCTCTTAAATTTTCCATGATATCTCGTTTTTAAGACAGCAATGAACATAAGGCCACACCCTATTGAATATCCAGTTTGGCACCAAAAAAAGTAGCAGCATCCACCAACTAGATTAAAATACCAGTCTCATACCTAACCTTCACTCGATCCGCACCCTATCAACAAGGAGCCCGTATCGTTTCAAAGAAACGAAACTTTGATACGTCTCAACAAAAGACATGGGTTCCACAATTCTACTGTAATATTACCTGTCATTGCCAAATGAAGACGTTGCCACTGCACTGGGTACTAAGAAAAATGGGCAACAATTCTACTGTAATATTCATATACAGCACTGAAAACTATATTATACATTCTATCCAAATGGGCAACAATTCAAAAACCAGAGTAAATCAGCTCCTACTTTAACTTCCACTAACCTAACCCAGATAAGAATTAGCTCTAATTTCTGAAGCCATCAAGTTCAATTAAATTTCGAAATATATACATATATAGTTGATTTTAACGAGAAATTAACCAAGGAAGAAGCTTCAAAAATACCCTTGCATCAGATTTTAATCATCCCAATAATTAATTAACTTTTCCAAATTATTAGTTTTATATAAAATCCCAAATCACCAAAAATTCAAACAAGCACGAAACTTTACAATCACATATGCATAAACCAACTCATATCAAATCTCAAAATTTGAACAAAACAATCACAGGAAACAAATTGCAGAAAGATAGAGAAGGAATCAAAGTGGGAAATTACCAACTGGTACCCAAGGGTTGCGGACCCGCTTCTTCTCCTCGTAAAATACTTCTAACGTCGGATCCACCTCACTCATCTTCTCCATACGCAGAACGCGAGAATTGCAGAAAATGGTCAAATCAATTTGGGATCGCGAACCCTAAATTGGAAATCAGAAGAAGAAGAAAGGAGAGGCCGAGAGAGTGGAGGAAAATGGAAGTAGTGGTGGATTCGGTCGGGGGCGGAAAGTGTGGGGTCCGATTCGCGGGTTATTGGAGTTAAAAGCTGAGCCCGATTGATAACAACCGCTATCACCCATATAGATCCGCCCAACTCATGCCTAAGGCCGACGAATGGGCACGTCTCCGAATTATTAATCAAAAATTGATATAGATAACGTATCGATATGTAAATTTATAGAAATATTGATATTGATATCGGTTGTTTTTTATGGAAGTTATAAAAAATTTCAATGAGGTTGATATATAAACTCATTTAAATTTCATAACAAATTGCAATTGGTTGCAGCAAAATTTTTGTAGTAAATCAATAAATATTATTAATATTAATTGGTTTTCTTATATCTCGCCGAAATAAGGTGAAATTTGCATTTCACCCTCCATTTTCATATCAATCTTTAATTTGTTGTTCAACCGAAATATACAATTTCATGGATATTTCAAACACTGATCAAAACACATCATACCTGCAAAAGAAGTGTTTACTCGAATAAAGAAAAGAGATATTTAATAATTTTCCAATTTTTACTATAACTTTTTAATGATAGGTGATGTAAAAAATAAATAATTGGGATTGAAAATAATATGAAAATTTAAATTTAATAATTAAAATATATGTAGTAGACTAGTATTGAAACCACACCTTTTTAGTGTGATTGCCACACCTCGGTCAATTTCAACATTTGGTTTTATTAAAAAATCGTCATGTGGAGAGAAAATTTGGTGAACGCACACTACTCTTTTTCTTTTTCTTTTTCTTTTTTTCAAAAGGAACGATAGATAATTTCATTGAAGGTCAAATCGACAAAAGAATACAAGTCACGATAATTAGGATAGCTAGCCTCTGCAGTAAGCAAGTCTAAAATTAGACTAGGAGGAGACTCAACCCAAGTACAAAACTGATTGATTTTTAAGCTGGAACTAGCCAATCGATGAGTAGCTTCATTAGCTTGGCGGCAAACATGAGAAAAAGAAACTTCAGTGATTAATAAAAGCAAGGCCTTCATATCCTCTATAATATGTCCAGTGAAAGAAAGATTAATAGCAAGATCTTGCAGCGCTTCCACAATATGAAGCGAATCAGTTTCAAACATAACGCTGCACAGATAGCCAATGCCTCCACCTGAAGCGGAGAAAAAACCTCTTCAACGCACACCATTCTTGTGACTTTGCCAATGATACAACGTCCTATAGGGAAAAATTTATACATTGTCATAGTATTGACATGCAACATCATAATTAAGGTCTAATCGTGTTATGTATGATGTTCTTCATGAAATGACATAACTACCTTCAAAAAAGAGAATAAAGACTTTCATGGCACAGACCACTATATGTCATTGAAACCTATTTAATGTAAGTTACTTTCTTATAAAGAGAGCCTATGTGCAACAAAGAATTTTTTTTGAAGAAATTTCGGTGAAAACCGAGAGGTAGTACATTTAAGCTAGATGTGAAGTCCTACCAAAAGAAATTTCTTTAAATAGTTTTTTTAGCACACTAGTAATAAAATTTAGGTTTAAACTAAAAAACAACTTGTCTCTCACAATGATTGGTGTTAAATTCTAAACTTTAGCTTATAAAATTTAGGTTTAAACTAAAAAACAACTTGTCTCTCACAATAGTTTTGGCTTAAAATTTTAGTTTGGAATAATTAAAAAATGAATTTAGCCTAAATATTTGTTTCCGTAAAAAATATTTAGCTTGAAATAATTAAAGAATGAATTTAGCCTAAACATTGTGTCCCTAAAAAAATTTAAAATAACATTTATGTACATTATTCTAATTTATTTTTAAGAACATTTAACCTAACAATATTTATATTCCAATAAATAATGAAAAATTATTAAATATGCTTCAATTTTAGAACAATTACTAATACAAACGATAATTAAAACACTGGATAAAAATTAAATACGATAATTATAATTACCACAATTACTAGTCATAGTAATATTCATCATCATTTGGTTAACTTGGTGAAATTCGTAATGGACTTGGTGGTGGATTTCATGGTGTACTTGGGAAATAGACACGAGATCATGCATCATAATCCTCCAAGATATTCGTTGCGGCATGCTTTTGCAAGATTTCTTTTTACTTATCACGCAAGTACTTTTTCCTATTTGGAGTGTATTTGTTGAGGAATGGGGATTGTCTGCCCTCTCACTTCCCATCTACTTCCCATCTCCTACTATTTAAGCGGTCACGGTTAAGCCACGTCAACATTTTTTTTTATAGAGACTAGCATTTGCCTACACACTTTGTGTGTATGAACACATTTTTTAGAAAATGAGAGAGAGAGAGAGAGAGAGAGAGAGAGAGAGAGAGAGAGAGAGAGAGAGAGAGAACGTGGAGAGAGAAGGATTTTTTTTTTATAATATTGGAGGTATTTTAACATCACCTGTAAGCGAAGCTTAATTAAAAAATAGTAAAATTTGGACATGTGAAATTACATTAGTGCCCATCATTTTTTTGTGTGATAGAAGACTAATTTGTCTTTTCACCATCTTTTGGTTGATTTGGTTGACAAAGAGGGTTTTATTAATTAGTAGAAATAATAAGACAAAAAGCAATAGGAATATAAAATGTTAACGTGACTTAAATGTGACTCCTCAAATAGGAGGGAGTGGAAAGGGATGGGAAGTGGGAAGATAGACAATCCCCATCCTTTGTTGAGGTCCTCCCTCATTACATCACATTCAAACATTTCTTGCCCTAAATTTGCTTGCTTCTCATAAAGCAAGCACATTTGGACCATTTCTTCTGTGGTGGCCTCCCCTTGGCCTTCAATAAATTGTTTAGGCCATCTGTAATCGAATGAGGGCTAGATAGTTATTTTTGGCCCTATAGCCCTAAAAAAAAATTAATATTTTAATGAACAGTGCATGACCATATTTCTTATCATCTCCAACCGAGAGACTAAAGGGTCGTAGGCCAAATATAGCCTTGTAACAAAAAACCATCTCCAACCGAGAGCCAAAGAGTCATAGGGCCAAACATAAGTTAAATTTAAAAACTACAACAACTTAAATTAAAAAACTACAACTTATATTTAAAAACTACAACAAAATTTAAAAACTACAACTTAAATTTAAAGTCCATAATTATCATCATCTTCATCATCCGTCATTGTAGGAGTATAGTCAGAGGTAAACAACTGCCGTCGGGACATAATTTCCCTTTTTTTCCTATCAAAATAGGCCTTACTCATTGGAGTGTAATCCGAAGTGTTTCTTTGCATATTCCTATCATCCATCTCTTCTTGTATTTGTTTAGTCCGTTCTTCATGCATACGGTTTCTTTCTTTTGCGGCAATGACATTTTGCTCCACCATTAATCGCAATGCCATCGCCATTTCCAGTTGAGTTGCAGAAGAAAGCTTGACACCAGTCAGACCTTGCATCTCTTTTCTCTTTGCTTTCTTTTGCTTATCTTTTCCCGGGGGCTTTGAAATAGGAGCAGGTGAGGTCACCGAATCATCACTTTCATTGCCAACATTATCGCTTGAGGCTTCAAGAGCAACAAGTAACAAAGAGACCGTATCATTTCAAAATAACAAAACTACGTTGCATTTCAACAAAAAGACATAGGTTCCACAATTCTACCCTAATATTTAACTGTCATTGCCAAATGAAGACGTTGCCACTGCAGGCAGAGAATGCACTCTAAACCCTAAACCCTAAACCCAGATAAGAATTAGACCTAATTTCCACAGCTGAAGCAATGAAATTCAAATATATTCGAAATATATAAATATATAGTTTATTTTAACGATAAATAAACCAAGACAGAAGCTTCACAAGTACCCTTTCATCAGAATTTTACTATCCCAACAATTAATTGACTTTTCCAGATTATTAGTTTTGTATAAAATCCCAAATCACCAAAAATTCAAACAAGCACGAAGCTTTCCGATCACATGTGCATAACCCAACTCAAATCAAACCTCAAAATTTGAACAAAACAATAACAGAAAACAGATTGCAGAGAAAGAGTGAAGGAATTGAGGTGGGAAATTACCAGCTGGTACCCAAGGGTTCCGGACCTGCTTCTTCTCCTCGTAAGATACTTCTAAAGTGGGCTCCGCCTCGGTCATCTTCTCCATACACACAGAAAGCGAGAATTGAAGAAAATGGTCAAATCAATTTGGGGATCACGAACCCTAAATTAGAAACCAGAAGAAGAAGAAAGCAGAGACCGTGAAAGTGGAGGAAAATGGAAGTAATGGTGGTGGATGCGGTTGGTCGCGGTAGGTGTGGGTACGAATTGCGGGTTATTTAAGTTGAATGTCGAGCGGCTGAGCCCGATTAATAACAACGGCTAACCCATATAGATCCGGCCAATTCATGAAAAACGATACGGACTTTTGGCATGCAAAATGGGCCGAAGCTTGGAAAACGAGACGGGTCAGTGCACACGGACGATGCGGGCCCGAACGCACAAGTCCACTATTGTTGCCCACGAAGCATTGGTGCCGGGGGTTGAGCATATATAAGCCCCTATCAATATGGAATAGTTTGAATCTCATAGGCCTCCACTACTTCTAGTCAAGGTTCTAAAAAACGCTAGGCGCTAGTCGGGCGGCGGGCAAGCGCCTAGGCGCTAGTCGAGCGGCGGGCAAGTGCCTAGGCGCCTAGGCTGCCTAGGCGGATTTAGGTAAATTTCTTATATTTCTTGTAAATAAGTGCATATTGACACCTAAAAAAAACACTATACTTGTATAGATAATAAAATAATGATAAAATACAAATTAGGTACACTATTTCCATAAGTATTAGATGAACTTGTAGTAAATCCATCATTTACAAATTAGATACACCATTTTCCATAAGTATACTACCATGAAACCAAAAAAAAAAGCACACAATTAATTAAAAAAATATTTAAAAAAACCTCCTAGGACTGCCTAAGGCTGCCTTAGACTGCCTAGCCTGCCTAGCCCGCCTAGGCCCAATCCGATTTTTCCACCCGATTTGCCCAAAAACGCCTCGGTTGCTAGGCGCCCAGCGCTCAGGCACCGCCTACCGCCTAGGCCGTTTTTTAGAACATTACTTCTAGTACGCCCTGGGCTGTCCTGAGGGCATTGTTTGGACTATATCTCTCTGCGCCTAATCATTAATTTTTTTATTTTTTATATTCTATTTTTTTACTTTTTGTTAAGTTTTCGTTTTTCTCATACCACAATACCAAATTATCATTTTCATGTTCTACAAAATATATTTTTGGTGAAATTTTCTTGTAATCCATGTCAAAAAATTCGAAAAATATAAATCTAAAGGTATTTGAATCTAAATAAAGTAACTTAAGAAGAAAAAAATTCAATAAAAAAAGGAGATTTTTTTTTAAATGATATGATCGATTCTTTGATACCGATCCTCTTTGAAGGTTGTCGCTAGCATGCTAGCGACTTTAGTTTCATACCGATCCCTTCTTTTTAAATTTTTTCTTTTATTTATTTTACCATAACAACAAACTATCACTTTCATGTTCTTTAAAATATATTTTTCTTGCAAAATATATTATAATTCCTTTTTAAACACTTGAGACCAAGGATTTAAATCCTAAATTTACAGATATTTTTTTTCAACTTTAAAAATCAATCAAAATGGTTTCGGAACCTAATAAACGGTTGGATCACGTCCAAAGGTCTTGTAATATTTTTCTTCACTCCAAAGAAAAATATTTCCTAAAGTTAGAAATTTTAATTTTTTCACAAAACTGTGGGTAATAACCCACAGTTTTTCGATCGATTTTGAGAACTTTTAGAGCATTCATTATAAGCCAAAGTTAGAATCATTTGATTCGCACCACATGCTTCCTAAAACTAATTTAGGACATCCCAAGATTTCGAACACCAACAAATCTCTTTGGGAGCCCCGATATTAGCTTTCATTATTTTTTCTATTTTCAACTTTAAAATCAATAAAAAATAGTTTCGGGACCTAATAAAGGAAAAAAAATCACATCCAAAGGCATTGCAACATTTTCATTCATTCCCATGCAAAATATTACCTAAAACTAACAATTTCATTTTTTTCACTAAAATGTGAGTTATAACCCACGTTTTCCAATCGATTTAAAGAACTCTTACAAGATTCATTACAAGCTAAAATTTGAGTCATTCTAGTCGCACCACATGCTTTCTAAAATATATTTAGGACATTCCAAAGATTTTTGACACCTACAAATCTCATTGGGGGCCTTGCTACTAGTTTATATTAATTTTCTATTATTTCAATTTTAAAAATCAAGGGATAAAAGAAGAAAGGAAAGCTCGGTCGAACCCACAGACAAATACCGATCCGATAAGCACACTGATGACGAGGATTGACGACCAGTAAAGAAATCAATGCTTAACATAAACTGCATCTGTGAAGTGCAAGAAAAGGCAAGGAACAGGCAAGCGATGGATGTAGTCACGAGGAACACAGTCCCGGTCACCCTAAGGTGGGCCCCCTGCCAGCGCCCCCAGATCAAGTAAAATAAAAGATAACACGAACTACACGCAGTTTGATTCTCTTTCGCGAGATATGTAGGCAGTCCGATTTGGACCCAATCGTAATGCCGCTGCCTATGGGAAGACAAGTCCACATTCCTCAAACCCGATCATAGGCTTATCGTCAAAAGTGATATTTGGTGTATTTTTTTTACATCATATCATTTTATTCTTAAATCTACACCAGTGATTTGATAATTCACTCCTGTAATAGATGCAATAGTGATGCTGACCAGCACTTGGTGAGCAAAGTGAACTCATTTGCCGTCGATAGAGCATTTTTTTTCCAAGCACGTTTAGAGCATCTCTAGTAAACTAGCTACAATTTTCGACGTTAGTCGAAGTTTGAGAACAATGGAGTAACATAACTAGGCTGGCTATTTATAGGAAACTTTCTGCAAGAAAATAATAAGCAAAATATCCCTCGTAAAATACTTCTAATGTCGGATCCACCTCATTCATCTTCTCCATACGCAGAATGCGAGAATTGCAGAAAATGGTCAAATCAATTTGGGATCGTGAACCCTAAATTGGAAGTCAGAAGAAGAAGAAATCAGAGGCCGAGAGAGTGGAGGAAAATGGAAGTAGGGGTGGATGCGGCTGTGGGCAGTAAGTGCGGGGTCCAATTCGCAGGTTATTGGAGTTAAAAGCTGAGCCCGATTGATAACAACCGCTAACCCATATAGATCCGCCCAACTCATGCCTAAGGTCAACTAGGGGGCACGTCTCTGAATGATTAATCAAAAATTGATATGGATGAAAGTATCGATATGTAAATTTACGGAAATATTGATATTAATATCGATTGTTTCCAATGGAAGTTATGAAAATTACCAATGAGGTCGATATATCAACTCATTTAGATTTCGTAAAAATCTGCAATTGGTTGCAAAAAAATTTCTGTAGTGAATCAATAAATATTGTTAATATTCATTGATTTTTTTATATCTCATCGAAATAAGGTAAGATTTGCATTTCACCCTCCATTTTCATATCGATCTTTAATTTTCTTCGTTTGACTGAAATATGTAATTCCATGGATATTTCAAACACTAATCAAAACACATTATGTGTGCAAAAAAAGTGTTTACTCAAATAAAAAAAGAGATATTTGATAATTTTCCAGTTTTTACTATAACTTTTTAATGATAAGTGATGTAAAAAATAAATAATTGGGATTGAAAATAATATGAAAATTAAATTTAATAATTAAAATATATGTAGCAGACTAGTATTGAAGCCACACCTTTTTAGTGTGATTGCCACACCTCTATCAATTTCAACAGTTAGTTTTATTAAAAATCGTCATGTAGAGAGAAAATTTGGTGAACGCACACTATTCTTTTTTTTTTCAAAAGAAACGATAGATAATTTCATTCAAGGTCAAACTAACAAAAGAATATAAGTCACGATAATTAAGGATAGCTAGCCTCCATAGTAAGTAAGTCTAAAATTAGACTAGGAGGAGACTCAACCCAAGTACAAGACTAACTGATATTTAAGCCGGAACAAGCCACTCGATGAGCAGCTTCATTAGCTTGGCGGCAAACATGGGAAAAAGAAACTTAAGTGATTAATAGAAGCAAGGCCTTCATATCCTCTAGCGAATCAGTTTCAAACATAACATTGCATAGGCAACCAATGCCTCCACCTGAAGCAGAGAAAAAACCTCTTCAACACACACCATTCTTGTGACTTTGCCAATGATACAACGTCCTATAGGGAAAAATTTACACATTGTCATAGTATTGACATGCAACATCATAATTAAGAGATACTCATGTCATGTATGTTGTTTTTCATGAAATGGCATAACTACCTTCAAAAAAGAGGATAAGACTTGCATGACACGGAGCACTACATGTCATTGAACCTATTTAATGTAAGTTGTTTTCTTAAAAAGAGAGCCTATGTGCAACAAAGAACTTTTTTTTGAAGAAATTTTGGTGAAAACCGAGACGTAGTACATTTAAGCTAGATGTGAAATCCTACCAAAAGAAATTTCTTTAAATAGTTTTTTTAGCACATTGGTAATAACACATTTAGACCAACTCTAATGATTGGTGCTAAATTCTAAACTTTAGCTCATAAAATTTAGGGTTAAACTAAAAAATAGCTTGTCTCTCACAATAATTTTAGCTTAAAATTTTAGTCTGAAATAATTAAAAAATGAATTTGGCCTAAATATCTTTTTTCTTAAAAAAAAAAATTAGCCTGAAATAATTAAAGAATGAATTTAGCTTAAATATTTTTTGTCCATAAAATAAAATTTAGATACATTATCCCGGAATATCCACTAGGATTCCGAATCGAGCTGTGCTGGCCGACACCCAGAAGGTGACAAAACCAAAAATGTGATGATGATGAAAAATGTGAATACATTTGAACCTAAAAGTGTCTAAATACCAGAGTGCGCTGGTGAGCGGGCATGAACCCATTCACACGCGATACAGGGCATAAGTAAAGTACAGTAATGTAAGATAATGATTATACCATCATAAGAAGACACCTGCACTGGAAAGTGCCACTAATCCTCGTTGATACGGAAACTTTGCAACTAGAACCTGGAGGAGTGCAAAGTAGAACTTGTGAGTGGTGAAAGCAAAGCTTTTGAGAACATCATTCCTTTTCTCAAGTAATAACCCATCGCCATAAACCATGTATACCTTCCCAGAAAAATAGCATGCATATATATATATATATATATATATATATATATATATATCTCAAAACCATATTCAACAAAACCATAATATGCCATATCAAACATCTCAACAAAGAATAAGTAAATCAGGTGAATTAAATCAATATGAATTGGTATGCCAGCCGGAGTCACCTAACATGACCTATATGGCTGAGCCTATAGCTCATCAAATATCCCTGTACACGAGTCGAAATCACCTCTAGTGGTCTGTACGACTAAATCTATAGCTCATCAAATATCCCTGCACACGAGTCGAAACCACCTTTAGTGGTCTGTACAACAAGCTGGGTGGAAATAAATACGCTTAAGTGCTACGATCACGTGAAGGCTGTGCGAAGTATCGCAAGTCACTTACGAGTCAGAACCACCTAATGTGGTATGTACGACAGGATGGCACCTACCTTGGAATCCAAGGTGAGCGTGTGGTGCAGGAGGTGAACGATCACGTGAAAGCTAGGCCATGTCCTCGGCCGAGAGCACTAACACCGGGGTGCAGGTTTATGAGCTCTAACTGCATCTCATATGACATTTACGACTCGTGGGCAATCTGTACAGCAATGTCGGAGTTGCTTATTATTGCAACATGTACGATAGTGTCGGAGTTGCTTAAAACATAACTATAGTCATGACATAACTCAACCATTTCCATTAACACCATAAACTCCCCTGAACTTACATGTGCGTCTTGCGTTCCTCTTCACACTTCAAAGCATCCACAATGATTAAATTCAAGTAATATACATATGAATATGGCATGATGCAATCTAAAACTCAACTATTTCATAGTATTTCCAAATATATATTATGGCGTACTAACTATTTACTACCAAAACATAAAGTTAAAACGCACATCATTCATGATCAACAATTAACCACACATGATTTATGACCAACAATTAACCACAAAATCATAAAACTAAAACTCACCTTTTTGTCAATTTCCTTCACATTGCCCAATTTCTCAAACAAGGCTTTTGTCTCAATTTTTGTATGGTTGCATCCAACATCTTGTTAGACTGCCTACATACCCTAAACAGAGATCAAGTCATTCGTAGTTCACATTTCCAAGGTTCAACCAAATCCGAATATATTCATTTAATCAAACATACACTACAATCGTATTAATAATCAAACCATAGCAATTAGGTCTCAAAATCATAATTAGAATAATAGTATTCGCATAAAACACAGTGAGGTCTCCCTGGCTGTACGTCGCCGCACCAGCCGCAGCGGGTGGCGGTCCGCCACCCCGGCTCGCCGGAAAACTCAACTATCTCTCAAAATTCTCAAAAATTACATAAATGAAGATTTCAAATAGTAGAGCAAACTTTATATCTGCGACCAAGTCCAATTTGGCCAGAAAACACCTCAATTTTGCCACGAACCGTCGGAACCCTAGAATTGGATGTGCTTTAATTCGACCTCCATACTCACTCTGATGCCTCGACCACTACTTGGGCTTTGTTCCTGAGGTTGAGGGGAGCCTATGGGTGGTGGTAATTGGTTGATTTAGCTTCAAGATTTGCGAATTGCCGTCATTCACCCACACAGACCACCGTCCATTTTTCCTCCAAAATACCACCAAATTCTTTCTAATTTTAGGTGGAAATGGAAGAGGGAGGGCTAGGGTGGTGTTTCTAGGTAGTGGTTCAACGCAATTCATCGGAAATTGGCTAGAAAATGAACGAATTTGGCCGTGATGTTTGGCCGGGTTGCGCGGGTCAAGAAGAAGACCCGATTTCCCCCTCATTCTCACCTTCCCTCTTTTCCCTCCTTTTCCCCTTTCTGATTGGGCACTTCATTTCCTCTCCCCTCTTCTAATTCGTCCACTTTCCCTCCCGATTCCTCTTATACTCTCTTCATCTTTCCCCGTTTCTTTTTTTTTTCTTTTCTCTCTTTTCTTTTTTCCTACTTCCAGTCACACACACACACACACACACACACACACACACACACACACACACACACACACACACACACACACACACACACACACCAATAGCCTATAATTCAATTAGTCATAATAAAAAATATAGTGTAAAATAATTAAAATAGTATTTCATTCCAAATACTTTCGGGTTCGTAACTCAATAAAACTTTAACCGTGACTCCAAAATCACTTCTACATGTGCCTAAGCGTCTGTATGATCGAGCTCTATCCGAATATGTCAAGAAACATGAAAAAAAATATACAAGAATCACATACGTCCTAAAAAACCACGCTTTGCCCATAGGGCATTTCCGTAATTTCACGCATTAAAATTATAAAAACCATAATTTTTAAGGACGGGCTATCACATTGAACCTAACAATATTTATATTCCGATAAATAATGAAAAATCATTAAATATGCTTCAATCTTACAACAATTACTAATACAAACGATAATTAAAACACTAGATAAAAATTAAATACGATAATTAAAATTACTACAATTACTAGTCATAGTACTTGTACTTGGGAAATAGACATGAGATCATGCATCGTCATTTTCTAAGATATTCTTTGCGGCATGCCTTTGCAAGATTTCCTTTTGCTTATCACGCAAGTACTTTTTCCTATTTGGAGTGTATTTGTTGAGGTCCTCTATCATTAACTCAATTTCATACCTTTCTTGCTTTAAATCCGCTTGCTTCTCGGAGAGCAAGCGCATTTGGACCATTTCTTCCATGGTGGCACTACTACAAAAGGGGATATTACTGTCGAATTATAAACGACAAGAAAAGCCACTTATTGTCGGATTATTGGTAAAAATCTGACATTAAATCGTGCAATGTCGGATTAAGGAAGCAACACCAATGATACCGTCACAAAAGGGTATTGACGTCGCTTAGGCCCCTTAATCCGCCACCATAAAGCAAAGTAATATAAAATAAAAATGAACAACGGCGTCGCTTAAAACTGACATCAGAACTGACGTCACTTTAAAGCGACATAGAAAGTTGACATGATGTCGATTAAAACTGACACCAAGAAATAAATAACAATTAAAAATATCACACTTTGTGTCACTTATAAGCGACACTACATATATTAAAATTTTCAAATTTCAAATATCGTCCTCTATTTGACGTCGCTTATAAGCGACACTACTTATATTAAAAATATAAAATTTTACAATCTTCCTCAATTTTTAATTAATAATAATTACAAAAAAATTAAATGAAAATAATTCCAATATAGGCAAAGTCAACCATTAACAAAAACATTTTACATTTCACATAACATACAAAAACCCAATAGTCATAACAAACACCAAATCCGACATTACAAATACAACTTACAAAAAAAAAAAGGGTGAATGACAAAAAATTACCTCAACTATTGGTGTCACGACACTTTCATACCTCATCTTTTAAAATCGACAATGTCATACCTCATTTTACGAATTTGTGCCAATGTCAAACCTTCGTAAGTTTTCTATTAATTTCTCCGTTAAGTGCTGACGTGGCTAGAGACGGGACCCAATTTTTATTAAAAAATTAATTAAATATTAAAAAAACCAAAAAAAAAACCCATCAACTCGTGTCCCCACTCCCTAAAACCCAGATCCCCTTCTTTCCCACCCAACCCTCTCCCTCGCCTCTCTCTCGCCTCTTTTTTTTTTATCTCCTTGCAACCTGCATTCCTAAAATTTGCACCAACCCTTCTCTCTTTCTCTCTTCTTTATCTTCTCCCGCATCTCTATCCCACTCTAACTCCCTCTTCTCTCTACAACCACCGATGCCGAGGAGGAGAGCAACGGAGAAAGGGATGAGAAGAAGGGTCTGAAGGCGAAGAGAGCATAGGTGGGAATGAGATGAGGGTTTTGACGGCCAAGAGGAGGAGGAAATCAAGAGGTCGAGAGAATGAGAGGTCTCGGAGGATGTGTGGGGTCGACGACGAATCAAACGGAGGAAGGACTGGGCAAAGAGAAGGTAGGAGGGTGACGAGTGTGTTTCCCCTTAAAAAAAAATTCAAGCTTTGATTTCAAGTACACATTTTCATGGCTTTTCACAGCTTTTTGAAATATTTTGGGATATGGGTTTTGGATTTCTGATGATTTCGATTGATGGGTATCCAAAAATTATTTGATTTAATTCGATTTCAGAAATGGGTTTTGGGTGTCGATTGGTTTTGGATGATGGGTTTTGAGTCGCGATAGTGATCGGGGCAGAGAAGACAAGAATGGCAGGGGAGGTCGAAGGGAGAGTGGCGGTAGTGATCAGCGCAGAGAAGACAGGAACGAGGTAGGATCTGGGTTTGTGGTGTTTGGGTTTGGGGAAGACGAAAATGGGAAGTTTGGGGGGATGGGTAGGGTTGGCAGAGAGAGAATAGAAGACAAAAGGGTTGGTGCGGGTGGAAAGGAAGGCCAAGTCCCTTAGGCCATTTTTTATTTATTTTTGTAAGTTTTTTAATTTTTAATTTTTTTAAAATTTGAATATTTAATTATTAAAAAGATATTTTATTATTTTTTAATCCAGTTGAATTAGTGAGTGAGTCCAATCTCTGGCCATGTCAGCATTTAACAGAAAAACTGACGAATGTCTGACATTGGCACAAATTCGTATGATGAGGTATGACATTGTTAATTTTAAAAGACAAGGTATGAAAGTGTCGTCAAACCAATAGTTGAGGTAGTTTTTTGTAATTTACCAAAAAAAAATATAGAAACTATAAATGCTAGTACAAGTGTCATACATATCCGACAAGAATGCGAACCACACTACTCCACAGGGCCAGGGCCAGAATGTGATCCCGCTCCTTCTCGAGATCTTTCTTCAGATCTTCCTTGTGATCCAAAATTCCTCGCCATTTCATCATGTAATGGAGCACTTGCAAGCATTCCAGAAAAACCTCCAATTGGAACATCCGGGCAAATCCCATCAGGAGAAGGCATCTCGGGTCGATATACAGGCATTTGATATGGCGGCGGCTGATGCATGTATGACATGGGTGGCTGCTGCATGTAAGGTGGCTGTTGCATGTATGTCATGGGCTGTGTCGGAAACATTGGATATGAAGGATATACAGGTGCACCAGGAGGCTGATTTTGGGCAGACAGTTGGATTCCTTGTGGGCATGGATATGGAGGAGGAGGCTGACTCTGGACTGACTGTTGGGTTCCCGAGCTATACGGTGGTTGCGGCTGTAATTTTTGCAACCACATCATAATCATTTGATTCTGTTGCCAATGTTGTTCAATCCTAACCTCTAGGTCCGCCAACTTTTTAGAAGTAGCTTCTTCCTTCCTTCTCAATTCATTGTTTTCAGTCTTCAACAATGCCAGTAATCTCTTTTCTCTTTGCTTAGGGTTTAGTTGCGGAAGAAAGCTTGACACCAGTCGGCCTTCAATAAATTGTTTAGCTGCGGAAGAAAGCTCGACACCAGTCGGACCTTGCATCTCTTTTCTCTTTGCTTTCTTTTGCTTATCTTTTCCAGGAGGCTTTGAAATAGGAGCAGGTGAGGTCACCGAATCGTCACTTTCATTGCCAACATTATCGCTTGAGGCTTCAAGAGCAAGTAACAAGGAGCCCGTATCATTTCAAAATAACAAAACTTCGTTGCATTCAACAAAAGACATAGGTTCCACAATTCTACCCTTATATTTAACTGTCATTGCCAAATGAAGACGTTGCCACTGCAGGCAGACAATGTACTCTAAACCCTAAACCCTAAACCCAAATAAGAATTAGCCCTAATTTCCACAGCTGAAGCAATGAAGTTCAAATAAATTCGAAATATATAAATATATAGTTTATTTTAACGATAAATTAACCAAGAAAGAAGCTTCACAAGTTCCCTTTCATCAGAATTTTATTATCCCGATAATTAATTAACTTTTCCAAATTATTAGTTTTGTATAAAATCCCAAATCACCAAAAATTCAACAAGCACGAAGCTTTCCGATCACATATGCATAACCCAACTCAAATCAAACCTCAAAATTTGAACAAAACAATCACAGAAAACAGATTGCAGAGAAATAGTGAAGGAATTGAGGTGGGAAATTACCAGCTGGTACCCAAGGGTTCCGGACCTGCTTCTTTTCCTCGTAAGATACTTCTAAAGTGGGCTCCGCCTCGGTCATCTTCTCCATACACACAGAACGCAAGAATTGAAGAAAACGGTCAAATCAATTTGGGGATCACGAACCCTAAATTAGAAACCAGAAGAAGAAGAAAGCAGAGACCGTGAAAGTGGAGGAAAATGGAAGTAATGGTGGTGGATGCGGTCCGTCGCGTTAGGTTGTGGGTCCGATTAATAACAACGGCTAACCCATATAGATCCGGCCAATTCATGCCCGAAAAACGAGGCAGAAAAATCAAGACGAACTTCTGGCATTCAAAATGGGGCGACGCACCGAAAACGAGATGGGACAGTGCATGCAAAACGAGGCGGGTCGACTACGCAAAACGAGGCGGGCCCGAGCACATAGGTCTACCAATGTTTCTCACGAAGCATTGGTGTCAGGGTAGAGCATATACGAGTAGGGTTTAGTTAATCTCACGGGCCTCCACTACTTCTGCTACGCCTTGGGCCTTCCGAGAGTATGAGTTTGAGCCTAAATTATTTATTTGTTAAATTTTCGTTTTTTTTCCATACCACAGTACCAAATTATTATTTTTATGTTCTACGAAATGTATTTTTGGTGAAAATTTTCTTATAATTCATGTCAAAAAATTCAAAATCAAGGATATAAATCTAAAGGTATTTGAATCTAAATAAAGTAACGTAAGAAGAAAAAAAAAGGAGAAATTAAAAAAAAAAAAAAGATTCAAATACCTTTAGATTTATATCCTTTAGATTCTCTTTAAAGGTTGTCGCTAATTTCGCACCGATCCCTCATTTTCATTTTTTTTCTTTTATTTATCATACCATAACAACAAATTATCACATTAATTTTCGTTAAAAAATATTTTTTTTTGTGCAAAATTTATTATAATTCATATTTAAACACTTGAAATCAACGATTAAAAACCTAAATTTACAGATATTTTTTATTTTATTTTTCAACTTTAAAAATCAATAAAAATAGTTTTGAGACCTAATAAACAGTTAGATCATGTCCAAAGGTCTTGTAATATTTTCCTTAACTCCGATGCAAAATATTTCCTAAAGCTAGAAATTTACAAAAATTGTGAGTTATAACCCACTGTTTTCCGATCGATTTTGAGAACTTTTAGAGCATTTGTTATAAGCCAAAGTTAGAGTCATTCTATTCGCACCTCATGCTTCCTAAAACTAATTTAGGACATTCCCAAAATTTCAGACACTTACAAATCTCTTTGGGAGCTTCGCTATTAACTTTCATTATTTTTTCAATTTTCAACTTTAAAATCAATAAAAAAATAGTTTCAGAACCTAATAAAGGATAGATTCACATCCAAAGGTCTTGCAACATTTTCGTTAATTCTCATGCAAAATATTTCCTAAAACTAAAAATTTGATTTTTTTTTCACAAAAATGTGAGTTATAACCTACGTTTTCCAATTGATTTAAAGAACTTTTACAAGATTCATTACAAGCCAAAATTGGAGTCATTCTAGTTGCACCACATGTTTTCTAAAATATATTTAGGACATTCCAAAGATTTTCGATACCTACAAATCTCATTGGAGGACTTGCTATTAGTTTATATTATTTGTTTATTATATCAATTTTAAAAATCAAAGGATAAAGCAAAAAAGGAAAGCTTGGTCGAACCCAGAGACAGAGACCGAGCCAATAAGCACACAGATGACGAGGATTGACGACCAGCAAAGAAACCAACGCTTAACATAAATTGCATCTGCAAAGTGCAAGAGAGGGCAAAGAACAAACAAGCGATGGATGTAGTCACGAGGAACCCAGTCTTGATCAAGTAAAATAAAAGATAACACGAACTACACACGGTTTGATTCTCTTCCCTATATATGTAGGCAGTCTGCTCCAGACCTAATCGCAATGTTGCAGATTGTGAGAAGACAAGTCCACAGTCCTCACCCCATCATAGACTTATCGTCAAAAGTAATATTTGGTGTATTTTTTTACATCATATCATTTTGTTCTTAAATCTACACCAGTGATTTGATAATTCACTCCTGCAATAGATGCAATAGTGATGCTCACCACCACTTGGTGAGCAAAGTGAACTCATTTGCCGTCGATAGAGCATTTTTTTCCCAGCACGTTTAGAGCATCTCTAGTAAACTAGCTACAATTTTCGACGTTAGTCGAAGTTTGAGAACAATGGAGTAACATAACTAGGCTAGCTCTTTACGAGAAACTTTTTGCAGGAAAATTTTAAGCAAAATATCCCCTTCCAAACCCTATAAGAAATGAAAAGAAGGTAAGACACTGCCAGTCGAACATATGCCTCATGCATTGCAGAAAACTTGTTAAAAAACAAAATTTGAGGGCGATTGCTTATGTCCTCATACGGTTACATCCATCCCTTGAAAGGAGATAAAACAAAAATCCTCAATGAGGCACCTACACCTACTGAATTTTTCTAACCGCAAGTCTTAAAAGACCGCCAGGAAACAATATCGGAACTGTGAAAACATAGCTAGTATGCCTACCCTCCTCCAGAGTCTTACAGTTTCTATTTGACACCTTGTCGAGGAGGGGTACAAAAAATCCGCATGCATTCGGTCCAACCTCAAGTCTTCAGATCATCAGACATTGCCGAGGGTATGCAATGTGTAGCAAGAATATCTAGGGTAGCTGCTTTAGCAGTTTTTGTTCGGAGAACCACCACCTGGATATATGCCAGAAATTAGCGTGCGATACAGACGGAAAACCACATGCAAACGTGTACAAAGGAGGGGAAAGGGGGTGAGACAGAGAGGGGAAGAGAACCTGTTGGTATTCTAAATCAAATTTCAAAAATTCATCCTCGCAGCTCTCGACCATGCTTGCCAAGTTCTTCAGGTTTTTCACAGGCTTACCATTTAAAGCAAGAACCTACACAAACATACAGAGTAAGTCATCCAACAACAGGTTATTTGAAGTGTATCAACTACTAACATCTAAAAATAAATTCCTGACCTGGGTGTTAACTATTTCTTCATAACCGATGTTGATGTCAGCCACAAGGACCTGTGAAACAACAACGAGTTGCTCATCTGGTGATTGTGGCATTGAATGCAGCATCTTGTCCAAAAGCTTGACAGGAGCTTCAAATTCATATTCCTTTCCATACTGTAAACACAAGCAGAAACAGTTGGATTGAGATAGCTTGCATAATTTGATCTTAATTTGAGATGCATTATCATAAACTTTTTAAGATATTAATTGCGCACACAGGTATGGCCATGTATGGTCCAATGATGGAAATTGAGTTATGTCATGTTAATTCGTTGCGTCAGATCATTTCAGTATTAATTAAACACATGAGCGGACACATACATATAGACACTGTAGATGCACAATAGTTACATGCAGTACTACTTAATCAAAACCCTCTCCTTAACTTCCAATAAGCATATGTAAGAAAGAGGTATAAGCTCATAGAGGGGATTAAAGATTAGCTACTAACCTCAGATCGAAGATAGGGAACAGACACAGCTGTAAAAACAAATCCTGCAATTATATAATATGAAGGAGGTCTGCCCTTGTTGTGTGCTGGGATTAGCTTTTTGTGGGATGCAAGTTTGATGTCAAAATTGAGAATATCCGAATTGCGCAGAACTTTAACTGCCGAATTATCTCCAGTATATTTCTGAGAGACAAGGTAACTAAAACCTATGCGTTCTCCATGCCGAAAAGGAACTGAAAATCATCGTGGAAAACAGCAAAGTGCTCAGTCATAGAGTACGATAATAATTTAAGAAAGGGAAACAGAAAGGTAAAACAGGTGGCACATTATATTAGTGAAACTTCACTACTTATCAACAGTTATAAGATTCAGCACAAGAGTCATATAATAAACAAATAATAGCAAGAACTATAAATTCTCTTATGATAGCGAGCTTTTCGCTTGCTCAACAAATTACAGATGTATGCCATAAACATATACCGATAATACATATATATATGTACGTAGCAGGAATAAGTACACATGCCTGTTCCATCATTGGCAATATTAACTCCATCAAAGCTGAGAATGATATCAGATGGCTTCAGAACATGAGATTCCGGAGCAGTGGGGTCAACTCTTCTTATACGAACACCCTTCTGATCAGATTTCATTCCCATTGCCATACGCAAATCAGGATTTTCCATCTTCTGCCACTCAACCCCAAGAATTGGAAATCCTAGCACATTATAGACAATCATAAGATTCAAAGTACGTGCAGAACTGGCAATACTAGGCACTGCTGGGCTCAAAGACATGCAACTACATTACGTAGATAGACAACCTATGCCAAAAACAATTTATAAAAATTTAAATTCTTGAAACACATCAAATTGTAATAGGTTTACCTGTATATGCTCCATTCTTCTCATAATCTTGGATGAAGTGCATAATGACTGGTGTTGGTATGACATAACCAATATTCTCTGCATCTTCATGTTTAAGGGACTGAAATGCGATACCGACACAATTTCCCTTGTCATTAAAAGCAGGCCCACCTGAGTTTCCAGAGTTTATGGCAGCATCTATCTGGAAAAATCCAAACGGTAAGAAACATGACATTAGAAAAAGAGAGATTATATTCACACACTCCAAATTACTTCTCCCACACCTTTTTAATTTTTTAATATTTTCTACACAACACTAACACTTGATAGAAAAATATTAAAAAATTAAAAGGGTGTGGCAGAAGTAATTTGGGGTGTGTGAATATAATCTCCCTAGAAAAAATGTTCCCCTGGTAAGCCATCCAACAAAAGTGCTAGAATTACATTCTCATTACCTGCAAACCCAGAAGTTCAGTAGACCCATGAACATAGGACAGAATCTCTATTCGTGACACAACACCACTCGTCACTGAAATTGTGTCTCCTCCAATTGGGTAACCCACGACAGTAACGGCATCTTGAAGTGCAGGCAAATCCCCAAACTCCACCGGTGACACTCCTTCCCAAAACTCGTTGTCATCAACAGTAAGCATGGCTGCAACATCATATAAACAACAGTTTTCCATTACATAATATCCACATAAGCTCAATCAGTAACCAAAATTTGATTTCCATAAATAGTTTAATCCAACTAATGGGAATTGATGCACAATGTGTATGGACATTCACTCACAATCTCTCCATCTCTCCACCCACGTTGAGATCAATTCACACCTTTCCCCACATTCACATATGACGAATAAAATTCATCCGTTGAATTAGTTTTTCATCCCCTATGCCTTCATTTACTATGCGATTTATTCTCAACTTTTCTATATCCCTTATATCTAACAGTTCTACTAAATAACAAGCTCCCTATGGTAAACATGGAAATTCTCCTTCCCTTCCAAAAACAAATCACTTGCACTTCCTATATCTTCACCACGCAAATTTTTCTAAGTAACAACACAGAACAAGCACTAAAAACCCCAAGTTAAACAACCCCTTAAGCAGAAAGTATGAGGCTTTTCTACCCAATATATTATCCCCATTCATAAAAACATCATGAATCAGTGAAAATTCAAAATACAATGAGAATCAGAAAGAAGGAAAACAACATAAAATGGAAAGCTTTGAATACCAATATCGCACTCGGTGCCAATGGCGAGAACAGTGGCCAAGTACTTAGTATCGGAGCCACGCTTCTTCAGCTTGACCTGCGTATAATGCTCCACAGAGTGCGCATTGGTCAGGACCCTCCTCCCACCAATCACAAACCCACTGCTGCTCGAGCTGTACTGCCTCTTCCTCTGCCACGGCAGCGAGAAATTCGGCTCTGTATGCGTACAAAACACCTTCACCACCGCATCCATGGCCGGCACCACCCTCGCCCCGCCCTCCCACGCCTCACCAGGATCCGAAACCGTCAAGCATGGCCCCACTGCCAACTTGTGGTCACCATTGTCGACCGCCCGAAGGATCCTCCGGGAAGGGGCCATGGCCTCGGGCTTGTCGGAGAGCTTTTGGAGCTTCCTAGGTCGACCGCGGCGGCGACCTTCGTGTTGGGGCTGCGAGGCCTGAGGCTGCTCGATTATCTCGACGTTGCTGACGGAGAAAACGTCGTCCACTGCGGTTGTGGCCGTCGTAACGGGCGGGGCCGGTGGGGATGCAATGGCGGTGGCCGGTAAATCTAGGGTTTCGGGGTTGGGGGTTTTGGGCTTGCGGCCTCGATTGCCCATTTGGTTTTTCTTTTTCTTTTTTTGAAAATTTAAAGGGTTTGTTTTCTGCGTGGCTGCGAAGGGCGGCGGCGGGGGGGGGGGGTGGTTGTGGGCGTAAATACTGGTCGGATTTTGATGGAGAAGAAGAGAGAGGGAGAGGGGAAGAAAATGCGGGAAAAAGACGCCGCAGGGCAATTGGAGGGAGGGTGAAATATGTAAAATAAATAATCTGGGGAAAAAAAATTCAGAAAATTAAAAACGGTCAATTTTATTCTTTGCTAGTATTTTTTTTTCGTTTTTATTTATTTATTTATTATTATTATTAATGAAGGGCAGAGTTTGAAATTATTATATTAATTTAAGAAGTTGAGGAGTTTTGTACTCAAGTCGCATAAGTGGAAATTTAATATTCTATTCATTCGGATATTGTTTTTTGTTGATATTATTTTAATTACGTTAAAAAAATTTGTACACTACAAATTCACGAGTTATTTTTTCTTGGTAGTTTCTGAATTATGTTTAGGTTCAAGTTTGGTTTGATTTAATTGTCCACACACGAAGTTTAGCTTTAAATTGAGTGTTAATTTACATGTTTGGGGCTTGTGATTCAGAGCTTGAAGTACTGATCTGAGGCTCATATTTCATAGTTCAAATTCCAGTATAAAACCTAGATATTAGTGTTAAGAATCCAAGATTTAGGATTTAGGGTTAAAGGTTTGAGATTTGGAATTTCAAGCTCAAGTTTAAAATATACGAGTTTAAGGTCAGCTCGAGTTAAAGATGTGAGATATGTGTGAAAATTCAATGATCAAATGTATAAAATTTCATTCGGAAGACCAAAACACAACCATTATAGAGTTTGTTTGAAAAGTGCTTTTAAATGATTACAAGCTCTTTTAGCGAAATTTTTTTAAAACCAGTCTGTATGAAGTACTTCCTACACAAAACACTTTAAGTGTTTTTCTAATATTAACTTGCATTTCCCTAAGGACTGGTTTTCAAAAAAAACAAAAAAAACCTTTCTCTAAAAGTGCTTTCATTTAAAAGCACTTTGGTAAGATAAACTTTCATGTAGAACTTCATACTTGGTTGTGTTGATATGTGGAGTTGTGAACCAAACCCCATATCAACTCGTTCTCTTTTTCGGGCCTATGTATTTGATGCAGAATCAATCACCTTTGGAAACCATATTGTCCATTGTCTACAGGTTCCATCGATGGTGCAGCCCATGAAATTACTGGGCTTCAAAGGATCTGTTGGGTACTGTTAGTCTGAATTGACCCTTTAAGAAAGAAAATCTTAGTTGTAGTTCTGTGATGAACGTTATACAAAAAGATTATCAATTATATGACCTCAATTGCCATGGTAAGCGCTCTTAACTATTTAAGCTGGAGACTCTTGCTAGAAGTTTTATACTTTTAGGTCACATTTAGTGGGTTGGATGAGACTGGATTGTCAGATTGACGAAGACTTGTAAGACAAGACTTGTAATTCATATATAAGAATCAGTTAGATAACCTGCTCTATTGTGGATTCATAACTTATCATGTCCAATCTTATGTACCTTACATTTTGACACAATAAACTGAACTCAAGTTCATTTTAATTGGCCACAACATATCTTATCTAGTCCGCTAAACAATGCCTTGGTGTCTAGAATTGGATAACCCATTATATCAACTCATGGTGCGTTGATAGACAAATAAAGGCGAATTTCGAAATTTTATCCAAATTAGAGGTAGAAGATGGATAAAAACAAAACTAATTTTCACAGTTGTGCACTATTACCTTCATTTGATAGCATTATTTGGAGACATCCCAACCCGTAATGCCTTGCTCATCATAACAATGAATGATGGTGGTTGAACAACATTATGTCAAATCAAATGTTGAACTGTGCACAATCTTTCTATGTTAAAACTTAAAACTCATGATGTATCATGGCAGATCAAGAACTGTAACGAACACATGGCTCTTAACAACAAAGTAGAACTCAAATTCCATATCTGAGTTAGGACATCGTAGTGTGTCCGTTTCTTGTACTTGAATTCGAGTCTCTCTTCCGGTAAATTAAACTATTGCATTATCACGAATTCGAGTCATGAAAACAGCATCTTTGCAAAATAAAAGTAAAATTACATAGGAAAGACGTTCTCCCGATCCTCGCAAAGCTGAAAGCCTTCTTAGCATATAATCACTCTTTATTGTCGATAGGCAACAGAACCGAGACAGCTCTTAGTCGTCATTCCCTCTACTAATTACATCTTATCTAACCCACTTTGTGGGTGACCCCTTTTAATTATGTTGCCCAATATTTACTTCACCTTCCGACCAACCAAACCCGACCCAAGTCATCTCTTTACCTTTTTTCTTTCTTTATCCCAAGTCTACTCCGATTTTCTCTCCTCAAATTATTTTTTCTCTCTAGTTTCTTTTTATTTAAATGGTCACGATTAAATCATTTTAAAATCTTGTGGTGACTTTTTATAAATAGAGAAGAAAAAGAGAAAAATGAGAGAGAAGTGAAAGAGGAGGGAATTTGGAAGGAGAAAATCTTACTCCGTCTACCACTTTCAAGCATAACGTACACACAATAGAAGAGCAACTAACATGAAACAAGTTAATCATGACCTGACATTTCTATCTACTAAAACAAAGACGTGATGAAAAACTTACACATATCAGTATTTTTTAGACTAAGACGTCACAATGACCATGAACTCGTTTCATATAAACTATTCACCACAATAAGGTCTCAAATTTTAGCTCAGTTGATTCTTGATAGACGATTATTCATTCTCCCACATGGTCATAAATTTAATGCCGCTAATTACACAAAAATGGGTTATGATACAACGAATTTGTAATTTCTATAATTAAGAGTATTTATTAATGCAGTCGAGATTGGTTGTTCGAATTTTACTCCTCGTGTAGGATTATGTTACTGAAATCACTTAATTTTGTTGTCCCAATAAGCCAATGAGTAATGTTAAGTTTTCGAGAGAAACTATGGCATAAATATATTAGAACAAGAAGATAAATATTGTAATTTGATTGTATCGAGGATTTCCTTAATAGGTTTTTTAGATTAATTGTGATTAGGGTTATACAACTATATATATTTCCTCCTAGTGAGAAGAACACAATTGAAGTATTCACGAATTCTAAGTAAATAAAGGATAATGATTTTCACACTTGTATTTTCTTCTTCTGCATTCCTCATTTGGTTCATGTTCGTTACTCATTTATATTCTTGACTCATTCAATCTAAATACTTGAAGAAAATAAAGAAAACTTACAAAGAGGAAAGAATAGTATGAAAAATCACTTCCGTAAATACATAAATTGAATCAAATAGACTCCATATATATTATTACCCCATCAAGGCTGGTCATGAGAACTTAAAGGCCCTAGGCGAGCCTTAAAATGGGCTCCTAAGTTTCTTTGACGCCTAACTCTTTGTGTGCGCGCGTATATATATATATATATATATATATATAAAAGAAGAAAAATCAAAGTAAAGCAACACCACCGAGTTTCAAACCGTAAACACCAAGAAACATTACACACTCTATTTCCACCACACCAATAACTCATTTAACAAATTTGGCTTACTTTTACTACTATATATTATATCTACAACGTATAAAAAAATAAAAAATTTGAAGCTCGCCGAGATGGAAGGCCCTAGACGGTCGCCTTATTCGGCTACCCTCAACGCAGATCCTGCACCTCATAAAAATAATATTTGTGGTCCTTATAGTCTGCAAATACCCATAAATTGTAGTAGTTTAGTAATGCAGTAGGTGTAAATTAAGTGTATTTATATTGTGGTCCATCGTTTTTAGATGATGTAAACATCCTTTAATCCCAATCTTCACCAATAGGTGTTGCTTATGATGCCAATTTTGCAGATAAACTAATTAAATGCCATGCATTATGTTAGTTTAGTTGCATGCTGTTTTATTTTAAGATATATGAGTCACATATATGTGACAAAAGCTGAAAGAAGCTTTTGAGCTACATCGTATGCCAACAACCATGTTTAAGTTCTTAATTAATTTCACCATATTTAATTTGCCTTAATTCCATCTTCTTCTATCAGTTTTAACTTTGAAGTCTTAACAAACTGATGACTTTACTTCTAGTTCAATTTTAATTTGTCTTAATGAATAAGCTTGCGGATTTAGTTTAAGTGGTGCAGAATTGTGGCGGCGTTAGTAAAAATGACCAATGGTACAACATATTGTTAAGTTCGAAGACTAAAGAAATTAATTAATATCAGAGTTCATTGACTAAATTAAATTATGAGTAAAATTCAAAAACTACTGCTATAATTAAGCTTTGTTATTTATTTTCCTTTTGTTTGCAATGGAAGGAAACCATCAAGGAGAGAAAAATTTAGATATTAGACGATTGTATTCAAAATTTTCTCCTTACACTGGACTTATCTTGCACGTTACGACACCGTTCTGCACCACTTAAATGAAATCCAAGAGCTTATGAATTTTATTACGAAGTGCACATATAAAGAAGAATTTTAGGTTGAAATATTCACATAAAATATTTGTAATTTCACAATTCCCACACAAACAAGAAACCTTCCAAAATAAATTATAAAATAAAATAAAATAAATGTTTTGCTAAACTCGTAAAAGAAATTGTGTTGCAAATGGCCATTTACTACAGTAGTGAAAAAATATTAAGTTTTTGCATACGATGTTGGTTTAAATTCCGTCAGTGACTACTCTGACATCTAATATAACAAAATTTATTGTTTGAAGAAAAAAAAAATTGTGTTTGGCCCCACAATGAAAGCTATTTTTCATTTGCATCAACAAAATATTAACCCAAATATGAAACGTATGGGTACATTATTTTGGGTAATTATATATATGACCAAAGAGAGAGAGATTAAAGTAACCCCAACAGCAAAAGGCTAAAGAAACAGCTATTGGAAGGAAGGAAAGAGTGAATGAGTGTAAGGAATCATGTGAGATGAGCCACTCTCTCTCCCGCCGAATCAAAAAGCCATAAACTTTGTGCATATCCCAACAACCCAACCACAACCCATCTTTTTCTGTTCGTTTTCTATGTGTGGATTTTAGCTCTCTGAGTATTTTCTTGCCTTCCAATGGCTTCAAGCGCTTCAAGGTTCATCAAGTGTGTGACTGTGGGAGATGGGGCTGTGGGGAAGACCTGTATGCTTATTTGCTACACCAGCAACAAGTTTCCCACTGTATGTTCTTTTCCGCCAAAAAGATCCATCTGGGTCTCTCAAATTTGACTCATTTGTGTGACTTTTGGATTTTTTGGATTTACATTTTTCTTTTCGGTCAACAATTACTTTATGTGGTTATGCATCTGGGTTTGCAGCTTTTTTTTGTTGTTTTCAAGATTTTAGTTCAGAAATCTCTCTCTGTCTAGACAAATTGCTTTTCTTTTTCTCCCTTTCCCTTTCCCTTTCCAAAATTTGATTTTGTTTTTCAATTATTTTTGTGTTGATCAGGACTATATACCAACCGTGTTTGACAACTTCAGTGCAAATGTGGTGGTTGAAGGCACCACTGTGAACTTAGGCTTATGGGACACTGCTGGTATGATATCTTTGAACTCTCTCCAACCCAAATTATAATTTCATCTTATATAATTGAGTTCATTGTTGTAGTTTTTGTTTGTTTGTAAATTTTTGGGTTTTATCTAAACATAGTTTTGCCAAATTTAGCAAGTTGTTGTATTACATATCTGTTTCATTTATTTCACAGGGCAAGAGGATTACAATCGGTTGAGGCCATTGAGCTACAGAGGGGCAGATGTCTTTGTCTTGGCTTTCTCATTAGTTAGCCGTGCGAGCTATGAGAATGTATTGAAAAAGGTGCATTCACCTGAGAAATTTGGTTTATTCTTCTTTCTTTTTATTGTTAATCTGTCACTGTTGTGTTGTATTTATGATTTCTGACACTCAAATTTCTTGGTCAGTGGATCCCTGAACTCCAGCATTATGCTCCCGGAGTGCCGGTAGTACTTGCCGGCACCAAATTAGGTAAGCTCAATGCGAGTACTACTTTTCCAAACTCAGGTCCGGAGTTAAACTTGGTTTCTGGTTACAGTTAGTTATGTTCATAATTCAAACTTTCCATTATGTTTCTTCTGTCCAATGATTTGATGAGCTTAGAGTCCCGAAAGCTTCTGTGAATGGGTAAAGTGATACTCTTATACATGTGTATCAAAAGTCTGACCTTGTTCTATGAGAAGAGTGAGATCCAAACATGTTGAAAGGGAAAGAAGGAGCATGCTTTTGATACAACTATCTTACTCGATCATGTATTGTATTTGTCGCATAAACGTGCACATAGGATTTGATTTTGCACCAATGGTAATGCTGGGAAGCATTAAATTAACCGCACATGCAGATTGTATCGTTAATCGTTTTAACTGGTAGGGGAATTTGGAGTCAGCAATATCATCTTCTGGAACTAAAGATTCGTTTGTAATTGATGTGCAGATCTTCGAGAGGATAAGCACTATTTGGCTGATCACCCAGGATTGGTACCTGTGACCACTGCACAGGTGTAGTTTTTAGTAAAGATTGCTTTTGTATCGTGCAACAACGGGTAATATCACTGATTATTCTTCTAAATAAGCAGGGCGAGGAGCTGCGCAAACAGATTGGTGCTTCTTTTTATATAGAATGCAGCTCAAAAACCCAACAGGTATGTATAATATAGTACTTACATTCTCACAAGGCCAGTAAATTGTCCAGTTTATAAGTAGCCGCATAGTTTAAGGCCTTGCATGCCTCTCCAGATAAAACCAACTAGTTTCTCGTCAAATTAAAATGAGAAAATGTGCCGGCTTTTGGAAGATCAATAGAAAACAGATAATTGATTACTATGCAAGCATTTAGAAGATCCCAAACTTACTAGTTGCGGATGTACGATTCACTAGTTTGGCTTTTAAACCAACTTCAGATCATATGGGGATGGGAGTGTAGGTTTCCGGAGTTTCCTTTTCCTCAACCAAATACCAACTTCCAGATCATATGGGAATGGGACTGTTGGTTTCCAGAGTTTCCTTTTCCTCAACCAAATCGTTCGGTCAAGCTTGAGATTGGTCTAAGAAGTCTTATGAGCAAAATCTTACGTCATTTCTTAAGTCCCTAAAAAATTCTGGGGCCCTATGTTTCATTTTTTCTGCAATGAATCTCTTGAGTGGTGCCTGTGTGATCCTTCTGTTTTGACAAAAAATGACAAACATTTGGAATCTTTGGATGCTTTCACTGTCCATGGTCCATGGTAGATTTCCTTAAGTTTGACGCATTTCGTAACAGTCCTGTGCCATTTCAATTGCAGAATGTGAAAGCAGTTTTCGATGCTGCGATCAGGGTGGTTATCAAGCCGCCGCAGAAGCAGAAGGAAAAGAAGAAAAAGCAACATCGCGGATGCCTAGTGTGAGTGTCCTCCTTTCGTGCTTGTCAATTTTGGTTTCGAGATTACACACACGTCGTATTCTGCGCTAATTTAGGTCGCATGCAACGGATTATTTGATAACGTCCTCATTCCGATGGTGTCATATACGTACATAAGCTCAGTGATTTTCCTTGTCGAATTGCAGCAACATCCTTTGCGGCCGGAGGCTGGTGTGTCTCAAGTGAAAACTTTCCACGTCCCTTTTGGTCGCGATTGGCGTCGTGCTAGTGCAGTTAAAGCTTCCTTCGCCACATTTGGTTATGCACTGAATCCATCTGGACATACCGGCTCCTTTCGTTCTACTAATTTCGTATTACGCCGTAGGTACCTTGAAAACAGAATGCCATTGTGACACCGATAGTTTTTATTAAGCTCGGCTTTACGTTTGCAGATGCTACATTATTTGTAAAGTTGTTGTGTGCAAAAATGATGTATTTGGTTAGATGAAATTTCTCATCGCTACTTGGAGAAATCCTTATGTCAATCGTGCATTACGAGACAATCAGCAGCGCGATAGGCACCGTGCATAACGGTGGCTACGCGATACCCCATTTCCGTAATCTGGAGTAACCGCAAACATCAAACGCGATACCCCATTTCCGGAATCTGGGGTAACCGCGGGAGTAACCACGAACATCAAACGCGATACCCCATTTCCGGAACCTGGAGTAACCGCGAACATCAAACGATGAAGTTCCCGGAAAGAAAAGCTACAAGTTTGGTTGACAACTGAAATTTAAAGCAAATTACAAGACAACATCAAACCACAGCAACTAAACCAACCCAAGGTTCCAAAATTTGTTGATCTGCTTGTATATGCGATCAAAGAGAAATAAACATCGAAGCTTCTGTTTTGAGCAGTCACATCGACAAATGGCGAGGTTTGGCAACGGCGAGGATGGTTTTCGGTTTATACCTAATGCATCGAGGACCAATAGGGGCACCAAAGATTGTGTATGGGATGGGAACCACAGTATGTTTTCTAACTGTTAGAATATCTACAAAGCGGAAACAAGATTGCGTCCGCCTAACAAACTCAAGGAACAAACAGCTTGACGAACCCATATATCTTTTAAGATTACAACTGATACATCAACGAGGAGGGGGTCGGAGACCATGAACAACATCAAATAACTCACTTACCGCCCATCCTCTGGAAGCACACAAGCTTAGATAATGACCTCGCGGGGGTTAGCAAATGCCCATCCTCAAAGCACTGGAAAATAAAGAGAGAAATATAAATATCTTAGGTTTGACATCGAGTTCATTAATGAAAAAGTAGAGTACAACACAAACTTTCAACTGTTATGAGACGTTTCTTTATTAATGTTATGAGACTAAATCAACCTATATTACAGAGGACGGTTAAAAGACATGTAAATTGACAAGTTCTGGAGCCGAACGACAAAATGTGAAAGATGATTGCAGAGAAACTCCCGGCTATGAAATCCTAAAACATTTTATTTGGTAGGTCAAATGAGAATCAGCAACTTAAACCCTCAAATCAGGTTACCAGACCTTGTGTACAGGAGGGAAAAATACATAATAGAAGACTTACAAGCTTTCACGAGTCGCCCAATTCTGCAATTAGACATGCCTATTTCCACGAGGACTGTCTGTAGGCGTCCCACCCTCCCTCGGGTTCCTTCCTTTTAAAGGTGCCACCTTGCATCTGGAACATCCTTGCTTGGTCCTCAGCCAGGGCTTGTGAACTGGCAACAGATAGTTGCCGCGGGACAAGAGGTGATGTCACATCTCTCCCGTCTAAGTCTGGGCCTCCAGGCCCTGCATTGAGATCAAGCCCTTGTCTTCCCCACTTCCTACTGCTTTCACCGCTACTGTTATTGCTACCATCAGGAAGATTAACAGCATAAGGCCTTGGGTAATTGGATGAAACCACACCAGCAGGTCCTAACAGCTGGGAAAAAACCCCAGGAAAAAGCCTCCCGGCAGATGACGAATCAAGATATGTTGCTGACCCGCCTGGAAAAGCGGCCGAGGGCAGAGGAAAATTGCTTCCAAAAGGAAAAACTGGATATGGAAATGACGTAGAAGGATAGGGCACTGCTGGGGAAGGTGACAAAACCGACCCCACCCTGTACAGATCAGGGTTAAATGGGTTGCTACCACTAGGGGGACCCAACATCTTCTGTGTTCCACCAGTTGCAACAACTGGGAATGGCTGCTCTCCACGATCTGACATAATTGAAGGAATTGCGACTGCAGAATACGTATTGCCAGGAGGAAACCATGCTGAGAAATTCCCTACTTCTGTATTGTTCATCCTAAAACCAGATAAAGGTGGTTGAGATGGTACACTGCTCATGGTATGCTGACTAAACACTGCCGGTTCAGCACACAACTCATCAACAACAGGTCCGTTATTCAAATCAAAATCCCTACAAAGACTAACTTCTCCATTGACAGGTCCACTTGATTTTATTGATAGGAATTGGTTATCAATTCGATGACTATTGCTCAATGGATAATTGCCCATTTCAGAAGCCTCATCAACTTGATTCAAGTCAAGATCAAGACCTCCAGAGCTGCGAACGGGTGCAATACTCATCGATTGATCACCTGCAAAAGCTTTATTGTTTATTGTGTCAGCAATAGAAGATGTCTCTTGAGCAGAACTTTGAGAAGCCATATCCTCCAGAATTCTTTCATCAGGTATGTTCAAGTCAATGTCTAAAGCTGGGCGTCCTTTCTTGTTTGGTGTAGGCTCAGGAACTGAAATACTTGTACCCAGTGGAAATTCTTGAACTTTTCTGGGTTCAGCTGGCCGGAACGCGCTTGTAGCTGCTGATCCCCTCCAACCAACCTCCGCACCTTTACTCTTCAACAGGTCCTCTGGTGGAACACACGGCCCTTTTGCTGCAGCAGGAACTGAAACTGAAGCAGGAAGACCACTAGACACAGAAGAAACAGCATAAGGTACCGGGCTAATCAACCGAAGAGCAGTTGAACATCCAGGTACTGTCAAGTTATTTGGCTCTGCATATTTCCCATCATCGGCATTAAAGCCTTCATTCAAATCAAACTCCACTTTTGCATCCACATCTGCTGCCCCTGCAGCAGACACAGAAGAAGCATCTGCAGTTGTAGATGTACATTGCTCAGCTTCTTCTGCTTCCATGTTGGTTAATTCAGAACTCTTCGGCCTCAAATATTCTTCTACTTCCTGCATGGGAATATCAGGTGACGCCTTCGTAATACCAGGTTCAACAACTTGATCATTAATTTCTTTAGTTTTCACATTCTCCTCTACATCTTCACCAGTATTATCAGTAACAGCGGAACTAGAGCCACCTAGAGCTTGACTCTCAGGAGTTGTAAGATCATTATTTTCTGTTTTCAAAGTGCCAGGACCATTACTTTCTGAATCAATTCTGGGATTTTCAGCCTGATTACAATAACTCCGGCCATCCTTTTCATCAGTTGTTTCAGCCTTCAGTTCACTGACTTTTTCTGAGATCAAACCTTTACGAAAACCAGAAGGAAGCACCACTTCTTCACAGGTTCCATTCACCAACTCAGAATGCTTCTTTAAACTAGATGGCTTCTCCTCCATATGTACACTCCCTTCATAACTTGAAGTTTTTATCGTACCATCAACATCAAACTCTGGGTGCAAGGAAGGTTCTTCAATGGCTTCATTCCCCACTGCTACCCTTGAACTAACATCACTGACCTTATTTTCTGAAATGACATCAGCGACCTTATTTTCTGAAATGACATCAGCACTCACTCCACCAACCACCTTTTTGTCTTGAAGGAGTACTCCTTCACCGTCCATAGCTTTCTCAACTGTACTAGGAGGGGAAGCAGTAAAAGGAGCTAGCGTAACTTCCATAGATTTTTCTTTGCCTTCTGGGGTGGGTTCTGCAGAATGATGAAAACTTCTACTTGAAGAGCATAGATTTCCAGTGTCCTCTGCTACAGAAGATTGTTCAGGCAGGGAAGAAAAAGATTGGACAACCCCATTTTTAGTCCCAGAAGTAGCGAATGCAACACCATGCTTCTCACATTCATCATCAACGACATCATTAGACTGATTTTCATCTTGAGCAAGCTCATCAACAGGAGGTGATTTGACTCTGGGATCAGTGCCTTTGGAGAGATACTCAGAAACCGGGGTAGACCTTTGAGGAGAATCAGTTGGGGATTCAGATTTAGACATCTCTCCAGCAACACTAGCAAGCAGATTCATGCCAAGCTCATCTCCAGCTGACAAAGAGGCATTACCTTCAGAATACTTCGCACAGCTTTCAATTAATGCATGTATAGAGCTGAAAGAAGCATCCTGCAAATTCCCCGACTTTTCGTTCCCAGATGACGAGGAAGCAGCTTTTGGGACTTCGGCAGTCTTCTTAGAGTTGTCACCAGGCCTATCATGCTCTTCATCAGTAACAGCAGCCGGGGATCCATCACCCTCATCCGATCCAGTCGGTACATCCTTGAGATCATTACTTTGCCATGACTCGTTGTTCACATCTGAGGCAACAGTGGCTCGATAAGCATCAACCTTTTGCATGGGAGAAGCAGCTCTGCTAATAGTATTTAAAGGATCTTCAGACGAACCTCCACTGCCACTTTGTGCAGGACTGCGACCACAATTTGGAATCTTAACAATCAACTTGGGTCCATTTCCCTCAGCAGAAGGTCCATCTAGTACCTTTTCACTTGTCAATCCAGGCTGTGATGATTTTTCTGGAACTGGATTCTTGTGCAAAGATGAACTTCTGCTTGACAAAGTTTCTCTTTGAACTACAGAAAGAGCGGAGCCTGGGAAGCCATTTGTTGATTTCCGAGGTCGGGAAGAGCCACCCGATACCTTCACATTCATTGAACCAGCAGTAGAGCTCCTCGCATCCTCTTTCCCAGAAATAACTCCAGTTCTTGCATGATCATTCGAACACGACTGACTGTTGTTGTGAGATTGACTAGAACTACTACTTTTCTCATCCCTTGGAGTTGTCGAAGGAAGATCAACTGTGACGCCAACAGCAACAACTCGAGGCAGTCCATCTTTTAAGTTAGAACTTGCTGACCCTGGTGAGGGAACTGATTTCAAAGATCCCGGGGGTACTGAAGCAGATTTGGTAATACTATCTCCCTGGACAAGCTTAACTGAAGCAGATTTGGATACGGAGAGCTGTGTGACTGAGCTCTTCACGGCAACATCAACAGATCCACCAGAATGCCTGTTTCCACCATGAGAAACTTCTGGGAGGCGTGGTCTTGCAGACCAGGAGACAGCCGTATTTAAATTGGACTTCGCATCCATTTCAGCTTCAACTCGTTTCTTCCATGTATCAACTAAGCTTCTTGCTTTCTTCTGGATTTCCAAGTTCTTATGCGTCCGTAAGTGATTTACAGACTTTCCAATGTTACATATTTGCAGAGCGTCAAGATTAACAGGCAGCTTATCCAGTGCCCGAAGTAAAACCAAGAGAAACTCCTCAATAGATTTATCGCTATCTTTGGGTCCATTCCCGTCACCTATCTTCCCTTTATGTCCAACCTCTTGGATCCATTCATCGAATACAGGCACACCCTTGAGTACAAATTGACTAAGGAAATCAGAGTTATCTGTGGCTGCTATGACACTAGCAAGCATTAACCGGCCAGCCAAGTCTATTTTTTTCTCATTTTCATCAGGCAACATGAGCTGCAGCAATTTCTCAACCCCTTCAGAATCTAAAAGCCCTCCTTTTTCTGTTATTTTGGCAATTTCAGATTTTAAAGTGATTTCCTGTCTAAAGCTGCCAGAATCCCCATCATCCGTTTTCATAGTGCGTTCTCGTTTGACAGGCTCAGATCCTTGATCTACCCGCTCCCTTTTCTTCCCCTTAACTAAAGAGGAAAAAGATGAGCCACTATTCTGGACACCATCTGACACAACTTTTAACTGTGATGCTGACGTTGGACCATTAATTGGTTTTGGGGACCGGCCACCAGACTGCACAGTTGCATGCATTTCTACTTGAGTTTTATACAACAATTGATCTACTTCCTCTTGTCGCTCCTGTCAAAAGAAACAATATCAATTACTCTGAATGTTTAACATATGAGCACACCCAAAGAATGTGGAAATGATCTAAACTCACATTAATAAAGTCCTGATCAGTTAGCCACCATAAACAATTATTTGTGATGTCATAAACACGCCGGCACACAAAAGATGAAATCCCTGACGGAAGATCAACACCTTTAGGAAGGAACGCGACTTTACACGGATGAAGTAACGATGCGGCAGGTATCTCATCCTTATGAAAGGAATAAAAAATTTCATTCAGCGCAGCATCCAACAGGATGCCTTTGCCAAGCTTAATTTCAGAAGGTCGATAAAGCCAATTAACACCTAATTTTAACTTCTTCTCTCTGCCTGTAGTCACACAACGAATTATTCCAATGAAGGGTGGAGAATCCTGGGGTGGTTTGAAAAGAGCACAATCGCCAACACTGATCTTACGTCCGTCCTACAAAAATGAAGTTGTTTAGAGGTGCATTATGCCAGCTAGCACAGGCAAATGCACAGAATATATGTGAAACATCTTGAATAATTAGCATACACCACAAAAAATATGCATGACAAAAATGAAGTTCAGATGATCAGAGGAGCCTTATGATGATATAGTATGATGGCCAAGCATAATACCATGCCCAAGAAGCACTTCCATTCTCAGTTCCCCTAAAAGAGGGAGCTCTCTCACAATTAATATATGGGTATGACAGACTTTCATTGAAAGTCAGTTTCAAATGCAAAATTATAGAATGAAAATGGGAATATCCCCTCAGCAAAAAATGCTTTGCTGTACCTTCTAGAGAAGAGTCATTAAACTGACAACAGCAAGAAAAATAAAGCATTATTGTGGGAAAATTTAAGACTATCTAACCATTTAACAATATGGGAAAAACTCTTGAGCAGATTCATTGCATCTATCACTCATCGTAACTTATGTATCTAAATGAATGATAATAAGGGAAACGACTCGCGTAGATATTAAAAACAAATAATTAAAATGCTACTTACAGAATATGAAGTTATCAAACATACATACAGAAGAGAGAATTATCACAAACAATATGTCAACGCTCATCAGTATTCTGACCATCACATGGTCCAAGAACCAATGACTTGATATGGGAATTGCTCAACGAATGAAAAACCATCCCTCATATAAAGAAGGGAACTTAACTGAACCCATAAAAAAAATATCACTCTTCCAATTTTGATACCAAAATCTGGTACCAAATTGACATTCTTCTAAAAAAGATTGACACATTACAGCACCCCACATAATAATTCACACTCGGCATATTACATACCCCTCCCCTGTGATAGAGATCCCTGACAACTACAAATCACACCAAAAATACGAATACGAATCCAACTTTGCACCTTCCCTTTTACGGTCCTCTCCCCAATTTCACAAACTGCTTCATCTGCTACTTTTCATATTTAACATGGTGGAATTCCTTCATTTATCTACCCCAAAGTCAACAACAATCCATCTTAACGCAAAATTCAATCCATAACATCGTTATCCATATCAAACAAGCAAAATAACAATCAATTCACAGAACCCCACTTCACTTCTCCACTGATAACACCCCCAATAACACACAACAATCACAACACCTAATCCGAAACCCGAAAAGCAAACAAAACGCACACCCAAAAATCCAAAGACAATAAAAACCAGCAGAGAAAGCAAACCTTGAAAAACGAATTGGGCAAAGACGAGGGTGATGAAGAACCATTGGCCACGGATACACGCGTGGGGACTTTCAACATGTGCCAACTCCGTTTCCTCTCCTCACTTCCCCTCCCATGCATAGCCTTGCATTTTCCCCAATCCCTACCGCGATCCCTCCTTCAATCCCAACAACTACCATCAATCTCACCCCTCAATTCCCGCCAAAATCCCTCCTTTTCCACACCTCTCCGCCCATCCACCCTCAGCGAAGCCCCGGATCGACTGCTTCCCCTGAAATGAAACCCTAATTTTGCCCCCCAAATGAATCCGAACGCACAGAAACTACGAATTCCAAATCCAATTCGACGATTCTAGGATTCCAGACTACAAGTCCCGATCTAATTGAAGGTCAGATCCAACAACAAGTCCCGATTTCGAGCCGGCTTTCGATCTATTTCAGAGAGAGAGAGTCGTAGAGAAAGAGCCAGACGGCAAAAGGGAAAGGTGTACTTGGTAGCGAGAGCAAAGCTGCAGAGTCTCGGGCAGGCGGGTAGATCGGGCAGTCCGGGCAGAGTGAAGTGTAACCTCACCCTCCAGTGATACGACAAAAACAATGCGCTCCTAATTTTTTAAGATTTAGAATTTATGACTGGACTGGATTCACTTGCAGGGACTCGGAACTCTGGCTAGGATTTGTGTTTGACCGTTTTGTCCCCATTTGACTTTTGACTTTTATGGGAAAACCGGGATCTCCTCATGAGCATTAAAAACTAAGTCTGTTGAGCAGCGATCTTAGCCGTTGAAATTTGATCTAATGGCTACAATTATTATAACTTTTAGATGACCCTCTGTTTGTAGCCGTTGGATCAAATTTCAACGGTCACGATCGTCTACTCAGCAAACTCAATTTTTAATGCTCAAAAGGGATCCCGGTCCATTTCTAGGGGGCATCTCATCGTCATTGATTACTTGTAACTCCAAAAGTGGTAAAATTTTTGTATTTTTTATTAATTTAAAGGGAATCAACTAATAGTTTTGCCACGACAGATTATTTTAAAGATCGAGAAGATTTACATAGACATTTTAGTCTTTTTTATGATCACCAAAAGTAATGTGTAGAATACGAACCTGAAATTTGTCTTTAACCATTGAGTCACCCTGTGGGCAAGTGCTTTGTATTTTAAGTGTACACACTAATGGTATTTAGGTTTTAGAGAGCAGAGTATTATTGTCATGATTTTTGTGTTCACTAATACATTGTTACACACTTACATTAATAAAAGACAATGCATTACCAAAGCAAAACGTCAAATACTGATTAACTGGTTTCATATAAAAAAAATTAATACGTTGGTAAAGCGTGGTGTGAGATGATGGTATTGGATGGGGTGAAGGGAGGGGTAAGAGGGTAATTTGGTGTGGGGGGGTTAGTAACAGCAATTCCCACGAAGGAGAGTATGATGGAGAAGTTAAGGTTGTCTTGGGTTGTTCCAACACATAACTAAAAGCAAGGTGGGAAGTGGTGGGTGATGTAAATGTTTCTGTCCCTGCCATGAATATATTTATTCTTTTTTTTTTCTTTTTGTCTATATAAATCATGTGGTCTTTGTACCTATCTGCCTTTTTTTTTTAATTTAAGAAAACTAAAGAAAATGATTTGAAAATTTTGAGTTTTTGTAACAGCCTGTTCCTAAAAATTATGATTTTTATAATTTTAATAGGTGCGTTTATGAAAATGCCCTTCGTAGCAAAGTGTTGACTTTTGTTGACTGTAGTGTCGTGTCACATAAGGTTCATTTTCTTGGCATATCCTTATAGTACTCGTGGCTACGGACGCGTGGGTGCAAACAGAATCGAATTTGGAGCTTTAACGAATGAGTTATTAACGTTTTAAGTTTGGAACAAAATGATAATTTAGTTATTACTTGGAAAATTTCAGAAAATCTGGAATGCCATGTGGGCAGCGCAGATAAAAAGAATGAAAATTGGGCGGTGCGGATGGGAAGGAAAGGAGGAACAGAGAGATAAGTGGAGGAATATGGAAAGGAGAGAGGAAGAGGAAGCCCAATCAGAAGGAAAAGAAAGGAGGGAAATGAGGAAGGAGAAGAACCCGCCAGGTTCTTCTTGACCCGTGTCCAACCCGTTCGGCCGGGTAATTTTCGATTAGTTTCTACCATTTTTTCCGACGAAACACACCCATCTATCACTTGTCACCTCTTCCATAACCTCCCCTCTACCTATTCCATTCCAAATATTGATGAAATTGGCTTTGAAATTGTGAAACCCGCACTGGTGGGTGCGGGAGTTCCTTGTCTTCGATCGAGAAAATATGAAACAAATCTCTTCGGTCACCACCATCCATAGTATCGTCTTGATGCCTAGAACAAAGCCCAATCAGTGGTGGAGGCGTCGGAGTAAGTATGGAGGTCGAATTAGAGTACACCCATAATAGGGTTCCGATGGGTTTTGATGAAATTGGGACATTTCCCGACCAAATTGGCTTTGGTCACAAGTATAGAAGTTACTCTACTCATTGAGATGTTCATTTTTGTAAAATTTGAGAATTTTTTGAGATAGTTGAATTTTTCGGCGAGCCGGGGCAGCCAACCGCCACCCACGGCGGCACGTGGCCAGAGGGCCGTCAATACTATTTTTAGGTTATATTAGATGCCTTGAGTTCAGTTTTGAGAATTGAATGATGTAGGTTGATCATTATAACTCAAGTTCGCTACGATATGTTAATAGGTCATTATATGAATCGATTATCCAACCGTTGGATCATCATCAAACTTTAATAGGTTATTATTCATAATATTTGAGGAATGTATGAACTTTCAGATCGGGAATCCAAAATGTGGATCTTCCCAAATTGGATCTATAAATTCATAAAATAAAATGTTAATCGCGACTTGATTTTGGCAATTGGCGGAGATCCAACCATTGGATTGTAATGAAACTTTAGGATATTGTTCTAGAAGCATAATGTGGATCTTTGGAAGTAACAGATCAAAAATCTGTAATGAAGATCTTCCGAATCGAGTTATGTAGGGATGCGTTATATGTAAATTACGTGTTCTCTCAGTAAGGATTCTGAAAATGTGATTTGATATTTGTTCTAGGCGATGATCGTTCAAGACATCTCGATATTCGTGCTAGGGAGTTGTAGCGTGGACTCCAGGTGAGTGGGTCTTTACCTTTTATTTTATATATATATATATATATATATATATATATATATATATGTGATTGATAATTACACAAATGTTTTAAATTGATTTATGCTACCTACACCTAACTACTGTGAATGCTTTGACGTACTAAGTTGAACTATGTATGGCTTGATCCCGTTTGTGGGTACGTAGGCAGTCTAACAAGACAGTTAGATGCAGCCATAAAATAATCTGAACTTAAAATGGTACGTGATTTCTTTAAAGTAAGAAGTTATGTTGGTTAACAGCGTAGAGATTAACCATGATTTTGTTCTGGCCTATCACTGGGTTTAGTTCCAATTAAGAAGGTTGGGACATTTAAGGGGTTACGCCAAATTACATTGCGGCCACTCAGGTGAGTGCTAGGTGATTTTATAAATTGTGGATATGAGTTTCATGGTTATGTTGAGATGTATTTAGAGCTCATAAGTTGCTCCCGCCCGTGGTTAGGGCCTAACCTTCACGTGATCGTTCACCTCCCGCACCACACGCTCACCTTAGATCCAACGTAGGTGCCAGCTTGTCGTACATACCACTTTAGGTGGTTCCGACTTATAGGTGACTTGCGATACTTCGTACAGCCTTCACGTGACTCCGACTTATGTGCTAGCATTGATTGATAAGATATGGATGAGTCGTACAAGTCACTATAGGTGACTCCGAATTATGTTCATTTTATATTGATTTATTTCATCTTGCTTCTATGGTTGTTATTGAGACACTTCGACTTGACATACCTTAGTAGTTCTTACTACTCTTCAGCATGATTTTTATATACATATGTATTGTTATCTTTGGGGAATTATATGGATTTTACGGTGAGGGGTTATTGCATTTCTAAAAAGAAAGATGTTTTCAAAGCTTTGTTTTGTCTACTCACATTTTCTATTTTGTGCCCCTCTAAGTGTTAGTAGCTGAAAGTTCATATCGACTAGGATTTTTCAGGAATCTTAGTTTAGGTGGCTATCCCTAATGGTATGATTCTTACCCACTATACTGCACCTTACTTATGCTCTAACGTCACGTGTGAGATGGGTTCGCTTCCGCTTACTAGCGCACTATGGTAGTCAGGCACTCTTAGGTTTAAATTTACTCATTTTTCCACATCACTACACTTTATGGCTTCGTCACCTTCCAGATGTCAGCCAACATAGCTCGATTCGGAGTCCTAGTGGATATTTCGGGTCGAGGTGTGTTAGTTTTAATGATACAAACCAAGGTTTTTAAAAACTCTAGGCGCTAGGTGCGCTAGTCGGGCGGTGGGCTAGCGGCTAGGCGGATTTAGGTAAATTTCTTATATATTACATGAATTAATTAAATTTAGTATATCAAATGTAAATATTTATTGAATAATATATTATTTCTTATAGAAGAACATACATATGTGAATGTTTTATGTACATATCTAATATGCTTGCCTAGGAAAAAAATATTATCTAATAATTTATAATTTATATAATATTTATATACATAAAATATAAAAAGCCCACACCCACTCAAGTGGGCCGTTTTCATAATAAACCATATGAAAGTAGCTGTCCACCTATTTTCCAAAAAAAAAAAAAAAAGTAGTTGTCCACCTTACCTCTTTCGCATCACCCAAGATGGACAACTTTTGACATTTCAGAAACCTAAGAAGTTCTTTGCCCTTTCAAAAACTCAAAATTGAATCTTTTAGTCTCTCTATCTCGGCACTTTGTCTTCCCTCATCTTCGTTCTTCTTCTTCGCCCTTTCACTTTAAGAACCTCAAAATTGGATCTCAAATCCAACTTGCACCACTACAGATTGAAATGTTTAATCCTCTATCTCTTTCTCTCTTTATCTCTTCACACTCTCTTCCCTCATCTTCACAGAGACAAGCTGCAAAAATTCGCCAGAGCTCTGCTACTACGTACAAGATCAGAAGTTGTAGATCCGATTGTGAAAATTGTAGTGAGTTTGGAATTTGCAACTAGATTCAAACCGTCTAAACTGCCACCTAAGTTCTCCCTGCCTAACTGAACGTTCTAGTCTAAATCGGGTCAGAGCTCCGCCTCCTAGGCCGATTTTTAGAACACTGATAAAAACAAAATAAAGGGTAAAATGAATAGTACCATGATTGATTTTTTGTGTAAAAATGTAGTTTTTCATTAAAGTGAACAGTACCGAGAGCTTTTCGTTAAAGTTTCTTTTTTTTCTTCTTTTTTTGAACATACATATCTACATTTTGGGGTTCCATAAATAAACAAATAGAAATTGGGAAGTGTTATTAGTACTTTAAAAATCTCATTCTACACTCCTTATAAGTGTATTTTTCTTTCTAATTATATAAAATTTGGAGTGCCAAATGAGATTTTTGGAGTGCTAATAACTAACTCTCTATAAATTAAAGGTAATTTTTATTTTGTATTATTTTTTTCTAAATCAATAACTTGTTTGCGACGAAGTTTGGACCCGATAATTTTAGTGCCAAAATGAATTGGAACTACATTATTACGAACTTATTGTGAGGTTAAATCATTCTCTTTAGTGTAGATAATATTATTTGTTAAAAAAAAACATTTATGTTGAATTAGCCGGTTAGGTCACTATCACAAAAGGTTGAAGAACCTTTTTTTTTTTTTTTTTTTTTTTTGTGTGAAGGCGTTCTATCTAAAATTTTGAATTTTTTCTCAAACTCTATTTCTTTCGCATCATAAAGCACAAACATGTCTTCCGTTTCCCCATTCCTCTGTGGTAGGAATCAAGTTGACAAAGTAAGCTGGGCAGGAGACGTGGGTAAAGTTGTTGGGTCGAAAGATTAAATTAAATATAAGTTGAAGTTTAGACATGTATATTTATATTAAAAATTTGAGTCGAGTCAAAGTATGTCTAACCCTCCGTGAAGTTCCACTTTTAGTGCACGTTTACTAATTCGTAATTAGGTTGAATTGAGAAATAATTAGAATGAGATAGAATCAGAATTCGATTATTGTGAAATTTGTTTACTAAAACTGTTTGGAATCAGAATAAAAATGATATTAATGTATATAAACTGTTTATTAATTCATTTGAATTGAAATGAAACTGATGTGATTACTAAAATACCCCTAGTTCAACCAATCTATTTTCTATGCTAATTATTTTTAAACTTTTTACCTTTCATTTTTCCAATTTTTTTTGTGACCCTCGGTCTCTCCCTTTCTTCCCCGTCTTTCCCCATCGTTCTCTGCTGCCGACGTACTGCCGACCTGCCCCCTTCTAAAATATCTTTCTCTGCTGCCAACCCACCCCACGTTTGCGAAGAACCTTTCATGCTCCCTCCCTCCATGTCCCAGCCTTAATTTTTTTACCCCAATTTTGAGTTTCCTAGTTGAGGCAGTGAATGAGTTTTTAACCATGGAGTCCGCGGATCGAAGAGTCGAAATGAGAATATATAAGAATAGGGACGTGAATCGGGTTTGGGATAAACAACAGCTGATTGAAGGCAAGGAGGAAGATGGACCTTGAAAGCTTAGTCCCATAAGAGAAATTGGAGAAGAAGTTGCAAGGAGACCACCGAGAGAGAAACAAGAGTGTTGAAGCCGCAGGGGTGTTTTGGGTATTAAAAGAAGTACAAGGGCACTTTAGAAAGAAAAGTTTGATTACTGACGGACCCTTTCTTCCGGAATTCAATTACCACTTATATCTTGGTAATCGGATTCCGGGCAAATTTGGAATTGAATTCCCTATTTTGGGTGGACCCCACTTTTGTTTTCATTCCTGTATACAAGTAAGCACATGAATGCATTTGAAGGAATGCAATTCCGATTCTACTTACTTCATTCCCGTTTCGTAAACACGCCATTGGATCAAAATCCAATCATTAATATGCCAAAAGAATTAGTCTTTTGAACATAGTTTAGGCACCTTGTGGTTGTGGGTATAATGTCATGGGCATATATATACACCATAAGAATTTGGTAACAAGTGCTTTGGAATATGTGGGAAAATATAGATGGTTGGAGATGCATGGAATATTAGGTTGGTGGAGGGAATGGAGGGAATAAAAATAAGAAATCGATTTAAAATTGAAGTGAATAAATAAGAGAGTATGCAATCCCCATCGTTTGTTTGGCATAGAAATGATGCATCTAATTTATCTCACTAAATGGGGTTGGCTGTATAAAACCGATCGCAATGCCTCCTAGCCCCTAGTATGTAGAAACCATGCATTCTAATTTATTATAGAATATGGTATTATGAAATACCATATTAGGCATTAAGTCTTGGCTCCTAGACTCCAAGTATGTAGAAACAAGTAGATTTTGAAGCAATCAGAATGCAACTGGAAGAAATAGTATTGATTATTTGCAAACAAAGGCCACAAATTTGTCATTTGTCGTGAGACAGTCTCAAAACGCAGAAGACAAAACCATCATAAATTCAACAGATTACAAGTTGTTCCTACACTTACAGTATCAAATCACTATAAGTTCTAGTCCTACAAGAAGAAAAGGAAGGCAGCATCGGCATTGCACTGGCATATCCAATACACGGTTGACTCCAGAGATTGATAGGTTATCAGAGAGAATTTATCATCCTCTTCATCTCAGCAGACCTCCTGGGATCTGGTTCTTCGATTGCTCTCTCAGTGAGAACGTGCTTGACACGGCACATTGACTTCCTCACCTGAATTTCACGATGACATTAGTAATAAGAGAAGAAAGAAAACTTGACCAGAACAGCAAAGTGAATTCTAAATGGTTATAGTTCCCTTTTTCTGATATTTTTCTTTTGTCGAATCACGCTGAAGCAACCATTTAAAACAAAACTGTAAAAGAACATTTGCTATCCAGCAGTTTGAAGACGTACTTCACATTGTATGTAAGCGGCATCATGCCAGCATAAAAAACAAATAAATATATCTAATCTAATCTAATATACTAATACTCAAATGTAGAGAATCCAACAATATGAAAGAGTTTGCTGCAGCATGGTTCTAGCACAGGCGTAGCTTATTGACTTCTCAAAGTTTCAGACATTCATATAAAACTGAGTAGCCAGGTAATGACACTGGTTTTGCAAGTAAAACATATGGATATAACCAAACATACCAAACAAATAGATGAATATAGTGAGAGAGTCAGAAGTAGAAGTTGAAAAAGAAGGAAAGGCACCAGTTTTCGTGCAAAAAACATGTCCGGAAAACTTCCCAAATATTAATACAAGTACATAAAAAATAGTTAAAAGAAAGGGTCATACTTTGGGAAGCCGCTCAGGATTGGGAAACCGGAGATTCTGGGCATGAAGCATCTGGCGTTGAGTCATCAGCATGTTTTTCTCCTTAAGCAGAACATACCATAACTTATTGAGATCATCCCAAGACTTCAGACGCAATTCAGCTGCCTTCCAACTTCGACCTGACAGCGAGGGAAGTATCAAAAAGAGAATCTTCAGTGAAGTAATTCAGATTACATCCAAAAGTGTTGCAGAAATGCATTGCACAAAGTGACATCAATAAATCAAAAGAGTAAAAGGACGGAGGTTAGAAGAGAAAAAACCTTTCACATAATTAACGTGTAATACATACCAATTGAAAATGGAAATAACCAATAATATGTAAAGCAATGCTTAAACTTCATACTCATGCTAGGATTTCTGCGCATAACTTGCAAAACAACGATACACTTAAAAGAAGCAGCCGGGCACCACAAGATTATCCAACAAATCTCTTGCAATGTGAGTATAATAACATGAAAACTCATAAGGGAAGCATAAACTCTCTCCAGTGCTTAACTAACAGTATTTTCGTACATGAAATCAGCCTAATAATTCGATTCTGAAAACACAATATAATTTCCCATTTGCTATTCGAATAAGATACATGAACAAAAGCAGCTTCTTTCTACAGAAAGATGAAAACATGGGTATTAATGGAATTCCCAAATGTACATGGGTAATTAACATCGAGAAACAATGGAAATGAAAACAACTTACCGTAGACAACTGGCTTTTCTTCCTCTTGGCTTCTATCTTTCTCAAAGAACTCCTCAAGAGGGTTATGCTCCGTCAACCTAGCCGCCGAAGCCGCAGCAGAAGTTTCCGATTTAGCTGCAGAAAAGAGTGTTCTCCTGAAATACCTTGCCACCTGGATCATCGTGCTCAGATTTCTGCATAACAGTGCAAGGACATCAGAAAACCAAATGGAAGAAAAAACTACGACCATTTCACGCTGAAATCCCAAAACAAACACAAAGCAAACTTCTTTGGGTATATTTATTTGGGGCATTTTCGCAAACACCTAGAGTGCCCTACAAATTATTGGATAACACAACCCACGCATCCAACCAGTTAACGGAAACAGTGAAACAATATAGATGATGAGAAAACAGTAGTAGGAGGAAAACCCAGAAAAACAACTTACTTGCGGAGGTTGACGGCGGCGTTTTTGGGATCCTGATTTCAGGTCGTGGTGGATGGAGGCTGAGGACTCGGGACGGAAGGGAACTCTGGCTATGGCAATTTCAGAGGCTTTCTCGTCGTTTGGGCTTTGCCGGGTAATTGGGTTTAATATGAGAGCCAATATGCGGCCCATTGTATTGAAACCAGACTTGACAATTGAAGGCCCAATTATTAGACCAAAACCAAACAACTAAGCCCATTAACCAAAGAAAAAAAAAAAGAAACTTGTCCAAAATGGTCGAGCTATTGGGAAGATGCCTAAATTCTCTACAACAAAGCTATCTTGAATATTTCCCATCATTGTTCAATTTTATTTTGGTATATATATTATTGTTTTAATATAATGATATTATTTATGATAGAGTAGGACGATCTAGGTTAAGTTAGACAACATGTCAGCCATAAAAATTGATATCGAATCTGAAACCTTTTATTTATAAATGAAAATGAACACTACTATATTGCAACGTTAAAATTTTGGTATAATTATTAGTTCCAAATTTTGGGTGACTATTTTTTTTAAAGGGCAAGACTAGACTTAAAATATCCTAATATGCCATTAAGAAACTCAAGCTTTAGTGCAAGAGGCGGAGCATTGTCCTGACCAATTGACTTAACTCAAATCTACTTTGACAAACTAAATTATTATGGAAATAGATCCTCTTTGGATCCTTATGTAGGGATCCTAGGGATCTCCACATCTCAGTCGTTCATCTTATATCGTGCGGCCAGTTTTCGTCAGATACTATTTGTGTTTAATTTTAAATAATAAAAGTCAAATGATTTCTGACCACACAATACAAGATAAAACGATTGAGATGTGATGATCTCTAAGATCCCTACATAATAGATCTGAAGAGGATCCATTTCGAATTATTACTACGTTAGATACGAGAAAATCTCTCTGTAAATCAAAGATCCCATGTGGCAAACATTTATTTGACGACTGATACTAGTAGAATATGTCTTAACCTTATCAAGTGTTTATTAAAAGTAGTGCAAAACACGCTTTAACAAAGATTATAGAATTCATTGTTGCGGATGAAAATTATTGTTATGTGGCGAATCTCACGTAAACTTTATCAGATATGGCGCATAAGAGAATTGTTGTGTTGCCTTGGAAATTAAATTTTGTTGTCGATCTCTGTCAATTGTCGAACATCGCAACTCAAATGCATAACAGTTTTCCATTCCTTTTTCTATCTTGTGGTTCTAATCTATGCGAAACAGATAGAGCAATCACTAACCCTACTTTCTATGAAAAGGGAAGGAAAGGAGGGCAATAAATAGTATATTTTTTGCTCATTACCGTCAAGCTCTGATAATGCTTATTATTTTATTTATTTTTGTTCGATGAATTTAAATATAAAATTTATATATCTTCACTGTATAAAACAATAACAAATAGAATGATAAGCATCACATTCACTTGAGTAGTGAGCAAAAATATTCCAGACAATTAAAAGAAATGAAAACTAATGAAAATGGCTTAAAAACTTTGAGTTTTACTGATAAGGACAAAATAAAAAGTAAAGTGAATAGTACCAAGATTAACTTTTTAGTGTAAAAATATAATTTTTAATTACTTTTCGTTAAAGTTTTTTTAAAAGAAAGAAAGTGAGGAAGAGAGTGAGAGAGAGAAAGCACCAAACAACTCTCTCTCTCCCCGTTAACAATTAAAAGGCCCGATTACACTTTCTATCATGCATGTGGTCCCCTTGATGCTAGGGCTTGGTGATATATGAGTATCCCCCTAAGAGATCTGATAGCGACACCCACGTTCCGTTCCTTGTTTTCTTCTTCTTTCATGCACCTTTCTTTCTTTTTCTCTTTTTTCCCCCTCTCCCCTCCTAGTTTTGCGTTGATGATTACACTTATACTTCCGTAGATTTCTATCATTTTTCTTATACAATCGATACAAAAGGAAGAAAAATCGAACATAAGACCTCATATGTAAGTAGTGTAAATTTAGCTTGATGCAGTCTAAATGATGTAAAGAGAAGTCTCGCATCAGAGATAATACAACAATAACTTGAGATTTTTAAAGATATGATCCATTTTTAATTTCATCAAGCCTTTTTTAGGTTAAATCGCATATCTGAAGTCAGTTAGGCTTGATACTACACACGGCATTCAATAAGCAAAGGGTCGGTATTCTATTGGGGAAACGAGACTCCAAACATGACCTAGATCATTAAACTGAAGATAATACACATAATGTTTAGACTTAATAGTGGGCTGTTGTAGAGCCTGTAACTCAACAATCGGTATCAAAGCCTTTTTCAGGTAAAAGCACAGCAGTTCAAAATATGAGGAGAAACAAGCAATGTCTATATTGGTGCATATATGTTCAAACTTAATGACGAACACTTACATAACCAACTGAATTACCAGTCATTTACAAATCTCCGCCATCACAATACTACGGTTTAGCCAAAGACTCTCCCATTTTCTCAAATCTTAAAGGTGGGTTTGAATCCAGTTTTAAAGGCTACTACCAATATGATATCGACATGTCTTCCTTGGCTTTAGATACATACAAGTTGATGGGGAAATCTACATCATTACGAAGACAAAGACAAAGACAAACTTACTCAGCTGCATCTTGTATTATCTGAGGAGAATTTTCTCATCTCCAAATTTCTCTCTCCTTTATTTCCCTCCTATTTAAACTATTACGATTTAGTCACGTTAACATCTTATTGACTTCTTTATAATGAGAGAAAAAAATGAAGAAAGCGAAGGAGTAGAACTAGAAGACTGAAGGAAGAAAATTTAAAGATAAGAGAATCATACTTCGTGTTATATACATTCCCAAAGATTTTTCTTTTTGGTTTGAATATATTCCCAAAGTTAAATTTCTTAACCCCCCCCTTCAAGTGAACTTTTTATGATCATTTTCAAATGTTGGCAAAGTTGGTCTATGTGTCAATTAACTATATTCACTAATCTTTCCAGTACGGCATAACTAAAGGCTTAAAGCTATCGTGTGGGTACAGAAAATTTGAGGTAATATAATGATTCATCCCAATTTTTTTTTTAATTATGATGCAAATTTTGATTTAACAACTAATCTTTCTTTAATCTTCTCTATCATGATACCAACATCACATTACATAATGACTTCCTTATCCTTCCTTAATCTTCACCATCACTTGAATTTTGAGCTCGACACTAAATAAGGTATTGTGTAAGCTATATCGATAATTTGAATTCAACGTTTCTCATTTTTTCAATATCGTTGATGATAATACGTAAATAAAGAACATCTCTATGCAGTACATGATGTGCTACATCCCAAAAAATAGTCCTATGTCAACTAATAATATTAAGTGAATAGTGCCAAAGGGACAAATAGCATCTTCAAACAAAACAATTAATGTTTTGAGGGTGGGGGAAGGGGGGGGTCGCATTGGCAGGTCACACCGATTTATTTTTGTATATTTTGACTTCCAAATAGATCTCTCTACATTTTCCACATTTCATCTTGGTAACAATTTGAGTTACATTTTACCCCCAAAGAAGCAAAAAACGCACAACAGTATAGTACATTTGGTCTGCATATGTTGTAAATGTGGATTGAAGTTTTGATTTGAATGAACTTTCATGTATGGACAAAGTCACGGAAAGTGGTTCGGTGGAGAGGCATACAATTTCAATAATTCCTATCCAATCCTCCAAGTCCAATCATCATATCTCACAATTCCTATATAATGGCCTATTAATTCACAAATTTAACACAAGCCGTGGAAGAAGAAGATACATTAGCTATTGTTTCCATTGCCTTTGTAATTTCAGTTTGAAAATGAGAGAAACAACTGCTACTGTCATGAAGACATAGGCACACTTGCCGAACCTCTTAAATATTGTGTCTTGTTTAGTTTATATTCTACCACACATATATCGTTGATTTATCGACATCATATATATTATATATCAACTTTGTATGTGTTACATTTATAATGACTTCAGCAGTTGGTCAGTTGGACAACTTGGACTGTAATGGCAACTATTGTTTTATTTATTTATTTAATTTTGGATTTTTTTGTTGCCGAGAATGAGCTATCCTACACCATGATGGATAGGATTAATTTTCAATGGGATCTAGAAAAGCTAAAGGTATTTTCAGCTCACCCTTGCCCCACAATCAAATGGCATGCTCCCCCAAAGCTTTCAACTAAGGAATCACTCGTGTTTTTGCTAATTTCGTGCGCCTCAAATCCAAGACCAGAAACAAACCTGACCTGAAATTCTACCACATTTTCACTAGACTACTTGCTGTGGTTTATTTAATCTTTGGAATGCGCAACACTTGTTTTAGTCAGATTGACACCTAATTATTAATTAATTCATGTTTGATTGCCATTTAGATTAGCATCTCCAAAGTTATGTCTGCATATTGTGAAAAACTTACCTTTCATGGATTGTATACCCATTTCTCTTTGTCTTTCCGCTCAACGGAGGAAAATAGAGGAACGCAAGCATATAACCGACTACGACAGGGGAGTTCTGCAAACAATTTGGACTTGTGAGGTTACTTGTGACACAAGACAGAAAATTAGTGAAAGAAAAAGGGTTTATGCGTGCACTAATCTATGGGTTTGCTTGAAAAACAAGAAATAGAATAGGAATTAAAGAATGGAGTATAAAAAGGGTTTGTCTTCAGTAATCTTATCTATCCAGTAATCCGACTTTTTAAACAATTTTCAGTGTTTAATTTTTTTAAAGTTAATCCTCACTGTTTATTTTTTCAGATTACTCAATAGTTATGACTATTAAAAAAAATTGTTGTAAAAAACAGTAGGAAAAGAAAATAAATTAGGTGGACATTGAATTTCAAACGAGAAAATTTCCCATAAAAAATAAGATCAAGGGGACTTATCCAAAAGCAATCAAGCACTTTTTAAGATTCACTTATACTTTTAATGAGGATTAGTTCTTGAAAAATAGTTTAATCAAAATCGCTTAAAAATACTTTTAAACGAGTCCTTATACATGTACTTAAGCGTTGAATAATTATAAGCGGTTTCGTCACCAATAAAAATTTCAATTATTTTCGTTACATTTGATAACATAAAAAAATTGTATTCCAAATAGGCTTTTTAGCCAAAATGATCTATGAAATTTGCATAACACATCACTTTGTTTCCTAAGATTTGAAATTAATAGAAGTGGTCACTGAGATTGTCCATCATAAATTATTTTGGTCATTTCGTGTAAAATTATGTTAAATAAGAATTAAAATGACAAATATACCCTCAATTTAATAAATAATAGGTCAAAATGGTTTGATAAAAATTAAGGGTATTTTGGTCATTCTATTCTTATTTAATGGAAATTTTTCAAGGAATGACCAAAATAATTAATGGTGGACAAACACAAAGACCAATTCTATTGATATTAAATTTCAAGAATCAAAATGAAGAATTATGCAAATTTCAAAGATCATTTTAATTAAAAAAACCGTCCAAATATTTTGTAGCTTCTGATTTTTATTCACTTTTTATAATTTAAGGGGTAATAACGTCTTTCAAAAAAATCATCAAATTTAGGGGTGTCGGTAAGCGGGCTATTGATATTACCAAGCGAACTAGATCCCTTCAGCAAATGGTGAGTATTCTCCTGACCGGCTTATCTGAACTTCTGAAATTTGATTCAACGGTTAGAAATAGGGAAATCTTCTAAAAATTATAATTATTGTAATGGATTAAATTTTAAAAGTCCAGATGAATTAGTCAAGAGTATTTCTACCCTATGCTCAGGACGGAATCCGATTCAATTGCGAAGGAACTGGAAGGCACCTTTATCTGACACAACGCGAACTTAAACGGTGTCGTTTTGTCCTCACTCTGTGAAATTGATTCAGTACTTTCAGGCGCTGACATGTATCATTTCGTTTCAACCATCGCGCTTTGCTTTTCAACAGGTAAGCTCCTCTGGCTTTTTGCACAGCTGAACAGCACTCAGAAGCAGAAACAACCAAACAAACCGAAATCGATGAAAATTGAGATTTTATCGTAAATTAATTGGTAATATAAAAAGTAGTTTAATTTTTTATAAAACGTACAAGATTTTTTCTTTTGCCGTTACAAGACTCTTTGAATATTACATCCTCACACTAATTTTCAAAAAATAAAACTCAAAATATATAAAATTTTAATTAAAGAAAAAAATTAATAATGAGTTATAATTAAGTATTGAATTTATAATTCCTATAATTATGTAATGTTGTTGCACACCATCTTGCGAAGTTTAGTTCGTCTATTGATGATGAGTTAGTCTTGGTAGGGTGCATTTTCATGTTAACAGTACGTGTAGTTGGTGTGTACAGTGATAACTAGCTCCTAGAGAGAGAGAGAGAGAGAGACACTTTTTAGCATTCTAGTGAGAGAAAGTGAAGGAATACAAGAATCCATTTTTGCTGCTCTCAATCTCAACGTTTTCCTTTTGTATGTCATTCTACATTCCCATTCTGTCTTCACCTGCTCTCCTCTTTACTGGGTTTACTGTGTTTTTGCTCTACTAAACACCTGGAATTGCTCCTCTCTCTCTCTCTCTCTACACATTTTGAGTGAACAGCTTTTAGGTGTGTGCACTGTGTGGGGTACATGGATTTTTGACTTCAGAGGGAGCTTTCCCACTTTCATATATTTTGGCTTTTGCTTTTGCTTCAGCTTCTTGCAGCTGGTTGGAAAAAGGGTGCTTTTCTGCTTATCTTTTTCTTTTTTCCCTCATTATTTTTTGTGCAATTATTATGCCCCTTTGGTCACTATATCAAGCTTCTTGTTACACCATCACTCTTTGCCTTCAATTTCTTTTTCTTGTAGGTTACACAGTTCCCATCTCTATTATTTTGTAGTTTAGTGGGTTATACATGTGAGTAGTTCAGTCTTTTGGGTCATCACTGCCGACTGTTTCCCCTGTTTCTGCTCACTTCAGTGGGGGTGCTAGATTTGGAATCTGGGTTTTGCTTAGATTTGTGTTTTCATAGTGTTTCTGGTGTTTTTCTAGTGAGATAAAGCAAGTTCAGAGGAGGAATCATGGCGAGTGGAGCTCCAAAAGTTTCTGAGCCACAGCCACATCCACCAAAGGAACAGCTACCCAACGTTTCTTACTGCATTACGAGTCCACCTCCATGGCGTGAGTGCCTCTAATACCACATTCAACAATTATCTTACTTGTTTTGCTATCCGGGATTCTAAATTCCTAAGCTTTTTTTCACGTATTAATGATATTGTAAGATTATTCTTGGTGGATCTTTAGTTTCTAGCTGTGATTCTTTTGAATCATTTTGGTATATCTGAAGCAGGTGTTAGATAATTCCACTCTTTAATTTATTCTATTTAGGGGACATATTCCTGCATTTTAATTGTTGAAAGTAGCTTTTTCTTATTTCTCTCTTTTTCTTTGGTAGATACCGCTTTTCGAAAGGGAAATAGAAAGTCGAAATTCTATGTGCTTTTGCTTTTCTGAAAGAAATTTACTGTCTTTCTTCTTACCCTTCTTTTCTTTTTCTTTCTGGAATTGCGTTTCTGGAGGGATTTGTCTTAATCTCTTCTATATTTTGTTAATTGCTTATTTGTCTATTCTTTTGACTCGGTAGCTTTTACTGATGGAGTGTTATTAGTACTATTTTTGGGAACCTGGTATCTTGTTTGGCATTAGCCGGAACCTAAGCGATGTGCTGAATTCTAATTCGGTAGGAACCAGTTTTGACTTTCGATTTCTGTTTATTGGGTTGCCTGTAAAATTCTACCATGGCGGCTTTGGTTTCTCGTTTCTCTTTTCGGGTTTGGCAAAGCATTTCCGTTACTAATTGGTAATGCTGCTCTAAGTTCTGTTTTACGTCTTTGTGTGTTTAGGAGTTCAAATTAAACATGTTGATACATTGCAGATATTGTGTGGTTTAAATTTTGTAGTGCAGGTGAACTTGATTACTCTTAAATCCTGTTATTACTTCATTTGTTAGTCATAAATGATTTAACAAAATCACGGCTCATTTCTGGTGCAGCCGATGCCATTCTCCTTGGTTTTCAACACTACATTGTGATGCTTGGAACTTCAGTTCTCATCCCCAGTGCTCTTGTTCCCCAGATGGGAGGAGGAAATGTAAGACCCGAAGAACTTTTTGCGCAAATTGTGATTGACATCAGCCATATATTGTACTTTTCTTCAAATTGACCAACTGTATATATGTATAAACATGTGTCTCTTGCTATTGTTATAGGAGGAGAAGGCCAAGGTGATCCAGACCCTACTCTTTGTTGCTGGTTTGAACACATTGCAACAGACATTGTTTGGGACCAGACTACCAGCAGTGATTGGAGGGTCGTATACCTTTGTCCCGACCACAATTTCCATCATATTAGCTGGTCGATTCAGTGATGGTCAAGACCCTATAGAGGTTTGTTCTGAATCCCATCCCCTTTTTTTGGTAGTCATTTTATAAACCAAATTGTTTGTCACTGGTGCATAACAAAAAATACATCAGGTAACCATAGTTGTTATTTTATGTGTGTCAAGTGAACTTGCTGAAATGCATACACTAAATGCTGATGCACTACTTACTAGAACAGTATTGATTTATAAAATTTAGAGAGAAGATGAATTACGTGCATTCAAACATCAATAATTTTCACTTTCATCTACACAGACTTGATTGGAAGCTTACAGCTTGTGACTATGTTTTAACGTCTTTCATTTCAGAAATTTAAGAGGACAATGCGGGCAATCCAGGGTGCTCTTATTGTGGCTTCAACTCTTCAGATAGTCTTAGGCTTCAGTGGCCTTTGGCGTAATGTTGCAAGGTTGGTTCTAATTAAGCGAAACTCAATCATGGTGGTTAGATTAGTCTAGAACTTGTGAGATTCATAGATAAATATTTCAGTTTTCTTGCTAAGCTTAAAAAGTCATGGTGATTAAAGCTCAACAAATTTTATTGTTCAGGTTTTTAAGCCCACTTTCAGTTGTCCCTTTGGTAGGAATGGTTGGTTTTGGACTCTACGAGTTAGGTTTTCCAGTGGTAAGTGCTCTTCTGAGATGTGTATGGGCACATAATATACGGTGGATAATGTTCTGACAATTATTTCTTAATGCTTCTCCTGGATATTTAGCTTGCAAAATGTGTGGAGATTGGACTGCCAGAGCTTATCATTTTAGTATTCATTTCTCAGGTAATGGTCCTTAAAACGTGTTTGAATCCTTATTGTGTCTCTTGCCTTTGTGCTGTTATCTTTGTAACCTTAGGGAAAACTATTCTGCAAGGCTGATATTGTATTTGCAATGATTGTGATGCAGTATTTGCCGCACATAATTCACAGAGGAAAACCTATATTTGATCGTTTTGCTGTCATATTTTCTGTGGTGATTGTGTGGATTTATGCTCACCTACTCACTGTTGGTGGAGCATATAATGATACCGGCCCAAAAACACAGGCAAGCTGCCGTACTGATCGTGCTGGACTTATAAATGCTGCTCCGTGGTTAGTATGAAATGTGTCCTTAATACAGTTTTAACATTTTTATTGCTGCAATCCTTGCTCTTTACCACGGTCCAACCAAAATCTTTGGTGAACAAGGAAAAATTAAATTGAAATGTCCTTTTGTTTTTCTTTTCAAAGTAGGCTCCCAAGCCTTACTAGGAGTTAAAGACATGCTATGACGTTTAAATTCTTGATTTGCCTTTGTAAATTGTAAATATTTAGTCACTAGCATGGCTTATGTTTTGGATTGGTACCTAACATTTGTTGGAAATTAATCCTCACTGGAACTTGGGTTTGCAGGATTAGAGTTCCATATCCCTTCCAATGGGGAGCACCTTCCTTTGATGCTGGTGAAGCCTTTGCTATGATGGCAGCGTCTTTCGTTGCACTTGTTGAGGTTTGCTCTCTTTACCTTCTCGTTCTCTTAAATTGATATTAGTTGATAGGCCGAAATTCATAATTTTCATTACTCTGTATTACTTTATAAAACAGTCCACTGGTGCTTTCATCGCTGTTTCAAGATATTCTAGTGCAACTCCAGTGCCACCTGCTATTCTGAGTCGTGGAGTTGGTTGGCAGGTATAAAAGCTTATCTGAGTGTGAGTTTTATTTTTCTACAAATTTCTTCGACATAAACTTATCTGATTTTGTTTCCAAACCTGAATGCGCATCAATCTATCAATGCTATCTTTACGTTATACAGGCGAGCAAAATATAATGCAGTTTTTGTATTCACAGGGAGTTGGCATTCTGATTTCGGGCTTGTTTGGAACTGTGACTGGATCCTCAGTATCTGTGTAAGACTCTTAATAGGAAACATTTATGCTGTATAAATAAACATCCTACTTCATTAAGTGGAAAATAGAGTTTCTACCTTGTTCTAAGACTTCCCTTTGTCTCTGAACAGAGAAAATGCTGGTCTGTTGGCGTTGACGCGCGTTGGCAGTCGAAGGGTTGTGCAAATATCTGCTGGTTTCATGATATTTTTCTCCATTCTGGGTAAGTTATTAATGTATGAGATCTTCTGAATTGAACGTACATTATAATTTATGTTAAGTTGGCAACTGTTTGCGATCGTTTTGTTTTGTTACTCAACATTTCATCATTTTACAGGCAAATTTGGAGCAGTCTTCGCGTCGATCCCAGGGCCAATCATTGCTGCTTTGTACTGTCTGTTCTTTGCATATGTTGGTATGTCCCGCTCATTTGACATGTGCTAGCAGACATGTAGATAGCTCATTCGTTTTTATATATGATGTATTTATTCAATTTATTCATGCATTCACAGGTGCCGGAGGTCTAAGCTTTCTACAATTCTGTAACCTAAACAGCTTCCGAACAAAGTTCATATTGGGCTTCTCTATCTTCCTTGGTTTGTCCGTGCCTCAGTACTTCAACGAGTACACAGCCATCAACGGTTACGGTCCAGTCCACACAGGAGGAAGATGGGTATGCAATCATTATAACAACAAACCCATGTATTTCCCGAATCATGCAATTTTATGTTATGATCATTACTAACATAAATGTTCATCTATTTTTCGCAGTTCAATGATATGATCAATGTCCCTCTACAGTCAGAAGCGTTTGTCGCGGGCTGTGTCGCATATTTCTTGGACAACACACTGCACCGGAAGGACAGTTCAGTTAGGAAAGACCGAGGTAAACACTGGTGGGACAAGTTCCGGTCCTTCAAGGGCGATTCTAGGAGTGAGGAGTTTTATTCGCTGCCATTCAATCTCAACAAGTACTTTCCATCCGTATGAACATGCTCGTGGTTCGGAGTTTTTGAAGGGGAAGCGGGGTTCCGGTGTACCGATCCACCCCAAGGGTCTCAATAACTTGCCTGTGATCCCTCTGTTACTTTGCTGATATATAAGCTTCCTGAATAGGATGTTGTAGTTGTACGTAATGCTTACTCAATAGTCGGTGATTTTCTAGTATGCTCCTGTGTGTACACCGAATTTTTTTATTGTTGGATTCTTGTTCACTTAATTTCCTCTACTCATTTCTAACAATCCATTGCTCTAATGCTTACTCAATAGTCCGTGAAAATTCATTGTCTTACATTTGATTTGTTGGCTGGTTAACTAATGACATAAAAGACATGGGCGTGGCTGCAAAGATCAAATCTTTTGCACCAAAAATGGGTGTAGTTTTTTTGCGTCACTGATTATTGTTTGATACATAATAAGTTTATGACAATAATATTAAGAATAGTTAAGTTTATAAACGCGTGTTAATCAATAATTTGAGCAATAGAAAGACCACATTCATTTTGAATGCAGAAAATTTGATCTCGTAGCTACATTAACCTAAGCGAATGTGCTTCTCTCCGTAGTTTATATTGGCTTTTATCTTTTTGTTGACCAAGAAAAGAACATAACATGAAAATCTTGGTGGTCCATCCAACAAGTTGGAGGAGCATTTGGATATATCAGCTTTGGATTTGGAATGAATTCAATTGAGATGTGGGTAATTGATGGACCCAAAATATGGTGAGACCCACTGTAGTGTGGTTGATCCACACAATTTCTGTTAGGGCCCAATTTCACCAGGCCCACTGAAATCTCACTCCAATCAGTAAGCAGCTTAGAGCATAAGTATCTCTTTAATTCCAACCTACCAGCTTGCACACGAGAAATTTTTTCTTATAACAAGAATACGGGTGGTACACCACGTATTTTTATGTAAGAAGTGAAAATTTTTATTTTTTAAGTTACTAACTTTTTAACACACATATCCCACTATTTATATAATAACATGTGGTGTACCATGTGCCGGTCACACTAAACACCATGTTCCTTGCAACTTGACCAATTGTTAACTGACCTAACGAACGGTCTACCTGGTAAAAAAGATTAAATAAAATGTTCCACAGGCGTAATATATTCTCGAGCGATGCTAGTCTCAGTCACACGTCTCATAATGTGTCAATGTCTAACAATTATTCGAGTTTGACATCCTCCAATGCATTAGCATCTGGCAATTACTTCAGTTCGTTGATTGGTCCCTGGTACATTAACGTTTTACAGTTATTCACATGGACAACCGACACTAGCAGCATTCTAAATTATTTGAAAATTTCCCTCATAGTAGAAAGAGGAGATGCTCTTACTGAAGAAAGAAAGTTGAGATTTCACCATAAAACTAATTGGCAATATAGAGAGTAAGCCAACTTACTTGTAAGCCCATACAAGGTCTATCCTTTCATTAATGTATGACTAATTCTCAACACTTACTCGAAGATGACAACACCAAATTTAAGCACTTACTTTTGATAATTAAAAAAATAGACAAACAACAACAACAAATGCTTATTCTATTAAGTGAGGTCAGCTATATGAATCCTAAAATGCCATTGAGTTTGGTTTTGAGCTAACTTAGCTCCAGGTGAGAGGATTTTATTAGGATATCTTCTTGGGTTTTGGTCACAGACTAGGGTTACAAAAAACTGAAGAAACAAAAACCAGCAAATTAATCAAATCTCCCAACATCCTATTTGCTGTTTGGTGGGGGAAATTAGTAGAAATACAAAGTTTTATTGCCTAATGGAGATGACAATGCATGGGGCCTAGAAATTAATACAGAATGGGAAAGAAACAAAAAACAACTCGGATCATACGAAAATTCCCAGAAAATACTCATTACTCGTCTCCTGCTGCAGCTGCTGTTTGGTGGGAGGTCCAAACAGAGAGAAGGTCGAATGCATTATGCATGCCAAGGGAATGGCAATGGGGACCTACAATATTGTTACTGTTACTATCCATGATCCACCCACTTCAATTCATGAAAAGGAGAGGAAGTGCAATGCAATCCATTCGTTTTTTGCATGGATAAAGTTTAAGCACAGAGAAAATGAAATGCGTACGTACATAGCTATGGAGAAGTCAGGACTCAGAATGGTCAATATCTTTCATTTAATGTTAATTAAACTGTTTTAGTCCCCTAATTCTCGATTAACAGATCTGACTAGGGTTTTACTACCACAATTTTTTATTTTTCCGTGTTAGGGTTTGAGACGGATGGACTATTAAATACGAGCTACGTTTTGGTAGGCTTAAGAATTGTTAATAATGAGAAGGTGATGAAAGCCGAACTCTATCTAAGTTTTGAGTGTTAATACTAGAATTGTTGAATGGTTTGGTGGAACTCAAATGACTAGAAACCAAACCGCAATATTTAATTAGAAAAACTAATGAAAATGGTTTGAAAACTTTGAGTTTTAACGAAAATGGAAAAAAGGTGTTGTAAGTGAATAGTATTAAGGCTGACTTTTTAAAGTAAAAATGTGATTTTTCATTAAAGTGAACAGTACCAGGAGTGTTTCATTAAAACTCCCTATTTAATTTAGGGACATTTTGGATGCGGTCTCTAACTATCAATATTTTTTTTACTAAAACCTTGTTGGCTTTCAATTTTTGATCGAAGTCCCTAAAATTAATGTGATAATATATTTCTACGTACAAAAAAATTATTGTACCAAAATATGGGTACATTCTTCAAAACCACACAAAAAATAATAGATATTAGACTTAATAACATTAGTAAATTTCTTCAATTAAACTTGACATGGATACAGTTTCAAATAAAAAAAATTGAATAGATTTTATATATAAAAAATAGGTACATTTTACATACAACAAATTGGAATGGTACATTTTAAGATTAAAAAAAAAAAAATACATGAATGGGTACATATAAGATAAAAAAATTGAAAACCTTTTTATAAAAAAAATTAAGGGGTACAAACTTATTCTAATTTTATTTAGTTATTTTGGAAATATTTTGAATTGAAAATTATTTAGAAGTTTAATAAAGGTGTGAGTATTAAAATTCTAAATCAATTATTAATTTTTATTTTAAAAACTATATAACTGACATGTAAATTCATTATTGTATTAATGCTATGGACTTTGATCAAAATTTAAAAACTAATAAGGTTTCAGTCAATAAACATTAGTAACTAAGGATCAATACTAATTTTTCGTTTAATTTATGCAAGGTACAAACGAAGCTAGACAAATGTATGATAGAAAATAATAGAAAGTATATTAAATGGTATTAAAAGGTGACGGCCTTTTTCTATATATTCACAAATATACTATTTATAGAAGTATAAGTACATAATGAACTTAATGTAGAAGATTCAAATACAATGAATCTTTGAGTGCATAGCAATAAATCTTTCATATAATGAATCTAAGATTCAATGAACCTAATTTAGAACATTACGAAATTTTTTTGAAGAGCTGTACGACCGAGGGTGGACAAGTTTAGAACGTAAGAGCCGATGCCCCGACTTGTGGAGAGGCTTGGTGAGTACATCAACAGGATATAGTCAACAGAGGGAATAAAGTGAATCCGATGATTATATCAATATGGCAAGTGCGAGCATTAAAACATGATTAGCATTTATGTAAACTGGCCGTGAGGTAATTAACAAGCCACTTGACAAGCCTGATGAGTGGTCACTACGATATATATATATATATATATATATATATATATATATATATATATATGTGCACCCCAACGAAATTGAAGCTTTCAACAGACAATAGTCGTACGACCAACAACAATCCAGGACCCATCGAAGTTCATGATCCTAAACGGCTGAATAGGCTTGCAGAAGCGAGCCGGAACCTGGAGGTTTGGCAGGAAGGGGTTGTCATGTGGTGCTTGGAGCAATGAACTAATGGAAATAATTGTTAGGGGTAAGTGGCTTGGAGCTCAGTTAGTTAAGATCATTCGCCCATGCCTATGAGGTATTGTGTAAAATTTTCTTCTCCGTAGTTTAGTTAATGCAAATTATTCTATCATTTGTAAAAAAAAAAAAAATAGTAGTTGGAGTTTTGAGTATGTGAGGAGGACAACGTACTGGTATTAATTTTTATGCAAGAAAGTGAAAAAAAGGAGGCGGCATTTAACCTAAAAAAATTCTCAAAAGTTTTGAAGCACTGGTAGAAGGTTTATAGAAGACATGGGAGCAACCATCCTGGATACAAGAGATATTGAGGAGCTACGTGGCAGTGAACTGTCATTCTTGTAGAATTCTAAAATACCAGAAATATTGAAAAAAATTCTCGAACTTGATTCATAATACAATAAGCTTACAAACCTAAGGCGAATATAACCTTATTTATAATGTCCTTAACCCTATAAATTCTAAGAATCCAAATAAGAATCAAGAATATAACAAAATATATTAAAAAGATCATAAAATATTAAAACCCCATTTTAAACTTGGTAAACGATATAATTCACACAAATTTTGACTGCGCTCATTGCTTTCAAAGGATTTTGTAGATCTCATTGTTTCTTTCAAATCCATATGTAACGGGCTCAAAACTGACAAGTCAAATGAAAGTTACTTTAATCTGAACAACTCGAAAAATTCAAAACATCCACTTCTAGGATATGCTAGCAGCAAATAACCTTGTAACCCGTGAATTACCAATTCTCCAATCGCCTTTTTAGATTAAATACCGCCTTCGTCTTTTAACTTTCCCGCATAAAAGATAACACCAATTTTATTATACATCGGTATGATGTTGGAAAATTGGTACTGATCTGAATCTCGTGGGTGCATGAGGAAACTTGACTCCATACAACCACAAAAAACACATGTTTTCTAGAGTCTAACCAAGGATCAATGGCTAGACGTGATCACCATGTTGACTGATATACACATCAACAAAAGGTTTGATAGATGGCTTACACGTCAGCTAAGGTTGTTAGGATTGTTGTTAGACTGTTAAAAGGATAAGAAAGTTAGTTAGCTGTTAGTGGCTTAATTGCGAAGCTAAGATTATAGCCTAGATAACAGAAATCTCTGTAATCTCAATTCATTCAATACACAACAGTTAATTCATTCACTCTTTCTCTCTCTACATTCTTTTGTGATATTTTCTTTCACTCTTCTTCTCCCATGCTTAGCTTAGTGTTAATATGGTATCATCGCCGAAGATTGTTCCTTGGTGACCTTCTGCTTTTCTGTTGCAAGATTCATAAGTGTTCTGTTCAATTGGAAGATTTGCTATTCTTGATGCAATTTTTGGGGCTCGAATCATGGCGTTTCAATAGAGAAAACATATGTGCACTTTAGCTGTTTGGTGATTTGTATCAGTAAGTATTTCTTTTTGTTCGATGAATTGTTTGCTTATCAGGCCGATTGCCATTATTTGTTCGAAACTGTGAAGAATTACAAGGTCGATAACCATTACTTCTTGATCTGTGTTTGTTTTTTACTCCATTAAAGGCCAATTGCCGGAATATGAAATGTTGATTGAAGGCCGATTGCCGAATTGTAGTTTCTTGTTATTTCTCTTCAATAAATGCCGATTGCCGAATAGGGTTTTCTTGATTGTCAACTTGGAGGTGTTTAGTGGTGCAATCTTGATTGTTGTGATTGCAAAGTTTTGACAATTCTCGATTGTGAAAGAAGAAGAATCTGGTAACAGTAATCAAAATGTTTGAAAAATACAGTGGAATTTGTGAAAATTGAAGGCCTTCTAGGATTGCTAATTGTGAAATTACAAGATGATAACTTTGTTAAATGGAGTTTTCAGTTTCAGTCAGCCTTGCGTGAATATGATTTGCTCGATTTCTTTACTGGTGATATTCTATGTCCACCTAAATTTGTCATACATTTTGAAACTGGAGTTACTAAGGAGATCACTACTGCATACAAGAATTGGGTGAAAACGGATATGACTCTACTTAGCCTGTTGATTGCTACATTATCTGATGATGCCATGAAGTATGTTATTGGATGTAAAACATCACAGGAAACATGAAGTGGTCTACAAGATCGTTTTGCCTCTGCTTCAGTATCACGAATCAATTAATTAAAAACTGAGTTTCATACTGCATAAGAAAGAGGCGATTCAATTGACAAGTTTCTGTTAAGATTGAAGAGGGATCAATTAATTTCTACAAGTGAAAGGGTATCAGAAAATGATCTTGTTATTGCTGTATTAACTGGTTTGCCACATGAATTTGATATAATCCAGACAATGATATTGGCAAGGGAGACTCCAATTTCTATAAAAGATTTCAGGGCACAACTTCTTGGTGCTGAATTGACAATTGAGTCCAGGATTACTTCTTTTACTAGTACAATGTATGTGATGTACATGAATGGTGACAGGTCTAATGATAACAGTAATGGTACCAATGGGACTTATCAAGGTGCAAGTTCTAATATGGGAGCAAATGGCTATCAAGGAGGATTTGGAAATGGTACATATCATGGCAATGCGACTTATAGGGTGAAAGCTCTAATATGGGAGCAAGCAACTATCAAGGAGGCTATGGATTCACTAGAAACAATGAAAGACCATTCAATTCTCAGAATACTCGTGGGTCATTCAATTTAAACAAGGATGCTTATGGAAATAATGCTCAAAAACCATACTTTGAGAACAAATACAAAGGAAATAATGATTTTTGTTCTGATCAAGGAAATGGGCCACAATTAGGTTTTAATGGTTAGTCTTCAAATAGTGGTTTTAAAAATGGTTCTACTTGGTAGCATTGGAATGATAATACAAACTTTAGATCATCTATTACATCAGAGTGTCAAATTTGTTCTTGAATAGGACATACTCCACCCAACTGTCATTTTAGGAGTTCCAATGGTTCAAATACCAATCAATACTAGATTTTAATATGTCAGATACATGGAAAAAAAGTTCATGCTATTTTGGAGTGCTATCATAGGAATAACTATGCTTATCAAGGAGCACCACCACTACCACCAACAATCACTGCAATGATTGCTCAAGGAACTCAAGGTTTTTCTTAAGCAAGGGATGATCACCTGCCACAAGGTTTTTTTGCTGCAAATGTCAACAACATGAATCAAGTCATAGCTTAAGAAGATATTCATTGGAAATGGTCAAGGTTTGGATGTGAAGCATATTGGTTCAACTACTCTAATCACTCCAGCTCATTTTTTATACTTAAAAAATGTCTTACATGTTCCTAATATTACTGTGAACCTACTATCAGTGAAGAAATTGTGTCATGACAATGGCTGTTGGTTTATATGCGATGATCTTGTGTTTTACATATAGGACAAAGCAACCAAAGTGATAATATACGAAAGAATGAGTGATGGGGAACTCTTCACCATACTTGTGACATTGTTTACCAGATCTTGTTCTGTTAATGGGTTGCAAAAGGAGTTGAAAGCTGGCTTTCTTGGGAAGGTTGTGAAAACTGCAATATGGCACAAGAGGTTGGGGCAACCCTCTGAAGAGATATTGGCAGCTATGTTGAAATATGCAAAAGTACTAGTTAGTATAGATTCTTCTCAATCATTGTGTTCTTCTTGTATTTCAATCAAAATGTGTAGACAGACATTTCCTATAAGGCAAAGTAGAGCTAGTTTTATGTTTGAAAAAATGCATTTAGATGTATGGGGGACTTCTCTAAAGACTTCAATAGAAGGATACATATATTACATCAGTTTTATTGATAAGTATTCAAGATTTGTGTGGGTTTTTCCTCTTGTTAATAAGTCTGTAGCTGTGTCTACTTTTGTAAAATTTCATGCTTTTGTATCAAATCAATTCAATACTTTAATCAAGTGCTTGCAAATTGATGGAGGATGAGAGTATATGAGAAAGTATTCACTAATTTGTTAGAATTAAAAAAAGATAATTCATACGATTTCATGCCCTTATACTCCTTAACAGAATGGTATTTCTGAAAGGAAACACAGGCACCTAGTAGAGATAGCATTGACCCTAATGTCTAAGGTAAATTTATCTCCATCTTTCTGGTTTCATTTATGTGCTTATGCAACATTTCTTATAAATAGAATGCCTTGTAAGATATTAGAGATGAAATCTCCATATCAAGTACTGTTTGGTAAAGTACCAGAATACAAAATTTGAAAGTATTTGGCATAGTTGTTTATCCTTTCCTCATGCCATACAATTCAAACAAACTGCAAGCAAGATCAGTGTAATGTGTCTTTCTGGGTTATGCTATAAGGTACAAAGGAGTAATTTGTTACAACATTATAACTAAAAAATTGATTTTGTCAAGGCATGTAATTCATGATGAGTCCATGTTCCCTTATAAGATACAATCAACTGCAAGTGCAAATGAAACACAGCAGGTTCAACCTATTATTCAGAAACCTATTGTAATTCAGATGCCTATACCTTGTGTGCCTCACATTACTCAAAGGGAAAATCAGAATAGTCATCAAGATAATATGTCTGTTTCAATCTCTAAAATAAGTGTTGCAACAAGTTCACATACACCAATTTCTTCTTCAGATTTAGGTTCCACTTCTAGGTCACTATCACAGGGTACTTCATCATAACTAGAGTTTTCTTCCTTCACTCCCACTCCTTCTGGTATGTCACAAATGTTGCATGTCTTTCATGAAACACAACTTGAGGTACTTCTCCCTATCTCAACTTCTAATTCATCTAATATTGATGAATCTAGTACTGCTTCAATTCATCCAATGGTTACTAGATCAAAGAGTGGTGTTTTACCACAAAGAAGCTACAAAGGATATCTTGCTGCCCTACTTGAGCTTCAATCTCTACAATTAACACAAGATGAATTTTTGGTGGAGGTTTCTCTTTTCTAGCTAGCAATATTGATGTTGCAAAGCCAACAACTTTCAGAAAGGCTGCATCCATGCCACAATGGCATAATGCAATGCAAGAGGAATACAATTCCCTCAGGGCTCAACGAACATGGGAACTTGTACCACCACTAGTTGAGAGATCAACCATTGACAACAAATGGGTATAAACTCAAAAAGAACCCTGATGGGTCTATATCAAGGTATAAAACTAGGTTGGTAACACAAGGATTTTCACAAGAACAAAGAGTGATTACTCAGAAACCTTTAGTCCTGTTTTTAGACACACAACAATGATAATATTACTAGCATTGGCTACAATCAATCATTAGGATTTAAGACAGTTAGATATCAAGAATGCATTCTTGCATAGTGATCTACAAAAGAAAATTTACATGAAACAGTCTCAGGGATTTGTGGATATGGCTAATCCATTCTATGTTTGCAAGTTAATTAAGTCATCGTATTGTCTTAAGCAAACTCCAAGAGCTTGGAACTCAAAATTCACAAGTTACTTACCTGCAATGGGGTTTAAAGCTTCTGCTTCTGATTCAAGTTTGTTTGTTAAGCAAAGTGATAGTGATGTTGTCATTCTACTGCTATACGTAGATGATATTATACTTATTGGATCAAATCTTAACAAAGTACAAAGTGTTATCACATAGTTATTTGAGGTATTTGAGCTTAAAGATATGGGAAAGTTGACTTACTTCCTTGGTTTGCAAGTTAACTACAAAAAGAATGGTGATATTTGTGTAAACCAGTCTAAGTACATTAAAGATTTGTTGCATGAAGCTGGTACGAAATCCTGTAAACCAGCATCTACACCATGCAAGCCCACAATCCATTGTTAGTCAATGAAGGCACTATGTTGACTAATCCAAGTTTGTATCGCAGCATTGTTCGTTCCCTGCAATATCTAACCTTTGTAAGGCCAGATATTACATATACAGTCAATTATGTATGTCAGCTCATGGCTTCTCCCACATAGATATATTTTTGGGGTAGTGAAAAGAATCTTGAGATTCCTAAAAGGAACTTTACAAACTGGTATAACTTTTTCAGCTGATACTGCAGTAGGAATTACAGCCTTTAGTGACTCCGATTGGGTTGCAGATTTGAACACAAGAAGATCTATGACAAGGTATATGGTATACATTGGCAATAATCCAGTTTCATGGCAATCAAAGAAGCAGGATTCTGTGTCACGAAGCTCTACAGAAATTGAGTATAAAGCATTAACTCATACTGCAACCATTGTTGTTTGGATTAGGAATGCTTTTAGGGATATGGCAAATGTTTTACCTTTTCCTCCAGTGATATATTGTGACAAGAAATCTAGAATTGCAATAAGTGCAAATCCAATTTTTCACTCGAGGATCAAACACTTAGACACAAACTATCACTTTGTAAGGGAAAAAGTTTAAAAGGGAGATCTGTATGTTCAATATCTACTTACTGAAGATCAAACTACAGACATACTAACTAAGGGATTGCATAGTCCTTCATTTCTTAAGCATTCATTCAATCTTAAGCTTGGAAGCCCAGCTGAGATTGAGGGGGGATGTTGACTGATATACACATCAGCAAAATGTTTGACAGATGGCTTACACGTCAGCTAAGATTGTTAGGATTGTTGTTAGACTATTAAAAGGATAAGAAAGTTAGTTAGCTGTTAGTGTCTTAACTGTAAAGCTAAGATTGTAGTATATATAACAGAAATCTCTGTAATCTCAGTACACAACAGTTCATTCATTCACTTTTCTCTCTCTCTACATCCTTCTGTGATATTTTCTTCTTCCATACTTAGCTTAGTGTTAATACACCATACTAATATTAAGAATGTTAAATGATTTGGTGGAATTCGATTATAATTCAGATGCAATTCAGTGATAATGATAGAAAATCTCAACATTTATATACATATAAACTATAAATTAAAGGTATGATAAATAACACCGAAATTTACTACGTTAGAAAACAATAGCCAACTCTGTAAATAAAGCATGATAGATGATGGCGGTGTGCAAGAATTTGGTATCGAGTCTGATGAGGGTGTTGAAACAATTAGAAGATTTGGCATCGAATGCGAAAGTCGACCATTAACTGTGGATATGCAAAAGTAAATGTTTACAATCGAGGACACAGAAAAACCAACTTGATGAAACTTTTGCATTAGTATAAGACTAAGATTAAAGCTAACCAATAATCTTAGTTTATTAATTATGAGATTAAGTTCTAGCTAGTTACAAGAGTCAAAGTTGTATGATCCTGAATGATTACTGTTGTTCCCCTCCAGTTGCACCTATAATAATGTGGGTTTTCCCAGGTAGATGTCCAAAGTTTAATGAATTACTTGCTGGATTTGCAGGCTTTTACTACTAAATATATGCTTGTTAATCGTAATCAGAATATTTAACTTTTCTTGTCAAGTGTAGTTGTTCAAGATTTTGAAATATACAATTTGTCACGTGATATCATCTTGAGTTCACATGAGATGGCTAAGGATGTGCACAAATATAAAACAAGAAGATAAATGCTAAGGAGACTCTCTCAAAAGTGGGAATTTTCAGGAAATTTTTGGCACCTCATGTTTTTGGCACAATGTTTTATAATGTTAATATGAAAATTAACGTTAAACTGTGAAGTGACTAAAAATCCCACTTTGAAAGAGTCCCCTTATCATTTTTCAAACAAGAAATTGTAAAGAGTAATTTACATCAATATCAATTATTTTATTTCCTTAACACAGATGATTTGGACTTGATCGTGTAAATCTAGGCGTTGCATTTGATATATTATCGATACGTGTACAAATCTAGGCATTACATATTTGATAATTAATCGATACCAACGCAAAAGCAGATTAGAGCAGAAGCTTTTAGTTTTAGTGATAGAATACATATTTCTAATGTGCGGTGCTATCCGCATGAATGATCCCTATTAAATTCTGAATTTTATTTTTTTAATTCATTTAATTTGACGGTCGAAAAATTAAAAAGTATGTGAAAGGTAAAAAGAAGTATGCAAAGAGCACTATCCTCTCTATTTTACTAGCATAATTTCATATATATAGGATTATGAATAATCTGTAAAGCTAAAGTTGATAAAAAAAATAAAAATATTAAGGGAGATATAAGAGGGACCATATCAATTGCTAGCCATATTTCAGAGACAGAAAAATCTGATAGAGTGGTGGCTCCACTTTTCTTTGATCTTGTAGTATCACTATTGTTTGCTCCTAATTTCAACAACCGAGCATGGAACCTTTCAGCGGTCCCCTACCCAATTGCAATATCATGGCAATTGGTCAAGCATGGAGAGGGATATTTGAAACACAATAATTTCCCTTGAGCAATCATATGATACAGTAGTCAGCTCCAATTCCTAAAAGCTTCAAATAATGCGCTTGTCAAAATGTTATTAAAAAATAAACAAGAGAACGAATGCATTGTATTACATACATGCATGTGTATTATGTGTTAGGTGTTAGCCTATAAGACGAGTTTAATATTTCTATATACATGTTTAATCGCTTTCGAGTCTCGTTCTTGAAACGTTCAAAGTTTGAAAAAGAAAGTGTCTTTGACTCTCTTCCTAAGTTTTGATCCCTCCGTCACTACTTATGTCTACATACGTAGAAATAGTAAGTAGTCGGCATTTATTAACAATCCTTAATTTTATACTTGAAAACCTAAGAATTTCATGGGTTATTGTTTGCTAGGATTTACCTACTCCAATTCTTTATCATCACTCTTTCTGACTTCCCTCGTTTAAACAAGTAAGCATGGCAGAAGATGAGCGTGGGATTGTTTTTCTAATCTAAATACGTTGCTTTGTTTGGCCGCCATGGAAAGGGATAAAAAAAAGGCAGAAGCAGAAAGCCAAAAGCCAGAGCTTCGGCTACCGCTTTTGGAAGTCCTTTTGTAACGTAAATCAGAGAATGACCGAAGCCCCGATCCGCTCACATGCATTCGACACGTACTTATCTAACGTGTTCAAAAGCTGAGACTTCTCAAACTTTGTATTCAAGTAGCATGACCTAGTCGGACGGACCCACCTCCTCCCCCAGAGAAACCGCAAAGCTTCTTCACGTTTTTCTGTTGCTTTTGCAGGAAACCCTAAAAACTGAAACTGGAAACGTTTCTCACGCTTTCCTCTTTTCTTTTGATCTTGTTTGGTGGGCAATGCGAAACGAAACGGCTGCGTCTTGACCTGGTGCTCTAATGGTGTGTGCTACAGTGTAACACAAGGCATGAGGGCGTGCAATAATGGAATAATAAAATGGATTATTATTATTATTGTTGTTGTTGTTTGATGCTCTTTGAAATTCATGGGGCCTTTTTCTTTTGTGGTCCTATAGAATTATATTTATATGGGGCATGCTATTGCTATCTTTAAATTTGTCAATACGTTTTGGAATTGAAAAGTCACTATGTTGGTAGGTCTTGGTTCGTAGTTTTGTGGTGGCATACGTGGATTACAATTTTATTTTTATCCCTTCCTTATGAAGAAAGATTAATGATATAAACTAAAATTAAAATGGAAAGTAATTAAGGAATCTTATTCTTAGTTTTAGGTATTTAATTACAAATTTAAATAAAAAAATATACATTTTTTATTCCATATGCATTAGTAAACATAAAGAAAGGTTAAGAAGTGAAACAAAAAAATTCATACCGATATTTTAATAAACACAAAAAACCTGAAAATCAAAATAATTTCAAGTGCTATTCTATGTAACAATATCTATTTATTCTCCACCACTGAGACATGAGAGCATATGAAGCCGGTTTATGCAATCCAGTAGCATCGATACTGTTGCGTGCGTTTGTATTTACACAGATAAATTTTTAAGTGTTTCGGAAGCAAAGTCCAATACATCAAATATTTTAACATAATTTGTCAATTTTTTTTTTAAATTTTCAATTAATATGTATTACTACACTTGGCGTATCAAGTCGCACACTAAAAATCCCTTCAAAGCATGCGCGTGGGAAGCATTAATAGTGTATACTGTTCTTTGATGTGGTAAAGTCTAAAGTGTAAACCACGAACGTTAGATGACTTGTCGCAAATGGAACGCATCTATTTGTTTTTCCAAAGCATCTAATTAAGCAACAACCCTCCAATTCGAAAAAAAGAAAAAGAAAAAAGGAACAACCCCTTAAAGACTCCAAACCTCTCCTTTGTCCAGCCAACCAATCACGGATCTCCACGTCATGGAAGGTTGGACCTAAATCACTAAACTACCCCCATATCAAACTTTATTATCTTTTGGACCATAATTACAGAAGTAATATAAGCAAAAGATGATAAGTGGGGCGTTGGTGACTTGGTGGATGGCTATAAAGAGCTTGTTCTAGAGCTCAAACCACCTCCTCTTTCCCCCTACCTTCTCTTCCCTTTTCTTAACTTCATTCTTGAGAGAGAGAGAGAGAGAGAGAGAGAGAGAGAGAGAGAGAGAGAGAGAAGGAGAAGGAGAGAGAGAAAATGGGAAATTGTCAAGCGATTGATGCAGCAACGCTGGTAGTACAACACCCAAGTGGGAAAGAAGAGAAGTTCTATTGGGCAGTGAGTGCAAGTGAGATTATGAAGATGAACCCTGGCCACTATGTTGCTCTTCTCATCTCCACCACCTTGTGTCCCTCCAATCCCACCACCGACAATGGCGGTGACAGGAAAGACAAGAACACCGCTTCTTCGCTTCGCGTGACGCGCATAAAGCTCCTCAGGCCAACCGATTCTCTCGTTCTTGGCAAAGTTTACAGACTCATCACCACTCAAGGTTTGAACTTTTACTCAATTTTTTATTAATATTTTGAACTATTCTAATCAACGGAAAAAAGAAAAAAAAGAATTCGAACTCAGACACAAGGAGGCGGACTTGACCAACTAAGAGGGCAACTAAGGGTTGGTCATGGTTATGGTAAACTGCCCTTACCAACTAGGGTTAGAGAGGGCGGCATATTCCCACAACCCTTAGTTAGTCGGGGCGGTATACCGTCATAACCAATTAGCTTAACTCAAATTATCGCACTTCGTTCTGTTTAATCTTCTTATTTTTGTACTCATTTTTCCTTTAAAATTATGAGAGTTTAATTAAATCATGGTTTGTTTTTCAGAAGTGATGAAGGGATTGTGGGCAAAGAAACAAGCGAAGGTGAAGAGAAATAGTAATCATCAGGTGGAAGGAGAGCAGAAGCCACAAGTGGAGAGGGTGATGAGAGAGAAGCAAGTTCGGACATCAGCCAGAAGATCTGAAACTTCTGAGCTGGAGAAGGACATCCAGGTAATTAAAATTTGATTCAACAAGTTTATCTTCTTGATTATTAATTAGGTTCACGTCTAATCCCTCTGTCACATTTCGAGTAGATTCTCTTTTACAATTGCATACATGGGTTTAAGTTCCTGAATCTCTCAAACCAATTGAGTCTTGAACACGAAGCTTCAGGTCTAAAGTTAAACGCTCTTAATCACTCAACTACAAGCTTTTTTGAGCTTTGATTGTGTGCTTGAAGTGGTCAATCTCATTCTTGTTAATTAATTAAGTTTTTAAGTAAAAAGCATAATTATTTAGTCAAGTTCATAATTAAAGAAGATTCTTTGATTTGTTAAATCAGCATAAAATCGGGGAAAAAGCTTTGAGTTTCCCTTCTGTAACGGCTTAAATCATTAAGTAGATGAATAAATAAATAAAAAATTATAAAATGCTTTAAAACTCCCTTGGTAATGTGCTAAATGCATAAACAAATATAATTAATAAATAATTGAAAGAACCAATAAATAATTAAATAAAAAATAAAAAGTTAAATTAATTGTTCTGTGGAAATACTGATTAAGTGAAAGCCACTCTCTAATTAATCATGTCAAATATTTTCAACAGGTGAATAATAAACATGAGAGAGGAGGACACCGACCAAGAACAGCAACAACATCAAGAACGTGGCAGCCATCATTACACAGCATCTCAGAGGCTGCAAGTTGAGATATCAATGTTTCCTAATCTTCCCACATGACGCGTAAGCAACTCATTGGAGGTGTAGTGGATCAATCAGTACTCCACCTGCAGAAGATCGAAGCACATTTACGGATGCAGGTAGAAGGGGTTTTCAGGTGAAGGGATTTGAGTTAAGTTGTGTACAGAGAAAGGGGTGGAATGTTTAGAATTAAATGTACTGAAGAGATTTTCTTTCCAATGAAAGTTTAGTTCAAAAAGAAAATTGCTTTGGTTGATTTGGTTCCACGGTTAATTAGTAGTTGTTAATTAATTTAAGCTTACTAGCTCACGCATCATACCTAGCAGATTACTTTAGATCCAGAATATATAATGGCCAATGGTTCTAAATAAGTTCATATCAAGAGAAAACTTTATTGTAACGGAGGATGTATCACCAACTATGTCTCATTTATTATATCACATATTGCATTTAATGACCGAAATAAGGTGATGGAGATTCATTTAGATACATGTAAGAATATTCTTCAAATTAGACGCAATGATGTGACGAGTGAGATAAGATGACGTGGTTTTATGAGCGAGATAGAGTGATGGAGATTTATCCTTCATTACATGTAAGAATTGATCTCCTCTAAATCAGGCTAAGTCTAAGTTTCAGATAATTACCAAATATTCTGCTAAATTTCAGATAAAGAATTTCGATTCTTTAATTGAACTCTGCTATATTTCAAGGTGAGATAGAAAAAAAGTAAAAAGTTTATCATATCCTGCTGCATGCACACAACCATCATAGTCGCGCTGGAGATCTAGGGATAATGTAATTATATCCAAGCCCCCTTATGTCTCGTATAATTATCCGAAAAACTTATACATATTCTCCATGACTCTATGTTGTATCTCATTTTTCACGTTATTCACGTAAAGAACAAGATAAAAAATAGTACTTTTTCTCACCGTGACTCAAGTGAGGAGTGAGATAAAAGTTTGTTAGGCTATTTCTAACCAAGGGGTGGTCAGATGACTCGTTTTAGCCCTCTGGCTCTAAAAAAATTAATATTTTAATAAACAGTACATGACCATATTTGTCTCAATCTCCAACAGAAGGCCAAAGTGCCATAGGGCTTATTTTAGCCATGTCACAAAAAAGTCCCCAACCAAGGGCTAAAGGGCCATAAGGGCAAACATAATTTATTATTTAAATTTAAAAACTACAACTTAAATTCAAATCCAATGGCTAAGTGACGTCAGCTAGCCGTTGGATTTGAATTTATTTTTGCTATAAATAGGGTGGATATTGAGCTATAATTCACACAACTTTGAGTTCAATTTCTTTCAATTCGAGTTTGCAATGAATTCCAACTTTGAATCCTCTTCGGATTCCAACTGAGGTCCTCATCCAATTTCAAATTGGAAGAAAAATGGGCGCAAATGAGACGAAAAGATGAGAAGTCTGATGAAGAAGTTCAAGTAAGGCACAACAAACAAAACAGAGCAGCAGCTATGGTGTGTCAGCCAACTGAGGAACAACCTCAATGGGGTGGCTCTGTTACTGGCCGCTCTTACAAACCATGAAACAGAGCGATGAAGCATGCCAATCTAATGAACAACTACTTCAACCCCAACTTGGTGTACACAGAAGAGGATTTCAAACGTCACTTCTGGATGAGGCGTCATGTCTTCGAGCATATACTTCATGATGTTCAACAGGTCAATTCATACTTTCGACAGAAGCGGGACAGAGCATGCCGCCCTGGTTTCTCACCTCATCAGAAGGTTACTATTGCACTCCAAATGATGGCCTATGGCTCGCTAGCTGATTCGATGAATGAAACCCATGGTATGTCTGAGCTTACATGCCTTGATACTCTTGAACAATTTTGTGACACAATTGTACAGGTTTACAAAGACGAGTACCTCCGCGAGCCAAATCAAGAAGATCTAAATCAGCTCCTTTGTAAAGTTGAAGACCATGGGTTTTTGGGCATAATACGGTCATTAGACTACATGCATTGGGATTGGAAGAAATGTCCTACTAGATGTCAAGGAGGATTTAGCGGAAGGTCAAGAAAGCCAACTGTTGTGTTAGAGGTAGTTGCCTCATATGACACATGGATTTGGCATGCTTTCTTTGAAGTCCCTGGATCCCAAAATGACATTACAGTTCTTGGGCGTTCACCCATCTTCAATCACTTGACAGAAGGTAAAGCACCTCAACTTGACTACTACATCAACGACTGTCAATACAATATGGGGTATTACTTAGCAGATGACATCTACCCAAAGTGGGCGACACTTGTCCAAGTAATTCCAAACCTAGGAATGACGCGGAAAAGTTGTTTACCTTACACCAAGAGGCATACCGGAAAGATGTTGAGAGAGTTTTTGGTATTCTACAAGCATGGTGGAAGATCATCAGTGAATCGGCAAGAGGGTGGAGTCGAGAAAATTTGGACTCCATCATGATGTCTTGCATCATATTACACAATATGATAGTGGATGATGAGTGAGATGGGTATATTGATGGAGAGTTCGATGACAACCAATAAGGTCCAAATAGGTCAAGAAGGGCTCGTGCAAAAATATATGATGGGCCTAATTTGCCTTTCAATCCAAGAACTAGTAGTATCTCTATAAATGTGTACACGAGGCACTATAGAATGATACATTCTCATGCCACAAACAAGTGCCTACAACATGATCTTGTTGCACTTCATTGGGCCAAAAGAAGCATGGAGTAGGCGTTCAAGTTTTATGTTGTTAAATGTCTTTAAAAATATTGTTTAAGTTTCATGTTGTTAAATGTTTTTTTATGTTGTATAATTTTTATGTTGGTTAATGTTATTTAATGTTGTTTCATGTTACTTAATTTAAGTTAATGTTGTATAATGGCTTAGGAAGTTATAGGAAAAAAAATAGAATTAAAAAAAATATGAACCAAATTTTGTAAAATAGAAGTTATAAGAAAAAAAAATATAGAATTTAAAAAAACGTATGAAACAAATTTTAAAATAGAAGTTATAGAAAAAAAATAGAATTTAAAAATACAAGTTATAGGAAATTTTTTGTAAATAAAACTGTAAAAAAAAATTCAAAATTAACAGCTAGCCGTTGAATTCAAATTTTTGTTTAAGCATTCCTGTCGGATATAACCAACAGGATTGCTCGAATTTCTGGCTAGCTGGCTGCATGCGGCCAACCTTTTGGCCCTTTCAGATTCTGTGGGGCCCACGAGCCCTCTGGCCTAGTTCTCGGTTAAAGACAGTTTTCGGACTATTTTCGGCCCTTTGACCCTCTAGACCTTTCAGTTGGAGATGGCCTCACGTCATATATATCGCGTGACAGGTGAGTCATCCTTGTTAGTTATACTCAAATTAAAGTGTTTAGAGGGAAGTCATATCTCAGCATCCAACTGCAGAAAAATATTCTCAATTAGCAAAACAAACAACAGTGAGCTGCTAGCTATAAAAGGTTGCATAGTTAGCTTTAATCATCAAAAGCCTGTGCTTTTTGACATCTTCTAACCATTGCAGACGCAAATGTAAAAAACGGAAACTTCCCAACAACACATCATTGATTTGATTCCTCATCTTTTTTGCATTCGCTGCACTCATCAGAGCAAGACAGACCAAAACTAACAAAGCAAAAGAAGGCTTTTCTCTTTCCTTTTAATTTTCTTTAAATTTTAATTTATTTTCTTCTCAAAACTTTATATATAAAAACCATATTATTCACTACAAAGAAAGGAATATTTGCTCCACTTCGTTCATAGGAAGAGCTTTTGCTGTAGGACAAGACAATTGCAAACAGCTCACACGAGGTTACTTTTGCTGAGGCATGCAACTTACTCTCAGTCGATTATTTATGCATTTTTTGGGATTTTGGGGTCCTAAGATTATTCCCTGAAATAAGTGAAATCCCACTTCCGATGTGGGGCAGACATCATGCGTTTGCCATTGTTGAGAACTTAGTAGAAGAATCACATAAATATTGTCTGCATCATATTTTGCCCTTTGGAAATCCACTCAATTACATATTGTTCGGTTTGCTTGATCCGGCTATCCCTTTTCTTTTTAACAAAAGCGATATTTTAAACAACTCTAATTTATTAGGAGAAAGATTTGAACTGATACAAGCGCCAAGCGGTTTCCCTAACCAAACCTTTAAAGAACACTTCTATGTTGTTTATTTTCCCTTCTATTTCTAGAGGTGCAGTTACTTCATTTTAAAGACTTAAATCCGCTTAAATTATTATTTTCAAAATGGTTGCAGGAATACTCTATATAATAGAGAGAGAGAGAGAGAGAGAGAGAGAATCATCTGGGGCATTCATCATTCTTGCAAAACCAGCATGCAATAGCATATGAGCAAGTTCTCCATACCTTTCAATGTGTTTGCCAAGTTACATTGACATTTTGGGGGATAAGTGGGGCATCCCCAAGACAATCAACAAAAGTTCTTGGCTTAGAGGGTCATTTGAGGCCAGTCTCTTGTTTAGGAATATCTCTAGCAAATCCACAAAATTAACCATGGAAATAATAATTACACATTGTTATCCTCTTCATTTTTTATACAACGATATATTTACACTAAAGAAATGAGGAATAAATATGTTGCACACTCGCAATTTTCCAGATTCGAATTTATTACCTCTTACTTATAAGTAAAGAGGAGTACCACTAAATCATAGTACTAAATGGTCACTCTTATTTAATTTGCTCAATCTAATGACAAAAAATAACGAAAAATGTGCAAGAGGAAAAAAAATAGTGTGCCATTAACCAATAATGCCAACTTATTGATACAGTACTTATATAATATCCAGACTATCTGGGGAACATCGACAATATCAACATCATATGTAGATGATGTTCATACAAATTATGGTGATGCTATTTTTTACAACAATAATGCTATTTGGGAATATTACAACAGTATTGGTGCTATTTGAGATGATATGTAAGATATATATCCAACTGGGGAATTAGAATAAGTGCTGAATAAACCGTTCAACTGTGTTTGATAAAGACAAGAGAACGAGACATTCGATTTTCTAAATTGTAGCAAGGAATTTTGAGTCAAGAAAGAACCATCATCATCAACTATCAATTCCGAGGGTCCGGTGCGCGAAATTCCAAATTTCAAATATACTATTAAAATTTACAAGTTCTTGGATTTACCAGTGGTGCTCTACTTTAAACTAATCTAAACTGTGAGAGTAAGATTTAAACTCTATAGTATAGGAGAAAACACATCTGCTCTATCCAATATGCACATCTTCAACATTTAGCATTCAATTCAAATTTTCAAGCTTTGGCTACTTGAAACTGAAGAAACCAACCAGCCCTTTAGCATTCAATTCAAATTTTCAAGCTTTGCCCGCTTGCAACTGAAGAAACCAACCAGCCCTTTATGCAGAATACTAATACACGGCTCCACTTGGCAAGCCTTCTACATTGATGAATGATGTGTTTATAAACTACGAAATTTAAGATGAGATGTGACAATTTCAACCAGTAGTATTTTATTTGAAAATTACGCATTAACTCGCGGCATATCATTCATTCAAACTCACACTCAAAAATTTGCAAGAAAGCGCAAAACAAATTTTTGTACCTGAAAGTCCAACACATTACATAGAAATGGAAAGAACAAAAAAAGGAACCCGAATAGCTCTTCTTGTACATGCTACAACGGTTGCATCGTACTCTTGCTTAGAAACTCTTGTCTGGGAGTGATCAGTTTTAGCACGGAAGTTTTGATAGAATTACTAAACATCTGCGTCTGTGTTCTCAGTCACCTCTTTAACTTCTTCGTGCTTGCTAAGCTGGCTGAAGTTTCCCTTCTCCTTGAAGAGTTGGCTATGGTGATGCCTACAGTAAAGACGATGCTCATGAGCTACATAGTTTGATGGACTGATCACACAGCCTCCATGAGAGCACCGGAAACAAGGCTTATGGTATGATGTGCCATCAACTGCCACCTGGAACAAGAAGCAATCCGATTAAAGAATGCTGGATTCTACAATGTCACACCGTCTATACTTTCATAACGCGTATTAACATTGACAATTATTTACATGTAAAATAGACAGTTCCATAAGAGCTGACATACAGTTTGGACTGAGGAAGCTCATTGATACGTTGAAGCAGAAATTTACCTTTTCGATGGGGTAAACTGTTTTCTTGCAAGCAACACACTTGTCCTGAGTCCCAGCAAATAAGCTCGAAACTTTACTGTTGGTCTGTGTAGTGGAACTAGTTAGCGTAAGTTTAAAAACTTCTAAAAACAAGGGTAAAATCCCACAAGTAAATTCTGTATTTTCGATGAACTTGCATAACCTCTATGAAGGAAAAAAGAAAGAATTAGCAAATCAAAGCAGGTACCTGATCGGATCTTTCTCGAACAGTTTTTGGTATACCTAAAAGACAACAATAGGGAGAAAATAGTCCAACATTACAAATTAGGAAGAGGTTATAAGCATTCAAAAATATGGGTTGAGAAAATTTGAGCAGCTTATCACCTTCAAAACTTTTATCCAAGCTGCCAGTCATCTTAAACAGCTGATCAAAGTGAGGCTTGCAATATAAAACACCCTCAAAAGACGAATAATTACTCAGCTGCATAGACAGAAGTAAATAAGGATAAATGTATCAGAAATCTCATGAATATCACACCTACAACAAGAGAAACATATTTAAACTTTTCCATTTTTCAGAAGATCAAACATTCACTCAGAACTTAATGTAACAAGTAGGTGCCTTGTTCCTGAATAACATACAAATTTCAAATTAGAAAAATAAATTTAACTCTTAATGGGTCTACTCGATTTCAAAAACTCCGTTTACGAGAACCTAGAAGACATGATGGAGTCATGATTGGGAATTTAGTTAGCACATTGCTAAAAACATTCAATGCTAAGGTGAAAAAAGCCGAATAGTTGTTTCCCTTGGCTTGGTACTCAAACACATTCTGTGATTTGAACAAGTCCTCCGGCCTTACACTTATGAAATGTTTGCTCGATTGCAATTGTGAACAAGTTCTTGATCAAGTCTAATTTGGAGGTAAAATTGATAACTGGGTGAATAATCATTTATGAACAAACCCAGAATTCAAAATCAATCTTACTCTTACCAACAGAAAGCTCTTTCTCAAAAGCACTTCAAGAACATAGTCAATGCAAGTAAATTTAAGATGTATCAAACGAAGAGATTTCAACACAGCAACGCAGGAAACAGTGAATCACAATTCAATCCCCAATGGATCTACATGCCCACATCCAAAGATCATTTGCTTGAGCTCACCACCATCACTCAAGCAGCTAAAATAGCTTCTTACTATGCAAACTTAAGCTCAATTATCTAACAAGTTAAAATTCCAAAACAAAAAAATAAAATCTCAATTTTTTTCTTTCTTCCAATTATTCTCACCAGTCCAATTCCACAAAAATCATCAAATCTCAGAATTTAAAAAAAAAAAAAAAAAAACCCAATCCAGTAAATCAATAATTGAGCACAAAAAAGAAGCAAAAAGCATCAGAAACCATGAAATAAATGCAAAAGTGAGTGCCTTTATATATATTTCTGTATGCAGATGCATACCTTGAGGGTGCCCTTGCAGTGGTGGCATCTGAAGCAAGCCTTGTGGTAGACTTTGTTGTCAGCAGTGAGCTGATCAACCAAGTATACTGTCTTCTCACATGCTTTGCACTTCTGGGTTGTCCCTCCAAATGTTGCCATCCCCAACAGAGATTCACAGACCACCCAATAATCTTCTCTTCCCACCACCACCTCACAATCCCAAAAATCTCTCTCAAGACACTTTTTTCAGACCCACTACCCAAAAAACTTTTCTTTTTCTTGATAAGAGAAGACTTTCTCTCTCCTCTCTCTCCTCTCTCTCTCTCTCTCACTTTCAGTTTTGAGTCCAAGGTTTACAGCTCAGACACACATTCAGGAAAATTTTGGAAATGCCTGGTGATGGTGATGGGTCTTACTTTTTTGAGCTTGGCCCAATCAAATTTGGTAGCTGGGAACTTTGAGGGATATTTTGGTAAATTAAATACAAGGTTATGATGATTTTGGCTCCACCTAACCAAACTCCATGTGCAATGACCATTTTATCCTCAGTTGGGGATTCGTGTCCTTCTGACGGATGGGGAAAAAAGGAAAGAAATCTTTTTCGGATCTCTTCCACCAAAATCTAAGAATCAAGTAATTTGAACTATTAAAATTTGATCCATAAGCTAAAAACAAAAAATCTTATTAAAATTTATAATAATTTGAATTGTTAAATCAAAGTTTAAGAATTTGAATCATTTAATTCTTGAATTTTAGAAGAAGAGATCCGGAGAGAGATGATCTCTTTCTGGAAAAAAATATTTAGCACACAGATATGGACATATCGCTGTCTTTCTGTCGTAACTCGCGCGCCTAACTGATCTTTTTGGACCCGACGCAAATTTACATGCAAGGAGTGATTTTGTTCTTTTATGGTAAAAAAATAATAGTGATTTATTAATTAATTGTTGTAATTGAATGAAATTAATTGATTTTGAAAAATTTTAACGGAATACTTTTAGTACTGTTCACTTTTAATGAAAAATTATATTTTTAATTTTTCTTAATACTATTCACTATATCTTTAAAAAAGACTTTTCATTCAAAGAAAATGTTTTTTGAACTTTTTGTTAGTTTTCTTTTGATTTTTTATTCCTTTGAACTCATGACTTTTACGTATTAATTTCATTTTAAAAAGTAACGTAATTCGTATTAATTGCACAAAGGTCACGTAGTTCATATCGTTGAGAATTGCACCTGATATTTGCATATGACTTAATATCTTAATGAATAAGGTGCTGAGTTTATATTAATAAAATAAATGAGTAGCATTCAGTTGTTTTCTAAGGTATGTAAATACGAGATATCTTCCATTTCTGAATATTTTTGTTGTGGTATGGTCAGGGATAGGGCATATGATGGTGGTGGTGGTGTATGATCTTCTTTTTGAATATTTTTTGACATTATTTCTATCGTATGGGTCAGTGGGCCAAAAACTCAATAATGCTTCAAATTTTAAGAGTTTCCTCCTCAAATTTCAGCTTTTTTTATTATCGAGAATATTTTTGTTCTCCGACCTCAAGTGAGTGGGATGTTCACTACCTTATTATCTCTGTTTAAAAAATTTAAATTTTAAGATTTATATAGTAGATAAATATTAAATATTAAATTTAAATTCATACAACGATGATAAATAGAATGATGAACATTCCTGTCACTTAAATGTAGCGAGCAAAAATGCAACCTTTATATTATCTTCCTTTTTCAACGCTTCATACATCTGCTTCTAAATTTCTAATCAATTTGAAGTCACATGGAGTGGAAGGAACCATCTGGAAACAGCACATCGCCACCACTAGCTAGCCAAAATATTTCTTTCTTTGGGGTGGTGCTTTGTAGCCGGCCCTACCAAAAGTCAAGAACTTTGTACATTAATTAATTGCAATACTTGCAATTAGATTAAGAATAAAGTATGTATTAATTTCATATTAGTATCTTTAAATTGAACACTGCTAATCCTTTTGGAACTGTTTTCAATCTGAACCCTTCGTGTGTTCTCCACTGAAATCATCGATCACCAGTCATCCGTTCCAGCTGCAATGCTCGCTCTGTCGTTCACAGATTCAGATAACCGAGAGCAAACTGAATATATGCGAATAAACACACCGTCTCAACGAACTCATCACCAATTTTGGTCTCTTCAATGGTATCGGTAAAAGCATACGCGTTGCAAACACGAAAACAGTAATGGTTTGGTAATGTTCCCTTCTGCATTTCCAGCTTGGGGAAGGGTATACGGTCTAAAATTAAGCAAAACATTCGTTACCCGAAAGAAAAACAAAGAATGTTCAAATGCATTTGTTGAAGTTGTCCTACGATTTCTATAGAACAGACTATTATTACGAAACATAACCTGATCGAGATGAGAAACAGATATTCGGAAAGCAACTTGGGATAATCTGTTTTCTACTTATTCAGCATCCAGAATCAACACGTTCCAACTTGGTTGCTAGAGAAAATCAAACACCGCCCCCATACACACTTGATTATGCACTTGCACCCGAAGCCCCTGCTTGTCTCCTAGCTTCTTCTCGCATTACCGCTTTTACATATATTTCATAGCAGAAGCCTGTATAAATATCGCAAACACATGAGTACTGGGAAACTGGGAACACTGTAACAACTAACAAGTAAAACAAGACTAAAAAATGACCGACGAAAGGTACCATAATAAAAGAAAAGTCACAATAAACAAGAAGTCCATTATTGCCTTCTATCAAGAAATGTACTCAATCAAGTGTTTTCAACCTATCTTATAGGGAGATATGGAACAGTTGGATCATAGAACACAGATTATTAGTTAAAATATAAAACAGATTTCAACAGTTTAGAAAGAAAGAAAGAAAAAAACTAATATCGTTCTCTAATCAGGTCTTAATGATCCTGATTGCTATTTTCCGTTGTTTGTCATGCCACTTTTACAGACGGAAAAAGTAATCATATTTTTTGCAATGAATATAAGCAACAGATTCTACCCATAGTTTGAAGTGGGTGTTGTTACAAGTCCATGAATGTGCATCTGCAAATACAAACACTCTATGCAACCCTAGAAAAGACAGAGAGGGAAGCAGGAAAATGAACCCGTCTTGCTTGTGACTCATTCTTGAGGAGCATATTCCAAACTGAAGCTATATGAGGCTAAAACAACTGTAACCCCCACCCCTTCTTTCGTCATAGCCTTACTGAGGACTTTACTAATCAGACAATAAATGCAATCAAATCAATTGATCATATAGTTTAAACAAGGAAAAGGAAAATAATCAAACACTGAACACTATAATAAAACAGTTTCATATTTAAGTTCTTCCTATTGAAAACTGAGTATCCGGTTTCTTCTCTATTTGTCATTTGGGTTTGTTGTGTGAGTCTCAATACGATGTCCTCTTCCAGTAAGCACTTACATATTCTTATAAATATCATCTTGTTAATCTCATCTCTGAATGATCTAGCACCCTCATAGATTCTAACTGACAGCTTAGTATCGAAATGTTGATAGACTATCACCGCATCCCCATAACCATAACAAGATTATCTAAAAAATTTCAAAATGTATGGTAACTAGAACTAATTTGCGAAAGCCAGAGGAGTGTGTAACAGCTACGTCTTATCAAAAGTATCATGGTAAATTAAACTTGTGCATAGCAACTCATAACCATCTGATTAAATCTCAAGCAAAAGAATTGCGTACCAGCAATGACAACAATGGTAAGAACATCTCCAAGTCTTTTAACTCGCGACACGCCCTTCTTATGCGACTTGAACCGTTTTAAAGACGGGTCCGCTGCCAAGAGCTGCAATGTTAAACAACTTAGTCCGGCAAAAATGCACAACTCAACCCGTGAAATCAATCAAACAACACATTTACCCTGCTGCTAACAAACATCACAAACAAATAAATAAACAAAATTTGCACAAATAAATCTAAAGCTAGCATCTTTAAGCTGTTTCCACAAATGGGTTTGCTACCCAGCTATCAAAAATGATAAAAATACAAATTTTCAAGGACGACTCTCGAATACAAGATCAAATTCCCGTACAGCTGAAAAGAAAATGAGAGAGAGAGAGAGAGAGACTCACCGCTTTCTCGCGAGGTCCTGGCTCGACGTGGAACTGGCGTCGCGATTGTGAAAGCGATTCGTTCTGCGCCCTCTGATTGTCGAAGTGAGAAAGTTAGATTTAGCGAGAGAGGAAAAACTGAGCCAAATCAAAACGGCGGCGACGCAGATCAAACGAGAGAGAGAGAGAGAGAGAGAGAGAGAGAGAGAGAGAGAGAGAAACCTGCGAGTGGGATTGGAGATGAGAAGCGACGGAATTGCGGAGCAGGAACGCCATAGTTCAAGACCCGAGCTTGAAGTTGAAGCAGCAGCTATCAAAACCAAATATTTGCGTAAAGACTCGAGCTTTCGCTATCAGGCCGAATTTTGTGTTTTTTATTTTTCTGTTGGACCCCCATATTTGTGCCATATCATTTAGTTTCCCACCATATATTTCTATTCCACCCCCATACTTTTGCCATATTATACATGGTAGTTACGAACCAGGTCAGTCCAACCAAACCAACTTTGAACTTTTTGGTTCCGAAATCTCAATCCCAAGAGCTCTGGATTTGGTTACAGAAAGAAGAAGAAGAAGAAGCAATGGCAATGAAAGCAGCTGCTTCCGCATGCAAAATTGGAGGGAGACAAAGAAACCCTTCTCTCTCATCAATTCCTCTCTCACTCCAACAACTCGAAGTTCATCACATTCATCACCCCCAAAGTTTCATCTCAGCTCCTATTCACCAACCTGGTGAGTTAATTGATCCTATTTACCAAACTCGAGGACACGAAACATACAATAAGCTGCATGGTGCTCCATATTATCTGTTTAGTGTCTTACTAGTTATACTATTGATTTAAAGTTTGTAACCAGTTCTATTTGTGCGTATTTTTTTTAAATTGTTTTTATCGTTGACACTTAGTTTAATTTATGATGTATCCATTTTAGTGGTAACTAATTAATCATTCTGTATGCTCACATAAATACACAACCCTTTGTCATTCTCATTTAGTTCCTACTTTTCTGTCAATCACAGTTTGATATGTGCATATAAATTTTCATTATTTATATTCGTTTGAGTTGTTTATACATATGTGTCAAACTGTGATTTGTACTAAATTTGTAAGGAGCTGAACAATGTCTGAGAGTTATCGAGTTTAGTCTATTATTGTTGGTTGCTTTATATGATGCATATGTATGCATCTATCTGTAGGGTTTAAGTCTTCAACAAGGGCTATTAGCGGGGCAGCTGCAGACCCCATGACTCCAAGGAAAGAAAATGATCAAGAACAAACACCTCAGAATTGGAAGATTAAAATGCTCTTTGATGGGGATTGCCCTTTGCGCATGCGAGAGGTCGATCCTTACCTTCAAACATCTATCTATATATTCCTGTTGTTATTTTGCTGTTTCTAACGTAATTAGCGTTTGGTTGATGAGTTTCGCATGAGTGAAGCTACAAATTCTTTTTGTTCTTGATAGATTTGGGTGTATTGAAGTTTTCGTTACATTGGCAGGTGGACATGCTGAGAGAGAGAAATAGGCGTTATGGTACTATCAAGTTTGTTGACATAAGTTCAGATGATTACTCTCCGGAGGAGAATCAGGGGCTGGACTACAAGACTGTAAATTTGCAGTGATGAAATTTGATACGAAGGTGTACAAATCATTTTATATCAGTGAAAGTATTTCTTGTTTTGCATACCTAATATGACCTCGTAAAATAAGATTTCGGATTTCCTGAAGCTCATATGAAAAATCTAGCTTGAAAATTAGACAGATGATGATATGTTGTGGAAAAAAGATATTAGAATTTAGAGACAAATTCTTGTGTTGGCCTTTTTTTAGGTTATGGGAAACATTCATGCCATCCTCTCTGATGGAACTGTAGTCACTGATGTGGAAGTAAGCCCCTTTTCGTGCCCCGTTTGAACTCCCCATTTTGAGTTCAATTTTACTTTGAGCTGTCCAAGAGATATTGACAAAGCTGATGAAAACTTCCGCAGGCATTCAGAAAGCTATATGAACAGGTGGGGCTCGGATGGGTGTATGCCATAACTAAATACGGACCTGTGAGACTCCTCTTTCAATTCTTATGTTGCCTGCATCGATATTCATCAATTTCCATCTTGTAAACTGAGTGGTCTACAAAGTTTGTCTTGTTATATCTGGGGGACTAATGGGAAAGCACTTTATTCACAGATTGCAACAATAGCAGGTGCTGTATATAGCGTTTGGGCTAAATATCGTCTTCAAATCACAGGTATGCTAATTTGCTAACACTGCTGCCTCATTTATATTATGATTAATGTGAACTTGTGTTATATTATGCCGATATCCTGTTTTTGTTTTAGGCCGGCCACCTCTAGAAGAGGTTTTGGATTTGCGAAAGAAGAACAAGGTAAGCACCATTTGATCACATGGATTTCATTTCTTCTACCGTTCAACGCCTCTAATTGAATCTGAATGGGACTTGAACCATTAGCTTATGTTAGACATCAAACAAGTCTGCTGACAGTCTGAATTTCATACAAAAATGCTTAAGATTTTGAAATATTTGAACCATTTGGTGCTAATACGCATCTTGTTATCTGTTTTCTGATGCAGGGAGAAGTATGTAAAGATTCAAAAGATTGTAAACTTCCAGAGTAACTGGCACCAGTCGGGATTTTTAAGGTTTTGTTTTTGGTTTCCTCCGTTGTCCTCCAAACTTTTGGCGCCTTTACCAAATACGGAGGTTTTTTTTCCTCTTTTAGCTAACATCTAATACTAGTATATTATACAAAGGCAAGTATATGTATAGATTTCACACTCATACATTCTTTCATAGTTATATGTAAACAATATGATGAATGTAAAATTTCGATACGCTGAATTTCTGCAATGCTTGAGTTTATTGTTGCTTAATTAGCCTTCTTTCGGCCTTGAAATCTTGGCTACAAATTCATTGATGTTGTCATCTGAGTTTCCCCCTACACTAACAGATCTCTTTGCAGCCTCTCTCCATTTCAATGCATTCCTTTTGATCTCCCCACTTCTCTCTCCTCCCATGACTTCCCTCACACACATCTCTATCTCTTCCCTGCTCACAACCCCCTCTTCATTTTTCTCAGCTCTCACTCCAACCCCCCACAACTCCACAAATTTCGCATTAGTGGGCTGGTCGCTCCGCTGCGGCATCACCACCATCGGTACGCCTAGGCTCAGCCCTTCCAATGTCGAATTCCACCCTCCGTGCGTCATGAAACAACCCACCGATCGGTGTCCTAGAACCTCCAGTTGGTTGCACCATGGCACAACCAGTCCAGCTTGACCTACTGACTCCAAAAACTCATCTGGCAATTTTACCTCAGGATCTTTCACAACCCACAGGAAATTCAGACCACTTGCTTTCAATCCCCATGCAATTTCTTCAACCTGTTTAGCTGCAATCTCTGCCATGCTTCCAAATGAGACATAAACCACACTTTTAAGTGCTTTTTCCTCCAGCCATTTCATGCACTGGTCTGCTTTTGGCTCCCAGAGACTTGCTCCATAAGCTATGTCTCCTTCCATTTGTTGATCCAGGTAGACTGATGGCACCATGGGCCCCACCATCAACAGGGGCCATAGACCCCGCATTTCATTCAATAGCTTTTCAACAAATATATTAATTAATAAAATGAAATAAGAACAATTAATTAGAATTTCGCAATTGCTTTACAAATTGGAAATGTAAAACACTGATGATTTTTATCCTCGACTCTTTTGTCAATCGTACCAAACTCACTTGAATTTTGAATACTCAACTTTTGTGATATACAGGGAATTTCACAAATGCAAAACTGGAAGGACACAAAACAAAACAGTCAGATGCACTAAACCTTGGTTTATATACGGATTTATTGTTGGGTAGTGATCGAACTTCCCTATTATTTTTGCATGCTCTCCTCCCTCTGGCTTTTGAACTGAATAAATCAAAGGGAAGAAGTGCAGAAGGGGAAAACGAAAGTGTAAAAAGCACTGCTCCCAGTTCTATAAAAGCTTTGTAATCGTTGCTTTTTGTGCATAAATCTTCATAAATATTCAGTTTCCACCGGTCTGATTCTTCTTTATTTTGTTTTTCTAAATTCTAGTTAAATTTTAGCAGATAATACCAAAATCCCATGTCACTAATTTCACTATTTGAAAAAAATAAAATAAAACCTTTATTTTCAGCTAAATAATATCAAGATCTGGAAGAATATTAACACAATTACCTCAGTTTCCAACTCTTGGAAAGAATTACATAAGACCCAATCATTTTCCTTCAGATTGTTAAACTTCTCCAAGATCAGAGGCATATAAGGAGAGTGAGTCTCCCTCTCAGGTTGTGAAAGAAAACTTGGCAGGTCAGAAGGAGCAAGTGGAGGAAGGCCAGGCATATTGAACAAACCCTGATCATCATCAGTTTCTTGCATCACAAGCAACGACAGACCGCGATTTACAACATGCCAGAACATGGAGCAGACAGAAGCTGAGTTGGTAAAAAATACAGCTCCGTAGATTTTAAACTCTTTGGCCACATCGAGTGCCCATGGAAACAGTGAATCAAACACAATACAACTGACAGGTGGTGAGCCTGCTGAGGCATTGAGCTTCAGTATGAGCTCTGCTAGGCTTTTCGAGCCAGCCGTTTTGAATGAGTCTAGGTAGGCGGCTAGGCTTGGTGCTTGGTTGAATCCGCTTTGATCGTAGCCGTCGGAGATGGGTTCGATTCGTACGGCGGGTGCGTAGATGGATTTGATGGTGTAAGAGGTGGTGGCTAGGGTGGTTTTTAGGCCTTTGGAGGCTAAGCGTTTGGCAAATTGGAGGAGTGGGTTTATGTGGCCTTGAGCTGGATATGCGACCACAATTACTTGCCCTTTTGGGTTCTCCATTTTTTGGGTTTGGTTTGGTGATCAATAGAGGAAATATTTATAGGTAAAGTTTGAGGTTTACCAATTTTGCAATGAGTTGACTGCAAAAGCATGTTAGACTGTTAGCTGGTTTTGTAGTTTGCACTGTAGTCATTCTGATTCTTGACGTCACTTCGTTTATTAGAACGAGGGTATTGTAATTATTTCGATTCCCGACATTCTATGTGTTCGTAGAATAAACAATAGCGCAAGTTCAACATTAAATTCCGTAATCAAATACATGAAGATAATTAGGAATCAAATCAAATAGGAGAAGTTATGGTTAATTCCAATCCATTGTTTTTAATCCTTACACGATTCATGACTTCCCTCACTTGAGGCAAGTAAAGATGAATGGCAGATTATTTTGCACTGATTTGGGGTTGCTTCCACTTATGTAAGAAGCACTTCAGCGCTTCTATTAGATGCACATTTCAGAATCAAGAAGCCCTTTTTTCTGCCGAACACTGTAAAAAAGCTAGGAAAAAGGATACCTTTATTGAACAAATCTACGTAGATATAAGCGAACAACTTGATTGAGAGTTTATTTCTCTGGCCACTCAGAACAAAGAAACTAGTAAAAAAAACTACCAGATATATTTACATCTAACAAAAACCTCCAAGAGATCTCACCCTACCTGCACACGTAAGTACTATACGGGCAGCCCTAAACGGTATTTGCAACTGTAACCAAACAATCTTTTCACACGTGATTACTGGTATCTCTGAATATCTTGAACTCTTCGTTTCAAAGCCACGCTCCTCCTTATTGAGAACCACTTCAGCACACTGAATAGCTTTGTCCATCTCCTCTGAGCCTTGTCAGATATGGCAACAGCAACACGGCAAGAAGCGATCTATAGCGCTATGTAGATCTTGTGATTCTGAACTCATGTTCTGGGACTGAAGATCAGCATCCGAAAACTGCAGATGATCCTCAACAAATAAAGCATGAGCCATGGGGTCGGTGTCAAAGATCAGGGAGTTGGTGCCTTGACCTGGGAAACTCAGAGTCTGATCATATCTAAGACCGAAGCCGTCAATGTTGTGCAAGGCATAATCATCCAAGCCACTAGTGCTACCCATTGAATAGATGGATGAGATGATATCTGGAGAAGAGGTAGATGGCTCTGCATAATCCAAGCCACTGGTGTGGCCTTCAACATTGTAGTGCAAGTGATGGGAAGAAATAGGCCAAAAACTTGTTTCCTGTGAACTGAGAGGGTAGTACATGTACACCCTCTTCTCGAGTGTACATGTCTGAGCATGCTCCACAGTGACTTCCCACATCTTAGCAGACATACCCGTCCCAAGGATCTGCAATTTTCCACCAAAAAAAAAAAAAAATATCATAACCACTAGGATACTTGTGTTGGGTTGAAACAAGGCTGCTCAAACTCGTACATTTTCCCTTTTTATGAAACATTTAAATGCACAAGATGATGTCTAATCTTCAAAATAAAGTTTTAATCATTGGAAAGGTAATTTCACCAAGATAAGAAAATTCAGTAATTACATTCCGGAGCCTCGAAGGGTTTATGAAGAGTTGGATGAGAAAATCATTCACAGTGTTGATGTTTTCCTGACTCAAACGCTTATGGAAAGCTCAGTCCTTGCCAATCTTTTCTAGTCTCCATACTTCACCAAGCAGAGATGGAGGCTAGTGTTTCTTGTACACTGCAGAGGGTGGTGTTTCTTGCCAATCTTATACAGAGATATGGAACAGTTGGATCATAGAACACAGATTATTAGACATCAAACAAGGTAAGCACCCTCTAGAAGACAGATTATATGGTGCTGATATCCTGTTTTTGTTTTAGGCCGGCCCCCTCTAGAAGAGGTTTTGGATTTGCGAAAGAAGAACAAGGTAAGCACCATTTGATCGCGTGGATTTCATTTCTACTACCGTTCAATGCCTCTAATTGAATCTGAATGGGACTTGAACCATTAGCTTATGTTAGACATCAAACAAGTCTGCTGACTGTCTGAATTTCATAGAAAAATGCTTAAGACAGAGAAATATTTGAACCATTTGTTGCTAATGCGCATCTTGTTATCTATTTTTTGATGCAGGGAGAAGTATGTAAAGATCCAAAAGATTGTTCCAGAGTAACTAGTACCAGTCCGGATTTTAAAGGTTCCATTGTCCTCCAAACTTTTGGCGTTATACAAGCCTATATCATATACCGAGTGTTTTTTTTCCTCTTTTAGCTAACATCTAATACTCGTATACTATACAAAGGCGAACAGATGTACAAATTTCACACTCGTACATTGTATAAATTTCACACTCGTACATTCTTTCATAGTTATATGTAAACAATACGATGAATGTAAAACGTTAATACGCTGTCTACAATGCTCGAGTTTATTTTTGCTTAATTAGCCTTCTTTCGGCCTTGAAAGCTTGGCTACAAATTCATTGATGTTGTCATCAGAGTTTCCCCCTACACTAACAGATCTCTTTGCAGCCCCTCTCCATTTCAAGGCATTCCTTTTGATCTCCCCACTTCTCTCTCCTCCCATGACTTCCCTCACACACATCTCTATCTCTTCCCTGCTCACAATCCCCTCTTCATTTTTCTCAGCTCTCACTCCAACCCCCCACAACTCCACAAATTTCGCATTAGTGGGCTGGTCGCTCCTCTGGGGCATCACCAACATCGGTACGCCTAGGCTCAGCCCTTCCAATGTCGAATTCCACCCTCCGTGCGTCATGAAACAACCCACCGATCGGTGTCCTAGAACCTCCAGTTGGTTGCACCATGGCACAACCAATCCAGCTTGACCTACTGACTCCAAAAACTCATCTGGCAATTTTACCTCAGGATCTTTCACAACCCACAGGAAATTCAGACCACTTGCTTTCAATCCCCATGCAATTTCTTCAACCTGTTTAGCTGCAATCTCTGCCATGCTTCCAAATGAGACATAAACCACACTTTTAAGTGCTTTTTCCTCCAGCCATTTCATGCACTGGTCTGCTTTTGGCTCCCAGAGACTTGCTCCATAAGCTATGTCTCCTTCCATTTGTTGATCCAGGTAGGCTGATGGCACCATGGGACCCACCATCACCAGGGACCAGAGCCCCAGCATTTCATTCACCAGCTTTTCCACAAGTATATTAATTAATTAATTAATTGAATAAGAACAATTAATTAGAATTTTGAAATTGCTTTACAAATTGGACAAGTAAAACACTGATGACATTGATCCTTGGCTCTTTTGTCAATCGTGCCAAAGTCACTTGAATTTTATATCCTCATCAAGCAATAATTCTATATTTTCGTGACATACATGAAATTTCACAAACGCAAAACTGAAGAGACAAACAAAACAATCAAGATGCACTAAACCTCGTTTTATGTACGGATTTATTGTTGGGTAGTGATTTTGAACTTCCCTATTCTTTCGATGATCTTCTCCCTCTAGCTTTTGAACTGAATAAATCAAAAGATAAAAAGAGAAGAAGTGCAGAAGAGAAAAACGAATGTGTCATAAGCACTGTGCCCAAGTTCTATTAAAACTTTGTAATCGTTACTATTTGTGCATATTTCTTCATAAATATTCAGTTTCCACCAGTCTAGTCCTTCTTTATTTTGTTTATCTAAATTCTAGTTCAATTTTAGTAGATGATACCAAAATCCCATGTCACTAATTTCACTATTTGAAGAAAAAAAAATTTACTTTCAGCTAAATAATATCAAGATCTGGGAGAATATTAACACAATTACCTCACTTTCCAACTCTTGGAAAGAATTACAGAAGACCCAATCATTTTCCTCCAGACTGCTAAACTGATCCAAGATCAGAGCCAAATAAGGGCTCTCAGGTTGTGAAAGAAAACTTGGCAGCTCAGAAGGAGCAAGTGGAGGAAGGCCAGGCATATTCACCGAACCCTGACCATCATCAGTTTCTTGCATCGCAAGAAACGACAGACGGCGATTTATGATATGGCAGTACATGGAGCAGATAGAAGCTGAGTTGGTATAAAATACGGCTCCGTAGATTTTAAACTGTTTGGCCACATCGAGTGCCCATGGAAACAGTGAATCATACACAATACAACTGACAGGTGGTGAGCCTGCTGAGGCATTGAGCTTCAGTATGAGCTCCGCTAGGGTTTTCGAGCCAACCGTTTTGAATGAGTCTAGGTAGGCGGCTAGGCTTGGTGCTTGGTTGAATCCGCTTTGATCGTAGCCGTCGGAGATGGGTTCGATTCGTACGGCGGGTGCGTAGATGGATTTGATGGTGTAAGGGGTGGTGGCTAGGGTGGTTTTTAGGCCTTTGGAGGCCAAGCGTTTGGCAAATTGGAGGAGTGGGTTTATGTGGCCTTGAGCTGGATATGCGACCACAATTACTTGCCCTTTTTGGTTCTCCATTTTTTGGGTTTGGTTTTGGTGGTCAATAGAGGAGATATTTATAGGTAAAGTTTGAGGTTTACTTTACCAATTGTCCATGGAAAATGGCGGCTGAGAGTTGGAAGAATGGTTCCCCAGTTGAAATTATTGGGCAATGAGTTGACTGCAGTATAATGTTAGACTGTTAGTTGCTTCTGTTGTTTGCACTCTAGCCAGTCTGATTCTTGAAGTCACTTAGTTTATTAGAAGCTTAGAACGGGGGTATTATAATTATTTCGATTCCGAACATTCTATGTATTCGTGAGATAAACAATAGCACAAGTTTCACCTTAAATTCCGTAATCAAATACATGAAGATAATTAGAAATCAAATCAAATAGGAGAAGCTATGGTTAATCCCAATCCATTGATTTTATTCCTGACACAATTCATGAATTCCCTCGCTTCGGGCAAGTAAAGATGAATGTAAGATTATTTTGCACCCATTTGGGGTTGCTTCCACTTATGTAAGAAGCACTTCAACGCTTCTATTAGAAGCACATTTCAGAATCTGGAAGCCCTTTTTTCTACCGAACACTGAAAAAAAGCTAGTAAAAGGATATCCTTATTGAACAAACTATGATTGAGAGTTTATTTCTCTGGCCACTCAGAACTATGAAACTAGTAAAAAAAAAACTACCAGATATACTTACATCTAACAAAACCTCCAAGAGATCTCACTCTACCTGCACGCGTAAGTACTATATACGGGCAGCCCTAAACGGTATTTGCAACTGTAACCAAACAATCTTTTCACATGTGTTTACTAGTATCCCTGAATATCTAGAACTCTTCGTTTTGAAGCCACGCTCCTCCTTATTGAGAACCACTTCAGCACACTGAATAGCTTTGTCCATCTCCTCTGAGCCTTATGAGATATGGCAACAGCTGAATGCGGCAAGAAGCAATCCACAGGGCTATGTAGATCTTGTGATTCTGAACTCATGTTCTGGGACTGAAGATCAGCATCGGAAAACTGCAGATGATCCTCAACAAAAAAAGCATGAGCCATGGGGTCGGTGTCAAAGATCAGGGAGTTGGTGACTTGACCTGGGAAACTCAGAGGCTGGTCATAGCTAAGACTGAAGCCGTCAATGTTGTGCAAGGTATAATCAGCCAAGCCACGGGTGCTAACCACCGAATAGATGGATAAGATGATATCTTGAGAAGAGGCGGATGGCTGTGCATAATCAAATCCACCAATCTTTTGACAAGCCAAAAACTTGCTTCCGTCAAGATCCTCTGCCCTTGGTGAGCTCGATGGGTGAAGAACATTAGTGAAGTGTTGGAAGATGCAGCTATAACAGAGGCTTCATCTTCAAACGGAACTACTTCTTCCCAGTGTTCAAATGCAGAAATGACCAAGTGCTGGCCATCAGCCTAAAAACAATATTTGATCATACAAAATTAGACATGACTTGTGAAAATACAACAGAAAAAAAAAGGATAAAAGCAAGTGGACTGAGGTAATAGGTAGCGTGACTTTTGTGTTTCAGACAGCTTTGTAACAGAAACATATTCACGTTCCAACAGAAGTCCCATCGCTTGCCCTACAATTTTGAAGGCCACACCAGTTTCCTGTGTACCGGGAGGGTAGTACAAGTACACCCTCTTATCGAGTGTACATGTCTGAGCATGCTCCACAGTGACTTCCCACATCTTAGCCGACATACCCGTCCCAAGGATCTGCAATTTTCCACCCAAAAAAAAAAAAAAAAATATCATAACAACTAGGATACTTGGGTTGGCTTGAACAAGGCTGCTCACACTAGTACATTTTCCCTTTTTATGAAACATTTAAATGCACAAGATAATAAGTAATCTTCAAAATAAAGTATTAATAATTGGAAAAGGTAATTTCACCAAGATAAGAAAATTCAGTAATTACATTGCGGAGCCTTGAAGGGTTTATGAAGAGTTGGATGAGAAAATCATTCACAGTGTAGATGTTTTCCCGACTCAACCACTTATGGAAAGCTCCGTCCTTGCCAATCTTTTCTAGTCTCCATACTTCATCAAGCAGAGATGGAGGGTGGTGTTTCTTGTACACTGCAGAACCAGAAGTAGGTCAGGTTATAATACTGTATGTTTACTTAAGTTAGCTGATCCTAATTTGAAGGCCATGACCCATGCATGATAATCGCAAATGAAAATATATGGAGTTAACTACATCCAATATAAGGAGATATTATGACAAGATATGGATAATTTTTACAATGAAATTTGTTGTTTAACCATATGGCCAGTCTGATCATAAATGAACATGGTTCAGAGAGCATAACCCCGACAATGGAAAGTGAAAGAACACTCGATCTTAGTATCAGTACTCTAGCAATAACCTTAGAGACAATTTATTTATAAATAAACCAAATAAGAAGCACTCACATTCTCCCCGGTGATCCCTGACAATAAAGGATTCTGTCCTTGCTTCTCTTATTCTAGTTCCATCGAAGTTATCTGATACTCTTGCTCCTAGCCTGAACATACGGCTCCTTGTCCAGCTTGAATTATCAGTAAAAGAAATCTCACCGACAAGTGCAACTCCGTCTTTAAGATTCAAAACTGCCTCCCCTGTAAGAAGAGGTTTCTTTCCATCCCTCTCTCTTACAATGTTATTCTTGAAATCTTCAAGTGTCCAACTATCACCCTCCTCACCGTCAAAATCACCCTCAAGAACAACTATTTCCACCTTGGCTGTGGATTCAGGCCTGGATTTGACAATATGTCCACTAAAGCAATCAACCAAAGCTACTTGTACAGTGGAGCATTCTTCTCCTTCAATCCGAGCTCCAGTAAACACCGGAAGAGAGATGTTATTTAAGAGCGGTAGCTTTAAGATTCTTGATTCAGAAGGATCCGTCTCTTTCCCACAATTCCTACATAGAAAAAGGTAAAACATAAATCAACTGTTGTATGGCAAGAGTGAAACTACGGATTTGGCCCTAAATTGCTACATCTCAAAGCTTCAGAGCATCCTCTTACTGTTTCATACTCGCCAAATCCTTTCTTAGGGCCACCTCAACTTCTTCTTTAACCTCTGAAGATACATAAACAAAATTATATAACAATCAATTAAAGCTGCAGCACCATAAAACCAAAAGCATGCATCCAATATGCATGAATGTATTGAACTGCAAAGTGAAAATCTTTTACTATATTATGATTTTCAGGGACATAAATTTAAAGAAAATAAATAAAACCCTCAAAGGTATACTTGAGGCCTAACAAACTTCAGAGAGTGAATGTGAAACCATTTTATCTTGACATTGAATACGCAAAATATTGAGAATGAGGACACTAGCTGAAGGGGTCATAGACTATTGTAAGGAAGGTGAACTACATGCTACTAAAAACGCCCATCTATAATCATAAAAGTTGTTCCTAGAAAAGGTCATGGTTCGAGAATACCCAATTTGGTCATCCCCCATATGAGAGAAGCTAAAGTGATAATGAAAGGGCTCCCTGGACCCATTATGATGACACATCATAAGTTCTACGTCTAACTGGCAACTCATGGCTAGGTAACATTGACAAATTGAAATTTTATGGTAAAACGACTCCTTGGAAAGAAGAGTGCAGCCCTCACTTGGCGGAAAGGGTACCTGGTGTCAGGCTAGAGCAAATGCGACCACACAGTGGGCTGCCATGCACTGATGCACGTTAGCTGCACCCTGCAAAGCATGGTGGTGTTTTACACTTTCCAAGCTAACAACGGCTCAATTCAGTTTATTGATTTTAGCACAGTCATGTACTTACGAAGTTTATAAATCATATACAACCCCTTCAAATATACAATACAGTTTTACAATTCCACAGTAGAGCAAGAACGCCGACAAGATTCGAGCTCAATGGTAGAAATTACACAGATACAAAATCCAAAATAAAGGGAAAATAGAATGGGAAAACACTTACAACTTTATGAATCAAACGCTCTAGAAGTGGCTCCAGTAAATGCTGGAATTTGTGCAATCTCATCGTTTCCAGAACCACGCTGAAAACCAGTAATGAAGGCATTAGAAAGAAACCAGATGTGAAAATTATCATACTTTGTATTGGTATCAAATTATTAAGAAGGAAAGGCGGATTCATGGCAACTTGGGATAATCTGTTTTCTACTTATTCAGCATCCAGAATCAACACGTTCCAGCATGGTTGCTAGAGAAAATGAAACGCCGCCCACATACACACTTGATTATGCACTTGCACCCGAAGCCCCTGCCTGTCTCCTAGCTTCTTCTCGCATTACCGCTTTTACATATATTTCATAGCAGCAGCCTGTATAAATATCGCAAACACATGAGTACTCGGAAACTGGGAACACTTTAGCAACTAACAAGTAAAATAAGACTAAAAAATGACCGACGAAAGGTACCATAATAAAGAAAAGTCACAATCAAAAAGGAAGTCCATTATTGCCTTCTATCATGAAATGTAATCAATCAAGTGTTTTCAACCTATCTTATACGGAGATATGGAATAGTTGGATCATAGAACACAGATTATTAGTTAAAATATAAAACAGATTTCAACAGTTTAGAAACAACAACAACAACAACAAAGCCTTTTCCCACTAAGTGGGGTCGGCTATATGAATCCTAGAACGCCATTGCGCTCGGTCCTGTGTCATGCCGTCCGTTAAATCCAAATACTCTAAGTCTTTTCTTAGAGTCTCTTCCCAGGTCTTCCTAGGTCTTCCTCTACCCCTTCGGCCCTGAACCTCTGTCCTGTAGTCGCATCTTCTAACTGGAGCGTCAGTAGGCCTTCGTTGCACATGTCCAAACCACGGTAACCGATTTTCTCTCATTTTTCCTTCAATTTCGGCTACTCCTACTTTACCTCGGATTCAACAGTTTAGAAAGAGAAAAAAAAAAAAAAAAAAACTAATATCGTTCTCTAATCAGGTCTTAATGATCCTGATTGCTATATTTCGTTGTTTGTCATGCCACTTTCACAGATGAAAAAAGTAATCATATTTTTTGCAATGAATATAAGCAACAGATTCTACCCATAGTTTGAAGTGGGTGTTGTTATAAGTCTATGAATGTGCATCTGCGAATACAAACACTCTTTGCAACCCTAGAAAAGAAAGAGAGGGAAGCAGGAAAATGAACCCATCTTGCTTGTGACTCGTTCTTGAGGGGCATATTCCAAACTTAAGCTATATAAGGCTAAAACAACTGTAACCCCCACCCCTTCTTTCGTCATAGCCTTACTGAGGACTTTACTAATCAGACAATAAATGCAATCAAATCAATTGATCATGTAGTTTAAACAAGGAAAAGGAAAATAATCAAACACTGAACATTATAATAAAACGGTTTCATAATGAAGTTTTTCCTGTTGAAAACTGAGTATCCGGTTTCTTCTCTATTTGTCATTTGGGTTTGTTGTGCGAGTCTCAATACGATGTCCTGTTCCAGTAAGCACTTACATATTCTCATAAATATCATCTTGTTAATCTCATCTCTGAATGATCTAGCACCCTGATAGATTCTAACTGACAGCTTAATATCGAAATGTTGATAGACTATCACCACATCCCCAAAACCATAACAAGATTATCTTAAAATTCTCAAAATGTATGGTAACTAGAACTAATTTACGAAAGCCCACGTCTTATCAAAAGTATCATGGTAAATTAAACTTGTGCATAGCAACTCATAACCATCTGATTAAATCTCAAGCAAAAGAATTGCGTACCAGCAATGACAACAATGGTAAGAACATCTCCAAGTCTTTTAACTCGCGACACGCCCTTCTTATGCGACTTAAACCGTTTTAAAGACGGGTCCGCTGCCAAGAGCTGCAATGTTAAGCAACTTCTAGTTTGGTATTGCTGTGCTTTGAAAAAAAACTGCTGTGAGAATAAGCGGCTGTGCTGTGAGAATAAGCGGCTGTGAAATAAATCAGCTGAGTGTTTGGTAAACATTTTTGTAAAAGTGCTTTTGGAAAAAAAAGCAATCTGATAGTGGATCTTTTCATTAAAGGAGCACTGTAGCTTCGTGTGCTTTGAAAAAAAGCCAGTTTTCCAAAGCTACAAATAGGTGCTTCAGCTTTTTCCTTTGATTTCAGCTTATTCTCACAGCAGCTTCCAAAATAAGCCCCTTTTTTTAGTTTACCAAACAACAAAACGAGTCTCAGCTTTTTTTCATGGGGCTTTTTTAATAATCACCTCAACCCCAAACGGGGCCTTAGTCCAGCAATAATGCACAAATCAACCCGTGAAATCAATCAAACAACACATTTACCCTGCTGCTAACAAACATCACAAACAAATAAATAAACAAAATTTGCACAAATAAATCTAAAGCTAACATCTTTAAGCTGTTTGCTCAAATGGGTTTGCTACCCAGCTATCAAAAATGATAAAAAGACAAAGTTTCAAGGACGAATCTCGAATACAAGATGAAATTATAAGCTTCATCAAAATCCCGTACAGCTGAAAAGAAAATTAGAGAGAGAGAGAGACTCACCGCTTTCTCGCGAGGCCCTGGCTCGACGTGGAACTGGCGTCGCGATTGTGAAAGAGAATCGTTCTGCGCCCTCTGATTGTCGAAGTGAGAAAGTTAGATTTAGCGAGAGAGGAAAAACTGAGCCAAATCAAAACGGCGGGGACGCAGATCAAACGTGAGAGAGAGAGAGAGAGAGAGAGAGAGAGAGAGAGAGAGAGAGAGAGAGAGAGAAACCTGCGAGTGGGATTGGAGACGGGAAGCGACGGAATTGCGGAGCAGGAACGCCATAGTTCAAGACCCGAGCTTGAAGTTGAAGCAGCAGCTATCAAAACCAAATATTTGCGTAAAGACTCGAGCTTTCGCTATCAGGCCGAATTTTGTGTTTTTTATTTTTCTGTTGTACCCCATATTTTTGCCATATCATTTAGTTTCCCACCATATATTTCTATTCCACCCCCATACTTTTGCCATATTATACATGGTAGTTACGAACCAGGGCAGTCCAACCAAATTAACTTTGAACCTTTTGGTTCCGAAATCTCAATCCCAAGAGCTCTGGATTTGGTTACAGAAAGAAGAAGAAGAAGCAATGGCAATGAAAGCAGCTGCTTCCGCATGCAAAATTGGAGGGAGACAAAGAAACCCTTCTCTCTCATCAATTCCTCTCTCTCTCCAACAACTCAAAGTTCATCAGATGCATCACCCCCAAAGTTTCATCTCAGCTCCTATTCACCAACATGGTGAGTTAATTGATCCTATTTACCGAACTCGAGGACACAAAACAGAAAATAAGTTGCATGGTGCTCCATCCATATTATCTGTTTAGCGTCTTACTAGTTATGCTATTGATTTAAAGTTTGTGACCAATTTTATTTGTGCATATTTTTTTTTAACTTTTTTTTATCGTTGGCCATTAGTTTAATTTATGATGTATCCATTTCAGTGGCAACTAATTAATCATTCTGTATGCTCACATAAATACGCAACCCTATGTCATTCTCATTTAGTTCCTACTTTTCTGTCAATCACAGTTTGATATGTACGTATAAATTTTCATTAACTGTATTTATTTGAGTTGTTTATACATATGTGTCTAACTGTAATTCGTACTTAGAGTCGAACAATGTCTGAGGGGTATCGGGTTTAGTCTATTATTGTTGGTTGCTTTATATGATGCATATGTATGTATCTATCTGTAGGGTTTAAGTCTTCAACAAGGGCTATTAGCAGGGCAGCTGCAGACCCCATGACTCCAAATAAAGAAAATGATCAAGAACAAACACCTCAGAATTGGAAGATTAAAATGCTCTTTGATGGGGATTCCCCTTTATGCATGCGAGAGGTCTATCCGTACCTTCAAACGTCTATCTCTATATTCCTGTTGTTATTTTGCTGTTTTTAATGTAATTAGCGTTTGTTTGATGAGTTTTGTGGTAGGTGGACATGCTGCGAGAGAGAAATAAGCGTTATGGTACTCTCAAGTTTGTTGACATAAGTTCAGATGATTACTCCCCAGAGGAGAATCAGGGGCTGGACTACAAGACTGTAAGTTTGCAGTGATGAAATTCGATACGAAGATTTACAAATCAGTTTATATCAATGGGAGTATTTCTTGTTTTTCATATCTAATATGACCTCGTAGAATAAGATTTCGGATTTCCTGAAGTGCATATGAAAAACTTAGATTGAAAATTCAATGGACGATGATGTAACATGTTTTGGAAAAAGATATAAAAATTTAGTGACAAATTCTTGTGTTGGCTTTTCTTAGGTTATGGGAAACATTCATGGTATCCTCTCTGATGGAACTGTAGTCACTGATGTCGAAGTAAGCCCCTTTCCGTGCCACGTTTGAACTCCCTATTTTAAGTTCAATTTTACTTTTAGCTGTCTAAGAGATATTGACAAAGCTGATAAAAACTTCTGCAGGCATTCAGAAAGCTATACGAACAGGTGGGGCTCGGATGGGTGTATGCCATAACTAAATACGAACCTGTGAGACTCCTCTTTCAATTCTTATGTTACCTGCATCGATATTCATCAATTTCCATCTTGTCAACTGAATGGTCTGTGGGGAAAAATTTAGAATAAACAACTCTAAATTTTATATGTCAAAGAAGAAATTCACTCTCAAATTTGAGACACAACAAAAGACTTTATTAAACTGAAAATATTACAAAGAAAGCTCTCAACTCTCACAAACACTCAACACACTATAAGACTTGTAGTCTTATTTTCTTCTTCACTTCTCGATGTCTTTGTTGCTTGCTTACAACACTCACACACACACCTATTTATAGGCATGTTTGCCGACTCCAACATATGGCTTTTCATAATAGCCACATATTGTACAAGCTGCTAGAACTTTCATGATTATACACACACACCCACCAACTTGAAGATGCTAGAATTATCTAGCATGATGCACCGACTTTGGTGCTTGACTTTTCTGGATTTGTGTAGAATGGGCTGGGGTTGGACTATTTTAACACTCCCCCTCAACACCAGCTCATTCTTTTCTCCATGCTAAGTTGACGACGAAACTTTTCAAACTTGCCGGTGCTCAAACCTTTAGTGAACAAGTCCGCAACTTGTTCATCTGTATTGATTTGTCTCATCTCAATCTCTTCTTGCAAGACCTTCTCTCTAATGAAATGGTAGTGTACCTCCACATG